>CM053502.1:92405547-92851804 GCA_028627145.1 Eidolon dupreanum | reverse complement strand
AAGCGCACCCAGAGATCGCAACAAACCAGGAAGGACAGTATTGAGGGAGTGTTGTGACTGTCCTTTCCTGGCCTCTGCTGTCTTCTCACCACCCCTACCCACCCACTACCCCTACCCCCACCCACCTCTACCTAAAAACAGTCTTCCTGAGGTACCTGTAATGGCTTCTGTAGGACCAGCAGGGCCAGAGTGAAGAAAAAGAGGAGGAAGCTTAGTCTCCCTGACTCCCAGCCTTTCCCTTCTGCCCATCCTAGCTTCAGGGATGCAGGTGCAAAGAAAGTACCATACAGTTAGAGGTGACCTCGAAGACTCTCAACATTTCCCTCTTCGGATGAGGTCACTGGAGTCCAGAGCAGTCAAGGCCATGCTCTAGGTCACATGGCCCATCAGAGGCTGACCTAACACTGTGACCCAGGTCTCCTGACTCTATTGGTCAGCAGTGACTCCTCAGGATTTTTTCAGCTGTCTCCTTCCTCTCTCTCCCACTACCACTGTCCTAGTCATTTGGGGCTGCTATAACAAAATACCATAGACCTGGTGGCTTAAATAACAAACATTTATTTCTCAGTTCTGGAGGTTGGTCAGTCTAAGATCAAGGTACCAACGAATTTGGCAAAGGTCCACTTCCTGGCTTACAAATGGCCTCATTCTTACTGTGTCCTCACAAGACAAAGAGAGGAAATTCTGATGTCTCTTTCTTTTCTTATAAGGGCACTAATCTCATCATAGGGGCTCCACCCTCATGACTTATCTAAACCTAATCACCTCTCAAAGGCCCCACCTCCTAACACCATTACTTTGGGGGTTAGAGCTCCAACATATAAATAGCGTGGGGACACAAACATCCAGTCCCTGACAACAACTCTGTGGCTTTTGTCCCTCACCTGGCCTTTCCAGGAGAACCATTCCAAATAGTAGAGCTTCCCAGGGGCCCTGCCAGCTGGTCCCCTTTTCACCTAGATGTCATCACTGACCTGGGACCCAAGTGATCTCCTGGCCCTCTGGTAACACCCACAGCAACCCAGAGAGGGCTGTGGATTTATGAGAGGACCTAGGGGATCACCTCTGGATTCAGTCAGGCCTTTTAACAAAGCTCCTACCATATCTAACTTCTATATCCAATGTCCTTCTACAAGCTGGATGACTGTCACTTACCACCTGGCAAGTCCTGGAAGATGTAGAATAGCATGCAATCCAGTACCCAGAGGCAGGAGCAGACTAGCACTGGAGTGGCAGGAAGGAAAGAGAGAATATGCAGCAAGGTCAAATGAAGGAAGTTTTGAAAAAGGAGGCAAGAAGTAGGCCAGGCCCTGAAAGAACAGATGGCTCTGACTAGGGTAAGAGGGAGGACACCTGTTACAAGGAATATGGTGAGAGTAAAGGAGGGAAGGAAAATGAGCATGGGGTAGGATTTGACATTCTGTGTGGAAGAAGAGGTGGGAAAAAGTGGGAAGGGTAGGGGATGCCACTTCATGCAAGCCCCATAAGTCAGGCTGCAGAGTTTGGAATTTAGTCCCCTTGGTCAGTAGTTCTCAGACTTTAGTCTTCTGAGAATTTCTTAAAAATGTAAATTCAGAGCCCAGCTGTGGGTAATGAGATGCCATCAAGCAGGAAAGTGACCAAGGGTGCTTAGAAAAATTAGAAACAGTGTAGTGGAGATGAAGAAACAGAAGGCAATGGGCAAGTTGAGGTATTGGAAGATGGTGGAAATTGAATTGGTAAGGAAGAGAGAGAAATCATGAGATAACTTTGAAATCTGTGAAATTTATAAAAACTGGAAATTAGATGGGGGAACAGTCAATATTGACACTGTGAGTGTCAGAGAGACCAAAAGTACTGATGGCATTTATCAAGAAGGTGCTGGTGTCCTATTTAGACACAGTGCACATTTAATCTTCTTCAGATAAACCAAATAGAAAGTTCTGTATGCAGTCAGAGGCTGGAACTCAAAGGAGTGTTGCTGTGAATTTTGGACTTAATCAGCTTCAAGGTGAGAGCCAAGAGATGCAAGTGGGTGAGAACTCTGAAGGAGAACAGAGTAGGGAGAAGGAAGCTAAAGGCTGAACTCTATCACTCTAGGTTACAAGGATGGGAATGTTTATAAAATTAGAATTCTAGAACCAGATGGAACTCCTTACAGATGGAGAAACTGAGGCCCAGAGAGTGTGATATTCAGGTTGCCAGGCAGAGCAGAGCCTGGTTTTCAGTCTGCAGCTCTTTCCTTTTGGTTTTGTATGTGTCGCCATGTGCATGCTGGGGACAGTGTCTGCCTAGGATGGCATTCTGTACCCATTAGCAAAAATGTGCCAATAGTTTCAAAGTGCTCTAAGTGCACACAAAGGGCACAGCATGCTTTATCTCCTTCGGCAGTTTTGTTTGGGGCCTCCTTCCTCTGGCCTCACTTTCCTGAAAAGTTTTGGGGTTCTGAAGGTCCCTACAGCTGCCCTTCACCAATTTCACCTTTTTTTGTATGTTCTTCCCTTATCCATATTAGGGTAGCAGCATGCCCTAGTGATCCAGAATAGAAATGAATCAGTTTTGCTTTATAATTAATCTGTTACATGATACATTTAAGTTTGATGTACTTTTTCTGAAGTGCTTTATTTTACTATTTAAAAAAAGTTGGGTGGGGAGGAGGAGAAGCAAATAAATCCCAGGGAATTTATCCAGTTTACAAAATGTTTCTTTGTCAAACAAGAGTTTTCACCCCTGGAGAGTGCTCCCTGCTCCCCACCCCGCATGTAATTATTTGTTTACAAAAGTCACATAGTAACTGTTCAACTGATATACTTGTTGGTGAAATGAATCCATGAACAAATGAGGGCATAATATTAATAGCCTGGACAGAGTAAGAGCCATAGTGAAGAAGAGGAGCATCCCTTAAAATTGATGGGAAGCATTGAATTAGCAAGGACGCTAAACACACAGCAATTGTTTTGAAGTACCAGTTGTTAAATACAGCACACCTGTAGTGAGGCCACCACCTGGCAGGGTGTTCTTTGTCCAAGGTCTGCTCACCTACCCCCATTCATACCTGCTTGGAGGCAGCAGTCCAAACAAACAGGAACTGCCCTTTTTTAAAGGTCATGGGAGACCAACGTGCGCAGCCAGGCAGGCGAGGCCAAAGCAAGCAGTCCATGACTGTCCCTCCAACTCTACAATCTCCCCAAATTGAGGTGCAGTCCCTTCCTCATCTGCACAAGACTAGTTGGGGAGGAGGGGCAGGTGCTGCAAATGAAACCAGACCCTTCTTGGGAGGCTCACAACCTCAGCTCCTGGCCATGGCAGGACAGCCACATGTTGTTATGGTTGCTTCAGCCAGCTGGAAATCAGCAGGGGGTTTGTAAGGAAACCACATTAATTAGAAGAAAGCAAACTTGACAGTCACTCACTCTGCCAGCCCTTTCTCCTGGTTTCTCTTGCAGCCTCCTCGCACTGTGGTCTTTAACAGATCAGTTCTCTCTACCCTCCTGCGCTTTTTCACTGCCTCTATTTATTCATGGTGAACATCTGGGTGGCTTCTTGGCTCAGACCCACTCTTCCAGGGTGAGGTGGGAGGAAGGCTGGAAGAACACATTCATCCACAGCTGAGACCAGAACTTCCTCAGCGGCAAAGCCATAGACAGACTGACCAGCCCGTGGCCTCCTAACTCTTGCCTTTATTCTGGCCTGAACCCATTTTCCTGTTGGCCAGAAGCAAGTCACTAGACCAGATCATTTCTGCTGGGAGTTTAAGTTTTTCTTGGGAAAATTAACACTTCTGGGTCTCTTGTGACTGTTTCCTTGAACATCTTCATTAGGGCAATTTACTTGGGACTTGAGTTATCTCCCGATTTAAGAATAGGGTCCATCCAGGACAAGCAAGGATAGAGAAATGAAGAAAGATTTCCTTGGGAAATGGGTAGAAGCAAGGAGGCTGGACTCCTTGGGAGAGGAGGTAGATAGAAAATTTTCTCTCATATTTGTGCACACACTGTCATTGCTGCTCTTCCTGTTCCCGAATGCTGTTGGAGCTGCAAATAGTTCTTCCCATGCATGAGAGTGACTCTGCCAACGGCCCCAGAAACTCTGGCTCTTGAAAAGACCCTTCCTTTGTGCGGCAGCTACCATTTTGGAGCCCGCAAAGAAGAGCCCTTACTCCCTTTTATTCCATAACACAGTTATATTTTTTTAAAAAATCCACAACATACCCAACTGGGAAGAGGGGTATATAAAAACTCACTGATGAAGTAGAAGATACTATTTTTGGAGTGAGAGATAGGTCTTAAAAAATACATTCAACTTAAAAGCAACCTAAATGCCTAGCAGTTGAGTGAGTTATGGTACTTCCAGATAATGAAATAGTATATAGCCATTAAAAATGGTGCTAAAGGATCAATGGAACCAAATAGAAATTCCAGGAAAAGATCCACACCAGATAAAATACAATGGGGGAGAAATATAATATTTTTAATAAATGGTGCTGCTTCACTAGAGAAAAAAGTGAATCTTAATCCCAATCACAGACCATATAATAAAACCATTATAGATAAGTTTAGATCTAATGTGAGAGGTAAAAGAATAAAGCTTATGGAAGAAAACATAGGAGAATACCTCTATGACCTTAAGGGGGGAAAATTTTTTTAAAGGAACTAAAAATGCCAATCATAAAGGAAGAACCTGATAAATTGCACTATATTAAAATTTAAAATACTGCTTATCAAAAAATATACTACAAACAAAAAGGCAACCCACAGAGAGGAAGACATTTGAAACACATATATCCAACAAAGGACAAATATCCAGAATATATAAAGAACTTCTACAAATAGTTAAGAAAAAGACAGGCAACCCAATGTAAAATGGGCCAAAGAGCTGAACAGTCATTTTGCAAAAGAGGATATCTAAATGGCTTATAAACACATGGAAAGTGACTTATCTTCATTAGCCACAGAGAATTGTAAATTAAATACACAACAAGAGTGTATACATACTTACAGGATGGTCATGATGAAAAGTGCAAAAAAAAATCAAATACTGATAAAGATGTAGAGCAACTGGAACTCTCATACACAGTTGCTACCAAACTGGTATAACTACAGTGGAAAAGGGTTTGGCAGTATCTACCAAAGCTGAATATATACGTACCATATAACCCATTAGTTCCACTCCTAGATATAATCCTGAGAGAAGTTTGTTCTTATATCCACCAAAAGTCATATAAAAGAATGTTCATCACAGAGGTATTTATAATAGTCCCAGCTGGCAAGTGTACAAATCCTATCAAGAAAAGAAAGGATAAATTGTAGTATATCATGTTGGAACATTATGCAGCAATGAAAATGAATGAATAACAACTTCATATAACAATATGGGTGAATCTCACAAACAGATAAAAGCAGACACAAAAGAGTACATGCTATGTAAGATTCTATTTCAATAGAATGTTCAAATGCAATAATTTATGGTGCTAAAAGTCAGAATAATGATAACCCTTGAGGCAGGGGTAGTATCTGGGCAAGGATACTAGAGGATGTTTTGGAATGTGGGTAGTATTTCCCTTTATGAAAATTCATCAAGCTGTACACTGATAATTTGTGTACTTTCTTATATAGGTTATTCTTTAATTTAAAAAAAAAATGTTTTAAAGGCTAGTCTCCTGAGCAAAATCTGGTATCACAGAACTGTTTTTCATGTAGAAACAAATAATAAATGGATTCAGAAAAATAAGATATTACAAAACAAAGAAATACACAGTATTATTTCATTTTGCTAAATGTAAATAATGCTTACATCTGGATTATGGATGATATTCCTTTTTACTTGATCTATTTCATTTTTCTATAATAATCACATTACTTGTCATTGTAAAGATTACAAGCTGTTTTTTTTTAAATAAAATTTGATTATGATAAGTTAGGATAAAATAATGACAAGAGGGTTGCCAATACTCTAGATCACTATGTGCACAAGCCTTGGATGTGGCTCTGTTACTGCCCTGGTCCCTACTGGATTGCCAGAAGTTGAGGACTTGTAAAGAAACAGAGGATGTGGTACAAGCTGGAGGGACTCACAGTCATTTGTACAGAAGAAAATAGGAGCTATAGGGAGAGCCAAAGCTTTCCTGATCTTGGCCAGGATACCTATTCCTATATCCCACCAAAACTCTCTGCTCCATTCCTAACCACGTGTCAGTCTCACCCACCTAGGTTGCCCTTCCTCTCAAGTTTCCCCTTCCCAGGATCTGCCCTTGCTGAATACAATGTTTTCAATGCCACATTTCTCCTGCTCTCTTTTCTATTGTGATGCTATTCAAGATCCCCCTGTAGCAATTGCTCTGCATCCTCCTAGTCTACCAGGGTGGCAGTCCCAACTGGAATATGGGCTCCTTCTCCTCCCCTTCATCAGGGAACATTCCACTAATAAGTCAGATTTTCCCATCTATAAATCAGAGTAGGATAACTAGAAAATCCCCCTTCAGGTTTATTGTGGAGGGTAGAAAAGAATATCCTAACCATCAAGTGGAAGAACTGAGCTGTGAATGGCTTTCCCTTCTTATATGGCTCCAAGGGAACATTATATTATGTCCTACAAATCCAAAGGAGGGAAGACTGAGCAACTGTCTTTTCTTTTTGGTACTATACACTTATTAAGCAAGTACATCAAACTTGTGAAAAGTACCTAGCATAAGAGCCATCTCAGTAATTGCCCTAGTAATTAGCTTATGTTTATTGAGCATTTATGTTTTATTTTATCTAACCTTTATAACAACCTTATAAAATAAGTTTTACTCACGCATTTAACAAGTATATATTGCACTCGTATTATATGTCAGGATGTGCTAAGTGCTGGAGATATGACAGTCAACAAAAGACATCCTTGCCTTCATGGAACTTAGTCTGGTGGGGACTGTAAATGTAAAACTGTAAAACTGCAATTGTTCTAAGATGGAAAGTTATCTGGTGCTGAGAACCAGTAACAGCGAGGTTTTCAAGACTCCACTGTGGAAGTGAAGTTTGAGTTGAGCTCTGAGAAATAAGTTAAGACTTACTAGGTAGGCAAAGAGCAGGCAGAGGAAATAGCTGTGCAAAGGCCTTGGACAAAGGGAAGTGCTAAGTATATGAGAATGGAAGATAAGTGTGTGGCGGGGGAGGGGGGCGATTTCAATTCTATCTTAGTAGTTCTGCCTGATACCTGATGCTCCAGAATCAGAATTCCTAACCATTGCAACCTCTCCTGTACAGGCCTAGTTCCAGCCACAAGAAGCTGAAAATCCACATCTGACTTGTAGAGAAGAAAAAGTTTTAAATAGGGGTTGTGTATGTGATTTTACCGAGGAAGCCTGCCGGGGACCGAAAGAGACCTTGGTGACTTCAAAGACTGGCAGACCGGAGCTAGAAAACCTACCCTAGATTCTATGAACGAAGCACAGGCTTGACACAAAGGCCTCTCGGCTTAGCCCAAAGTTGAAGAGATAGGGGAAAAGGAAATGACACGGGAAAAGAAGCAAGAAATCCCGAAGCCGCATACTTCTTGCCCACCACTGCGGCTGCGCGTGAATCGTTCCGGAAGCGGAAGTGAACGAAGGTTAGCGTTGGTTTTCAAGATGGCGGCCCTCAATGTGTTCGTGTCCGGTTGTGGGCGGCTGTTCCGAGGGCTCCTGGCAGGCCCGGCCGTGACCAGCTGGGCTCGGCCTCCAGTTCGGGGATTCAGGGAAGGTGAGTCCCGGGTCCCGACGACCTCCTAAAGTTGAGAAGAGCGGCAGAGGTTGCTTTCTCCCGCGCCCGTGCGCCCCTCCCTCCCTTTCCTTTGCGCGGTTATGAAATTCCGGAGATGCTGGCGCGCCCATGGTGCTTGAAAGCCCCTTCCAGACCCTGATATTGTTATCTTGACTTCCCGCTCCTCCTGAGTGTCCTCACGGGCGGGGGCAGGTGGGAAGGATAGAGAGAAAAGCCTGTTTTGTAGGCAAGGGCAGAAGAAAAGCCTGTCCCACTGTTCAAAAAAGTTTTCGATGACGGTCTGCAATGTTAGCTCTCCCGTATTCTCCGAACCGCGGCCTTCTTCATTAAAGACTCCCTGGACTATGAGGGCAGGATATTTGGATACCCTTCCCAGGGCCCCCCTTTTCAGTTTCTTGTCTGTGACCTGATGGCGGCTTTTTCTAACCCGGCTGCTAGTCTCCTTGAAAGGTTGAAGTTAAGGTGGAAAGGTCATTGAACAGCTGAAACAGAGGCACATGTTGGATGGTAGTTTTGCTTTCCGTTAATCGTAAGTCTGGAAAGGCAGCCTGATTCTAGCTTTGAACTGAGAGCTTACTAAAGGCCAAGTGCTGTACTTCAAGCTATCGTAGGATTCTCGAGAAAGAAAATACAGCTCTTTTCCTGAGAAGTTAAGTTCTAATGAGACGATGTTTATAGACTCCAATAAATGCAAGTTAGGTATTTACGTGTCAAAGTAGAGGGAGATTTGGTTACCGGAAAGAGCACACCCAATTTAAAGTTCTCATGTGGGGGAGAGGGGAGTGCCTTGAACAGACTTATAAAAGGATGCAATCCGGTGGAGAGTGAAAAGGTCTTTCAGGACTTAGCCTTCCTTTGTGCACTGCTGGAAGCAGGAAAGGATTAGTGATGTGCAAAAGAAGTGATGTGGGTGTTTTAAGATTCTGGCGTAGTATTGACCAGCATTTCCTTTAAAGCAGAGAAGCATCCAGAGGAAAAGAGTGATCATTGTTTCAGAGGGAGCAGAAAAGTCCAAAAAGAAGAGCCTATGAAGAGACCATTGCTTTCGTTTCTGAAGAGGTCTCTTTAGCTATCACACAGCAATTTCAATAGAATGGCAGGCAAGGAACCAGTTTGGGAAAGTCAAAGAGATAGTTCATGGGAATTGCAGATCTGTGTGAAGAGTTTAGGTGTAAAAGGAAAGCAGAACATTTGCTATAAAGAACAACAAAATCCCAATACTGCTTGGTTAACATTAGATAAACTAATCCATTAATAAGAAAGATACCAAAGAGTTCATGCTGCTAATAAAAAGGACTTGGATAAGGTGTTTTATGTATTCTCATGCTGCAAAATAAGCATATGCATATAACTTTTTTGAGGGTGTCTACCAAGTCTCAAACACTAGTAGCTGCAAGTTACATATCCTTTATGCCATTCACAGTTGAAAACATTTCCTTACTGTGTTCCCAGAAGATAGGCAAGAGGAATAGTTTTGTTTTGTTTATAAAGGAATATTTGAGATTTGCATTTTTGCAGTTGAAGAGTTTGTGAAATGATGGACTGTACAATCAAATGGGTCTTTGACTCCTCCTTTCCATAAATAATACCTGGGTTGGTTGCTTGTCTGTGTTACTCACTGTTACCTAAAAGCTAAATAACTGAATTGATGCAATTTTACATAAAGGCACTACCATATTCTGTATTCTTCTTAGGACCTGTCTCCGAAGCCTTTAAGTGAAAAAACTTTCTCTTGATATTCTACCTATTATGAGTAAGGCATAAAATATTACACATATAGCTAATTTTGACTGGTCCCAGCAGGTGTATTTGACACTCAAATAATATTGTACACACAGGATTTAAAGTTGTGGAGAGGAAGTCAGATGTCTTACTGAAATTATTCAAGCATCCTACTTTTCAAAGTATCAGATAGTGCCACTTGATTTTAATCAGTTCATGAACATTCAGCACCAGTGCTTCTGCCTGTAAGTTCTCATTCTAAAGCAGTGGTTCTCAGTTGAGGGGCAGATTTTTACCCCAGGAAACATTTGGCAATGTTTAGAGACATTTTTGGTTGTCTCATCCGATGGGTAGAGTCCAGGGATGCTGCTAACATTACAGTGCCCAGGACAGCCTCCCACCACAAAGAACCACCTGGCTCAAAATATCAGTCACACTGCTGTTGAGAAAGCCCTGTCTAAAGTTTGACAAGAGGGACACAAAGCCAAAAAATATTATTAAGGAAGAAGCAAGAATAAAGGAAGACAAAAATGGAAATTGTGTTTTAATAAGTGCCAGCTGTAAGCACTGTGCTAGGTTTTCCACATACATTCATTCCATTTTCTCAATGATTCTTAAAGGTGGATATTACTGACATTTTTACAAATGAGGAAATCTGGTTCAGAGGGGTTCAGAAGCTGCCCCAAATCACACAGCTTGTAAGCGGTGGAGTTGGAAGTTGAGCCATACTCTTCCCTCTCCATCTGTAACATCACGTTGGTACTCCATGTCAGAGCTTCCCTGTGATTCCCTCCCTTCCCCAAAAGCCCCTGTCAGTTAACTTGCTGAAGACTATTTAGTGCCTACAGTTCACACTGCCAGACTTAGTAAAGATTACATTAGAGTTCATTCCTGCTTTCTCACTCTTAGCACTTTTATGAAGGAAATGTATTTAAAACAAGCAAAATAAACACATATGATTATCTGAATTTACAGTAATGCTTTATTAGACACTTAGATCAGTGTATTGAAATGAGTAAAGGCTAAAGGGAATTTTCTTCAACTTTTCCAATTAGCTAAGGGGGCTTTCTGGAGAACCTAGCAGTTTAGACGAGGATGTGTCTGGCAGGATGGGCAGCCCTATAGCTAAAGCTTTGAGAGAGGAATGAGCGAGTTGGGGTATTTAAAAAATTGAGAGTATCCTGATAGTGGAAATAGATTTTTGTTCAGCAATAAGACTCTTCACTTTGAAGCATAGTGCAAAGGGACATTTTCTTTGATCCAAAAGAAAAGAAGGGGAGGTAATGAGAGAAAACTCTTATTGGACTTTATTGTAGTAGTAGAATTAAAGATGAACAGAAAGGAGCATTGTTTGAGCGAGGAAGGAGTTTGAGAAAAATAATTAATGGCCAGAAGTGCAGGCATACATCCCATCCCAATCATGCACTCCACTTCCTGACCCTACATAAGACTGCTAGTGCTACCTCTTAGCCATCCTGCCATTCATTTACTCCATTCCTTCACTCCATTCCTTCATGTTCTGTTTGGGACTTGGTTTTCATGGATCCCTTCCAAGAAGGACCTTAGTCTCTGGGCACTTCCTGCAGCACCCTCCACTCCGTATCATTCATCTTTCCACACTTCCTCCTTTACTAAACAGTTGGGTCTTTATACTGCTGCAGTTCACTGTGTCTCTGTTTATGTGGCCATCAAGGTCTTTCTCCGTTCACTGCAGTCTCACCGCAATGCTGTTTGCTCTAGACTGTTATAATTCAGTTATGTTGGACTTCATCCTAGGCGAGCGAGTATTTACTGAAGCACTCAAAGGACCTCTTTACGAGGCATGGACTTTATTACAGTGAAGTTCCCATACTTGGTTTAGTTCTTTTTTTCTCCCTTAGGGCAAAGACTCTCTTCCTTTTTTGTTGTAACTCTCCACAATAGGTGGAGTTGGGCTGTACAATCCACGGTTGCTCAGCCAATATATTGCCTCCTGTGGAACAGATTATTTGATTTGTATGAAAAGTGCCCTTCGAAGATTTTGGCTCTTAATTCTAGTTTAGAAAACTGCTTCATTGCTTTACTGAGTTTACTTGATATAGCCATGTCCGAGAAAATAAGGGTGATTCCGTCTTTTTCTAAACAAGTTTTCTGTTAGTGCCTAAATATTTTAGTCCAGCTTTCTAAGCCACCCCCACTTCTCTTGAATGGAGAGGCGGCCAGAGACAAAATGGATCTCAGGTTTTGTTTACTTTTGACATGTTTTTGTATGCACACTGAAAATCAATACTATTTTGATTCCTATCTCCTGTTTTCAGAGACTTAAAATCTACCAGGGCCTTTTCAGGCTCCAGCCAGGCCTTCTGCCCCAGCACTGAAACATGGCACTGATCAATCTCAATCTCCTCTGAATTCTCAGGCCATTACTCCTGGTTTGACAAATTGTCTCTATCAGATAAGCATCTGCCTAATGTTTTACCCACTGGCTTATAGTAAGATGATTCACTGGCTCAGAGTTGCTCTGTGGGGAGCTTGTGAACACTGGAGCTTGCCACGAGCTTTGATCTCTTTTCCAGGGGCCAGTGGGATGACTTCAGGGTTTGATTCTTTGCCGGGAGTGATGTGTGTTTTGTTAGACTTGTTTACCTCATGGTTAGGACCCAAGTGCCTCCACAGAGAAGGGAACCACATGTTTATCAGCTTTGTGTTTCAGGGCATTGTTCTCGTGCTGACTCAAGTAGGACCATCTCCTTCTGTTTCCTAACTTTTGTTTCCTATAGGGACTCTTAAAAACTTTCCCCCTACCAGTTATTGCCCAGATTTGGTCACCGTCCGTCCAAATTTGAAAATTTTCTGGGGTTCCTGGAACCCCTACTGGGCTGGGGCTGCGCCCTCCTTCTGCCTCCCCACATTTGTAGGTTGACACATTGCAGTGACAGTCCCACTGCAGCTGTGCCAGCTTCCAAACTGAGCACCAGGTTGAGCCTCACCCACATCTCCTTTAGGCTCCTCTCTGTTCTGAACAAGTAGATCCCTGTGTGGAGTGACGCATTTTCTTTTACAGGGAGAAACCTAGTTTGTCTTTGAATTGATCAGTAACTACAGTGTTCTGTGGAGAAAGCCTCAGGGCCTTTCTGGCTATTGTTACTCCTTTGTGTCTCTGGAGTTGGACATGGAAGGGTTCTCAGGTCGGTTGTTTAGAAGTAATGAGTCTTTATGAATGGCCTTGCCCAGAAAACAAACTGATAACAATTCCAGGCAGTCTGTGTCCAATTAGGTGTCAGTCACAGAGCTCAGTGATCACAGATGCTGCTGTGGGAATCTGGTTGGGTTAGAATTGCCTCACTTTTTTTCCTTAGACATTCTCTTCCTCATTTTATTTATTTTTTAATTGCAAAAGTAGTACACGTTTATTTTAGAAACTTTAGAAAATACAGATAGGCATAAAGAGGAAACTAATATCACCTACTGCAACCACTGAGAAAAACAATATCACCATTTGGGTACATAGCTTCAGGGGTATGAGAGCCTCATAAAATTCACGTCTAATTGTATGTGTGTTTATGGACATGTTTCTAAGGAGAAGGCTATAAGTTTCACTAGATTCTCAAAGTTAAGAGCCTTTGGCTCTTTCTCATCTGTATTACTTCTTGCCTTGGCTAGAGCTGAGTAAAACTAATTGTAGCAGCCAAGCTGCTGTTAAAATATGATTTTAGTATGTGGGGAGACAGTTTGCAGTCTACCTATGTGGGCTCATTTTCTACTACAGTAATTGTCAGTCAGAAGGGAACCATGGCAAGAATTTTGCTCTCTAAATGCCAGCTAGCATTAATTGAACGTCTGTGTGTCAGTTCCTGTGCTAACAGCTATGGCTTCTCTCTTTCTAAAGAAACTGGGAGAACAAGGGAGGATCCAAGAACTTTCTTCTTGATTACATTTGGCAAATGTGGGCTTTTAGCTTGATTCTTTTTTTGAATATTGTTGAAGTTGTCATTCTGCATCCTAGGCAAGTAAGATGGAAAACATGTACAGCCTGATGGATGTGTGCAACTTACTGCCTTGCGCTCAAGTTCTCTTGATTGCCAGACCTATATAGACAAAGAGCTGAGGGAGTCCCTCTCAATTTGGAATTGCAGTACTCTCCTTGAAATTCTGCCTGGACCCAGTACCACAGGCCTTTTACTTCCACTTCCTTCTCTATCACTCCTCTCCCGTGTAGATAACAAAATGCAACCCTGCAGGGAGAGAAGTGAAGAAGAGAAGAGGATTTGACACAGTTGTCCTCGCACAGCTTTAACAGGCTCTCAGGATGAATTTTTTTTTTTTTTTTTTTTTTTTTTTACACCAACAGCACCTCGTCTTCCTAGGTGGTCTCCCATCCAAGTACTAACCAGGCCCAACCCTGTTTAGTTTCCAAGATCAGACGGGATCGGGCTTGTTCAAGGAGGCATGGCCATAGATTCTCAGGATGAATTTTAGGAGTGAACTGGTCTTATTGATGGAACAGTGTTAGTTCAGTGCTGTATCTTAAGGATAGCAAATTCTTCAAAGTCAAAAACTATTTCTAATTCTCTTCATAAAAGGACACATGCGGTGGGTACTTTTGAAGGTCTTTTGGATGCTTCTGCCCATTCTTAGGTCATTATTGCTAGCCATAGTAGGGCAGGATCTTGCCAATTTCCTTGGATAGAACCAAGATGGATCTTGGCTTAAAAAGGCAGAAAAACAGTGTGAAGACTCTTGATCCAAGAGAGATGACATTACTTGGGCATCTAGGCCTGCCCCTACCCAGCCTCAAGGGAATAGAGCCTTGGCACTTGGAGGTGAACCCTACACACTTTCTCTTCCAGATGGGGGACCGTGGGAGAGTGCAGATTGAAGGCTCCGTTTTTTCTGCATGTGTAGAATTTGAGCTGTTATTTGAAACTCCCTGTTCCTTATTAAATGGCTGACCTAATTTTTCCCCTTTATCTCTGTAGTGGTGGAGATCCAAGAAGGGAAGACAACTATAGTAAGTATCATCGAGTTGGCCACTTATAACCTCTTTAACACTTGGAGCTGCCTGGCTGCTCCTTTGAGGGAGGAAGGGAGGCCCAAACTGGACTCCAAGCTCCAAGATTAGCTCCCTCTGTGACCATAAATTTCACAGTCTACTATTTTTTAAGCTGTTTGCTGTAGTGTAGTTAACGAAAAACAGTCACTTGTACCTGGATTGAGGCATCTGTTATTTGATTAAAGTGGCCTTTGTATGACAAGATCTCAGAGGTCTTTGCTATGTTCTTTGGAGAGTAATAAATTAGTTTTCCAAAGGGGAAACTAAGGCAATGGCAGGACTAGAGATCCAGAGTAAGTTGACCCAGGGCCAGGAGCCTGGATCTCAGCTCCTTTCCTTTCTGTCCAGAATGACCAAGCTACTCCTTAAGCGATGCAGTTAGAAGGTGACACACTCTGGGACCTGGGCTCACTAGCACCCTCTCTTGTCTGCTGGTAATAAAGCTAAAACAATTCTTTATCCACCCACTCTCCCCTTTCCCTCACTGGGCCCATCTCGCCTCCCTTCCTCCGGGAGTCATGGGGCCTAGATTATCCTATAATCCCTAAAAGACAACATTGTTTTCACATGGCCTTCCATGCCTCCAGTAAATCCTCAGCCACTCCACAGAGCTCCCAGAAGCCTCTGTAACTTCCATGTCAACCCGGGATTTAACCCTTCTGGCAGCCAGCCATGCTCAGTCCTCCCCCAGGCAGTCTTATCCCCAGGACAAACCCTTTGGGTTCTTTCTTTGAGTCTTCCTCAGAATACTCTCTCAGCTTTTGTGCTGCTTAGCCTCAAAACAGTTATTTTGAGGGGACTCCCATCCCCTTAGCACACCTTGTTTATCCCCTTATTCAGAGCTGAAACAAGCATTCACCTGTGAACTCTGTGCTGGTGTAGAGAAAACACATCTGGCTTTTGACTGTGAAGACTTTTCATGTGGGGCATGAATTTGCTATTTGTAGAATGAACATGGAGACCCTATACAAGGAGAGCCTTGGGGGAGGGAGCCCATCCATTCCTGGAGTGGTGCTCCCATGGCTGACTGGGTATTGCTCACTCTGGGGTCTCACTTTCTTCATCTATAATGTGAGATCATGGTTCCTCCCTCAGTAGGTTGTGGGGGTTAAATGAGATATGTGTGAACCATAATTGGCACAGAGCCAGGCATGTAATTGGGAGTCAGTAAATGTTAGGTCTCTCCCCATGGGCCCCCTTTAACCCCCTTCTGAGGCCTACCACTCACACATTTTCCCTTACACACGTCTCCATTTCTGGCATAATTGTGGTGGCCTTGGCAGAAAGATAGTAGTGCCCTACACAGCCAGGCAATGCTTGCAGCCCCCTTTCCCTTTTGCCAGTTCTTCCCCAGGAGACAGCGTTGCCTCCCTTCCAAAGCCTCTCAGACCTGTCCCATCCTTACTCATAATCCATGGCCTCAGTCAGCAAGGCTTTCTAAACTCCCCCTCTTGAAATTGGAGCTGACTCCAAATCTTTGGTCTATTACACTTGGTAATCCCAAGGCTGTGTCACAGGATATAGCAGCCACGAAGGTCATTTCGCACGTGGCCTCAGCACAGTTGGAAAGGTGGCATCCAAGATAATAAAAACAAGGAGAATAGGAGAATGTTCCTCCCAACTGTGTTTTAAAAACCAGAAGAAGCAGGAGTGCACATGGATATCTGTTTGTATAGGCAGAGACCAGGCTTCTCACACTGGCACCATTGGTATCCTAGGCTGGCTGATTTTTCGTGGGGCTGGCCTGTGCATTGTCGGATAATTAGCAGCATTCCTGCTAGATTCCAGTTGCACCCTATCCCCCAGTTGTGACAATCAAAAATGTCTCAGACGTTGTCCAGTTTCCCCTGGGTGGCAAAATCATGGCAAGCTGAGAACCACTTACCTTTGTAAGATAAAGCTGGAAACTTAGTTTACTCTGAGAACGATACGTAGGATGGGAAGGAGACTTCCTTTAGACTGTGTCCCTGCGCAGTTTGAAACTTTCTACCACGTGCATTTATTACTTTTTCCCAAAGGTTTTTGGTGGTTTGAGGAACAAAAGTTAGCATTCAGCTGATACAGCAAACCCCTCCCTCTTGCATTAAGTTCAGTTTCTACTACCCTTGAAAGCCACCAAGTCACTTCTCTGCGGTCATGCCAAGGCCCAGTACACAGCAGCTGCAGAACCACCACCATAGTTCCAACAGAGAAACTTATTAGATCCTCCCACAGGACCCTGACAGATGAATTTACACCAGCATTCCCAGCATTTTGGGGGTTGTTCAAGGATCAGAGACACGGCTCTCTGCCTCACTGGCTCTCTTTCTCTGCCTCCTAGATCGAAGGCCGTATCACAGGTACTCCCCAGGAAAGTCCAAATCCCCCTAACCCTTCTGGCCAGTGCCCCATCTGCCGGTGGAACCTGAAGCACAAATACGGCTATGAGGTGAGTTGGTGTACAAAGACACTGGGCTCTGCACGTCACGGAATTCATAGTCCCTGGTTAACTAAAGCAGCATCTCCACAACACGCTCTCCCCACCACCCCCCACCTGCCCTGTAGCCACTGCTGCATCTCATGGAGCCACCAAAGACAGGCATTTTGTCCAGTGGCTCTCAACCATGGCTGCACATTAGAATCATAAGGGAACTTTAAAAAAGTGCTCAGGCCCCACCCCCAGACATTGATTCAGTTGGTCTGGGGTAAAGCCTGGCCATCATCATTTTTTAAATCTCCCCAAGTGATTTTTGTATGCAGCCAGGGTTGAGAGTCACTTAGTTCATGGGCTGGTTACTTGAGATTCAGACTACCAGGGCCCAGTCTTGAGGGGTTGTGTTCTCAAAAGAATGGGATTGGGATCTAAGTTTGGCTTTTGTTCTTTTATAATAGACTGTTTTATAAGAGTCTATTTGGAGAGTCCTTACTGTGACCTGTGGACACATTATTGTTTCTTTCCATATTGGATCTACAGAGATCCTGGTTTGCTCCAGCTCTTCTAGCTCGACATCTGTTTCCACGGAAGGATGATGACAATGAATAACAATAGGTACCCTGCACTGAGTGCATTCTCTGTGTCAGGCACTGTTGTAAGCATTTACATGTCTTCATTTTCTTAGCTTTCATAATATCCCTATGAAGTAGGTACTTTTTTCATCCTTGTTTTACAGAGGAGGAAATTTGAGGCATGGAGCTGGGATAAAAACTCTGGATATACAGCCTACCGTCCCAGCTGCTACTCTGCATCCTCTCTAGAAATGAGGAGGGACTGGGAGAAAGGACAAAGTCTTGGAGAAATCCATACTTGTCCTTCAGAGTTCTATTGGTGACATTAAGCACCCTATTTTTAGGTTTCAGGTGATTCAGGCCCTGAGCCAGTTTGACCTACAGCTTGTCCCTATGCCCCTCTATGGAATGAGATGACTAAGGGCAGAGATTCCGGTCAGGTGGTAAGAACAGGAGAGGCCACATGACCATGGGATCTGAACAGAATGACCCAACTAATCTCCAAGACTGGGAGCCTTGGCTTCAGGCCACCCTGAGGTGGGGAGAGGGGGTGTTCTTTCACTGCCCCAGGCCTTTCTGCTGATTGCAGCTTGGAGTAATAGGAAGCTTGCAGGCCATAGGGCAGTATTCACAGCTTCTTGTTACATGGAAGTTAGTGGGATTGGGGCCATACTTGGAATCCCAACTGAAGATGGGAAGGTGAACCCCATACCTGCCTGACCACCATGGGGCATTCTTCCTACCAGCCGTTTCCAGGAAATTGACTTGGCTCTGTCTATCCAGCAGAAGAAATCCAATCTCCTCCGAGGTAAAGGCTAAAGTTGTTTTGCTTTTACCTCTTTTCATTCAGGACACCATTAGCCCGAGCTGCACAAGCTGTCAGCTTGCTTGGCAGTCTGCAGTGAAGGAGACTGGGGCTGTGAGCCCAGTTTATTAGCCCTGGATAATCCAATCCAAGTTCTTTTCATCAGATTGTGAAGATTACAGGGGTGGGAATTGGGGGGTCTGGGTCCCTCAGGAGCTGTCCAGTGATTAAAACAAATCTGCGGTTATACAGTGAGGCGCCTGCCAGGGCAGCAAGTCAGTTTGTGGACATGACTGCAAAGACTGGCATGCTAGGCCCCTCAGGGGTGGGCGGGATAGGAGATGGTAGCTTTTATTTAACCCCCTCAGCCATCCTGTGAGAGTTAGAAGAAATGATCTCTTGTCTTATTTATTCATTTATTTTTTTTAATGGTGTCTTGTCTTGATTCTGGCTCTGTTTATCCTTGTTTCCTTGTCTTGGTCAAAGCTGTCTGATGGTCAAAAGGAAGCCTGAGAATCCATTCACATCTGGTTCACAGGGGGCTTAGAAGATAGCGATTTAGTTTCACAGCCCTGGTCCCTTCTTCCTCAGCTTGTATTCTGCCTAGCACTTCAGAGGGAGCAGCAGAAGGTGGAGGGGCTGTCTGCATGTATTCTGGCCTGTGGCACATAGGCTTTGGGGCTGGAAATGTTATAGGATTTTCCTCTTGTATGGAAATATATGACATACCCCCTACCTCACCCTAGGAGAATAACAGACCTGTCATCACCAGGAAAGATTAAAGGGCAATTTTTCATGCAGGTGCATGAAAAAGTGTTAACACTTTTTCAGGAGTTTCTAACCTAGTCTGTCAAAAGATTATTTCTTGGAGGAGCTAGAAGTTCTTGGGATGGTAAGGGGTCAGAAAATCTTACTAAGTTGGGATTTAACTTTTGTTAGGGTAAAGGTAGCAGACCAGTGTGCAAAGCTGTGTGTGGAGGGACTGGTCTCAGGTCATTTCTGAGGGAAACGTTAATCTCTTGGAGTGCCAGGGTATACGATAGCCTCCCCTGTAGATCATGTGGCCTGGCTCCCCAGCATGACTGACCCTCATCTCCCGCTTTCCGGTTCCGCTAGGATGTTCTGCTGCTGAGTCAGTTCATCCGGCCTCATGGAGGCATGCTGCCTAGGAGGATCACAGGCCTGTGCCAGGAAGAGCATCGCAAGATTGAAGAGTGTGTGAAGATGGCCCACCGAGCAGGTAGAGGTTCCCTTTGGAGCTAAGAGGGGCACAGGGCTTTAGGTACCATCCTCCCCTCTGTTCCCCCACCAGCTGCCCCGTATTGTAGCCCCTCCTAGAAGAAAAATGCACATCCAGAGTCTTTGTTATACTCTCCCAACACCAACCTTCCACCCCCTTGGGCATTCCCTATGGCCCCCAAGAGCTGCAGAGGAAGCTGCGGAGATGATCGCCTTATATGCTCTTCCCTCCCTCCACTCAGGTCTGTTGCCAAATCACAGGCCTCGGCTTCCTGAAGGATTTGTTCCGAAGAGCAAACCCCAGCTAAATCGGTGAGCAAACTCGGGTGTCCACACCCTGAGCATTTTGCAAGACCTCATTCTCACTGCATTTGCAGGGAAGGCCATATACAGGGGCTCATCCCACAGCCTAGCAAGCTGGAGTGCTCCTTGGCTGTCTGTTCTGTCTTGTCTAGCTTGAGCACCCACCCCCACCAGTCCCACTGCTGCTGCAGCTAATGTTGCATGGGCTTCTATCACCCGCCCCTACTGGCCTCAGCCTCTGCTTCTCTCCTCTTCCTTCCCCAGTAGGGCACTTAGCACAGGGACAAGGAGGATAAGAAGGTCTGCTGGTTGGGCATTAGAATGTGCTAATCCCCTGTTTATGACATCATACAGGGTTGCTATGGGAATGTCAGAGCATTTCTACAGACTTTTAGTATCCCAGCACCGGGGTTATTAAAGGGCAAAATGAGGTCTTAAAAGTGGGAGTGCTCTCTAGGGCAGGGCCACTATATATAGCTGTGCAAGTCATAAACTGCAAAACTTCAAGACAGTATCCATGTAGACTAGATTGTGCAGGTTGCTCCCTAGAGTTACGCAATTAAGAACCTGCACAGCTGCACATGGTGACCCAGGAGGTCCTGAGGTTTTAAAGAAGAGGAGAGGAAGGCCTCTAGATCCTGGAATAAATCTGCCTTTCAGACTAAGCAGGGTGTCCCCCTCTAGTGTAAGAGCAGATTCCTAACACTCAGCCATTCTATTGTACGTTCCTTTCCCTCCACCATCCCTATTCAGCTGCCTGGAACTGCTCTCTGTATGGGGTCAAAAATCGTTGAAGCAAAGAAAGACTTACCAGACTTACAATGCCCCCCAAGCAAACCTCCTAGTCAGATCCCCAGCAGAACCCAGGCATGAGGGTAGGAGGTCAGGCAGATACCAGCCACAGATTGCTGGGCTTACAGTGTAAGGCCAGAGCTGGGTCTTCATTGACGCCTCACCAGTACCCTGGCCCCATGCCCATCTCCACCTGCACTTCCTACGTTGCTAGCTGGGCCATTTGCCAGCAGCCCTGGAGGAGCAGGACCTATTAACCTCTTCCTGTCTTCCCCAAATGTGCTATGGGCCATTTGGGGATTGAGCCTATTTCCACCCCCCACCTCGTTAAGAGACGACAGCAGGCCTAAGGACACAATCCATCCTGCCCTTAGGCTTTTGAAGTAAGGCCAGGCTCCCTCCCATATATCCGGTGTCCTTTAACGTGACACGGGATTGATGATGTGTGGGGGCTCTTGGGTTGCAAAAGGCCACCCCAGGAGGGAGGGGGAGGCCTGGCTACAAGGGAGGTTGATTCCCCTGCAAGGAATTTTATGATTTTATCCAGAGATCCTTCAGCTGCCATGCACTGGCCCAGGTTCTACTGGGGCCCAAGGGGAGCCACACTTCCTCCTCCTTATGCCCTTTCAGGAGAGGTAGGAAGGAGCCTTGGTTCTTCCTAGAGCTGGACTCTTTCCAGAGAGCTGACTGGAGGCCAGCCACCCAGGTCCCCCTTTCCCCTACCAGCTGACTGCTCCATGTGGCACAGGCATTAGGCCCAGGGCTAGCTAAAGCCCAGCTTCCTTGGGTCCCTGCAAGGCAGAGAGGAAGAACAGCTTTAGGGCAGCAGCTCTGAAGAACCTGGTCAGCCTCAAGACATTCTGGGGTCTGGGAATCCCAGTGAGCACGCCTTTCACAGAGCCTGCTCACACATCCCACCTTTCATCCACCCCCTCTGGAGACTGGGAGACGGATGCCAGCACAGGGACCTGCCAGGTGTTCCTTCCCTTACCCTTTACTCTTCTGCTGTTCCAGCACCACCAACCATAAAAAAGCCATTCTTGGGGCCAGCCCCACTCCTCAGAGGTCTCCCTGTTAGGGCATTGACATTGACAGTAAGGTGGAGAAGCACTCCCTTGTCTACCCACCTCATACTAGGAGTGCAGGCCAGCACCTCCCACAGTTTTTTATACTGTTAAGAATTGTTCCCTTTGTGCTGAGAGCAGAAGACCAAGGTCCGGAGGAGCTTAGTTGAAATGTATAAGTTGGCAATCATTTTTTAACTTTTATCTAAAAATTTTTATCCACGGGTAATTATTTTTTGGTGGGGTAATAATTTTTTTAATTAAAAATCTCTCATTTGAGAGTTTCTAAAGGTGGCAGGTTGAAGTCTCAACCTAGATTAGAAGCTGGAGAGGATCCTGGCCTTTGTGCATGGCTGAGCTTTCAGGATGAAGGGTAGGCCTTTCCAAGTTTCATTCTGAATGGAGTAAACCCCAGTCTCAGCCGGCATGAGCCACTTTTCCAGGAACTATCAGTGCCCCGGCCATCCCCAAAGGAGGCCAAAGGACTATGGGTGGCAGCCATCTTTCTCCACCCCCCTCCTACTTACAGGAACCTTCCTGGACTTAGTCTGCCCCCACGGGCCCTCACCCTTGGCTCCCATCACAGGTTGGGTGAGGGGAAGGAGTCCTACACCAGTTATGGCTGCCCAGGGGAGTTGCCTGAAGACTGGGGTGACAGAATGAGCCAAATAGGGAAGAGGGAAGGATTCCTTCAGGCCCTTACATCAGCCTCTCCTCTCCCCTGCCTGAGGCCAGAGGGGAATGATCTGCTCTCTGAACAGCCTCTTTCTCTGCCTCTTTCTCCAGAAAATACACACAAACACTGATAACTCATAAAGATCAAGGGAGCACACGGCCCTAGGCTGCCTGACGCTGGCCACACACACTTGCAGCAAGAGCCCAGCCCATCTGTTTATAGCACACTCAGCAGTTGCTCCTAGGAAAAGTCCCTGATCCTCAAGTGAAAGGGTTTGGTTGGACAACCACAGCTTTCACCCGAGGAGGCAGTGCCCACTGCCCCAGCTCCAGCACAGACCCCAGCCCTCATAGCCACCTCCTGGTCCTCCCTCCACAGGTACCTGACCCGCTGGTCCCCTCGCTCCGTCAAGCCCATCTACAATAAAGGCCACCGCTGGAACAAGGTGCGCATGGCCGTGGGATCACCCCTCCTGAAAGACAACATCTCCTACTCAGGAAGGCCTTTGGTGCTGTATCATTGACTGAGAGCAGGGCTTTCTGAAAGCCTGGCCAGAACTCCTTCTCTACTCCCTCCCCATCCTATACCAGGGTGGCCCGGCTTCTGCAGCGTGAACAGCATGAGGGTCAGTGGGACCTCCTTCAGTGCCTTCAGCCTGCCCAGCAGAGGCAAACAAAACAGGTCCCTTGACAGCTGTTGTGGTCTCATGACTGGCTGGGTCTGTGCTCAGTGCTGGGGGACAGGTGTTTTGCCCAAAGGAATATCATAAACCAGGCTCACGTCTCACCCACTTGATGTGTGCTCCCTACTTGGCAAGTGCAGGGGGCTTGGGCTCATTTCCAGCCAGTTACCGAGCATTGAGTCGCTGATCTCTGTGATGGGCCACATGAATGCAACTTGAGGGAGGGAGTTCATGGGCCAAAGAGGTTCCCATCCTCTTTTTTAACAGCTCTTTGTCTTGGGCCTGGGGGGCTGTGAGGAGGAGGGAAGTTGGGCTGCCTGGTTCATGTGCAGCTCTCATCTGAGTCCAAGAGCTGCCTTGCTCAAAAGGCTCCTGGCTGTCATATCCCACAGCCATTTTCACCTGCCATTGTCTCCTTAGCACATTCCAGTCCTCTGCCACTTGCTTTAGAACTAGGTCTCCAGCTCCGTAGGTCTCTCCTCAGAGCCTGGACACCAGATGGAGGTGGAGATGAGGGGAAACATCAGGACAGAACAGACAAATTCACTGAAATGTATGAAAATAACGTTACACTCTGCAGGTTGGCCCCTCCTACAGCATGAAGGGCAAGTCTATATTCTTCTCACCAGTGCCCACGTAGATGTAGCCACAGTTCTTGGTGTGGGGAGCATGGTAAAAGGTGAGGCCTGGCCAGAGGAGACTGCGCAGCACCACCAGAGCGTTGCCCCTTTCCATCTGGATGCTCCAGGACCCTGGGGAAAAGGCGAGGCCTGAGCACTGTGGAGCCAGAGTTTTGTGCATATGCAGAGGCCGCAGCTCCTTGGGCTGCCAGGCCCTGGTACTGAGGTTCTACTGGGAGAACAGAAGATGATTTAATTATCCTGGGGTTTTTTTTTTTACTCCTCCTGATTGCCTTTTAGCCATTTCACTGTTCATTAAAACCACTTCCAGGGAGAGGGCAAAGGAAATGAAGAGGTGAAACTCAAACCAGTGCATTTCGTTCCTGTCAGCAAGTCTAGTTAAAGGTTGAGTGGGGGAGGAAGCTGAATCCACAAGCAGAGAGGAGTTGGGGCTTTCTCCAGGCTCCCTCTCACCCTGTACTAGGGACACTCACCAGTGACGTTTAGTTCTAGTGCAGTTTGTCCCTACTTAACATTTTATTCTCTCTTCCGCAGTCCTAGAAGCCTCTGCTCTGAGACGGATTAGACCCATCCGGGAGCTCACATAAGAAGTTTGGCGGGAGGGGACTTGGGCCACAGCTAATGAGCCTTTGTCTTTCCTGGGTCCTGCTCTGGTTTGAGCTCCCCAGACAGGAGCAGCCCAGCCTGGGGCTGAGTTGTGCAGCTATGAGGACTTGGCGAGAAGGGCCTGATCCATCTCCAGAACAGGGAGGGAGCCGCTGTGTGGGAGGAAGGAGCCTGGGAAAATCGCCTCTGGATGCAGATCTGGAGCTTCTATTCCCCTGCGCACCAAGGCCCCTCCCCAGCCTAGCCACAGCTCTGCTCTGGGCCGTGCCAGAAAGGCAAATGCTTTGAAGGTTTTGGTGTTGGACCAGCCAGTGATGCGCTGAGAGCTGCTCTGAGGCCTTCATCGGCTGCCAGCTCAGCCTGGCTGCTTGGCTCCTGCTGCCCCAGCTTCCCACAGGCCTCCTCCAACCATGGCCCACCCTGGTCACTCCACACCCAACAGCCACACAGCTCAGTCCTCACCCACTGAGGGCCACCCTGCATCTAAGAGACCTAACCACCAGGAACCCCTGGCCTTGAGTGTCGTCACCTGCCCAGATCAAATCCAAAGCTTTCTGGGTGCATGTAGGTCAGCTGGCCCTGGCCTGCTTAGGGAGAGGCTGGCTCAGAGCCAACTGCAACACTGCAGTAGTCTGTACCAAGTGCTACTACCCATGTATGAGGTGATGAAGTAGAAGCCACAGCATAGGCTTCCTTAGGCCCACATAGTGCTGGCAGACAGTATCAAGAATAAGAAAGTCCCTGGGTTGCCAGCTCTGGCTGAGGCACTTCCTAGGAAGGGAGCTGGTGGGGTAAGGGGGCTTTCCTGGTCAGAGAGGGAAGTATTTCCCCTTGGCTCCTACAGTTTTCCTCTCTGAAGGACTTGAAGTCCCCCACCTCTCAGACCTGCCCTCAGAATCCTAAAAAACACCAGGGAGCCTGTTGCTCTCCTAGTCACTCATTCCATAAAACAGATTGCCTAGGGGTAATGGGAGTGGGGTGTAACCAAAGTGTTCCCAGTGCACTGCATTCAGCCTTTGGCCAGAAGCACAGGCCTCAGGAAGGTACATCCTCTAGCTCCCCTTAGGTACCACCCCCAGACCCCCGCCTCAGTGCTCAGAACATCATTTGGGGACAGTCCCTCCCTTGCCTTTGGAGCACATAGTCACACAACCCCCTTGAACTGAAGTCAGACTGCCTCCTTTGCCACTCCAGGAAGCACAGTTTGCAGCCTGCCTGGGCCAAATGCTGCCCTGGAGAAATGGAATCTTGGAGTCTCTAACCTATACCACTCATCAGTTCACAGTCACCAGCACCTCAGCACTCTGGGCAGGGGCTGGGTCCCAACCTTCCCTTGCATCAGCCTTCCCACCTAGGGTTTCGCCACCTCTTTTCTCCAGTAGATGAGGGGCCCAAGCTTATCAGCAGGGATACTAGAGAAATACAGAGCCCCCACTGGGGCAAGGGACAGCACCAAGCAGCAGAAGGGGGCTGGCAGAGTGTAGAAGCAGCATGTGAGGGGCCAGCCAGCTAACAACACTGCCTCCCTCCCTTGCATTCCTGTCACACTCCTGTCTTCTTTTTCCTGGCTCAGCTGGTTGCCCAGGAAACAGGCTCTCAACGTGCCGGGAGTCACGTAGTATCTACCTGGAAAGCCAGGCAGTTGCTGTCACCTTCACCCACTTATTGCAACTGCTGAAAAGGCTGGGTCTAGCCAGTGCTCACTGCTTCTGCCTCTAAGATTCCAGGAGAAGCAGCCTCCTGCAGCCCTGGTTTCTCCCAAGTCTCTGCAAACCTCCCTCCTGACCCCTGGCAGCTCCTCTTCTACAGACTGTTTTTGAGGCTGTGGTGGGGGACAAGCCAGTAATTAGGAACACTTGAAATCAGTGGGATGTCCTCACCTTATTAGTGTGGAAACCTCTGGCCAGGGTATGCTCCTCAATTATATTCCTTCCAGTAAGAAAGGCAGCAAAGCTCTGAGAGTAAGTTTGAGGGGGAGAGTGAACCAGGCTGGGGATCAAGGGTATCCAGGGGCAGCAGATGGCTTAAACTCACTCAGACCCGCACTATACAAAGAAATGACCAAGTCCCTCCTCAAAGCAGCCACTCTGGCCACACCAGGGCCACAAGGTATAGTCAACTGCCCTAGAGATGGGGGGCAGGGGAGTAATGGGGTACAGAGGTGGAAGAGTACCCTCTGTAACTGATGGGCAAGGTCAGTCCCCCTGGTCCAGAAGGCCGGGGACCTGTCAACCAGGCTTCCAAGGGACTAGGTGAGAGGAGCCACCTGCATACACCCATAAGAGAAGGTGGATGACACCCTGTTCTCATCACTCTCTGAGGCAGGCAGGCCCCTTGCTGCCCTCTGCTGCCCGAACTTGGCACTGTTAGTGACAGCTCACTTGTGGGAAGGAGCTCCAGTACAGAGTGGAGCAAGGATAGGTTCCCCACCCTCTACCTCTCCTGCTCTGCTTCCCTAGATACTCTGCCTGCTCCACGCTGCTTCCCAGGATACCAGTGGCTTCACTTATGAGGCACTTCCTATTTTACATTTTCCACATCCTATGCTGTGTTTCACTTGATCTCAAACCTGGAGGCAAGGACAGTGTCTATCTTGTTCACAATGACATCCTCAGTGCCTGGATCATAGAAACTGCTCAGTGGCTATTTGCTGATGGAGTGAAAGGTTAGGGAGCATGAAATGGCAGGGTACTACCTTGTTGGCTGATTTTGTGCTCCATCTGTCTTACCTGGCTGTAGCCAAGCTCAGAGAACTCTTAGCTGTTGCCCTGCTTCCACCAGGAGGATGGTTTGGCATCCAAAGCTACCTACTCACACAAAATCCTGAGGACTCCAAGGCATGGCAGGACAGTACAGGAGAGTATGAGTAGCCCTAGGCAACATCCCTCCCTGTTCTCTCTTCAGCCAAGGCTGGCTCAGGAACAAGCTTCTGAGCTCCTGGCCTACCTCCATGGGCATAGAAAGCAGGAGTCCCAGGGACAGGGCCAACCTATACCATACCGGCTCACAGGTGACACAAAGTCCTGAACAGTTGCCTCACACCCAGAAAGGAAACAATGATCCTACCTGGGCAGAAAATTCCATCCCTCCAGCCAGTGCTGGTGTCCCAGAGAACTCTTCCTTGGGATTTTGGCCCCACTTAGCACCCCAGCTCTTACCTCTGCTGTCTGTCTGGCAGGGCAGCCTCCCAGCAGCTCCTTATGTTCTTTCTCTGGCAGATAAGGAAGGGAGTCTGGGAGCAAAAATCATGCTCTCCCAACCATCCACATTTCCACCCCCAGACCATGGCCCCCACCAAGCCATTATGAGAAAAGCTAGGCCAGACTTCCTTGAGGCTTTCTGGTGGTGGCTCTGGAAGGAAGGGAGCTGGAGGCATAGAAGCTGTGAGGTTTTCCAAGCTCAGACCAGGAGCATCACTCCCCTCGGACCCACACACACGAGATGTCAGGAGCCCTCAGCTGCCAAGGCACTAAGGACAAACCAACATGCTGGGGTGACTGGGATGTCAACCCATTGGCTGATCCTTCAGCCCTGAGGTCCACCACCAAGGCAGGATGTCTAGGGCTTCAGGCCACCGCAACTCACCCACACTCTAAGCTCAAATCCTATACCTCCCAGGGACCGATGAATTCACTTGCTGACTGGACACTATCAGGGTGGCCCCAGCATCCTTTAGGAAGACCGCCCCCCCCCCCAGATGGCTGGGCAGACAGGGCTGATGGGGTTCCCTTATGAAAAGTTTGCTGGGCCCCCTACTAGCCATCTGGATGGTTTTGGTCTTGGCTGAAAAGACCATAGTACCTCCTTGGCTCTCTCACTGCATAGAGGATGAGGCTTCAATGGGGAGGTGCCCTTGTGTTAACCCCCAAATCACCCAGCACTGTGGAAGGAGGGCCTCATCCGCTGGCCCTGGAGCATCCAGCTGCAAGTGAGAAGGTTGAGAAGTCAGCACTGAGCAGGGCTTTCCAGACACACCTTGAATCGAGGAGGTGGGGCTGCTGCCCCTAGATTAGGGGCATTAAGAGGACTTTTCTCCACCCACCTCAGCCCCAGGCACTGGGTCCCACCACCACAACATTCTTAGCTCCCTTTATCAACCTCCTGGGGATGTGCAGCCCCCTCCAGCTTCTGGTCAGGCTGGGAGCACAGAGTTGGAGGAGATAATAGGAGTCTGGAAAGTGTGTCTCATGGGTAAGAAATGCCCCAGCCCCTATAAACCTTTTATCTCTCCCATAGGTCTAGGAGCCCCTTTCTATGCTCAGGGAGGCTTGCCTCGAGTGCCCCCATGTGGCTAAGGCCAAAGTAGCTATTCGTTTCTGGCAGCCCTTACCCACTTGGGACCCCAATGCCTAACCCCTGGGGCACTGCAGTAGCCTTGAAATGGCCTCCCGATGCCTGGCTCACCCCCTTCTCCATTCATCAACACACCACCGCCTTATTATCACAGACTTGCTCACAAGCCAACAGAAGTTCCTACTGCCTTGGTCTGGGCCTCCTACTCTTGGGCTTCTAGGCCTGCCCAACCCACCTCTAAGGCCTTTTGGCCAGTAAAATATCAATAATTTTTAATTTTTATCTTAGCCCTTATTATGTGTTATGCACTGTTAGAAGCATTTTGTATATGTTAACTCATTTAATGTAACAACCCAATGGGGTAGAATATATCATTATTCCCCTTTTAGAAACAAGGAAATCGAGGCAAAAGGAAATTGAGGGACTTGCCCAAGGTTACACAGCAAGTGGCAGATTCAGGATTCCAACCCAGTCTATCTAAACCCCTTGCCTTTAACTACTACTACCATCCCTGCCCCCTCATCCTGAGTTCCTGCCCAAATGGGTTAGCTCATTGCTCCTCAGAAGTGTTTCTTCTAGTAATGGGGGTGACTATTCTCCTGCCATTCCCATTGTCCACTAAAAAGAAACACTATCTACTTGACACCACCATTAAGGCCAGAGCCCTGGAGTCTAATGCTCTAATACCTACTGGGTTTAACTTTCTCAGCCTCTGTTTCTGCATCCGTAAAATGGGGATAATAATAGTATCTACCTCTTAGGTTGGCTGTGAAGATTAAAATTATATAATACATGGAAAAGGCTGAGTACAGTGCCTGGCACACAATAAGCAGCGTCACTGCTTTTATAAGTTATTATTATCATTATCATTGCCACATCATCAACAAACAAATTCCTCCAGTTCTCAGAAACAGCAAATGTGAGGAGGGAAAGAAGCAGGGATGCTGAGTCAGTGCCTTGGGTCTGCCCCGACTGCCCAGAGCCTGGCACCTGTTCTGAGGAGCAACATCCAAGTAAGAATATCTTCCCAGAATATGCTCTTCTCTACCTATGAAGCTCAGGGAAAGAAAAATGGAGTCTCTGTGACCCTACCACCAACAGCTGGGTATGTGCCTGGGCCAGGTGGGCCCTGAAGCACAGGAAGGCTTCTGAAGCTGTACGTTTTAAGATTTAAAAGTCCCACACACATAGCAGGAAGCAAATGTGCAAAATTCATTTCCTTAGCAGTTGGTTTGCTCTTAAATCAGCACCCAATTAATGAGCACCAATTATGTGCCAAGCACTGGACCTAACCCCAAATTAACAGTTAAGATAAATGTTTGACTAGTATTTTCAAGGACGTTTTCAGAGATGTTTAGGGGAAGATTCTCAACCTGCCTCCATTCAAGATTGATATGAAAATCAAAAGACACTGAGAAACTTCCTGCCTGTGGAAGCATGTGAAATACAATACTTTTAAATCCACAAACATTTACTGACTGTTTACTATGAGCTGGGGAAGCCCCAACCTCAAGGACCCTGGTGAACCACCAATTCCCACCCACTCTCTTGGTTCTACTCTCAAAGAAGAAAGGTAGGTGGCAGAGCCCACTGCTTTGACCTGGGGGCAGATCCAATGTCTTCAAAAGTAATAGGTTATTACCTTTGGGGATGTCATGCTCCAACGAGTCCATGAAGTCAAGGGAGGGGTCTAAAGCAGCCTTCTCAAGCAAGGTTTTGTTCTTCAGCTCAACAGGCTCCCTGAAGTGGAAGTAGGAACTGAGCTTCTTGGCTTCAGACAAGGACAATCCTAAAAAGAGGTAGAAGGTAGGAAGGGAAACCCACAGATCCCTTTCGTTATACATAGGGACCACATGGAGGGGCTTGCAAAGGACTTAGTCAACTACTGACAGAGAACCAAAGAGAGAAAAGGGTGTAGTGTTCCCTCAGCCCCAATTTGGCCCAGATCCTGCAATGAGGCGAAACCAAAGAGGAGGAAAGTAAGAAAAGGCAGGGAGCCCAGACCCACTCAAAGCCTTGAGACACAGGCAGCCAAACACTGTCCAACCCTCAGGCAGAAAAGAGTCAGGGTACAGGGATTTAGTAGCCCATGCCAACCACCAATGCCAGGCCATTGGACACATCCAAGTGATGTGGCCACAGCTATTCCTTCTCTCAGAGAGTGTTTCCTCAGGACCCCCAGACACATGTCTGACTTTACTTGGGAAGAGACAGGCCCCTGCCCTTGAGAGAGGCCCCACAGAACTCACCTTCAAAGGTTCGATTGACATGGACAGGTCCAAAAGGGGTCTTAAAGAGGGCACCTCGAGGGATGATAGCCACAGCCTTGTCGATCTGGTCAATGATGGACACCAAGCGGGTTTCTTCCTTGATCTGGACCTGAGGAGACAGGAGACAAGCCATTCTGCCAGGGTGCTGTGCCCACTGACCCCTCGTGCAAGGCCCTCTGAATCACCATAGCGTAGAAGCCATGTCCATGGAAAATCATGCTGGGCAAGACCTTTGTTTCCTCCTATCAATATTTTCTTTTTTCTTTTTTAAACTGGTAAGACATGCTAGTGATGCAATATTTAAAACTACCAAAATAATCAGTCTCTCTTACTCCATCCCTGGTCCCCCAATTGCCCTCAACTGGGGGCAACCACAATTAATGGTTTCTTATATACACTTCTAGAAATATGCCATCCTCAGATTTAAATGTTGCTTATTTTGCCTTTTGAAAATATAAAAGCAATCATGCTCACTATAGAATATTTGGGTATTCAGGATTATTTTGTAACATACCTAAGATAATTAAAACTATTCAAAATCCCACCTCCTAAAGATAATCACTGATAACAAATTGGTATAACATACTTCCTTCCATTCTTTTTTCTATGCATATATTTAAATCAAAATTATAGTCATAGTTTATATAGTTTCATATCCTATTCTTTGACTTAACATTGTTTCCCAAGCATCACTCCATATTATAACATTTTTATGCAGATGAAATCTGTTTACAATCAATATCAAGTGAAATGCTGAACAAAAGGATTTCATAGAGATGTTTGGGAAAAGCAGTACCTGACTGGAAGAACATGTCACCAGAGGCCCCCGGAGTTACTTAGCCACATATTTCCCATGGACTACTGACAAAAATTATTTACAAAGAGAGAGATGGAAACTAATATTTTATAAGTGCCTAGGCCAGAGACTTTAAATGTGCCACTTCATTTCATCTGCATAAGCTGAGACAAATATAATCATCCCGATTTTACAGAAAATAAAACTGAAGAGAGGTTAAGCTTGTCAGGTGGGAGGGGATGGGGACTACACCTGAGGCATCACAGACTTGGACCCAGACTTTTGGCATCACTCAGGTTCAAGTGCAGTAGCTGTGTTTTGAATTCTGGGTTTGTCTAGTTTCAAAACTTGGGCTCCTTACTTTTGGACCTAGCTTTCCATTTCTAGGATTGACCCTTCAAATAGACTGCATACACTGGAAAGGATGTACGAGATCATTCATTGTGTCACTGTTTGTCAGAGCTAAAACTTGGAAACCTTCATTTCCATGAACAATACACTGGTTAAATTATGGTACATTCACACAATGGTAAAAAGAATGGGGAGGCTCTTCAAGGCACTGATGTAGAAAGATCTCCAAAATGTACCGTCAGGTAAAATAAGCACATGGCAGAACTGTGTGTATAATATGCTGCCATTTGTTTTATTTTTAAGATAGAACATATACAGATAAGGTATTTGATGAGGTTTGTATTTATATAAAATATCTCTGGAAGCTCTGGAAGCAGAGCTTTTCATACCTAAATGTGTATTTGAATCCCCTTGGAGAGTGCTAAAATGCAGATCCTGATGCCACCACCCTCCACCCACCCCTGCCACCACCATTCCCCATTCTGCATTTCTAACTCCTAGGGCATGAAGATGCTTCTAATCCAGACTGAACTTTGTTTTGAATAGCAAGATTTGGACACACACATGCAAAACGGTTACATTACTTTCCCCCAGAAAGAGGACCTGAGTGTCTGGAGGACACTTCACTATATTACTTTTTGTACATTTGAATTTTGAACCACATGGATGTATTATCTAGGAAAACTAACAAAAATATAAGAGCCTATACCCATGCCCTTACTCCAGAGCATAGTACAAACTGTTCTTCCTTGTCCCTGCCCCAGAACCAGGCTCTGTAAGAAGTGCCCATCCACTCATCACCCTGTCATTCAGAAGCTGTGTGTTATTATGTTATCACCATAATTTTTATTGGGCTGAGTTTTGGATGGCCCAGGTCCTCTTCCTTTAGGCCCTCCTCCTCTTCTCGCCTTCACTCACCACTACTTCTTCTTCGAAGATCTTATCACCCTCCTTCACCTTCTGCAGCTCAGTGTGTTCGTACTCATGTGAGGGGTCCCCCATGAAGCGGCCCTTCACCACCGACGTCTGCACCATCATCTCCTCTGTGGCAGGGGGCAAGAGGCTCCACTCCATGCAGTTCAGGCTGCCAACAACACCCACATCACCCTGGTTTCCAATACCCGCTCTCACTCGAGCTTCCTGCTGTGACCCTTTCTCCCCTTCTCCCAAGGGGTGAGGCCCAAGAAAAGCTGCTGGGAGTCACGCCTTTCCCACTTAGAAGCCTTAAGAATATGTGGTGCACCCCCCCATCCCCCCCCCCACACACTTATATGATACAAATTTTATTTTATTTTTTAAAAGGAAACAAACGCTTTGTGTATGCCCAAATTCCAAGAGCTGCTTCCTAGATATCTGTACTATAAGATTCTGGATGAGTTCTGGAAGCTGAATTTTCCTCAATTGCAGGTGCCTCTGCTTTAGTGGGTCCCAAATTCATGCTCAGCCTGCCTACTGAGCCCACAGCACAGCCATCTTCCCCCATTTCTCAGGAAAGCCCAGCCAGGCTTAAGGACCTCTCCGCCCTTGAGGTCTTATGGGCACTCGCCAGCCCAGCAGGAGAGGATGTCCTCCCAATCCTCTCTAATCCACTCAGGGCTTGCATCCATAGCCTGATCTCTGCTCATCTTTCCTCCCTTCACTCTCTACTAGCACCTTTTCAACGTAAAAACTTCTCGGCTTTCTAAAACAATAGCCCTCAAAACCATGCCTCTCTACAAAATGCCCTTCTCCTGAACCTCCCTCTCTCTGCCCCAACTCTGAACAATAATCTCCGAACAATTTGCCCCACAGGAGCCCTCCCTCCCTCATTTTCACTCTGTCCAGTGCTCTAAGATTCCTGCCTCTATCGTCCCAAGAAACTGCTTAGGAGGAGGTCACCCATGCCAACAAATGCATTTCCATTTCTATTTCCTTTGATATTTTCTTCTCCCTCCTCCAGTGCTTCAAGTATTTCCAGGGATCTATTCTCATCCCTCTTTTCTCTCTGTAATCTCACCCACCTGACCCCCAGAGCCCTATCTATTGACTAGGAATCCTCAATCCAATCAACCACCTCTCATAACCTCCACTGTTTCCCCCTGGTCGAAGCCACCATCTTCTCTTGCCTTGATACTGCAGTAACTTCCTAACTGGTTTCCCCACTTCCATATTCACACCCCATTCAGTCTAGTCCCCACTCAACTATTAAAACCTAAGCCAGATCACCTCTCTGTGAAGAACCTTTCAATTACTTCTCATTGAATCAAGTCCTTACAATGCCCCACAAGGCCATGCATGATTGTCTCTGGCCCCTTACCTTTCTGACTTCATGTCCTACAATGTCCCCCTCACTCACTCACTCACTCACTCACTCACTCTCCAGCCACACTAGCCTCTATGAGGTTACACAAACACACTAAGCACACACCTGCCTCATGGCCTTTGCACTTGCCTGGAATTCTTTTCCCCCAAATAAACATACAGCTCACTCAGTTGCTTCAGGTCTCTTTTCAAATGTTACCTTATCAGAGGCCATCCCTGACCACCCTATTTAAAATATCATCCATCCTGTATTCTCTATCCCCCATACCACTTGACGTGCAATATATGCATATGTTTATTTATTGGCTATCTCCCCCCTCCTCCACACATACTATAATATAAAATTCCATGAAGACAAGGACTTTGTCTCATTTACCACTGAATTCCTGAGGCCTAGGTCAATACTTGGCACATAGGAAGTGCTAAAGAAATAAAAACTTATAGAATACTCTCTAGTCCAAATTTTTCTTCTAGACTCCAGATGTGCACTTTAATATGCCTCCTTTCCACCCTGCCTCCTAGTCACTTCACACCGGGTCTTCTCTCCTTCCTGAATTTGTCCTGCTTCCTGAATGCTCACCTAGTGGGTGGCACCAGCACTTATCCAGCTGCCTAAGCTGGAAGGAGAGGTCAGCCTTGACTTCTTCACCTCCCCCCAATTCAGTCACAGATCCTGAAAGTTTTACCACTTAAAACTTTCTAATCCATCCCCTCTCAATTCCCTCAGCTACCTCCTCCTTTCAGTCCTCCTCTTCTGGACACTGCAACAGATTTCTAAATGCTCACCCACTCTGGCCATTTTGCCTACTCAGATCTGAACAGGCTTTCCTTGCTAATAGCCCTTCCACGGCTCCCCATAGCTTACGGACAAAGTTCAACCCCCCTGCTTCTCCATCCTGTTCTACATAACACCCTCTGCTGCTACTATTATGGTTACCTATCTACTGTTCTCTCAAACACTCCAAGTCAGCTCCAACCAACAAGTTTGCAGAACTGTTCCCTCTAACCAGCATGCTTTTTCCCCACACCTTCCTGGAGAACTCCTGTTCATCTTTCAGACTGTAAAGAAGTTATACCCTTAGTAATCATATTTAATTGCTCTCTAGGAGAATGCCCACCTTGGTCCTGCTTTGTGTACACCTGTTCTAGTTTTAACATTTTGCTGTAATTGCTAGGTTACACATCAGTCCCCCTCCCTAGGATGCGACTAACTTGGAAATGGGGTGTCTTAGCTGTCTTTCTAACCCCAAGTCTAGCACAGGATGCATCCAACCAGTGTTGGGTTGATAGATGAAGTCTCCAATGCCCTGTGCCTAATGGACTACTTTGTAAGGTGGTGAGCGCCCCATCAACGCTGGGGGTAGTAAAAAAAGCCGCTGGATGGTCCTGTGTGGTAGTGTCCAGGGAATTTCCCCAGTTCTAAATCACTTCTCTCCCATTCTGCATTCCTTCACTACTTCCTAGAGAGCCTCCTGATGTCAGCCAACACCTCCGCGAAGATACTTCTAGACCTGCTTCCAAACAGCACCACACTACCTCCCGGGGCTTCGAAAGTGAACCTTTCGAAAAGCCAGGCCCGCACCAGGTTTGCACCTGGCTCCTACTCCAGGTCTCCATTCTCCAGGAACTTTCACCTTGCTCCGCCTCTGTCCCTGGCCCTGCCTCTGTTGTAAACCCACAAGCCTCTAAGTTTCTCTTACATCCCCTCGAGAACTGTCCTCCTAGGGCCCCTCCCTCTCAGACCTTGCCCACCACTTCATCCCCTTAGACTCCACTCGGTTCTGAGGTACCCAGCCCCGCCCCTCGGGCCCGCCCTCATTCCCTCCTCAGATCCCCTCCACCGGCTTCGTGGACCCGTAGGCCCCGCCCATTTCGATTTCTGCCACTTTCCCATCCTTCATGGCCCCCCAGTGGCCCTCCCTTCAGTATAGCCCTGCGGCCTCCACCTGTACAGAGTCTTGCGCGGTGCAAGCTGGTCCTCGTTCAGGCCCTGAGCGATGTAATAATCGGCTACGAGGCCCAGGATGCGGCCCCAGAATAGCACCCGGTCGTAGCGGTAGTCGCGCTTAACCAGCATAAGAGAAGTGAGCAGCGAGGCCCGACGGTCGGGGCTGAGGCCCTGCCCACTGCCGGACGCCAGTTCCAGCGACAGCAGGAGGCTCTCGGCGTCCATCGCGCCAGCGGCTCAGCTCAACGTCCTCCAGGTTGCTAGGAGAAGCCGTCTCCATGGAGACCCAAAGCTCCGCCCTTCCGGCAGGCTGGAAGGACTCCACCCTCAGACAGCCTGCGGCCTCTGGCCAACCCCAACTCCCAGCCAAGGGGACTTACATAACGGATAACAGGTGCCTCCGCAAGCTTGTTAGGGAAAGACGTGGAATTTATTAATATTATTAACTGATTTTTTAATTTCTGGATTCCTTTGGCTAAGACTTATGAAATCAAAACGACATGGGCCTCAATGTGTCTAAATTACCCAGATAATTACTTTGATTGTCTAGACATAGTTTATGAAGACTTTTAAAATTAGTATTTGTGGGAGCTCAATTGGCTTAATGTGTCTTCCATCTCTAAACAATTTTTAACTCCCTTGGTCCAAACTCTCCTTCCCTTTAGTCAGACCCCTCATTCAGCCTGTCCCTTCCCAAGTGGAAGCTATAGCTCTGTTCCTCTTCTGGAGTGGTAATGTCGTCAAGCAGAGAAACAGCCAAAATTCTAGCTGGTGGAATATGTTTCAAGTGGTCAGAGCACAGAAAAGAACCCAAACCTTTTGTTTTCACTAATTCCATATTTACTCAGCACCTATAAACGTGAGGTCCCATATCAGGAAACAAAACGCGAAGCCAGAGAGGTGGGTCCTGCAGCTTTCCAATACTATCACCTTTAGCGGGGATATTCTGTTTAATTATTTCACAGTAAAACCACACAGGATGCAGAGGACGGTGCAAAGCATTCAGCCTCTGGAGCCAGGTGGACTGGGTTTGAATTCAAGTTTCAACACTCAGGCAAGTTATTCAATCTCCCCAAGTCTCATCTATACAATGGGTACAATGATAAAAACTTTGCAAGGTTTAAAAAGTAGCATAAAATATAAACTATTTTTTATGTTTACTTGACAAAACACAAAACATTCCTCTTAAACATAAAAAATAGTAATATATTTATATTGTCCCTATTTACACACGCACGCATGTACGCACACACCCCTATCTCCAACACCAGCAGGGTGAGGATTCTTACTTCCAAGAAATAAGCAGGTGTTCTCAGGGACAAAGAGCATCAGTATTTAGTGGTCAAGACAGCATCAAGCTGCAAAGGGTAACAGTAAAAGACGCAGCTGAGGAGGAACTGCCACAGGTAGGAGGGCAGGATTGCCTAAGGACAATATTGCCCACAGTAACTGCCAGCAGCCACCAGACAACTGCAGTGGAGACAGGCTGGGCAGAATTCCAGAAGGGATGTTTGGACTCAGGGAAATGATCCCACAGGGAAGTCCTGGGGCCTCAGCCTACAGTTCAGTAAGGCTTTGCAAAGATCCTCTGTTTTCTTTTCTCAGCCCAGTTTCTCTTTACAAAATCCCCTTTCCCCTGTGTGACCTCTACTTTGGGCACGCATACTTTAAGGGTCACAAAACTAGTATGTGGCAAGGAACGAATGTTGGGCTAGGAGTTAGCTGACGAGGACTCTAGTCTCAACTTTGATATCAAACCATTATAGAACTTTGGCCAAGTCACTTAACTCCCCAGACTGGTCTGGGGCTGACGAAGAGAAAGAACCATTAGTAAAAAAGATAATAAAATTAAAATAAATAAAATAAAATAAAATAATAAAATAATTAAATTAAATTAAATTTAAAAAAATAAAATAAATAAAATAAAATAAAATAAATAAAATAAAATAATAAAATAAAATATAAATAATAAAATAAAATAATAAAATAAATAAAATATAAATAATAAAATAAAAAATAAAATATAAAATAAATAAAATAAAATATAATATAATAAAATAAAATAAAATAAAAAATAAAATATAAAATAAAATAAAATATTAAATAAAATAAAATAATAAAATAAAATAATAAAATATAATATAAAATAAAATAAAAATAATATAATATAAAATAAATATAAAATAAAATATAAAATAAATTAAAATAAAATAAGTTAAAATAAAATAAAATAAAATAAAAATCACAGAAACCCTGGAGCATAAGACCAAGAAGAAAAACAAAATCCTCTAGCCTCAAACCTGGAAATTCTCTTTAAACCAAGAGTTTCAGAAAAGTTAATATGAATTTATTCATTTTATATTTAAGTTCATGAGTTACACCCACATTATGTCCCTGGTAAAAATTCTGAAGGGCCCCAGAAAAAGGCCACTTACATAACAGCGTTTTGGGGCCCACATTTGCTTTCCAATCCTAAACATAGAAGCCTGACCCAGCACCCTCTGGGAAAATCAACCTTTGATTCAAAGAGATGTTGTTCAACAATAATTTTTACAGTTCCAGCCACACCATCAGCCCACCAGGAAGTCTGAGGAGGGGAAGTAGGCAGCCAGAGGACAGAACCTTTCTCTCACCAGGAAGAACCTCTACCTCCAAGCAAGAGATTGGTAACTTGGTATGACAGAAGGAAAGATAATTTAGCCATTGTGTTCACGATTAAGAAGCATCCCCCTTCACTCGTGAAAGCCTTTCAATGTCACTGGTGCCTGGAACCAAATGTAATCCTCCCAGGCTGTGACTGGGATGGAGGGCCTGCCACAGGACAGGGTCACAGTTAATTTGTGGCCCCTTTTGGGGACTCTGTAGTTTAGCTTGGGACGAAACCAATCTTCTCCACAGTCGCGGTGCCCCTGTGCCATGACAATAATGCCCATAAGCGGAGGAGCCTGCAGCTCACTGAAGGCATCAGCCACAAAAATGGCTCGGAAGAGACGGCGCAAACAAGCTGCTGTGCTCAGGCTCTGGTCCATGCTGTTGGGGGCCAAGCGGGACAAGTCGAGCTCATAGAACTCCTTGGGACTTAGAACGCTGCCTCCAAGGAGGATCAGCACTCGTGGTACCAGTGTCCTGGCAAAGAGACCCTGTAGGTGGCTGAGGACGCTCTCCAGTTCTGCCAGGGTTTGTTGGCATGTCCTGCTGCTTGCCTCAGCGGTGGCCCGAGGTTTCCTCTTCACCACATCCTCTGCCTATGAGGACAAAGAATGGTGAGAGAGAAGGCAAGGTAGGAAATAGCTAATGACCTTTGAAGAACCCTGTTGGGATATAGGAGACTTATGGGACTGGATTTCCAGTTCAATGAACTGCCACAGCCAAGACATTGGGTTTTATCATAGGGCAATATATCAAAAAGGAAAATATTCTTTGTGCAAAATCATAATTCTCCCATGCTAAGAAGAGCAAAGACAGTGTTCTAAGATTGGAAGGCATCCAGAAATAAGCAAATGAAATAGTTAAGGAGATTTGGTGGCAATGGTGGGTGGCAAATTTTTGATGTACTACAAGTGACAACAGGAACAAGGATTATTTGGATTAATAAAGGTGATTCTGGAGTTGGTCATCCAATTAAACATGATAAACTGAACACATGCTTTTTTGTGCTTCCATGTGCAATACCACTAAATGAGAGGAAAAGGAAAAGAGGGAGGGAGGGTAAAAGGGAAGGAGGGAGAAAGAAAGAGAAGGAGGATGCCCAAGGGCAAAGAGAACTGGAGAGTAGACAACAATGGGCAAAGGCAACAACAAATTCTTGGAGGACAGAAAGCAGATGGAATAGTTCAAGAGAGCCGAAAAACAAGTGCTGACAGAGAGGACTCCTATGAGAAGAAGCAAACTGATTCACACAGCAGAACCCCAGAAAGGCTCAGAAACTGCCAATTTAGGCACTGCAAAAAGCAAGAGTGAACACGAGGACTAAGTGAAAACATGAGAACCCTTAGATCACCTGCCAATTTCTTCCACCCAGAGAGAAGACTTTCCAATATTGATGTTTTAAGAGTCCTCCAGAGACCACTAAAGTTCCCAACCAATATTCTTAGTCTATCTGCTCACAAGACCCAGCCATGCAGACAGAGCTTTCAAAGATTTATTCTTAAATATTCACCAGATACAGAATAAAAGCTTCTAACACTAATGTCAGAGACTGAAACAAATAAGAAAAGAAATCTGGAGGAAACTAAGCCAATGCAAGGAACAGAAGAAAATTTCAAAAAGACAATAATTAATGTCCTCAGGTAGAGAATTTCATAGACATGAAACATGATGCTATTATAAAAGGGACATGCAAAAATTAAGAAAGAGTCCTTAAGACTATGACTGCCAAAAAAGTAATAGAAGTATTGGAACATAAAGCCAAGGAAGTCTCCCAGAAAGTAGAACAAAGAGAGATAAAAATCTGGAGAGAGAAGATACTAAAAGGGTCAATTCATGAAGACAAAATGCAACACAAAATAGGAATTTCAGAAAAAGAAAACCAAGAGAAAAAGCAGAGAAGGTTAGATTATCAAAGATTAGACTGTGGAGAAAGAAATGAAACATTCCTTACAGTTGCTTAGGCTGAGAGGCCCTGAAGATTCCTTAGACCCCCTTTTTACTTGCCTACTATCTAACAGCCACAAAGACTTCCCACCAATTTTCTCCCAAATCCGGTGCCTACCTGGGAAGGTTTTCGGAAGAAGTGTTTAAGATGTTCATAGGGCAGAGGGAGTTGCTGGCGTTGGTACATAATATGCTTTAGAAGTTCACAAGTAAACCGACAACAGTCTTCCTGGCTCACAGGTCCCGGAAACACTACTGGCACCAAGCCTCGGGGGCAAAAAGGCTCCAAAGAGTTGGGAGGTTCTTGGGCAGAGGTAGTCTCAATCAGTTCTATCTGGGGGGCGTGGGTTTCCTCCGATTCTTCATACCACTCCAAATCTGGTAGGCGCACAGAGAGACAAGAAAGAAAAATGAAAAAACTCAAAGACCAAAGCCAGTCTTCCCATTCCCTTATGGCCACATCTACCATCACTGCGGAGGAGACAATCCAACACATACACATTCCCTCCACAAACTCCCCTGTGGGCGGAGGCGGAGAGATTTCTGATCCGTCTCCCAAGTGATTTAAGTATCGGCAGGATGATGAGAAGGCGGGCGGAGAGGGTGAGGGGGAAGTTCGGAGGCAGGGTCTGGGGCTCCACTCAGAAAGTGGATGCCCTGATCTAAGTTGAAAGAAACGGTATTCAAGCGAGGTCAAGAATACTGTCTTGATGAGGCCAGAGTCGGGGTTAACTAATGAGATCCAGGGCCGTGAGAGCAATGGAGTCACCGTGGCCAAGTCGGAACCGGGAGAGACGCCAGGAAATGCGGACAAGGAAGACGGGCCAGAGAAAGGGCCAGGGGTTAAATGACGAGAAGGACCGGCAGCAAAGAAACAGGTCCCCAAAGCTCCCCGAGCTCGGGACCCCACGCCTCACCAGGAACTGTGGAAGGGGAGAGCACTTCCAGCTCCGGAGCCGCCATCACGACCTCCTTCCTCTTCTCTTTGCGTTTTGAATAGGCGCCCCGCGATGTATCATGGGAAGCCCGAGTTGCCACTTCCGGCTCAGCAAGGCCGGAATAGGGCGCGGCGCCGCCGCTGTGTGCTGCAGGCTGGGTTGAGGTGGGTTTTGAAACTTGCGCTCCCTCCTTAACACCCTCGCATAGGTACGCGGAACCCACAGGGAACCCACGTGTTCGCAGCCACTGAGCGCTGCCTTCCAAAGGACACTACCCCTCAGGCATCTATTCTCTTCGGCGTTCACTATTCATTGTGCATCTACTTCGAGCCAGGCTCTGTCCTAGGTGCTGGAGACTCTGAAGCAAACAAGCCAGAAACAGGCGCTGTCCCCAAGGAGTTCTCTGCCTATAGATACAATGTGATGACTTATACTGTGGGGTGTACGCGGGCTGTGGACGTGAACAACAGGGGTGCCTAACCTTGACGGGGTGGGAGCGAGGGGTGGTCCAGAGGAAATGTGCCCAAGAAACTGTCCTGTAGGATGAGTAAACATAAAGAAGAGGGCTTAGTGGTCCTGGAGACACTGAAAGACAAGAACATTCTCTATTGAAGGAATGAAAAGAATTCAGGTTATAAAGAGTTATGACTGGGGTGGACAAACAGGAGCCAGATCTTAGCAAGGCTTTATAAGCCATGTTAAAGACTTTAGACTTGATCCTGTAGGGGTTGGCAAAATATTAAAAAGTTTAAGTAGGGAAGTAGCATGATTAAAATTACATTTTATAAATTTAATCTCTACACTGACTGCAGTGTAGAAATTAGATTACAGGGGTGATAAGAGAGAAGATATGGACACCAGTTAGAACTAGCAACTGTAATTACCCAAGTGCATGGTGAAAGAGGCCTGAACTAGAGTAGTCACAGTGGGTAGACAGAACTGGGTGAATCCCAGAGATATTTAGGAGGTTCAATGAGCATTACTTGGTGGTTGATCTCAGGAAGAAGAAGAGGGATAGAGAGAAGATGGTAAGAAGACAAGCAAGTTTTTCACTTCAGCAACTCTATGACCAGTTATGCCATTCAATGAATGAAGGAACACTAGAGGAGGGCCAGGTTTATTGGGTGTGTGTAAGGAGAAAATATGAGTTCAGTTTTTGATAGACTGAGTTTGCCACTCCACTGGACAGTGAAGAGATATTTAGGAACACCATTAGGAACAGAGATATGTATTTGAGAGTCATCAGTATGGGAGTGGATAAGATCACCCCAGCAGGGTGTGTAGAATAAGGATGAGCTAAGATACCAAAGACGCTCATGTTTCGATGAGCAGAGAGAAAAGAACCTGTAGAGGAAACTGGGGAGTAGCCAGAGAAGTATCAAGAAATATAGACAAGTATCAGATCACAGAGGCCAAGAAAATGGTGTGTTTCAGGAAGTAGAGACCAGAGATCAAAACATACTATCAAAGTATAATGGTTAAAATACTGTGGTATTGACTTAGGAATAAACAAATAATAAAACATAAAAGAGTCCACAAAACAGATATATGTATATGTTAATTTTAGTATATGAGGAGGGTGACCTTTCGAAGCAAATAACTTGTGATAACTCCCTACCCATTTAGAAGAAAAGATAATCAAATTAATTCCTACTACAAATCCTATGAAAATTCTAAATAAATTAAAGATCTTGTATAAAGGTACTATACACAAAGAATAAATGACTAATTACATACCAGGAAAAATGTGTGTGTGTGTGTGTATACAGACACATACATATATGTGTGTATATATATCCATCCATGACATATGTCCACAGCCATCTACCTTATAAGCAACCTCTCCAGGAAACTAAACATGTAAACCACGTGCCATCTCCCAGGACCCTGATCTCCTCCTGGACAGACATCCTTGTTCAGCCTATTGTTCTGCCAGCCTTCATTCCTATGTGCGGTAAGCCAGGTTGTTCAAGAATGGGGTATCAAAATGAGTTATCCCCTCCCATCTCTCAAAAGTTCTCCACTTAGGAGACAAAGGGATTCGGATGAAGTGAAAGTATGTGTTGGGGTGGTTGAAAGATCCACGAAGATGAGAGGATGAGTGTTATCAAGCAAGTGCAGCAGGCTCTGGTTATCAAAAGAGCCCAGAGCTGGTGGTGGTGAGAACGTTGAGGGAATGGCTTTAGCTCTCTTTTCCAAGATCTCTCACTGAGTTCTTTGATCTCAGTCTCTAAGTAGCAGTTTTCCTGGCAGGTTTGTCCCTCTGGCTAAGGTTGGCATCTGCAGCTAACCTTTTAGCTAAACGGTTGAGAAGAGAGAAGTCACATATTGTTTCAACCACTGAAGACCACGTAGTTGGCTGGGTCTGCTAGGCCCTTTTACAGATTTCAGTCCTTCTGTTCTCACTGCTTTGGGGAGTTATGCCATGTGGACAGCAATCTATGATCAGTAACCTGCCACCTTCCTGTGGTCTTGCGGGGAAACCATGGAATCTGCCAGGTCTGAACTCCTGAAAGAATCACCAGAGGTAAGTCAACTGTTGCTGCTTCTAGTTTTCCAAGGAAAACTGAGGTCTGGATGAAATGGCTGTTTTATTTCTTGGCAGTATGAGCATCTCGTTGTTTGTGAAGAGAGGGGAAGTGGACATAAAATGAATGGTGAGTCATGAGATAGCCATGGGCTGGAAATTGAACCCTGGCGTCCTGACTCCCAACCCAGCAACACTCTGCCTTTCCAGTGTCTTGTACTCTGGTTTATGTCGCTAAATGTGTTTACTCTTTGTTGACTGCAAGAGCCCTAAAGAGCAAGAGAGATGGCTTGGCAAGAAAGTCAAAAGTAGGCGATCCTCTGGGGCCCTTGGCCAAGTTTCTATTCTTGGCCACCTGCCGCCCTCGCGGAGCTGATGTAACCCCAGCTCCAGCCCCGCCCAAGTAGGGGCCATGCCCCTCCTACAGCCCTGGCTGTTTTAAAACCAAACCCGGTTATCCTCGATTGGTTCTGCTTCAAAACAAAAAGGAGGGATAATACTCGTGGCGGGCATCCTTATAACCCTCAGGCACCAAGTCTGGTTTATGGGTTCGGGCCTCGTGTCGGAGCCACCGCGGTGTCTCGGGCTGCTAAAACTGACTCCCGGAGGGTGCCAGCCTGGTAATAAGCAGTGACTACTGTGTAAATGTGGCATGATCATCGTAACAATAACAGCCATAATTAGGCTAACCGCCATCCGCCTCCGCCTTGGCATTCGCCCTGACTCACCCCTACGGCACGTCGACCCCGTCGGAGAAGAAACTGAGGCAGGGGCGGAGCCAGCAGGCTGAAGGGACTAGTCGCTCTTAATTCTGCAACTCACCAGGTCCAAAACTTGTTATCTGGGATCGCGCTAAGGGGCCAAACCGAGAAGCGCCCACAAAGCTGGATTCTGTAGTAAGCACTACGGTGACTGCCCCATCCCCAGGCCGTGGGGCTCTAACCAGCCCTGTCTTCCCAAAGCTTTAGAAAAAGACCAGCTTAGAGCGCGCAGATTGGGAACAAGACTACAGCTCCCTTAAGTCTTTGCGCGCATAGACGCGCTCTTTGTCTACACCCCGAAGCCACCTGCGGCCCGGTGCGCCGCGATACCTCCTGGGAGTTGTAGAGCGGCGACAAGCTCTTTTGAGGGAGATCCCAGACTTGGGGACTCTATATCCCGTGGTGCAACGCGGCTGTTTCTGACGCGCCAGGAGCTAGAGTAGGATGGGGGCGTGGCCTAAGCAGGGCCCCACCCCTCTCTCCTCTGGCTGGCCGGACGCGGCGGTGGCAGTAGGGGCGGCGGCGGCGGCGGCGGCGGTGGCGGGGGGGAGGGGTTGGACGGGGGGCTGGCGGCAGCAGCGGATGGACTCGCGGGTATCAGAGCTGTTCGGCGGCTGCTGCCGGCCCGGTGGTGGCCCAGCTATGGGCGGAACCCTCAAGGCTAGGGGGGCCGGCGGCAGCAGCGGCTGCGGGGGCCCGAAGGGGAAGAAGAAGAACGGAAGGAACAGAGGGAGCAAAGCCAACAACCCCCCGTACCTGCCCCCCGAGGTGAGCACCTGAGAAGTGGCAGGGTGAGAGGAAACGACTCTTTCCCGTCCCGGGACTCTAGGAAGGCGGGACTGAAAGAATTGATACCCCCTTCCGGTGTCAGGACCCCTGCGGAAAGGAGAACCCCTCCTTCCGGTCCCAGGACCCCAGGATGGAGAGACAGAGACTGGCCCCACCTCGGGTGTCGTGCCCCCAGGAAGGGATATTGGGGGGAGAATCCACTCATTCTGATCTAGATAACCCCAGGAGGAAAAGTAGGGAAAGGGGATTCCATCCTCATCCCTTTAGGAAGAGCAGTGTGGAATGCTCAGGCTCCAACCCTGTGCTCCATCAGAAGGGAGACTGCATCCTGGGATGAGAAGGCAGAGTTTTCTAAACTTGTTCCGCGGGGAGGTGGAGAGTACTCTAGAAAAGAGCAATATGTTTTGTACCTATTCCTGAGTGTATACACACACATACACAGACACACACAAAACCAGAGAACGGTCAGGCTTAGTCCTGCCTTTTGCTTGTCCTGTGAGGAAGTGGGGACAGCCTCTACATACCTACTCCCATCTACTTCCTAAGGCAGAGAATACCTACAACTTGGTCCCTCTTAGGAAAAGAGAACCCAGAGGAAGAGCCTAAACTGGTGGTTATCAAACTTTAGCATGTATCAGAATCACCCGGATTGCTGTCCCACCCTTAAAATTTCTGATTGGGTAGGTCAGAGGTGGACCTGATAATCTGCATTTCTTACAAGTTCCTGGGTGATGCAGCTGGTCCTGGGACTACATTTTGGGAATCGTTGGCCTAGACCATGATCCTTGCTATCACTTTTCTGAAGCCACACCTCCTAATTCTTCATCTCCAGCAAAATAATAAAAAGGAAGGTCTTGGTTGATGGGAAAAGGTCTCCCTTAAACTCCATGAAGTAGAGATGATGGGTGAAGAACTGTCAAAGTCAGGAGTCAGAGGGCTGTGAGAGGGTGGAATGATGACAGGAAGTGAAAAAGAAAAATGGCCAGGGAAGAGGAGTACAGAAATGCAGGACAGGGAGAACAAGCAAATATCATATCCCTTGGTACCCGAGAGAGAAAAGCTCAAGCCATAGGATACTTCCTTGTTGGGTCACCTGATATAGGGAAGAGGTAGAAGAGATTGTGGGATGGATTCAGGATTTCACCTCAGCTGAGGCATAAGGGTTAGGGGATAGGAGGTAAAAGCCACAATGAGTCTGGTTTCTGAAGTCTGTCCCCTTAGTTATATTTTCTGAATTTCTTCTCTTTTCCTCAGCCCCAACTTTGAAGCCCTGCCCCTCTCTCATCTGGACTCCTCTCTCATCAGGCTTGTAGTGACCAGTGCTGAGTTTACCCTTTGGCCCTGGTCAAAAACTCTCACAGGCTCTTACTCTTGATTACATCAGCTGAGAGGGATGGGCAGAAAGGAATCGATGTCTCCCAGACCAGTGGCAAAGAATGGCCTCAGTAGCCCAGACAAAGAGGAGATGGGGTTTCTGGGGGCATCAGTTTGAGGCCCTGAGGAGGAAGGAGGGGTGATCGTGCATCTAGGAAGAATGTGCTGCCAGTGATCAAAGAAAGGAGGGACTCCGGGTTCTGTTCCTGGTTGAGATGAGTGACTCACTGTGTTTTTAGAGGCCTTGCCTTGAGAGAGATCACACTGGGGTTGAGCAGAGGGCTTGTCTGCCAGTGACCTTTGGCAGATAAACCCTGTCTAAGCAGGTGTCACTGAGACTTCCTGCTCTCTCAAGTTAGCTGCTGCCTGGGCCTCGGCAGGAATCAAGGAAGTAGGGGTTGAGCCTGGATGGTGTTTGGTAACTGCTCCCTGTTTCTTTTCAGGCTGAAGATGGAAACATCGAATATAAAGTGAGTCTTAAGCTGGGGAGGGGCAGGTTGTCCTTGCTGGCATGGGATGATGATTTCTCTGAGATCCTTTCAACTTCATGATCTATAGTAATTTAGGAATGTGGTTCAGAGTAAGGGCTCTGTACCTCATTCTGTTGAGGGCGAGCTTACTGTTAGAGGAGGTTAGGGATGAGAGGGTTTAAGTGGGAAGGGAAGGTCCTGGTCCTTGCAGCAGGACAGGTGGTGAGCAAGTGGGTTTAGGAGGAGCATCTCTGATTTCACTTTCTCATGATACCTCACCTGCCCTAAGCTGAAGCTGGTGAATCCATCCCAGTACCGCTTTGAGCACCTGGTGACACAGATGAAGTGGCGGCTCCAAGAGGGCCGTGGTGAGGCTGTCTACCAGATTGGGGTGGAGGACAATGGGCTGCTGGTGGGGCTGGCTGAGGAGGAGATGCGTGCCTCCCTCAAGACCCTGCACCGGATGGCGGAGAAGTATGCTTCCCCTTCCCCCCCCTGTTTTGTTTTCTCTAACTGGGGAGGACCTATGTATACCGTCACCTAGGGCCTGAAGTGCCAAGGAGGGACTTTCCTTCTGCTACCTTCTCTTGACAGAGGGCTAAAGTGGGGAGGGTTAGTGTTCTAGGCTCTTCCTCATTGGACCTACTAGGCTTTTTTGCTCAATGATTTAAGACTCGTTTGTTTGTTTAAAGGGAGCTGCGGATGTGGGATAAATAGGAAGGTGCTTGAGGGGAAGTAAGGCATTGGGAACTCTGTGGGAGATATGGGAAGGCCATTGGTCCAGAGCCAGGATGGAAGAGGGTGGGGGAACTACAGATGAGATGTGGCAACTGTGGCCTTGCTATGATAGGGTCGGGGCAGACATCACTGTGATCCGGGAGCGAGAAGTGGATTATGATAGTGACATGCCTCGGAAGATCACTGAGGTGCTGGTACGAAAGGTCCCTGACAATCAACAAGTGAGCACACACCCTTCCCTACCTTTCAGACCCATACTCCCCAAAAGGGCCCTGTGGTAGCAGGCTCTCTTTTGGCCTGGGATCTTGGGGGTGTTCAGGTCACCATTTGGTCCCCTGGGAGTGTCACTGCCCTTGACCCAACCATCAATGGAGATAGGTCAGGGATTAGAGCCCTTACCTCTGACAATTCATCCACAGTTCCTGGACCTTCGTGTGGCTGTCCTGGGGAATGTGGACTCAGGGAAGTCGACTCTGCTTGGAGTCCTGACCCAGGGAGAGTTGGACAATGGGCGGGGCCGGGCTCGGCTCAACCTTTTCCGCCACCTGCATGAGATTCAGTCTGGCCGAACCTCCAGCATCAGCTTCGAGATCCTGGGCTTTAACAGCAAGGGAGAGGTGCATGCAATCAATGGGACCCAGTGGGGCCAGACTCTGAGGATGGGATGGTAGTGGTGAGGGACACAGTCCAAGGGCAGAATGTGGAGACTTTTTGGAGTAGAGTAGATGAAGGCCCTGAGGGCAGTAGATGGAGGCCCTGTGGGATAAACTCTGTCCTCAGAAAACAAGTGGGGAATCAACTAAATTAAATCAGAAATGGGATTCAGGATTAAGAGGCAGGGTCACCCAGGGACTGTTTTAGGTCCTGACAGTTCTTAAAGGGTTGGGAGGGTGGCAGGGGTCACTGAGAGCCCTGGGCTCTGGGCCAGGTGGTGAATTACAGTGATTCACGGACGGCAGAAGAGATCTGTGAGAGCAGCTCCAAGATGATCACCTTCATCGACCTGGCAGGCCACCACAAGTACCTACACACCACCATCTTTGGCCTCACCTCTTACTGCCCTGACTGTGCCCTGCTCCTCGTCAGTGCTAACACTGGGATTGGTATGAGGCATTGGGGCAGGGATGGGGCTGGAGGGGGATGCTGACTCTCCTACCCTGGGCTTCCTCAAATCTGGGAGCCAGTTGAACTCTCCTCTTGTTCTCTCTCCTCACTCCCACTCCCTGCTTTCCTTCTCTGAGGCAGCTGGCACCACAAGGGAACACCTGGGGCTGGCCCTGGCCCTGAAAGTGCCCTTCTTCGTCGTGGTCAGCAAGGTGGACCTGTGTGCCAAGACCACGGTGGAGAGGACAGTACGCCAACTAGAGCGGGTCCTCAAGCAGCCTGGATGCCACAAGGTTCCCATGCTGGTCACCTCAGAGGATGATGCTGTCACTGCTGCCCAGCAGTTTGCCCAGTCACCCAAGTAAGCCTTTCTCACTCCAGAGCCCTGGTCCACAAGGAAGGCTGCCACAAAGCCCCAGAGCATGGTGTCCCACCCCACGACCAAACCTGTTCTGACTCAGTTCTGTAGTTTTGCAGGTTGAGATTGTGGGAGGGAGTCTGCTCAAAGGCTGACCTTTGCCCTAAACCCACCTGTTGCTTTGCTGATGGCTGGGACCCTGGAGACAAAGTGCTATACCAGGCAATCACCATCTCCCTTAGGCTCTGGGATGGGCTTTATGTGCCACGTTCCTTGGCTAGCTCACCGAGAGAGGGCCCAGAGCTCCTTCAAAGGTTAGCCAATAGGAGAGGGGGCCCCTAGCTACCCCAAGAGCATCTCACCTTTCCATGTATGGGGCTCTAGCCTCTGCTTCCTATTAGAACTTTCCTCATCTGTCCATTCCATGCCTCCCTCTACAGTGTCACCCCTATCTTCACACTATCCAGCGTGTCTGGAGAGAGTCTAGACCTGCTCAAAGTCTTTCTGAATATCCTGCCACCACTCACCAACAGCAAAGAGCAGGAGGAACTCATGCAGCAGCTGACAGAGTTCCAGGTAATTGTCTACCGGAACAGGCAGTGAGCTGGGGAATTCGGAAGGACTAATTCTGACTGAGCCCTGAGTCTGTTTAGAGATTTTGGACCTGTCAGTACTACTTTAGGCAGGCCATTGACAGAATTTTTTTCTTGGCTTTAGGTGGATGAAATCTACACAGTACCAGAGGTGGGGACAGTTGTTGGAGGGACACTTTCCAGGTGAATTGCCTTGCTTGCTACCTACCCCAGTCAGCCCTTACATACCCATACACTTGAAGCTGTCATGGCCCAAAGGAGTTGAACAGAGCCCAGCTAAAAGATGTGCTTGTTTGCAGATTAGGCTTTCACCATCAGAAGAGCTGGAAAAACTAGTCTATTGGCTTATAAGGGAAGAAACAGTATTGCTGCTTTACTGGGAATCTCCAGGCCCTTGAGGGAGAAGTGTGGGTCTTGAGCCCCAGGAAGAAAACTAGAGTGTATTCAACTGGCTTCATCTCCAAGTAGGGAAGAGAGGTCTCTTAAGACTCTTTCCAAAGCAGAGGATGAAACCCAAGGGGATATCTTTCTCTTTCAGGGATCAGGTGTTCAGTATCAACCAGCAGGTACCTGTCTGCCAGCCATCACTGCCTTTCCTGGTATTAGTCTTTAGAGTATAAACTCCAAAATGGGGCACGGCAGTCATCTCTCCTACCTCCAAGTCAGAATTTAGGGTCTCTTTCCCCCTCCTGAGGGACTCAGCCTTGTAAGGGAAAGAATGCTCTGGGTGACCCTAGCAGAGAAGTAGGTAAGGGAGCCTAGGCTGACATTGTGCCATCCGCCCTCTGGGCTGCAGTGGGATTTGCCGTGAGGGTGACCAGCTGGTGGTGGGCCCCACGGATGATGGCTGCTTCTTGGAGCTGAGAGTATGCAGCATCCAGCGCAACCGCTCTGCCTGTCGTGTGCTGCGAGCTGGTCAGGCTGCTACATTGGCCCTCGGGGACTTTGACCGTGCGCTCCTTCGCAAGGTGAGGTGGGAGGGTGGGTTGGAGAGGGAATAAAGAGACGTGCCTGAGAGACTGGCTACTTGAATGACAAGCACCTCTCTAAGGGGACTCAAAGAAAACATGGTCTCTACCCCAAGAAGTGGTTACACAGACTGTCTGTGTATGAAAAGGCTTAGAATACTCATAAAGCACAGATCACTAAATATGAATCATGGTAGTGCAATCCAAGTGTCCAGAAACCCTAGAAATGCAAAGCATTAGAAGTGTTAGAGGACATGGGAGATGAATAAGGAAAGATTCTGAGAGTTTCGAATGTTGTCTTTTGAGGTCTTGTGTTTGAAGTCCTAGAGGAACAGGAAACTTAGGAGCTGTAAGGGTATGAAGGTGGCTGGGGAGGTAGAGACTAATTTGAGGTCTGTCCTTCCTGAGTCTGGGGGCTGTGCCTCCCCAGGGCATGGTGATGGTGAGCCCCGAGATGAATCCCACCATCTGCTCAGTGTTCGAGGCAGAAATAGTCCTACTGTTCCATGCCACCACATTCCGGCGAGGCTTCCAGGTGACAGTACATGTGGGCAACGTCCGTCAAACAGCAGTGGTGGAAAAGATCCACGCCAAGGTGAGAGGGACCTAGCCATGCCTCTTTTTTCCAGGGAAAAGTCAGAATTCTCCTGCCTTTAGAAAGGTCTGGCCCAAGATTCGTAGAGAACACCCTGATCCCTTTTTGTGGAAAAGGGGCAAAGCCTCACTTAGGGTGGGTAGAACCCCGATAGGCCCCCGAGGGTGGAGAACCAAGGCTGGGACGGGAGGCACTGCCCAGGGCCAATGACATCATATCTACTGCAGGATAAGCTGCGGACAGGGGAGAAGGCAGTGGTACGTTTCCGCTTCCTGAAACACCCAGAGTACCTGAAGGTGGGCGCCAAGCTGCTGTTCCGGGAGGGTGTCACCAAGGGCATCGGCCATGTCACTGATGTGCAAGCCATTGCAGCAGGAGAGGCCCAGGCCAATGTGGGCTTCTAAACTCCTCGAGGCAGGCACGGCTCTATTGCTCTCCCTACAATATATAAGGTGACTCTGGCCATGCTGCCCTCTGTTGGCAGCTCTGTGTGTTAGTAGGCTAGGGAGAGAGGGGTGCTCTCTGCCACTTGCTCCCTGCTACCAATCTGGAGAGGTGCTGAGCTTGGTATGGCCAGGGAGGGGCAGCCCTGAGGGAGAAGACAGAATTCAGGGCAGTGCTCAGCAGCTGTGCCCACCTGGTGGGCTCATCAACCCTGGCAACCCCGGCAACCCCATGGCCCGTCTACTGGAGGGAGCTGACAGCTGCCATCTTGGCCCCACTGTCAGGACTGGGCATGATTCACCGGTGTGATCCCTGCACTTCAGGAATTGTCACAACAACTGGGGGTGGTCCTCAAAAGCACTCCTTTTTCTATACCTCTTCTCAAGACCGTGTAAATTGCCCATCTCTACTGGACTGTGGACAAAAGACACCTCCTGGCCGTCTGGTGGCCCGGGGTCTGAAGAAATGGCACAGGGACAGTGAATGGCAGTGCTCCCATCCTGTGCTGAGACATGAGACCTGCTCCTCGGCTTTTATCTCTTCCTTTCTTCACTCAAGGGCCATTTCCAGTTTCTCTCATAGGCCCCACAGGTGCTATTTGTTGTGCTGGCCCAGGTGTGGGGCCGCCGAGCCAAGGCTTGGCATGCCGAAGGTCAGCTGCATGTCAATCAGTTTTGTCCCCTCCTCTGCAGTGATCTGTTGATTTTAATGCTGAACCAAACAGTATGTTTTACTTTCCTAGACTGATCCACACCTCCCATTCCTGCCACCCTCACCCTGCTTCCTGCTCCTACATAAACTCTCTCTTGGTTTAAGTAATTTGCAGTGACCATCCCTTTCCCTCTGTTGCCGGGAACCTGGAGGGAAGGGAAAGATATTGCCATATGTCCTACTCTTTAGGGCATGGACTCCCTCCTTTCCCTTTGTTAGTGTCCTGGGCTCCCATGGACTCAGGGATTTGCTGGTTGAGGTTTCTCTGCATATATATATTATAAATATATATTTAAATACACATATATATTGTACAGAATAAAAATGTTTTATTGAACACACTGTGCTCATGCTTAAGACACAGGCTCAGCTTCCAGAGCTAGATTTCTCTCCAGACTTAGAGACAAGTGAAATGCTAACATTGCTGAACCCCGAATGGGAAAAAAACCCATCTGGTATCTCATTCGCCGTTTTTCCTTTCCTCTCCCTGACCATGTGATCAGTTTTGCAGTATTGTGACCAGGTGCTCTGGCCTGTTCTGCATAGTTCTTTGAGCAGAATAGAAAGTGAAACCATCGCCTTTTCAACTGAGTCTGGTAACCACCCCATACTTGAGTCAAATTTAGAGACATGGTAATCTGTTCCTCGTGTTTTTTCTTCCAATACAAAATAGCCTGAAATGAGGTTTATAAAGCCTAAACTGTCGTCTTGGAGCTACCAGGGCCACCTGGCCAAACCTTAGTCCCTTCTTGTTTCTGTGTTCAGATTATCTGACTCAAATTTTCTGGATAAATAGGGCCCAATGTTAAAGTCAACTACAAAAAGCAGGGACTGCATTTTGAGTACTGATCTTTCCAAAAGAAATTTAATGATAAATGTGGCCTGAGGTGACAAGGGGTATTCTGCCTCCAGGGAATTAAAATGATAGCTTCCTTGCCACTCTAGCTCAGCTGCTTTTTAAAATATCACTGGTTAAACTTGCTACTAAGAAGCCTATGGTTGAAGAACTTCCTCCTGTGTTGAGAACTAAGAGCTGTTTACTTCCTTCTCTACAGTTGCTGAGCTATGAGGAAAGGTTATATTCAGCAAAAATATGTTGTTTTTGTTTTGGGGAGGTAACAGTTATGCTCAGATACTGATTTCTGTCTTTGCCAGCAATTTACTTAGCACAGATTCACTGTGAAAATTATAATTCATGAGCCAATAGTATACAGGATAATATCTCAATAATCCAAATAAAGAAATAACATTCCAAACAAATGACAGATTAATCAAATTATTCTTCCAATCAAGGGGAGGTGAAGGAATAAAATCCAAATTTGATATGAGGTGTATCTTTTTATATCAGGAGGCACTTGGGAGAGTTGACAATCAACCAAAAAGCTGATTTCCAGCTGCCAGAGCAAAAGTAAAAGTCCCGTGTTGCTAAAGCACGTTGCTAGGGAATAAGGCACCATTGTTAAGTGGGCTGAGCAACTCTGAAGATTATCACTTCTGAGACTCCTGCTCAGGTTTAACACCACTCCCAACCAGTAGGAGCAAATGTCGTAAGGGTCTTTGGAGAGTCTATGTTAGCGGAGTCACCTCTTCCAAACCAAAACTCTCAGAATCCTCACAAACTCTACGTATTTAGTCTAAATGTCTCCTTATTATCCTTGCTTCTCTATATGTTCTCAGTAAACTACAGGGATTAGTCAGCTGGGCTGCTGACTAATCAATGACAACAACCGCAGAACAATGACCTCCTGGGATGACTGACTTCATTTTTATATGAAAGCAACTCTTTTTTTTAATTTGTCATAAACAAAAGAATTAAAACAACTTAGATCATAAGTGGATTTGAAATCATATTAAACCTACATACAAGGTGCTATAGCTTTCACCTGTTGAAAAAATGCACTTTTTTAATTAAAAAAAAATTTTTTTAAACTTTCCTGGATTAAGAAAGAAAACTTTGGCATATCTTCAGTACTTAATGAGATATCTACAGGAACTAGTAAGCCACTTTGCTACACCAATGGAATTAGGAAGATAAAAGAGTATATAAGGCAGCTTCTCCCCACCCGCCCCCAGTAGTATGTACATTTTTCTTGTTCCAGTTCTGGAATCATCTAAAAATTTTCACTATATATATTTAATCCAATGAATAACAAGCACTTGTTATGTGCAAGGCACTATGAAGAATTCTTGTTTTCAAGAAACTACAGATCTAGTAGGGAAACAGCCATGTACACAGTGAATACTATCTTTTATTAGACAGTTAACTGCCACAAAAATGGAAAATATTTTTGGAGGAAGAAACTTCCTGCTAGACCTAGTGGTCTTCAAACATTTTCTCCCTCTTCTTCCAACTAAAATACAGGCCCCCAATTTATAAATAAGCTTAAAAAGCCATTGGTTTGTGTCTATGTATGAAAAGGGGGATATATACACCATTCTCCCTACTTTACCAACTCACCACCACCTAACTCAGTTCATCTTCAGTTTTGTTCAAGGTTTCCTATATCAGAAATGCCAGAAAAGCTGACCTTACACATATATGAAGAGATTAATACAGTACTACAAACATGGATTAAAAAGCTAAAATAATGAATTTAAAACCGTAAGCTAAATAGTCATACTCCAATGGGAAGAGATGAACACACCAATGACCCTGAAAGCCCAAGTACTTTTCCCTTAAATTTGTGCTTTAAGGTTTAAGGAAATGCCCTCTACAAACCTGGCCAGCTGTTGCCATCTTCTAGATCAGTATTTTTCAAACTTTAGGATACACTCTGAGGAATCTTGTTAATATACAAATTCTTATTCAGTTGAGGCTGAGACGATTTCTAACAAGTACCCTGATAATGCTGGTGCTGTTGGCTCCTCAAATTCACACTCAGCGTTGCAAAGTTCTAGAGATGGTTTAGTTCTGATCATGAACGATTTAAACAGAGGTGGTCTATTAACAATCTCAATTCTACATCAGAACAAGTGAGGGGTAGAAGGGCCAATGGCTAAAACTGTGGCTATCATAGGATTTGCTTGTATGAACTTCAGTATTTATTAAATAGTTTCTATATACAGAGCCCTGCCCTAAACTAGTTACCACTTTAGGGTTTCAAGTCTTCACATTCTCAAACCTGACATTTTGGTCAAGGTATTATGTGAGCATCCCCTGTCACAGCTAGAGGGAAATTTTTTCTGTGCATGCACAACAGTACTTTAAACACATTGTTGTTCAATAATCTGTAAGGCACAATCTCAATTTTGCTCATTATCTAAAAGATAAGGAAAAGTAAGGAAAGTAACTTGTTCAAAGTCATATTCTCCAAGAGGAAGAATCAGGTTTGGAACCAGATTTCTTAGGCTCTGGAAGGCCTACATCTTTTTTACTATATGACACTGCCTCCCTAAACAGTTAATTAAAAACTCAAAGCAGTTTTATATCTCTGGAAGATGAATTTTTACATTTCTATCAGCAATGAGATTAGAATTCATGCTTGTGAACAGATGGGAGCCTTAGCATCTAACTGAATTATTTCTTATTAAAAATTTCATAAAGTTATGAATTTCCTTGAGAAATGAACATATTTCCATTTCCCAGGTTACAGATAAAATATTAAAACCCTGCAGCAAGCCCGAGGGCAGCACTAATGTGTTAATGGCTTAAAAAATGAGTCCAATGTCTGCATGCCCTCAGGCCTGGGGCGTTTATTACTAGATGCCAGAGGGCTCTTGGGATTTCTTTTGCTTTGAGGAGAACTAGCAGGAACAACCCGGGGGTTTAAGGACTGGGACTGCAAAAAGGATTTCTGCAACTCCAATGCAAAATGATAGTCCCCATGTTCTGGCATCTCCCATACAGCTACCAGAGATCCACACTTCTCACAGGGCACTTGGTCCTCATTAGCTGGAAGACTCAGCTTAGTAGTTGTCTTCTGAGCCACCTCCAGAGCAGGTTTGGAAATTAAAGAAGCAAGCCTGCTTGGGCTGTTCTGGGCTAAATCCCTCTCTTCAGAAGTTGCTTTAGAGGATTCTAGCTTCAAAACCTCTTCACAGACACAAGCAGAATCTGGATATTCTGTTGGAAAACAGTTTGGTAACTCTTGAGGGCTAGACTGTGGATTTTGTGGAGAAATGAAAACTGAAGGATTATTAAGCTCTTTCTGCTTCAGAAGTAGACTTTTCTGCTTAAAGAAGGGCTCAATTCCTGTAGTATGACTGGTTTGGAAACGTAACGAGGGCTTCAGTGGTGAACTGCTCTTGGGGGCCTGGGTAGTGGCAGTAAGAGATGAAAGTGAAGCTTCTTTGACTTTCTGCTTTTCTGCAGCTTTTTGGAAGAATGATTCCAGAGAAGTGGTTGCTTTCTTACTGGCTGTCACTGATGGGCCACTTTCCTGGGTCTTAGCTTCTGGACTGGTAATTGGCACCTTTGACAGAGAACTTGGGTCGTTGCTCAAGAAGACAGTGATGTCTGTGCAAGATGAAGGGGCAGAGGCAGAGAACTTGGTAGCACAGAGGAAAAGCATTGTGAGGGGTGGGGACCTGTATGGAAAGTGAAGGAACAAGATTAGCACCAGGTCACAGATTAGATTTGTAAATTATTGGGATTCTGGTTTTGCCACAAGGGGAAATTGGTACTGCATTGATTCTCAAACTTTAGGGTGTATCAGATTAATATTCAGTAGACCTTGGGTGGACAGAAAATCTGCTGTTCTAACAAGTTCCTAAGTGATTCTGATGTTGCTGATCTAGGACCACACCCTGAGAATCACTGATTGGATGAACACCTACTAGGTCACATATATGCAAGTTGGATCCCTTGGCAGCTAGGTATTACATTATTGTTTTCATAATATAATTGCTGCAGAGCTGCTATAATTCAGGGTTAGGGCAAGAAATTTTACTCAGGGCAACAAAAAAGCTTTAGAATATTTATTAGACTAGAAAGCCTCTTGAAAAAAACCTCTTGTCCATTCTCCTGTTTTTAAGCAGACACCACCTAACCCTAATGCTGACAGACTTCTTTACCTCTGGAATTTCTGGAGAATGAAATTCCACAACAGCTTTTGGTTACCTATCCTAGTCTCAGAAATATTTCAAGAAATTCCATTGTACAATTCCTCATTATGTCTAATTACCCAAATAAATTTCCACATGAGTTGAATTTCAGATGATGAAACGTGCTTTAATATACAAATCAGTCCTTCAATGAGGTGAAGAGTAAATGCTATTTAAAATTATTATGACAGTATTTTACTATCCTTCAGTTTCATGCTTGGGGACAGTTTCATAATCAGGTAATTTTGATGCTTCCCTATCAATAAGTTTCATGCTCTTGGTGGCAGTGTCTGTTATAGTCTGTCAATTTCTAAGGTTTCATATAAACAATTATCATTTGGTTCAGTAAAAATGTTCAATTTTTGAAAATAAGCAAATATAACATGAAGAAAAAGTAAATTATTCTAAGAACAAACACTCTACTAGGGATCCCATCATATTGTAAGTCCCTACATTTAATAGTAGTGGCCCATATATTTAGATAAGCAATAACTTAGGTGGTTAACTAAACTTTTATTTCTTATAATCTACAATAAAGATCTATAAATAAACAACCAATTTATTTTTTTCTCAATTATATTTCCATTGTGAACTTGGAATACTTTTTTCAATGTAATAATCTATGTTAAATAAAAAAAGGATTACAATAATGAAAATAATATCTAGACAGTAAATGAACACACTCCAATATATATTTGGTTTTATTTCATGCCCAACTGAGGTTTATTAATATACGACATTTGGTGGTATACCAGTGGAGCTTCTGAGTTGGGATGTTAGAGATTATCAATGAATATAGGTCACTTTCATTATCAAGAAAGCTGCTTTTAAGGTAGAACAATTAAGTAGTTGAGAGAATTTCCAAAATGTACTGTATTCTTGAAACTTAAATTCTGTACTCCCTTGTACAATTGGTTATTCATCTAACAATTGCAAATTGATAAGGGCAGGGATAGTATTGGTTCACTCTGCCTCTCAAACCTGCCCCTGAGAACTGGAATGTACCAAAAATAGGCAGCCTGCAGCAGAGCTGTCTTTGTTTCTGGTGTTTCTACTGTGTTCTCTCCCTGGTGCATGACCATCCCCCTCTGTAACAGGTCCTGCTAGCCATAGTCACAAAGAAACTACACCAGCTAGAAAGCCAATTGACCCACTAATTTTAGAGCAAGACAGGGTATATGACTCTTCTAAGATGAGCTAGAAAGAAACTCACCATTCAGTTTGGATTCCTGAAGTATTACAGTTCCTGATGACAGCAAATGCATCATGGCTCATCTTGTGAGCATCATAACGGGTAAGGGCACAGCAGCGGCGCAGGGTGCTGAGACGTTTGTCTCCTTGTACACGAATGCTTATAGCCAACTGGGTGGCTACCCTGTCATTCTGTGGAATAAAAGGATGGAGACTAGAACTAAAGTTACTGTGAGCATCTGGATTCTATGTACTGAACTGAGTGAGAGGAAATTAAAAGAACCAGGGCAATAGAATGGTTTGGAAATAGTCAAGTTTAATTTAAAATTTTAAATGTTTGTGTAGTTTCGGGGTATAAGGAGAATTGTAGAAGACATAATTTGGATGATGGAATATTAGAATATCTAGAAAATTTTGACAGGTGATGGGAACAGTACAGAATAAATGAAAATGGACTCTCCTGAAAGTTCCGTGTTTTAGTGTGCGTGTGTGTGTAGTGTCCATGCAGAAAGATTATAACAAGTACCTACAGTACTGAAGGAAGGGCTCATGTAAGTTACTGAAAGGAAGATCCAAACCAGGATGTTGAGGCTGAGTAGTGGATCTATTCTTTAATCTGCCCTGATGCTCTTATGCTTACTAAGAGCAGAAGTTTCCACTAGTACCTCCTTCTTATCGCCCATCTCTTATAGAGCCTGCCTCTAGAGATTCACTTTTCAATTCACTTTCCAGTGAAGTCAGAGCATCTAAATACTGTTGATACAGAACAAACTAAGAAATAAAGATCAAGAGGCAGAACTATAAGAAGGTAAAAAGTCTACATAGGGATCCCCTCAAAATCAAAAGATGTTAGTGAGAAGAAATACCCCTAAGGCAAGCAAGCCAAGAGCAGCAACAAATTGTATTTTTCTATATTTTATAAGTATAATTTGTATAGATTTATATATTTTGACAATAAAAATTGGCTATTAAAAGGGAGTCCTTGTTGACTAAAACCATTCAACTAAAACTGAATGCCTACTATATTTCTGGCACTGTCTAAAGATACAGGATAGAATAAAATAAAGTCCAGGCCATCATGGATTTGATCTTGTAGTAGGAGCTACAGATAATAAAGTAGACATGTAGTAGAAATGACTACAAAGTGTTATGGAAAAAAGCAGAGTAAGGCAGCGAGTGGTAGAGGCTGCTGATGTGATAGGGTAATTGGAGGTGGTGAAATTTAAGCAGAGACCTGAATAAATTGAGGGAGCAAATTTTAAGAACATGAGAGCAAAGATTCTCCAGGCTGAACAGCAAGTATTAGAGTGCTAAGGTGAGGGTTTGCTTGGTGTGTTAAATAAAAGGGAAGGAGGCCAGTAGAATGTAGGCTAGAGCGCGGTGAGTAAGGGGAAGAGAATATGAGATGTGAGAAAAGTAGCCGGAGACCAAATCATATTGGTCATTACAAAATAAAAAGAAATCCTCACACGACTTAAGTGTGAAGGGAAGTCACTAGAATATTTTAAACGGTGAAGTGACAGGATCTTCTATGTCCAAAATTCTTTTTGGCATAAAGTCCTTAAAGATAGATTAATTTTCAGGATCCCTACATTGTTGCATATACCAGGTAACAAAGTAGGAAGAACATTCCCAGAGGCTTGTAGAGATGAGAACGGAGCGACACCTAGTGGGCAAAGTCAAGTAGGCCCATAACACAACTGGGATCATATCACTCTTTGTTACCTACCAAAGAACAAATATTCATCACCAAATTCAGCTAAAAGGGGGCAAACATGTAGGTTTGGATGATTCTTGACAGTATACAGTTGACTTGTAGGACTCCCAAGATGTTTAAACAAGAGAGGATACATCAAACAACACCATCAGGAAAGTAAAAAAAAAAAAAAAAACACACGATGGGAAAAAAAAATTGCGAATTAAATATCTAACAAGGGATTTGTACCCAGAATATGTAAAGAACTCTTAAAACTTAATAATAGGCAAATAACTCATTTCAAAAATTGGCAAAGGATCCTGACAGATATTTCTCCCAAGAGGATGGATAAGAAAACGGCCAATAAGCACCTGAAAACCATAATACACCACTTCACACCCACTTATATGCCTAAAATAGAAAACAACAACAAGGATATAGAGAAATTAGAACCCTCTTATATTGCTGGGAATGTAAAATAGTGCACTGACAGTTTGGTAGTTTCTCGAAATGCTAAACATAGGGTTACCATGTGACTCAGCAATTCTGCTCCTAGGTATACAGAAGCATGAGAAATGAAAACCATATGTCTACGTAAAAATCTGTACAGCAACGTTATTCAAAATAGCCAAAAAGTGGAAACAACTCAAATATCCATTCACTGATGAATGGGTAAACAAAATGGTATATCTGTACAATAGATTATTCAGTTATAAAAAAGAATAAAGTATTGATACATGCTACAATGTTGGTGACTTTGAAAATACTAGTTTATTGAAAGATTTCAAGCCAGTCACAAAAAGGCCATATTCTGTATTATTACATTAATATGAAATGCCCAGAATAGTAAGTCTATAGAAATAGAAGGAGACTTAGTAGTTGCCTAGTGCTGGGGGAGTAACTGCTCACGGGTATAGGATTTCTTTTTTGGTTGATGAAAATGTCCTTAAATTGATTGTGGAATAGTTGAACAACTCTGGAATATACTAAAACTTCTGAACTGTAAACTGTAAATGGATAAATTTTATGATATGTAAAATATATATCAATAAAGCTTAATAAAAAGAGAGGATAAAGAAACAAATCATCAGCTGCAAATCTTTGACTTAATATTCTGTCTCTAAAACTCTCAGTACTTCTTTAGCACGTGAATTGTGTTTAAGTCCAATAATTTATAGTCCGATCCCTGAATGTCCTGCTTGAGGACTCTGTACTCTGATGAAGAGCCACCGTGTAGTCAGGGTTGCAGGAGTAGTTAGATAAGAAATATACAAAAAAGTAAGGCAAATGGTACTGAGGGAGAAAGGGGTAGTCAGGTCTTATGTTCACAGATCCAGGCTTTCAAAGATCATGTTGAGTTTTATGGCAGTTTTATGGAAGAAGATAAAAGATTTCTTAAAATTTCTTAGTTGGTAACTTTTTGTATCTTTATTTCTATTCCACAAAGTAAGGTATTTAAACTGGTATTTAAATCCCAAAGCTCACCCAAGGAATAAAGAAAATCTTACCTGGACCCACTTTCCCCTCCTGCCTCAGCCCCCACCCCAACTCTACTATCACCCCCTTTCCACCCTGCCACTTTCCCCCTTTCCCATCCAGGTGTTGGACCAGACAGTCTCCACTTCCACCCTGCACCCCTTCTTCCCCAAAAATAAATAGAAAAAAAAAAAAGAAAAGAAAATCTTACATCATTTCGGTCCTTGGTTAGTCTCTCCTCTAGTTCCTGGGCTAATTGCAAAAGCCACCATTGTACCTAAAAAAAACATTGACACTTTAATTTTTCATTTAAAAACTGTAGGTTTATTACAAAACTAGATGGTGGATTTGTTCAGTTCTCCCCCAAATGCTAGTGTGCAAAAAAGATTCTCCTATAACCAAAGAATCAAACGATCATAGAAATCTTCAGTATTCTGACCCACGCTAGGTCAAGACTTTCATTTTTTTTTTTCCTGCTGGCATGCCATCAGGCAAACTCTAGGCATGATCCAGCTCTGAAGAAAAGACACAAACTCGAGGCACAATATCCTAGGCCTTCTAAGTTTCCACCTACCAAAAAATGAGTAATTCCATTTCAAACTTCAATCAGTTCCATTTTATTTCTTTTTGGAGGTAAAAAAATAAATCATTAAAACTAGTCAATTTTCAACACAAAAAAGAACTTCTATTCCCTTCATACTTTATAGCATAAAGGTTCCATCTAACTTATTAAACCTTTGCAGCTACCAAAACCTACCAGCTAACCCCCTTAAAAGTGTTCTATCAAGAATGCCTGTCTACCTGTTCCCGCGTAGCCAGAGCCGTTTTTCCTGGGAAGTTCTTGCTGCAGCCAATGGTTTTGGGTAGTTGCCTAGGTTTAACTGGATCATGTTCAATCCCACGGCACATGGCATATAGCCAAGACCTAATAAAACCAGCAAAAAAGTTTAAGGTGAAAGCAAATGATGATTCTTGTTAAAACAAAATACCTATATTATACTACCCCTTTGTCCCTGTCATGAAAAAGGAAAAATTTGTCCAAATTAAATATATCTCACCTCTGACAGAACCCCTGCCCTTCCCAATGAACTCCAGTACAATATATTGCCAAGGAGAGGAACACTGGTTGTGCTTTCTAAAGCCAAGTCATCATTTGTATTTTTGGAAAAGTGCCAAGCAAGCCACTGATTTATACCCCCAAGTTTTTTGATGCTAAGACTAAATACAAGAATTTGGAAATAGCATCTAAGCATACACAGATGATGTATATATCCAAGCTTCAAAGTAACAGTTCCTATTTATCAACCTATCTAGGTACATGAAAAAACTACTCTAAACGGATAGGCCATATAGTGATCTAATATTTTCAAGCACAGAGACCAATGAAATTACCCGAGGAACAAATGCTAACCCAAAGATAGGTCTAGATTTTACTGGATGCTTTTGTCTATATTTGAATTTAGCATCTCCATAAAGGTTATTATTGAAAAGTATTAGGAACCACTTACCCATTCTTCTCCCCAAAATGACTCTGGAGCTGGGATTCAGTGAACTGAGTCAGTTCACCCATGTATTCTACCCCCAGGATTTCAATGACAGAGGCCCCTAGCTTTCCTCCGAGACTACGGCTAACAAAAAAGACAAAGAATTTATAGGTCACATCCTAAATATTGAGTTAGCAGCAGATACAAGACATTTTGCTTGTGTAAGTAGCTCTCCAGAAGGTTCAGGGAAAATGAGAGCACATATTGGTCCTGTAGACAATTAATATTCTAGTGTAAGACTAGATGATTCACATATTCTGGGAGTTAGGACCTGGGAAGATCAATAACAGCAAAAACAAAAGGTTAAAGTCACGAATTAGTCATCAATTCAACTGTATCTAAAACTTTCAATTGTATAGGATCTACTGTCCCATTTAGGGATTAAAATTCCAACCCCCAAACAAATCTCTACCACAGCTAAAACCTTTTCTATTTAAGAATGAAGTTAAAAATCTTCAGCGTGGCCTTTGAGGCTTCCTATAATCTGTCTTCAACCAATTTTTTTCAATCTTCTTTCCATTACTTATCTTCCTCAATATGCTCCAGCTAAACTAGTTTATGTCCCAGTTCACTGAAAATACCTCATACCTTTTCCCTCTTTGTGTTCAAAACATTCTCCAAATCAGTATTGCTCTTCTATTCCCATCTTACTCTCCAAATTGTGCCGAATCTCAAAACAAAGCCATGCCTTTTGCATAAATCCTTCTCAGATTACTCTTCTATGAACTTTGGTAACTACCTACATAGTTAATTTAGCAATTACATAGTCTTATGATAGCACTTTCACTGTTGCTTTGAACCGTTACATCTTGTTCCTTCGACAATATTATAGGCCCTTGTCAAGGACGCACGATTTGTAGGCACAATCTAGTTATTCATTTTATTTGGCTTTTTCTCTCATGCCTAGTTTGGGGGCAGTTCAGTAGCCCTGAACACCTTGATGTGACATTAGAAGAAAAGAAGTAATATTGCTATTTATTTTGATATTTAGTAGTAGACTTGAATAAAAAGCCTAGAGGAAGTTAAACATATAGCTAAAAATCAGTTCATTTTTTTAAATTCAGGATTAAGTATCTTCCACAGATAATCCAGAATTGAAGTTTCATTAAGAAAAATCTCATGTTTTTCAAATTCTCTGTGTTTTCGCCCTCCTACCTCACTGGTACCTATTATTCCTGGCTCCAGGGCTTCATAAGAAACAGAAGAAACTACAATCAGAGAGTGTCTTCACATGTATATGTATATGAGTAAAATTTAGATGCTCCCCGAATACTTACATTTTGCTAATAGGTATGTGGCTGAAGAGTTGTGGGACTGACCCATGTGAGACCAGGGTCTGGCGGTTGGGCTTGTTTAGTCCACAGGCCAGTTTTGCCAGGACCTGGAGCATGGAAAGTGTAAAAACCTCATTACTGCCAACACCCACGCAGAGACTCGATGAATATTAACATACATGTACACACACAGACACAGCTTAAGGGCTGTAACTAATGGTGTCCATATTAAAAACAAAAACAAAACCAGAAACTCAAGGCATCTCTAAACCTTGGAGTCCCACAACATTCTCAGTGGAAAACGTGGCCCACTATCATTATCTTCATTGTTCTTTCCACATCTTCCATTCTCAGTTTTCCTTTAGTCATTTTTTCCACCCACTTCAAGAGGGTAAAAGGCAGAGAAGCTGCAGAAGAAACTTAAGATGCATTTCTTAATGTGCCCATACGAAAATGCTGAAACAAACTTGTTTTACCCTATCCCATTTATTTACGTTTCTTGATTAATGGTTAGTCCATTTTGAGTCCTCGATTTAATAAAAAACATTGCCATAATTTAGTATCTCTGATAGAGACTGGGCTCAGAATCATCCTCCAATAGCAAACATCTTATACTACAAAACAAGACTTCAGAAAGAAAAAAAATTTAAATTCAAAGAATAAGGTACTTCAGTGTTGTCATTTCACAAATTAAAATAAGTAGGAAAAGTATAAAATCATTCTTTAAATTCATTGGAGAGATTCTCTGGAACTTCTACCAGGCAACAGTCAGTCTGGTTTAAGTTATTACAATGGGACTTTTATTTCCCCTGCCTCCACCCAACCAGAAAAAAAACCTCTGCTGTGTAGTTTGGCACCTTTCCTCTTACTGGAAGCAAGGGGAGAAGGTAGTAACCAATAATCAGCCACTGCCCAGACACTGAGACCAGTTAGAAGGGGGTGAGATCCTAGGCCCTCGCTGTACTTTAATCAGAAAACTAGTTACACTGCTCCTGGATTATTGAGGATCATCTGTATTCCCTAAATCAGAAGAGTTGTCCAAATTAGTAACATTTTACTATTCCATTTCTTCTATTGCTTTCATTAGGAAAGGGAGACTAGGCAAAGCATAAAATACTCAGGCCATTCCACATTAGAAATAAGGTAGCACTAAAATATTCAGCAAGTGAAAAGAAAATAAATAGGTTCATACATAAAATGGAAAGACTAGCTTCCTCCTTTCTATAGATAGTTTAGTCATTAAGGAACTATATATTGGATGCAACTATATAAATAAGCATTTTCTGCAAATTTTTCAGCTTGCTTCTTAGGAAAGTATATGTTCAATGTCACTTCCTATGTTAAAGAATTATTTAGGCTTTTATTTAGAACTCAAAATTAATTTTAAATAGAAACCCATTTCAAAGTATATGTGTAATCATTTAAATGTCCCACTCATATATGTCCTTGCTGTATTTAACTACAGCTATTTATGTTTCTCTTCGAAATCTACCATTAGCCTTCACCTTATTATGTGAAATTCCAGCTGAACACTGAAAACCAGTCTGCCTCTCTATGGCTGCTCTCATTTCTTCCACAATCACTGCTCCCACGGTGAGCTGTAGGTCTGGAGAGTTGGTGTTTTCAGTCTGAAGAGAATCAAGCCATTGCAATAAGCCTCGTTTTCGCATCTCCTCTGAAAAAGTTGAAAGGTTGTGTTTAGACACTTTTTTAAATCAGGATTTTATTTTGGGTTATCTATTGCAGAAATGCTTAGATTTCAAGTACTTTAGATATGTAGGTTATCCAAAAAGTGGCAGCCATGTTAGAAGGCTACTCAATACTTGTAAGAGATCAATTTCTCCTTCATACCGATTCAAGCAGCCTTAGCTTCACTGTGGGCTGAACTTTATGGTTTTAATTGTTTTTAATTCCTACAGCACCTGGTCTTCCTATGTGGTCTCCCATCCAAGTACTAACCAGGCCCGATCCTGCTAAGCTTCCGAGATCAGACGGGATCAGGCACGTTCAGAGTGGCATTGCTGTAGACTGAACTTTATGGTTTTAATGTGCAACAAATATTTTATATTATCTTTCATGACCAATGATTTAAAAATACATGTTTTCTCGCTCCAGTTCTCCTGAACTGCCTTCCTCTTTCCCTTGCATATTCCCAAGAATTCTATTGTTATTCAGGTAGAATATATTCAGAATTAACTCATGCTTCAGTATAAACTTAAGTCAGTATGTAGTATATATTTTTAGAGGCTAGTTCCAATTGAGTTCCTTAAAATCCCATCAGGGGCACTATGAGACTTAGTCTCCTGACAGGCTATTTAAATAAGATGTAGTTTGGACTTGAGTCCTTGAAAATATCCAATTTAGAGCTAGTCACAATTTTGAAAAAGCACAAAAAAATGATTATATAGCAAGGAATTAGATATATAGGAAATATAGACATGCTGGTTTTGAGAGGCAGTAATGCGGTATGAACAAGGCAAGGAAATATACTCAAAGTATCTTGGAAAAGTAGAATGAAGGTTCACATGTAGAGAAGAGGAGGAAGATGAACACATAGAAGGAAATATTTTCCAATTATTTTTTAAATTAAATTTATTGAGGTGATGTTGGTTAATAAAATTATATAGGTTTCAAGTATACAATTCTATAACACATTATCTGTATATTGCATTGTGTTCCCACCCAAAGTCAGATCTCCTTCCATCATTATGTATTTGACCTCCTTTACCCTTTTCTACCTCCCCCTTAATATTTTCCAACTATTCATGACTGCTGCTTTTCTTTGCTGACTTGTCTTCCTCTTCTACTACTCTAATTGTTGATACTGAGCAACAATCTCCTCTTTGTATATATGCTTTTTCCCTTGGAGAACTAGTACTGGCTTATGTTTCAGTTTGCTTATACTGAGTACCTGCAAATCTTAATCACAATCCTAAAATTCTTAAACACTAATCCCTTATCTCCTCCACCTCCCTACAAAATAAGTCTTGAATTTTTCATTATAATTTCAAACTAAATATAACTAAAATCAAGCTTTATTTTATCTTTCTCCTCAAAGGTTCTCTTTCCCAAAATAACTATTTCTATTAAAGGTTTAAAATTCAAATAATATTGTCTTTTTTATCTTTCATTCCTCATTATTTATTTAGTGAACAAAGCCCACTTTAAATTTTTCACATATCCATTGCGACCCACCCAATTATTTTATTCTTTTCTTCATTCTTACTTAACCACCTCAACTTCCAAACCACCTGCTCCCTGGATGCATTCTACACAATGCCCACAAATTAAATATTTTGATACCCATGTTATCAATCTAATCCCCTGTTCAAAACTGTCATTGGCTCCCTCACACCTACAAAATAAAGTATGAACTCTATAAACGGGCATCGAAGACCATCTGCCCTTTTCAATTTATCTTCTATGAATCCCAAATTTATTATATTCTTACAATTTCCTGAACATACTGTGTTTCTACCTTAAGATATCACTTATTCTATCTCCCTGCTCTTACTCTTTAACTCTGGTCTTCTCTCCTTTGCTTAAATAAATCTTATCTATACTTCAGGGCTTATCTCAAGTCTCATCTATCCTGAAGTCCTCTCCAACTATTCTAGCTAACCTTGGGGAGCTCCACTAAAGTCTTTTAGCTCTTCTCTGTAACAAGTATAGCATGATTGTTAAAAGAACACACTCTGCAGTCAGGGCAGTTTCAAATATTGGCTTCGCAACCTACTATGTGACTTAGTTACATAATTCTCTAAGCTTCAGTTTTGTTGTCTATAAAATAAGGATGAGAGTACTGTACCTCACCAGATTGTTGTGAGGATTAAAAGATATATATTTATATAATATAAAATATATTTTTATATATAAAATATGTATATTTAGTTAACAAAGCTCCTTAGCACAGTGCCTTGCATATATTAAGAACAATAAATATAACATCCTGCATTTAAAACCATTTATTAGTAAATTCTACGTTTGGAAAATAATGTATTGAAATTATGGAGCTTTCTGAACTTTTTCTTAACTAGGAGAGCTAAGTTTTCTCTGCTTTAGAGTTCTTCATTATTGCTCTTACTAGGTAATATTGCAATCGCATTACTCTATGTCCATGTCAATTGAACAGGACCATAGAAGTTAAGCAGCATTCCTTTGTTTCTTTTCTTTAGTTGATAAAAAGAATTTATAAAATTTGGGGGTTTTCTCTGATATACTGTGTTGGAGTAGAGGGAAGAGATTTGGGTACTTTTTGATGAAAAATGCCCACTAAAGTGAGAAAAGACTTTCCTTTTCCTATTGAATTATCTCCAGGTACCTTTGTAGAAATCAATTGACCAAAAAAAATGTGGGGATCTATTTGTGTACTTTCTATTATGTACCATTCATCTATATGCCTCATACCAATACCACGGTCCACTAGTTACTGTAAATTTAGTTAAATCTTAAAGTCAGGTAGTGTAAGTCTTCCAATTTAATTCTTTTACAAAGCTGTTTGGCTATGCCACAATCTTTGCATTTCTGTACAACTTTTAGAATCAGTTTGTCAATTTCTACAAAATCAAGCAAGGTCTTTCTTTGGAAGGGAATGCAATGAATCTGTAGGTCAATTTAGGGAGACTTGAGGTTTAATAACTTTTAGTCTTTTGATCTATGAGCATAGTATGTCTTTCTATTGATTTCATCTTCTTTAATTTTTCTCAGTGATGTTTTGTAGGCTTCACTAGTTTTTCAAATATATTGTTCAAATTATCTCTAACGATTTCATGATTTTAATGCTATTGCAAATGATATTGCTTTTTAAATTTCAATTTCCACTTTTAATTTTAGCAAATCGAAATACTATTGATTTTTATATTGACTTTGTTTCCTGCAACCTTGCTAATCTCACTTATTTTAGTGTATTGGGGGTGGGGAAGGTAGGAGGGTAGATTTCCTAGGATTCTCTATAAACATGGTCATCTTGCCGGCAAAGAAAGTTTACTTCTTCATTCACATCTGAATATATTTTATTTCCTCTTCTGTTCTGATTCGGCCACCTTGTATCTGCAGTATAATGCTGAATAGAACTGGCATAAGAGTAAGTGTTGATGACTTGTGCCAAAACTTAAGAGTTAGACTGATAAACCTCTAGCTAGACTCTACAACTCCAGGGACCATAATTATAAAAAAGAAACCCCTATACTGATAACAGGTGTGCCTTCCTCTGTGCTATAAGTTGATTAGTGCCTTGCAAGCATCATCAGGCTGCTAACAGAATTTATCATCTTGCAGCTTGTGGAACTGAGATCCCTGTTTCTTACCGGTTGTCAGCAGAGGGCAGCAATCAGAGCCTAGCCACAAGCCTTCTCCAAAGGCCTTCTCATAACAAACATAGCAGCTTCTTCAAAGCCAGCACAGAGTCTAAGTCCTATAACTCTTATCTTTGACAGTTGATTTATAATTTTTTTTATACCACTACACAACTCTTTCATGTTGTTTGCATTCAGGTGATGTTCAATATGTGCTTAGAAATGGATTAAGGGAAAGCAAAGGGAGGAGAGAACAAATGAGTTCCTTAGCTAACACAAACTAGTTAAAAATGTCCCCAAAGGGAAAGTTTTCACTCTGGCAGTTTTAAGTATTATTTTTAAATAATCCTTCTACTTAAACTTTCCACACCCATAACTATTTTGGAAACAGAAAATATAAAGTTGCAAATACAACATGGCTGAGCAGGACTGCTAGCTTTGAACCCATTAAGAGGCAGGATGGTGAAGGTTATATGCACCTAGATCAGCTAATTTCTGTTATCAGTTTTTTGTTGCTGTTGCACACATCATATGGTATGAAGCATCATAAACTATATACTAGACATTTCAATGTTCTGAACACTATAAATAGTAATATATCACTACATCTGGAAGCTTAATATTTAAACTGGACACACTAAAGCAACAGATGCATAAGACATAGAAATAAGACTTCATCTTTATAAACATTGGCATTTTAAATAAAATTGTACATAGGTGAGAAGGATGGGTGCAGAAGAGGAACATGTCCATTGAGTCATTATTTGACCACCAACAAAGGTATATGCCATCATCTTCAGCCAGAGAGCTGTTTGACAATGAGTTTCAGCCAAAAACCAGTGTAATGTGTATTACTAGTTCTTACTCTGAACTATTTCTTTCAAATTTCTTGAAAACTGCACAAAAAATTGTCTTATGTGTCGATACATATTTTTCTGAGACAAACAAGGATCCAGAGCTTTCAAAAGATTTTCAAAAGTATGTAGCCCTCAAAAAAACCTTTAAAAAAATCAATGGTTTAAAGCATTATAAAACAAATTCCAAATGTTTATTTAAATAAAATGTCACACAAAATGTGGTACATAAAGCTAAGACCAAAGAAAACCTTCCTTATTATGATCAGTAAATTTCTCACTCTGGTCCCAGAATAAAGAAATCATGACATTTTTATCATCAAATGGTTATGTACCATAACCGCCTCCTTTAAGTGACATGTTTTTATTGTTCATTGTGTTTTCTCTAGAGAACTAAAGGATCTGCAGCCTCCAGCTTGATAAACTCTCCTACCTCAGGATCAGAGGATAAAATAATTTCTGAATGGCCCTTTCCACAAGCTACCCTGGGCAGTTCTAATACTATCCTTCATCACAACATATTAAAGGCATATCTTACAACTATTCAACAGCAATAGGCAACTTTAACATCTTACATCTTGTTTTAAAACATGAAACCCATGGGAAATTCACCACTCTAACTAGAAATCAGCTAAACTCTCTTGGAGTTTTTTCTCAATAAATCTGTATTGTTTCTACAAGTAATAACAGATTACTTTATCTTTCCCCCAAGAAGAAGTTAACTTGCTACAGATTTGTATCCATACAGTTTCCTTTTGGCTAAAGTCCAATGTTCAAAGTTTTTGTTTTACCAAAAGAGCTCTTTTAGATAAGAATGATGTTACAAAATAATAGCTCTAAAAGTACATGTTACAGATAAAAGGGAGAATAATACACTGTTTTAAATATAGCCATGATCAAAAGTAGTAAAAAATGTCTAGGAAAAAAATGTAGACACCCTGCCAAAAAGCTTCTAGATATAGATTCTTTGTTCTGGTAGATCTAGCTGAATTCCACTTTCATAATATTTGATTTAAAAATATATAAGACCCAGATTGTCTTAGATATGATATCTAAAACCATTATAATCTAATATGACCACAAAGCAAGTTTCTATTGCTTTGATTTTCTTCTAAGAAAATATTTTTAACCATCGAGTACATTTTATTTTTTAGAATACTTTCATACAAATTATATCACAAGTTTTGTCAGGTATATGAAGTAAATAAAGATGAACTCATAAAAATCACTTATCATTCTCTTACACATCAATACCTAAGTGGAAAATAGGAAAAAATGTAAAATCACAATAACAATAAAAAATTAAAGCATCAAGGAATTAACATAACAAGTGAATGTACAAGATCTTTATAGAAAAATATAAAGCTTTAATAAAGACATAATTGGATATAATAAAAAGTAAATATTGATTCCTCCCTCACACCTCCCCCCCCACACACACACATGGATTGAAAAATCTAAATTTGAAAGGCAAAACAATAAAGCTTCTAGAATAAGACAGAATAATTTCTTCATGACCTTGAGGTAGGTAAAGATTTCTTAAACAGGATGTAAAAAATACTATCTATAAAGAAAAAGATAAATTGGACCAAATAGAAATTAAGAACCTCTGTTCATCAAAAGCCACCATGAAGAATGAAAAGCCAAGGACCAGAGATATTTGCAATACATATATTTGATAAAGGATTCCTATCTAAAATACATACAAAGTCCTATAGATGAATGAGATAAGACAATCCAACAGGAAATAAGCAAAATACTTAACCAGACACTTTATGAAAGGAGATATCTAAATGGTCAATAAACATACAAAAATGTGCTCAATTTCATTAACACCAGGGACATGCAAACTAAACCACAATGTGATCTCACCATATGCCCCTCAAAATGGCTAAACTGCAAGAGAAAAAGCAAATATTGACCAGGATGTGAAACAACTAGAATTCTCATATGCTGCTAGTGAGATTATAAATTGTTACAACCATTTTGTAAAACTGGTAGTATCTGCTAAAGCTGACCATAGACAAACTAAAGCTGAATATCAGCAAACCCTACAACTGAACACTTCTGGTAAAATACCCAACAGAAATGCATGCATTTGTTCGCCAAAAGATATTTACAAAAATGCTCACAGTAGCGCTATTCTTAGTAGCCCAAGACTGGAAGCAACCCAAATATCCACCAATAGTAGAATGGGTAAATTGTGGGATAGTCATAGCAATTACTAAACAAACTCAACTACATACAACAGAACGGATGAATCTCACAAAGATAATATTGAGTTAATGAAGCCAGACTCAAGTATACACTGCAGGGTTTTTAATTTTATAAAGTTCAAATACAAGCCAAATAGAAATCAGGACTGGTTACTATAGGAGCAGGGGAGAGGAATGAATAGTGACCAGAAGGGTAGGCAAGGGTGGCTCCTAGGGTTCCGCTGTTTTTTGATCTGGGTGCTGCTTACACGGGTGGATTTACATTGTGAAAATTAGTCAAGGTATATATACTTGCAATTTGTGCACTTCATGTATATATCAATGAAAAGTTTAGATCTGGAATACTGGATTCCAGATCTCAGAAGGAGCAGATACATTATAAGAGGTAAAGCAAATTTTTTTAACTTAAAAAAATCATGCAAGAGATATATTAATGAAGACCTAAAAAAATGGCGAGATATGTTCATGGATAGAATAATTTAACATTAAGATAACTATTCTCTCTAAATATGTAAATTTAATATAAATCCATCAGGATATATTTTAAAATACATACTGAACAATAAAAGTTCATAAATAGTTAAGACAGTTTTGAAAAACAAAAGCAGAGGGGAGTCCTTATCAAATATTATGACATACTACAAACAGTAATAACAGCAATGTGTTTCCAGAGCAGGAGTAGAAAGACTAATGGGATACAACAGAAATAGATTCACTTATATGTGGGAAGTTGAGAAAGAATGAATTGTTTAATAAATAATTGTTAGGAAAACTGGTTCACAATAAGAATAATAAAGTGGCTCATCAAATAAAAAAGGGAACCCATATGGTTGAAAGACCTAAAAATAACAAATTGAAGAAAATGTAGAAAATTTCAGTGTAAACTTCTAGTAGAAATGGACATCTAAAACAAGATTCAAAATGCACAAACCGTAAGGTGTAACACTGATGGACCAAATAACTTTGTTCAACAAAGCAACAAAGTATGACATAAAAAAAGCTAATGGATGAAAGACTTGGGATAACTTATTTGCAATATCAAAAATAGACAAGGGACCAATCACTAGGATATACAAGGAACTCTTGCAAAAAAAAAAAAAAAAAAGGAAATCCAGTGGAAATCCAGGATATAAATAAGCCATTCACAAAAGCAGAAACTGAACTAGCTAATAAGAATATGAAAAGATGCTCAACCTTAATTAATAAATAAATAAATGTAAACTAAAACCCAAAAAAACAAAATACCGCTTTATAGCCATCACACTGCCAAGTGTTTTTAAACATTAGATAATATCGATTGCTGGTGAGGATATGAGGGAAACAGAAATTCTTGTGAACTGTGAGGGGTAGGGTAAACTGTTACAGTGATTCTGGGGAACAAATTGGCAGTTTTTAGTGAAACTAGTTATATATGATCCTATGACTTAGCAGTCCTGAAAATATTTCCCAGAGAAACCCTTGCTTAGATCCAAAAGAGGATGAATGAGGACATTCACCATATAAACAGCAGGAAGTTAGATGCAACCAATGAGTGCATCACTAGGAGCATGGTCTGTAAACATGGTAGAGCTATCCCACTGATTATGCTGTAATTACTTAAAAGCAATCAATTACTCATAAATATAGCTACACAGAACTATAAAGTCACCATTGAAAGAAAACTAAGAAAAAGAATGAGATCTATAACACAATATTATCTTGTAATTTAAAAGCACAAATTTACAAAGCACATACACAAAGCAACACTGTATAATTTATAAAGACATACACATATTTAAGAAGATATACCAAGTATATCAGTGGGTGCCAAAAGGTAATATAGGAGTGAGGAGGGAGGTGGGGGAATCGCTATGAAAGAAAGAAGTAAAATAAAATGAGAGGCCTTGCACAACCCACTGATTATAGTGTGCTGTGAACTGATTAGAAATTTTGAGTAACTAAACTCCCTGTACCTGAGGCCTCCTTAAAAAAAGCTCACCTTTCTTATGATGAAAAACCAAGTTACAATAATATAAATTAACCTACAAAAGATGGAAGAGCTCAGTCAGCCTTCTATTGATAACTCTAATCTGCCTTAGTTATATCTAAAGAGAAACTTGATTTCATACAGATTTCACAAGCTTCTCAATATACCTGGAAAGACAGAGAATTTGTATATCCTTCCACGTGAGTCCTTGTGATTCATTCAGGTTGTAGTTTAAGTTTCCTTTCAATCAATCCAAGAAGTATCAACGTGACCAAGCAAAGCAGGTTCCAAAGCCAGGAAGCAGAAGCAATATGATGGTATGGAAGTACCTTTCTGAACAGTCTCTTCTGCTGTTGTAGGACCTTGAGGCAACCCTTCAATGTAGGTGGTTGGCAACAAGTCTGCTGAGATAGGCTGGCCTTGTAGCTTTTGTAGTCTCTCTCGTACAGCACTGGTCAGGTCTACATAAGCCTCATCAATGCTAGCACGTTCAATCACAGCAAAACGAGACAGTATCTCCATCACTTCCACACTAGCTTCCCGGTACCTAAAAAGTATAAGCATTATACATGTAGGCAATTAATGGAGGCAACATTAAGACTGTGGGCCCTATCCTCTTCTTATGATGGCACAATAATATACATAATCAGTACAATGTTTCCTTAAAGAGAGGAATGGCTTGTCAGATACTAGATAGTAACTGAACGAAAGGGATCCATGAACAGGCAGATGGTCAATAACAGAAACAAAGGAAAAGAAGAACCCTAGAGGCAAATCTTTTTAGTGCAACTCTAGCACTACCAAGATAGAAAGCATCCAGATCATGAACATGTCTTTGTGACAAGGATCTCTCTGAAGATGAAGAAAAGTCAAACCAGTTTAACTAGAAAACACTGTACTATGATCACCTATTCCTTTTGTTATTTTCATATACACACCACATAGTATTCTGCTTCTATTTTTTTTTTTTTTTTTTTTTTGAATAAGAGGTAACTTAAGGGAACACTGCATAGTACCCAAGTATCTGGTATTCCACATGATAGTATTTCTCATTATAAAATGACATAAGGATTTTATACCTCAACAATGGTGAGTTTGATGAACATATGAGCTGGTCCTCCACACACACACACACCCAACCAACCAACCAAGTCTAATCACTTTTGAATATACTAATATTCAAATTATCAAGTTGAAGATCAGCTCTTTGAATGTGGTGATGCATCTGGACTGGCAGACAGCCTTCCCCAGGGGATACCAATCTCACTGTATACTGTCTATTCAAACCGTAACAGGCAGCTCTTCTGGCTGTATACACAGCTAATTTCTATGGCAATATGTGGATGTTTTCTTTGCTTTGGACTTGCTACAGAATTTAAAGTAAGTTCTTTGTTCCTGTTGAACCTATTTTATTTGTCACAAAAATGAATTTTATTTGTACCTCTTCACTAAGACGTGTATCAAAACTAGTATAAATGTTTAAAATATTCTCAAATAAGAGAATTAGAGAAAGGAAGAATTAGAGAAAGACTGGCCTTTTTTCTTTTAATTATGATTTGGGCTGGATAGAAGATAGACCTCAAAGCAAAAAAGAGCACAAGTGTGTGCAAGAGCATGAGAGCACGATACATACAGAGCAAGGAAAGGATGCTCTATTGTGGTAGTAGGTGTTCCTTCACAGTGTCTTGAGCAAATTACTCTAAGGTATTTTTAAGAATATTTGATAAACTTAGTGTGTATATGTTTCTGGAAATAATAATTTTATAACTCAGTATCTCAGGTTATTTATTAAAATAATAATTTTAAATCACCAGGTCCTAATAACTCTGTAGTCTATAAACTTAGTCCTAAATTTTCTATAACTGTCTTTGTTCAAGAGTAAAATAAATGATCTAGTTTAAAGCTGGTGGTGTGTGACTTTGCAAAATCATACTCTGAAGTCAACTATATTGCTGAGAAGTTACATTGTCTTTACTAGCATAAAATTCTATTCAATGTAATGCAGCATATGTCCATTAGCTGAATTAATTCTACTTTAGGGTTAAGGTATTAACCTTCAGTCATTCTGTCCTCTTTTCTGGCAATAACTTCAATGTGAGATTGGGACTACGACATTCCACCTTTAGATTTCCAATTCATAGGTGAATTCAGGAATATCTCAAGTCCCAAGTCAAAGCATGATCCCTACACACCACGCCACACAGTATAGTGTACAGCGAGAATGTAGACACTGGAATCTGAAAAAAAAAAATGAATCCTCAGTATTCTACTTTCTAGCTGTGTGAACTTAAATTATTTAACTTCTCTAAACCTGTTTCCTATGTATGTGTGTTAGGGGGGCAGGTAATATTAGAACCTATTTTATAACAGTGTGTGGTTTAAGAGATATTACCTATGGAGAGCTTAACATAGTGTCTAGCATATGACATATACTCAGTACACACTAACTATTAGATTATTATAATGGCTGGGGCTTGTACCTACCTCTAATTTGACTATGTCTACACATGTCTCCCATTCCAAGGCTAACCTTCTAAAATTTGGGGAGAGACAGTTCAGTTGAAAAACAAAAAAGGTAATTTTTGAGATTGTCCAGTTCTGGCAAATAATTCTAGAATGTCAGTTTGGCTCAGCCTTCTCTGGAAAAACTCTTAGTTTCACAGTCGATTTAATTACTTCAAACATTTCAAGCTTGGCCTGAGGACATGGGAATTGGTATTAAGTTTTAATTACAACAACCAATTTTTAAATAATTAGAAAATGAAAGGATGTCAAGAGCAGCAATTGTTAAAAGTTATAATGACTCTGAACCGTTCCTGAAATACAATATTAGAATCTGTTTTAATTTCACACAGAAAAATTGGTGGACCAAAAGGAACTTTTTCAGATATTAGTTTGAAATTTGAAACATCAGTTCCTAGCCTCATGGAATATTATTTCCAAGTTTTCTATTCCCCTTAAACAATCATTTCTTCTTACTTGGTGAGGTTAGCTTTCCCACGGGACTCAAGAACTTGTGCCAGTAGAAGATCTGGGCATAACTTCTTAGCATCATCTGCCCACATGCTTCTAGTGACCCCAAATGCACGAGCTTCATAACTCACTGCAATTATTCTAAAGTTAGAAGAAAAGGAGAACGGAAAAAAATATTACATGATCACAAGCAGGAATAATTAATATTTAACATGAATAGGCTATAAACTTAACAGTAGAAACATTTTGGCCACTATGTGGTCTCAAACACAGCAGTTCAGAAATCTCAAAAAGAGGCCCTAGCGTAGTGCATGCATTCTTATAGATAAAAACAGTAGTTGACAGTTACAACGATAAGTATGATACATACCCTCCACCCTTCCATGATTTGTACTGCACGACTGCACAAGGTTTATTCCTCAAATGAGGATTTTGCCGCTGCTCCACTTGAACGAAAAAACAGTCCATGTCAACTAGAGCAACTACCCGGTCCTGTCCATTAGCCATTTTTCTATAAGACAATATTTTATGGACAGTTAAAAAGGATACCTAATCCAAAGTGCCAAGGAAAATTATATTCCCATTCTTCTGTTGTTGAGTTACCATGAGCATGGGAGCCTGGACACTAACAAGAATGAAATAGCATTTTCATCTACTGCTAGAAGAAGAGTAAAAAATGGGCACAATTTTAGGAAGGGAATACATATTAAAATTTTTTTTAACACCTATGCCCCCAAAGAATTGAATGAACACTTTACAAAAGGAGGTTTACAAATAGTCAATAGGCACCTGAAAATGAGCTCAACATTTAGTCATAGGGAAATGCAGATTAAAACCACAATGTACATCAATAATTAAGCTGACAATTAATCTACTTCATAGACAAGTCTCAAGTATAAACTCAGAGAAAAGAGAAGCATAAAATGATATATAACACCTTAGCATTCATGTGCATTTTTAAAACTTTTTATTTTGAAATAATTTTAGACTTACAAAAATGATGCAAAAATAGTAGGATTCTCCTACATGCAGTTTCCCCTAATGTTAACATTTTACTTAGCACAATTACCAAAACTAAAAATGAACACTGGTATAATGTTCAACTACATACTTCACTTGAATTTCACCAGTCATTCCACTAATGTCCTTTTCCTGTTCCAGGATCCAATCTAGGATACAATCTTAGTCATCATGTCTCCTTAGTCTTTTCCAATCTGTGACACCTCCTCATTCTTTCCTTGTCTTCCATGACCTTGACACTTTGGAAGAGAACTAATAAATTACTTGAGAATATCTCTCAGTTTAGGTTTGTCTGATGTTTTCTCTTGATTAGATTGAGGTTATGCATTTTGGGCAACAATATTATGGAAGTGATATGGTCTTCTCAGTGTATCATATTGGGAGGTACATGATGTCCCTATGTCTTATTATTTGTGATGTTAACAATGACCATTTAGTGTTCGCCAGGTTTCTCATTGTAAAGTCACTATTTTTTCTTTGGTAATAAATATCTTAGGGGACATGCTTTGAGAATATGCAAATATCCTGTTTGGCCTCAAACTTTCAACCACTAGCCACTCATCAGTGAATCTTGCCTGTCACAATTACTTTGTGTTGTTCTCATGGTGATTTCCTACCCATTCATGTAAATTTCTACAGACAAAAGAAAACAATACTTCATACTATTCGAGGGCAGACAGACATAAAGTTATAGATGACAGATTGGAAGAACAAACTTTAGTGAATATCATGAATATAGACTAATATTATCATTTAACACTGTTAAATATTAGTGAATACAGACTAATATTATCATTTAACATTGTTAGAAATTGGAAAGAAGGAATGTTAAACTAATGCGGTGGCTCCTAAACTTTGCTGCAGATTGGAATCACCTAGGAACATTTAAATAATTTTGATATTGGCTTCTACCACCAGACATCCTCATTTAATTGGTGTAGATGTGACTTGGGCGTTGTGAGTTTTACAAGCTCTCCAGGCAGTTCTAATGTGCAGCAGAGAATGAGAACCACTGACTTAAAGTAAATAAGATACTTATGGAAACACCAGTAATTCATGATTTAAATATGAGAAACACAGGTTATACACTTGAGTAAGCACTCAACTGTATTCTTCTTTTTAAAAAGTGTCAAAAATTAACATTCACCTTGAAAAAAGTGGCATGCAACCACAAACTGGAAGATTAGTGGAAAGAAAACAATGAATTAAAAAAATCAGTGTCAAGGCTTTAATTCCTTATAAATTCCTCATTAATTCCTTATAAATTACAGGCAGACTGTAATATTTGAAACATTTGTAAGTTAATACTATAGCAGCTCAGAAATCACTTACCTTGAAGTGCTTTTTGCATAGTACTGGAACAGATGATAATAGTAAATGCAAACAGTAAATACCAGAATAAAAATAGTAAATGCATTTTCACACAAAAAAAAACAAAAAACAAAAAAAAACCACCAGGTATGCACCATATTAGATACAAATACCAGAAGTGGAATATGAATAGGAAGCAGTGATTTAAGTCCAGCAAACACATTACTGAGTATACAAACACAAAAACCGATATGCATACTTTAACAGATAATGAAGCTGTTGAAGTTTTCAGTTCATGTATTTTGCTGGAAAAACAGCTTTTTAAAGATGGAAAATGAAACATACTCTCTGCCAAAACCCTCCCTTCAGAATAAGGGCTACACTACTCTGAAGTCTTATATATAGCACTTCAAATATCAAAACTGCCCACACCTTCAATAACTGCAATCATTCATCTTTAAATATCTCGATTTATCGCCATCAGTACAAAACAAGTTTCGTGCCGATCAGGTGATAAGACATCCAAAGAAAATAAGTAAATGTGAAGAGGGAAGTTTAAGAGTTACAGAGAAAAATATCATTTTTTTCCTACAAGAAAAATCCTCTTAGAAGACAATAGCAGGGCCTTATCTTTCTGTGAGCATGTATGTCTATTTCATGTAATTTCGGCCCAACGTTGTCACCAGCCACTGCTATATCATAAAACCAACAGCCAAGGCAACACAAAAAGTTTGAAAATAGTGATACCTACAGTTTTTAATTCCCTTACCAATGTGGAAAATACCCGGCAAATCTGCCAACTGCGGACTCCACAGATGCTGGGTTCACTGTCCACTGGAAAGAAGATAAAGGGGTCTTGAATATCCGTCCCCTTTCCAGGAGCAAGCCAGTCGGTACTGAGAGAGATTTATTCCCCGCAACGATTTAAAAACAGACCAAGGATCGCAGGGGATCTTTGTCCGGGCAGCCGCCTGCACAGCCCAGCGGATTCAGCCAGAGCCAGTGAGCTCAGCGTTACCTCTTCCGACAGCTCAGCGCGCTCGCCGCGCAGGGCGTTGACGCGCCTGTGCGTCGCAGCCCTTCCGTCTCCCGCCCCGCCCATCGAGGAGCAACCGTCACAAGAAAGCCGCCACTTCCGTCAGCGCGTGCGCGGTGGATGATCGAGCGCGTGCGCAGCGCCGGTTCCTTCCCGGCTGGGGCTTCTGCTGCTCACGCTCCTCCTCCAGCTCCCCACCCCCCCAGCCTGCCGCGGCCCGGTCCCAGCGTGTTATCCCAGCACAGGACCCGGCGGTGCCTTGAGCTCCTGGGGCAGCCGTGGTGCATTCTCGCGGCGCGTGGCAGTAGCCATGGCGATGGATCAAGTGAACGCGCTGTGCGAGCAGCTGGTGAAAGCGGTGACGGTCATGATGGACCCCAGCTCCACCCAGCGCTATCGGCTGGAAGCCCTAAAGGTAGCTGGGCTCTGGCACCCCGGGCCTGCCCCGAGACCCTCCCCCAGCCCAAACGTCCCTGCGCCGCCCATAACCCTGATCCTCTCCAGCCCACGCGGCCCTTGGACTTCCCTCCTCATCCCCAAGGAGCTTTTCCCTCGTCGCCCTCCGCGCCTCCTCCCACTCCCAGCTTCTCTTCTCGCCACGCCTGCCCCTTTCCCGGGACACTCGGTCCTTAGCTGCTTTTGTCGGTCTCATCTTACCACCACTTACCTGCTCTCTCCTACCCCTTTCCCTACTTCGGTTCACTCTTGTCCGCGCCACGACCCCCCGCCCCTCCACAGCTCGCTACAACCATTTTATTCCCCCCAAGCCCCACACCTATCCCCACATCCCCTCGCCTTCCCTTGGCGCACGTGTCCATCCAGTACCCCGACCAGCTACATCCTTTATGGTCTACCATTCACTAAATGTTTCCCCGATAACCTACTTCCCGACCTGCCCTAAACGAGCTCCAGGCCCCCTTTACTTACATCCTTAACACCCCTCCCTAAACCTCTTATGTGTCTTGGTTATTTCTGGGCTAATTCTCACACACCCTCTCCACATGTATTTTAGTGTATGATAGTCTTAGGCTATTTTGCGCAAAGATGAACTTCCACCACTTACTTTGCATTTTAATAAGGGCATTTTGATTTCTTGAAAGTAGTTTTCTTGAGTCCCAGATGCTCTGCTCCCGGGACTGACTCTTGTATTGCAGTTTTGGGATGCTAATACAATATGAGAATATTCCTGCATCAAACAATGCAGGGCTGTGAGAAATAAAATGATCATTAGGAAAAAAATAACTTGTGCTGTATGTATTTTAAGTGATGCACAGTGAGCATCACTTGGAGGAAAATATACGGTTGTATGCCACAGGATTTGGAATCAAAACAATTGAGTCGTTTTTGTTTTTTTGCTATGAAATATTAAAAATAGGCACAAAAGTAGAAAAAAGTAGATGTACATATATCCATCGCCTAAACTCAGCAGTTATAAAGATTTTACATTTGCTTTACCCCTCTCCCTCACCAAAAATTTTTAAAGCAAGTCCTAGAAATTGTCTTTTCACTCCTGTATCCTTAAAGGGTGTATCTCTAACAGAATTTTTTACTCTGTTCAGTCAAATTTTTTTCAACATTAGTTGGATATTGCATGGGAAATATGGAACTATGATAGTGAAAGGAATATTTATCGGTTCTTTACTCATAATATTGATCTAGATTTTCCAATTTAAAAATAAAACTCAGGTTGGAGTTTGTTAAGATGTTTTTGTCCTTACTCTCTTGGCTCTTAAGGGAAATGCTAACTTTTCTTCTTTCAGTTTTGTGAAGAATTTAAAGAAAAGTGCCCTATCTGTGTCCCCTGTGGCTTGAGGTTGGCTGAGAAAACACAAATGGCCATCGTCAGACATTTTGGCCTTCAGATCCTGGAACATGTTGTCAAGTAAGGAGCTTTTGGATGTTATCACAGAAGTCTGTGAGAGAGCAAATCTTTATTTATTATATAACTCATAGAGATACTCTTAAGGTGAGTAGAAAAGAGTAGTTCCCAAAAAGAAAGGATTGATCCTCAAGAGGTTATCACAACCTCACAGGAGCTCTCATTAAGGACTTAACCTTCCTTTTCTTCAATTTCTTCATCCATGTAAAGTTCATGGTACATGCTAAGCTTTCTACAAATATTAGCCAGTAGTCATTCAGCCAGCATTTGCTGAGCTCCCGCTAGATGCCAGCAGACCTTAAAGTCTTTTTAGAATAATGCAGTGTGTAGGTAAATAAATCTCCGATTAGGCACTGTGCCTTTTTTTTTTTTTTTTTTTTAATTTTAGTGTGTGCCTTCTCTGAGTGGCAAATCCAAAACAGGATGATATAAGAATAACTGAAAATCCTTCCTAACTTGAGTCTCCTACTCCCAGTGCCTATCAGAAGAATCAGTTTTTAAGATTTAGCCAGTTTTTCTGGAATTGTGCTATTACCTGTAAACCAGCAGAGAAAGGGAGTTAGTTGTATCAAGATTTTATTTTCTGAAAAGCAACTACATTGTTGCACTTGTCTTATGTGTATTTGCTTTTGGTCTGTTAGGAAGATCAAGGGGAAAGCTGATCTGTGCACAAATCCTATGTGGATTCCAATTAATGGACCACTGCCTATATAAAACTCTTTCTCAAGAATTTTTCTGTTGTTAGCACTTTGATTAAATGTGGACTGTTTTTGTCTGTTCTTTGAAGGGCGTGAAGTCAAAAGTATAATTTCTTAATGAAACCACCAACTTAATCTTAACACAGGAATCAAAGCTAGTCTCTTATGAGAGAAGACTTTTAATGTGGTTCTGTTGACTTTATGCATTTTGGTGGCCAGGTTTCGGTGGAACAGCATGTCTCGATTGGAGAAGGTCTATCTGAAGAACAGTGTCATGGAGCTGATTGAAAATGTAAGGAATGATTGGTTGAAAGACTTGTGTTTCCAAGGTAGTTTAGACAAAGTGTGACTTCTTCAATGTAGCATTTGTTTAAAAATTCACTGGTTCTGCGTACATCAAACAGCATGCTTTGTATGATATGAAATGTTACCTTCAAGATAAAAAGAACCATGATCACAAGAAATCATAATTCATCACATTTCTCTTACTAGATTTAATTAATTCTTTATTCATGACTTCTGTTTGAAAACTATAAAGACAGGGCAGAGGAGATAAAACATTTTCAGCAAATAAGTAAGATTCTTAGATCTCAATTAGATTTCACTTAGCTGTTCGTTTCATTTTATTCCAAACTTATTTATCCCAAATGCACTGTATGATTGTAATAGTAAAAAATATGCAGAATGAATTTGTTTCAGGAGTTAGAATATTACTTTAAACATGTTTAAAATCCACAGCCTTTTTTCTTTTTTTTAATAAAGGGCGTGAAAAGTGGAATTCCCACCCCTTTTCATCTTCAAAATATGGTGCCTTTAATAGAAAAAAATTCCTTCAAAATTGTTAATTAACTCAGCTAGGTAGGATTTGTATTTTGCTAGTTCTGGGGAAACTCGACAAATCATAATTCGTTAATCTTGATATCAAACTAAGGAGAGTCCCAGTAATATTCTTTCTGTACCTTCTAATACTAGAACTATTGGTAAAATATTCAGGTGCTCCTTGTACCTCCAATTTTGTCAGCCCTTAGTTACTCCTTATTTCTGTATTCTTTGACCCTGGCCCTCTTAATGAAACAATATAAGAGTCTCTTCAGTTTCTAAAAGAGAATAATGATGCCTTCCTTGCTGTGTGTGACAGCCATTTTATTAGCTGGTGCAACCCTCAATTAAGATTAGCAAGAATGCAGGACAAGTGACTCAGACATGGAGGACAGGTTTATTTATTCTGTTTAGTTTAAAAGCAGACCTGATGAGTTTTTACCCTTTTATAGCCCAGTTTTTTCCTTGAATTCAGTCTTGCAGATCTCTTAATGTCTTGCATTCTTTTTCAGGGTACACTGAACATTTTGGAAGAAGAGAACCATATTAAAGATGTTCTGTCTCGAATTGTAGTAGAAATGATCAAGCGGGAGTGGCCACAGCACTGGCCTGACATGCTAATAGAATTGGACACTCTTTCCAAACAAGGGGTATGAAATACAACTCTACTGATTTAGGTCCTCCCCCGCTTCAGGGGTTTGTTTGTTTTGTCAACAGAAAATAGCCTTTCAGTGTAAGTATAATAAAAAAGATGTTTTAGTTTAACTAGCTTATTTTTGTTGATACAGGAAACACAGACAGAATTAGTGATGTTCATTCTTTTGAGACTGGCAGAGGATGTAGTGACCTTTCATACCCTGCCCTTTCAAAGAAGAAGGGATATCCAGCAAACGTTAACCCAGAACATGGAAAGAATCTTCAGTTTTCTACTTAACACACTTCAAGAAAATGTAAACAAGTATCGGCAAGTGGTAAGGGATACCCCACCTCCCCAAAGTTCTATTTTTTTTAATATGAATGGGTTTTTTTGTTTGCTTGTTTGTTTGAAGTTAAAATGAGCCTTCAGTGAGGAACTAGGGTTTCTCGTTCAGCAAAAGAAAAGGCTATTTTTTAAGCAAAAAAGAAACAAATGACAGGAAAAACAACTGATTTTTTAAGAAATTCAGTTCAATGAGTTTCATGTCTACTAGAAAAAAGTAATTTTATAGTAATAAAAATCTTTAAATAGTATAAAAATGAAGGTTAATTCTTAATATTGGAAAGCCCAGATTTCTGATAGGTCAGGGTAGTGTCCCTGTTAAACTTTGATGTCCCATTTAGTCCTGCTCCCTTTTATAGTGTAAACTATGCCAAGTTTTATTAATCTTGACTCTGTGCTTCCAGAAGGGCAAGCCAGATGCCATTTCCAACCATTGTCATTTTTAGCAGAGAGCCTCCAAAAGAAGGCAGTGTGAAAATTAACCTAGTACAGAGGTCCTCAGTAGGGCAATTTTGCCCTCCAGGTTGTCTCAAGATGCTATTGGCATCTACTGGGTAGAGGCCAGGGATACTGCTAAACATTCTATAATGCACAGAACAGTCCCCACAATAAAGAATAATTCAACCTGAAATGTCAAAGGTACTAAGGTTGAAAAACCCTGACCTATAATTCTCATATATGCTTATTTCACAAAATAGAATTAATTAAAATTAGTTATTTTTTATGCCCCTGGCAGATTCATTAGGTCTGTTTTCAGAGAAGCAGTAGATATTCAAATGGGAGAAGATATTATGAGCTGTTAGGGTTGACAGGAAGTCAGAGTGAGTACCTGATATGTACTATATACTTGTTTCCGATTTATGTATTATTTAATCCCCAGAACAACCCAAAGAGTTAGAAAATATTTTACAGAGGAAGAAACCAAGGCTCAGAGAGTAATTATTAAAGATCCCCTAATAAATAGTTGCGGTGGGATTCAAGCCTCACTTTTTTTTTTTTTTTTTTTTACTAGAATTGACTCCACCAAATACCTCCCCAAGATTTGTCAAAAGAAAATATTTGCATATAAAAACTTATGTGTTAAGGGTGAAGGAGGTATTCTTTTTATTTTCCTCTAGGAGAAGGAGAACAAATTATGAATACTTCGTTGCTCTAGAAATCTAGCCAACATGCCAGAACAGGGCTGATTGGTGATGGTCTGACACAAGTTAGAAACATCTACTGTGGTGTTTTTCTTAGCCTCAGTTTCAGTTCTCTCCATCTGTTAAACCAAGCCACCACTTGTGCCCAGAACCAGAGCACAGCAGCAGCCATCTCTTGAACCTCAGTTTGCTCATAGTCGCTTCTCTGCTTCCCATCCCTTCAACTTCCCAATTGGGGAATATGTTGAGTGATAATAATGGGATGAGTAGGCTAACTCTCGCTGTCCCATCACCTGGCTCCTGTGCTGGTCCCAGGGAGCATGGAGGATACAAATGGAAATGAAGGATTTGTAGGAATGGAGACTAAAGGCTGGACTTGGCTGATGTCATTTGGCTCCCTTTTCCTTCTTGGGCAGCATCAATAGATGGATGCTGGTGAGAGGGTTCCACTCATCTCTGTCCTATTAACACCTCTACTTGATCACTGGTAATGAAGGTCTAATACTTGTTCTTTATGGAAAAAATACTTTTTGAAAGTTGAGAAAAGGAATCGTAAAGTCCTTTATGATCCTTATGGTAGTTAAGTTTTCAGGTACTTCAGAATTCGGTATTCCTGCTTGTATTATTTTTTCTTCAACAGTCTTTGGGAGTTACTGATAATTTTAATTTCAGAAATTCCTCAGGAAAATATTAATTTATACTCTTGTAAGTTATAAACATACACTTTTTTATGGAATTTAAGGGTAAAAATCAGTCATGATTGTGCATTTTATTAAACAGACATTTCGATCTATTTAGCATCTAATATTTTTGTGTATGTGTTTTTCCTATACATACATGATCATAAATTGCATTGATTTAATTTTTTTTGTTTATTTTTTTTCCCCATTAACATTACATAATTTCAGTATACCTTTGTTGGTTATAATTTGTCTTTATTTTAATTTGGAAAAATGCTAATACTTTGTTTTAAACTATTTCTTTCATCACTGGCAATGTTGAGCCTTATTCATTGTTCATCTCTTGTATTTGTAAATTGTATGCTTTGAAACTATCTGTGGATCTTAATGTTCTAATAAATTTTTGTAAGCTCTTTAAATATTAACTTTTTGCTAAAATTAAAATAACCTGTCTTAGGGGAAATATCAATTGTGTATTCTTAGTAAAGCTGTATTTTTTCTAAGATTGAAAGTTGAGTCTATATTTGAGAATCTTTATTCAAGGGTCTTGATTGTTGGGATGGAGTTATTACGTAGCCTTTTGCTCATTAAAAACATTGGATCCTTATACTTCTTTTCTTTCAGAAGACAGATAATTCTCAGGAGTCAAAGGTAAGAGCTCTTTGTGGAGTTGGAAGGAGACTTCTTTGAGGCTTTCAGGTACAGGATGCATACGCCTAGTGGAGGGTGACCTCAGCTTTGGTTTATTTGATCACTGAGCTAAGATGGAAGAGAGTTAAAAATTACAATATTTGAGATTTTTTGAAGGAAATGTAATGGGCACTCAGGCCAATGTGGTTTTACCGATGTATGTTGAGAATACCATTGTTTGAGAAGTGATCGCGTTATCAGAAGAAAACCTTTGAGATTCTTATTAGTGACTGTTACATGAGTATACTTTTTAAAAAATCATTTTCTTTTTAGAATTAGAAAATAGAAGGAACTCAGGTATAACCTTGCTTTTTTGTCTATCTGTGAGGACTTAATGGTCAAAGTTATTTCTTTTCATGTAGGCTCAAGCAAACTGTCGAGTAGGAGTTGCAGCACTGAATACTCTAGCAGGCTACATTGACTGGGTGTCCATGAGTCACATTACTGCGGAAAACTGTAAACTCCTAGAGATGCTGTGCTTGCTTCTGAATGAGCAGGAACTTCAGCTGGGAGCAGCTGAATGCCTTCTTATTGCTGTCAGCAGAAAAGTAAGTTACTACTTCAGACTGACTTTTATCCTCAGTCCGAGGGTGGGTGGGTGGATGTGTGTGTGTGTGTGTGTGTGTGTGTAATTGTATGTTGTGACAGAAAGACATGTAATGGTTGTTTTTTGTTTTTACTTGACGCCAACTGACTACCTACCTGCAACCCCTTTGGACAACAGTTTGCCAACATGCTAGGGCTTCATCTACAGAATATACAGAGATTTGTTGGGCTACTTGGTTCTTGAAACAGCTGTGAATCTTGGCACTTTACACTTGATAAAAGTAGTACTAAAGTTTAAATCTCAATGTTATGTCAAAGAATCTTAGATGGTGGCTACACTGGCTTTATATCTGTCTTGGCTAATAATTGGGACCGTGACTCTTTTCTCCATAGGAATGCTATCTAAAGATGTAATCTACTTTGCTTTTTTATCAGCATTATTTCCCAGTACATTTAAAATGTAAGTTTTATCCAGATTCGGTTTTAAAGAGCTGGCTTTTTTCCAGTGCTCAGTCAGCCCAGGGGCTATGTGAGAAATAAGAAGTCAGTATATTTAATTATATAGGGATAGAAGATGTTAGTACTTGGAGGCTTTTAATAATATAGCTTGTATTACCTGTGTTTCCCTAAAATTGGGTCTAGGGCAAGTTGGAAGACCGGAAGCCCTTAATGGTCTTATTTGGAGATGTTGCCATGCATTATATACTCTCTGCTGCACAGTGAGTATCTACTTTTCTATATGTTTTCTAATTTCTTTGTTATTTTTATATCATACTCGAATATATCTGAAGTTCCTATCTGAATGCTAGCAGTCAGTTGACAGTGTTTTTAATAAAGAAAATCAGTTAATTTTAAAGAGATTATTTAACTTTTTTGAAGACCTTATGCTGGAAATAAATTGTGGCTATTGTCTCAACACCACCCATGTTCACACAATTTTCCCCATTCTTCCCAGACAACTCATACCTGTGATTCTCTTTGTTTGCTTCTGATGGTTCCTAAGCCTCCCAATAGCCTTGGTAACGAGGCCTGAGAGTGCTCTGATCTGGAGCAGAGTCTGTCCCAGGGCCTGCCTTGATTACAGAACTTCAGACACTCCTCCCTGATCTCCTTGTCAAAATAATCAATGCCTGAAGTGCTGAAGCTCTTGAAAGCAGCAGGAACAATGTATTCAAAGAGAAATGTGTACATAAAACCTAGAAACACATTCTATATTCTAAAATAATAGCTTCTGCTTATTTTCTTGTAATTGCTCTGGATAATACTGAAGTATTTCCTGATGTGATCCTTACCAAGGAGTCAGGTAGAACCGTATATTACAAATAATTGAAGCTGTTGCAGCACCTCTTTTCAATGCTCTTCACTTATTCTTGCTCCCAAGGACAAGTGTAAAGACGTGAGACACATATGTATTACTGAAAATCTCTGTCTATTCTAATACAACTTTTATGATGGCTTTCTTTCCTATGGAGACTACAGCTCTATTTTTAAGGGGTCCTGTTAATTAAATGAATGACGTATCTCTTGGGTAGCCACTGTAGCTACTGTCTCCGAGACCCGTTAGTTCCGTAGAGACCATAACATTCACACTGAGGTGTCCCATCTCTCTTTGTGCTACTGATACCGGTTAGCAAAGCTATGATTCAAACCCAGGCAGTTAGACTCCAGAGCCGGCACTGGCAACTGTAATGCCATACTGCCCTTCAGCATCACTAGAGCCTAAGTCTTGATTACCTCAAGGTCTATGCTTTTTACATTGTACTCTACTCCCTCCAGAAAACAGCTAATACAGCTACTGTCCACACTAGTCATTATTAATTCTTATTACTATAAATAGTTTTAAATCATTTCATGTCCAGTTTTACCACTAAGTTACAAATTTTTTAATTTAAAGAGCTATTTGGATTCTAAAATAGCATATAAGAGATTACAGATCTGAACTAAATGACTTGGAGAAGTGAGACACAAAGTTATACTTTTATTGCAGTCTTTTTTTTTTTTTTTGGAGTAATTTTAGGTTCATAGCAAAATTCAGGGGAAGGTACAGAGATTTCCCATATACCTCATGCTCCTACACATGCATAGCCTCTCCCATTATCGACAACCCTGACCAGAATGGTACACTGGTTACAATTAATGAACCTACCTTGACATATCAAATCATCCAAACTCCACAGTTTACTTTAGGGTTCTCTCTCGGTGTTGTTGTATATTCTATGGGTTATTAGCACTGAATAATAACCTGTTGTCTAGATATTTATTTATCCATTCATCTACCAAAGGACATCTTGGTTGCTTAAGTTTGGGGAATTATGAATAAAGCTACTATAAATATCCAGGTTTAATAAGCTATAAACATGCTAGGTTTTGTGTGAACACAAGTTTTCATCTCCTTTGGGTAAATACCAAGGAGGACAGTTGCTGGATTATACGGTAAGAGTATCCTTAGTTTTGTAAGAAACTGTCAAACTGTCTTCCAAAGCGGCTGTACCATTTTGTATTCATACCAGCAGGGACTGAGTTCCTGTTGCTCCACATCCTTGATAGTATCTGGTGTTGTCATTGTTGGATTTTGGTCATTCTATTAGGCATGCAGTGGTATCTCGTTTTAATTTGCATTTCTCTGATAACATGACGTGGAGCATATTTTCATGTTTATTTGCCATCTGTATATCTGAGATGTCTGTTCAAGTCTTTGGCCCATTTTTTAAGTCAGGTTATTTTTTTATTGTTGCGCTTTAAAAGTTCTTTGTATATCTTAGATAAGCAGTCCTTTATCAGTTGCGTCTTTTGCAAATATTTTCTCCCAGTCTGTGGCTTTTCTTTTCATTTTCTTGATTATACTCCTTTTAATTTTGTTGTGGTATAAGGAATTGTTACACATGCTCCCCCTAGGGATCTCTGAGTCCCCCTTGGGTGTCAACCACTTTCTTTGTGCAGCTTTTTATGTATGTAAGTATGTGCATTATTTTATGGAGTTATGCTCAGAATTTACAGTATTATCCCCAAATACTTAAGAACCATACAATGTCCCAAATTAGAGTGTTTTTTGAGGAATGAGATTACGTTGAACACTATTACCCATTGATCTTTCAGTGTTTAGGGTTTTTTGGTGTTTTTGTTATTTTTTTTCTTTTTTTAACTTTAATAATCAACTGAAATTTGAATGTTGAAGCATAGACCACATACAGTTCCCATTTGATGGGAATCCCCTTGGACCTCTTGATGTACAACTTATCACATTGTTTTCTCATCTTACAGGACTGCTGATGGAGGAGGCTTGGTAGAAAAACACTATGTCTTCCTGAAGAGACTCTGTCAAGTGTTGTGTGCTCTGGGCAATCAACTTTGTGCATTGCTGGTAAGCACTTACTTTCTGGAGAGTTTCAGGGCCATTTGAGGAGAGCATTTAGAAAGTTATATTTTTATAAGGGCTGGCACATGCCATTGGTTTTAGCCTTATAAAGCATTATCCTACAGATTATTTCATGTGGTTCTATAGATTAAGTTCTTTTAACAGGGTTTGAATGATATAAATTTTTTTAACAAGTCAGTTATTAATATCAACAGCAAATATCCATGTATGTTATTCAATAAAGTCTACTTTTATTCTTGTGAATTTTGGAACTTGTAAAACATCATTCTGCTAAATGCATTATCCTTAAAGTCCTATTAGATCATGAAACATAGATTTGAATAAAGAACTCTTTCCCCAAACCTAAAGGATCTATTATTGGATCATAAAAGAAAACTTTAGTCTGGTTTATGTGGAAATATCAGTCTTTAGGGAAATATTTGATACTCGGTCTTACAGGTTGAAAAGATATTGGTACAGACTTTTATGCTTGATATTATGCCTTTTTGTGGTGGCTTGAATGGTTAGAGGATTAGAGCTTAAGACATAAGACATACTGTTGAGTGGTTATTTAATGAAGTAGGTCACAGAGATATGAATAGACCAGATCTGAAGAAATAATATGGATTTCTTCTTTCTGTGATTTCTGAAATGAATAATTTTTTTTTAATATTTGACCACAAAATGGGTTTAATGGTGATAATTAAGGAGATAAAGCAGCTTTCCTGTTCTTTATCCCTTCAAATGAAGTCTTCGTTAGCCCACAAGGAAGTATGAAGTCCTATCAAAACTGAAAAATTTTGAGGGTTTAAGTTATCTGTATTTGTTTACTCCACTTTTTCCGCTCCCCCACTTCCCAGTCAGCAACATCATTAACATAATGGACTTTTTTCCTACAGGGTGTGGATTCTAATGTAGAAACACCAGCAAACTTTGGAAAATATCTGGAATCTTTTCTTGCTTTTACAACACATCCAAGTCAGGTAAACTCTGTGCAGGTAACTTCTCAAAATTTAAGTTAGGTAAGCCAAAATCAAGCACTATGACCTGAAGTAATCAGCAGCTCATATATAAAATGTGACTCTTAAGGCCTTAGAAAATAATTATAGTATTAATTAAGAGAATTGCTGAATCTTCCTGAACCAGCATTGAACCATCAGGGTCAGCAGCTTTTTCCCTCGGGTAATATTATTCTGGTAAAGCTCAGTCAGATGTGAGGTATGTCCCAGGTGATTTGCTACTAAAGATAATTTAGATACAAAAGTCTTAATTGTGTTATAAAATTAATTTCATCCAATTCAATATTTTTTGTAATACCACACTGATATTTCTATAACCTCTTGCATTAAAAGGAGAAATAGTAGAGTTCAGCTCATACTGCAAGAATGGCATCTGAACTCACAGTTGGTCTTATTAACATGTGGTTCATAATGAGCTGTCAACACTGATATACTATAGTTTGGACAGTTCAAAGTATTACAGAGATTTATTGCATTGAAAAACAGTTGATAATTGCTGGGCTAAGTAATTATCTTGGTTATATGAAATCTAAAACTTTAAACAGGTTTTTTTTCCCGTCCCCTTTTAGTTTCTACGCTCTTCAACTCAGATGACTTGGGGAGCCCTCTTCCGGCATGAGATCCTATCCCGTGACCCTTTGCTATTAGCGATAATACCAAAATATCTTCGTGCTTCTATGACTAACTTGGTTAAGGTACGCAGTGGGAGTCTAAACATGTGGAATGCAGATGAATACATATAACAAGACTTAGACTGACATCACTGACAGCCCTGTCTTGGTCACTAAGATCCCTTCCTTGGGTGTATTCTCTTATTCTTCAAGAAGAAAGTAGTCCATACTGGTTATTATATCTACTCTTTGTGTCTTAGAGCACTTTTATACCAAGTTTAGTCTAAATGCTGGGAAAAGTGACTATGATCATACAATGTGAGAGTTGCTTTTGAGAGATTAAAAGCAGAAAGGAGGGTGAAGTGAAGAAGATCCCAAAAGGAAGCAATATCTTATTGTTTCTGAATATCAAGTAAGAGTTAGGAAGGGGAATAAAAAAGGAGAGTGGAAGCAGATTGCTCACTACCTCAGAGAGTTACTTATGGATTTCCTGAGATCTAAGGGATTTTGGAGCTGACAGATGCTTTAACGCTGATTTGTAAAATCAGAGAAGGGGACCCACTCAAGGGTCCCTTTATTTCCTTGAGGAATTCACCGAGCATATGTGTTCTAATTGTCTGCCATGCTCTTCAGTACTTTTTGAATGAAACATACACGTTTCCTTGCTTATTCCCAGGTTTCAGCATTTAAGGAGACAAACAGTTCTCAGTTCTTTTTTATTTATTATACACTATATTAGCACTTTGTCTTGGGATGTTTTTATACTCAAACACCCTTAAGAAATTATAGAATTTAATTCTCCCTGAAGAAACTGGAAGAGAGTGTCAAAATACAAGTGTTTTCTTTTCTTTTGGAACTGGGAACAAATTGGGCTAGACCAGAAGTGGTTATTTATCATAAAATATCTCCTGTAGACCCTTAACTTTTCTTAAAGTAAAAAGTACTTGAGCTCCTGGAGTTTAAGACTCTTTTAATAGGTCCATTTTTATTCCTTACCCCAACTATCTTTTTCCAGATGGGCTTTCCTTCTAAAACAGACAGTCCTAGCTGTGAATACTCTCGATTTGATTTTGATAGTGATGAGGACTTCAATGCTTTCTTCAACTGTAAGTGATATTGACCTTGAATTTCTTCCAGCTGTCTCAGAATGGCATCTAGTGTTGTGAGTCATGGTGCCTGACCCTTGGGGTTCCATATAAAAGAGCCCTAAATCTGGACAGCAGCCTGTTTAATCCCTAGTTTCACATTGCAGAGGGTTCTGGGATTTCACTCATTCCAAGCCTAGTCACATCAAACATTTCTCTCTCTGTCACATAAACACATACGTACACATGCATGCCTTACCTTTGGACACTGTAAGGCACTCCTCAATTATTTTAATAGCATAAACACATTTATTTACTAACCAAAGAGATGATCCAAATTAAACATATATGTTGCACATAAAATTTTTGTAATAAGGATAATTGAACACAATAATGAAAAAACAAGCATAGAGAGATTTGCTTGTTGAATTGAGTTGTTTATCCTGTCAGCTAATTCCTGTACAGGATGATGGAATTTTTATTCTACATTATCATAGACCCAAGTATAGGTAACATTGTTCATGACACATTCCACCATTAATTTCCCATCTTCCAATTTTCTCATTATTGTGCTTTCCTTCCCATCCCATTCCTGATGTTGACCTAATGTACATTTATAAAGTTGCAGACAGTCTGAATTTTTCTGCCATCATCTGTAATTTCTTCAAATTTCTTTCCCAGGTTACTCGAAAACTGTTGTTTTCAGCATGTTCTCAGTTTTTATGGTGAGGTTTCTGCCAGCAGAAGTGATGATACAATCCAGTTTGGCTATTTTTTGCAGAGCCATCCCCACTCCTAATTCCTTTATGTACTTATCAAAGCCTTTGCTCTCCACTAAGCATCATCTTCCTACCTGCTGCTCAACGGTGACCATGGTGGGCACAGGCAGCGTGCGAGGCAAGCAGAGCAGAATGTGGCCTTGAAATATTTATACTTAGAATTAAATACTATCTTACCTTGAGGGTCTTCTAAGAAAGAAAGGAAAAATCCATTAACCTAATATTCTAATTCTGTCCTGGGTTTTCTGTAGCCTGGTTTCCTCTCCCTCTCCCCTCTTTTTTTTTAACATTAGCTTTATTGAGATGTAATTCATTTACCATACAACTCATGCATTTATAGTATACGATTAAATGGTTTTTAGTATTTTCAGAGTTGTACAGCCATTATCACAATCAATTTGAGGACATTTTTCATGACCCCAAGAAACCCTGTATCCATTAGCAGTCAGTACCTAATCCCTTCATCCTTCCCAGCCTCGGCTAATCACTAATTCACTTTTATTTCTATATTCTGAACACTTCATAAAAATGGAATTATATAACATGTGGTCTTTTGTACTGCCTTCTTTCATTTAGCATAGTGTTTTTAATATTCATCCTTGGGTCCATGGTGTAGCACGTATCAGTACTTCATTTCTTTTTACAGCCAATAATATTTCATTGTTTGGAATTGTATACATTTTATTCATCTGCTCATAAGTTGATGTATATTTGAGTTGTTTCTCCTTTTGGCTATTTAGAATAATGCTGCTATAACAATAGCATACAAGTTTTTAAGTGTACATATGTTATTTCTCTCAGGTATATGCCTAGGAAGGGAATTCCTGGATCATATGGTAATTCCATGTTTAATGTTTTGAGGAACCGCCTGACTGTTTTTCCCACAGCAGCTGCACCAGTTTACACCTGTACCAACCTGATCTCTCTTTAATTCCAACAGAAATGGGAGACCGTTTTTTAGTTTGCCACTTACGGGATCTAGCTGAAAGGGCAGCTTCCAGAGATAATGTGTTTTTGAAAATTTCCAGATAATGTGTTTTTGAAAATTTCCAGATTCCAAGCTTTATTGAACATTGATTACATTCAAAGCACAAGTCTGCAAAAACAGAATCTCTTCGAATGTTTACCCGCCTGGGATGGATAAATGAATGAACATCAACAAAGTAAGTGCCTGTTTTATAACACTTACTGATTCATGTCTCTCTTGGCAGCCTCTCGGGCCCAACAAGGAGAAGTAATGAGGTTAGCATGTCGTTTGGATCCCAAGACTAGCTTCCAGATGGCTGGGGAATGGCTCAAGTATCAGCTGTCAACTTCTGTTGATACTGGATCCATGAACTGTAAGTTTTTTTTATGTCTGAACATTAGTGAAATATTGTATCAAAACTGTACATAGAAAATAAACCTGAGCCACACTTCAGAACAATATGCTAATAGTGTTCAAAAATAGCTTTGCTCCCTGCCCAATTCCATGGAGTGAGCCTTTTCATTTGCACACAGACCGAAAAAGCAGATAACACCAAATATCTGATCTGTTTAGGGTAAAACCATGTCCTTGTCAATTTTGCCTTCATTTTTCTTTTTTAACAGAATCAACTAATTGTTTATTATTGATATTATTACTTTATTTCAGGTACCATCTTAACAAATTGCATGTCTAGACCTAACTTTTTTAAAGTTTTTCAACCAAATTCTTACATAGCACCACTCCTAAACTCAGAAAGAATGTCTTGTTTGTCAGGCATAACAGAAGTGGTACAGGGTCTTCCCATATCATTCAGCTACCTCAAGCCTTTGGGAAATGCCACTTTATATAAATTCAGATAATCCCTCTACCCAAATGCATAAGCCAGGTAATTTCTCTGTACTCCATACCTTCTGTCTATGATCTTATTAATGCATGTTGTGGGTGACAGGATTAATAAAGCAGGAGAGGGTATAAATCACTGCTCTAGAAAAGGTCCCTGTTAATGGTCAGTTACCAAGTCCATTAGTTACCTGACATTCATGGAATTTAACATTGTTTTGTATATTCACAATTGACTCTGAAGGTCCTTGGTATCTAGTAACTCAGATGTTTGCAGAGGCTCAAATATGTTGCATCAAGATGAAGCTAATAAATGGGAGCACTAATGGAAGCAAGAAAAGTAATTTGTAAATCTTTTTGCCTGTGCCTTGCTATTTGAGTGATGTGGTTTGGTGATGCGTGTGAACTTGGAGGGTGGCACAGTTCTCTAGATATAGCCCTTGCAATTGTCTTAAGGCTGCTGGATGTGAAGCAACATTTTGTGTCTTACATCAATTCCTTGTTGGAAGGATTCTTTATCTTACTTATTTAGACCAGATTATAAAGAGGGAGGAAGGGAGATATTAATATTTGTCAGTTGCCTCTAATTGGCCATGCACTATTTTTGATGCTTGTATGTATATTTGCCTTCAGTATTCAAAATGGTTTTATAAGCAAGGCTCACAGACATGAATTCAGACAGCTCGTAGAGGTGGAGGCACGATAGGGACTTCTTTTTCCTTTTTGTTCTTTTCTTCTCCCAGGCTGAGAGGAGTTAAATTGTTCTGTTCCTTCAACTGTGAAATTACCTAGTGGTCCCTAAGGCCCCGTTGTCTCTTTGTGCCTTCTGTGATCCTACAATGTTTGGGGGTGTGTGTGTGTTTTAAAACCCTGTTTTACTGCAGCTGGAACTGGAGAAGGCAACCTCTGCTCCATCTTCTCACCTTCATTTGTGCAGTGGGAAGCCATGACTGTTTTTTTGGAAAGTGTGATCAACCAGATGTTTCGAACACTAGACAAAGAAGTAAGTAACTTTTCCTGTGCTGATTGTGTTATGATTTTGATTTTTTAAAAATCAGAGAGAGAGAGAGAGAGGAAAATCTGTGGATGTGCATCTTACAGAAGAGGACACTTAGATTCAGAGAGGTTAAATAACATACTCAAGTTCACATGGCTAGTAAATAGCAAAGCTGACTTAGGTTTCTCTGACTCTAAGCCCTACAATGTTTAATATTCATTTTAAGGGGATAATAAGATGAGACTGTTAGGACAGTGAACCACAGGTAGTATTAACAGTCACAGGGAGAACAGTGAATAATTTGGCAATATCTAGTTGAAGACACATTGCCTTACAACCCAGCTACTCCACTCTGAAGAAACTCGGCATGTGTTCTAAGCCACCTATTCATAGAAATGTGTGTTAAGCCAAGAAAAATACTTAGTATCCACCAATAGTTTGTGTAGAATAGATTGTAATATATTTATAGAAGAATGAAAATGAACTAGGGTTGTTCCATAAATAAGTATAATTCTAATAAACATAATATTGACCCAAATTAGCAAACTACAGAAGTAAACATACACTACTGTGTAATTAGGAATGTGTACATTTGTGACAAAGGTCTACAGAAACTAAGGAATCTATGACATGAACACCAAATTCAGGATAGTGGCAGACACTATGGCTGAAAAGGAGGGTATGTGCACAGAGCAGCCACGTTAGTAACATTGTACTTCTCAGAGTGGTTGTATGGAAGGTTATTAAAGTATTACTTATGCCATTTTAAAGGCCTGGAATATTTCACAATAAGATTTTTGTATAAATTGATAAAAACAATAGATCCTAGTGGAGAAAAAGACAAAAGACATGATCAGGTAATATATAGAGGAGAAACTAAAGTGTTAGTAAATATGAAAAAAATTCAACCTCAGTAATTGAAGAAATGCAAATATAAATAAACTTATTTTTTACTTAAGTGAAAGTTTTAGGGAATAAACTCACTGCTTCTGAGAACATAGTAAGGACACATGATGGATAGAGAATCAATTGATAGAACCTGTAAAGAACAAAAGCAACTTGAGTCTACCTTTGACCCAATGATTCTAGCCGTCCCCAAAAGTCTCAAGTGAAACAACTGATAATGTAGCCAAAAATTTTTTTGCTAAGATGTATATCAGCATTATGTACTATGGTGAAGAAATGGAAATAGTCTCAGTTTCTAGTAGTAGGAGATGCTATATCCCCAAGATAGCACATGCTGGCATCATTTATGACAATTTCTAATAACATGGGGTAATGTTTAGAATTTTAAGGGTTAAAAAGCAGTTTATAAAACCAGATGTGGCAACCCTATTATGTATTTATAACCTAGAGTCCAAAGGAAATTTTGTAAAAGTAGTTATCAGTTGTGTCAGCCTCTTGTTCATATCTGTATTACAGGAAATCCCAGTTAATGATGGAATAGAGCTATTGCAGATGGTCCTGAACTTTGACACCAAGGACCCCCTCATTCTGTCCTGTGTCCTCACTAATGTCTCAGCACTTTTTCCATTTGTCACCTACAGACCAGAGTTCCTGCCCCAGGTCTTCTCTAAGGTAAACTCTGCCTCCTTTATAAATTTTATTTTGGCATTTAAAGCTAATTATTTTTGTAACTCTTTTTGAAAGTTTGTGAGACAAGCTAATAAACAGTCATTTACTCATTTATCAAATATTTACTTAGTACTTAATTGTGGATCAGGCACCACACTAGGAGAAAAGCCTTACTACCGTTTAGGAGAGCTCCGTTTGGGAAAAAATGTGCCATTGCAGTTAATAGATATGTACACTGAGAAATGGAAGAGAATACCTAATGGAGGGGTATCAAGGTGTGCTGTCAGAGATTTTTAAGAGAAAACGTCAGTATGGACAGTTTTGGGGTTTCCAGTTAGGTGACTAGGTGAGTAGTAGAGCACCACTCGAGTGAAAATACTGGATCAGGAGGGAGAGTGGGAGTAAGGAAGAGAAGGGAGTGAGTTCTGTTTTGGAATACTATGTTTAAAGGATATGTACAACAGCAGGGTGGAGACACCTTACAATAAATTGGCTATTTGAGGATAAAGGTCTATATTCTAAAAAAATTACAAGATAAAAGTGCCAAGAAGAGCACTTCATAGAAGTGCCAAGAGTAGAGATGAAGCTCTAGAAAAGAGTTAGACATGTGGCTTAAGCAGGGAACTCTGGAGATCACCATCAGTGGAGGTGGAAGGAAAGAACAAGCCCCAAAGAAGAAAAAGGAGCTAGCCAAGGAAATGGAGAAAATGTTCTGAGACAAAGGTCAGTTAAACTTCAAAAAGTGGACTCATTTGTTGCAACAAAAGTTCTCTAAGAACTGGAGACTACTTTGGGTTTCTCAGTTAGACCTTTGTTAGAGTGCTAGTCCGTCATGATGACTAGGGCAGCAGTCATTGCATTGAGTTAAAGAGTTAATGGGAAGTTATGCAATGGAATCAGGGAGGGTAGACCACTCAGCTTTTAATAAAAAGTGTTGATAAGGAAGAGGTGTCACTGTAGCTGAGTGTTTGCATGATGGCATGGATTGTTCTTGGATTCTGTGACCTTTATCTTTGTAAAATGTTTGATAGTGAAATTTTAAATGTCAAACCTCTTGTAGTTATCTGAGAAAACGAACATCTGAAATTTTGTAATGCCAGTTGAAAGCCCTTTTGTTACTTTTGGGATTTTGTCAGAAACTTTATGATAAATACTATTTAAAACAACTTTGTGCATTTGGGAGTGATAAGTGACCTTTTTTTCCTTCCCCTTAGCTATTTTCATCTGTCACTTTTGAAACTGTTGAAGAAAGTAAGGTAAGACCATTAATTCAACCAATACATTTTAACTTCTGGAAAGCAAAAGTATGAATATCTAATAGTCTAGAATTTTTTATAAGTAGAAGAGTTAGTAAAGGCAGGGAGATGATCATATGATAAGGTGTTTTGTATTGTACTGGAGATAGTCTAGGGCAAACAATAAATATGTGGATTCATGGTGACAATATATATATGTCACTCAATTATACTTCCACAGTTAGGAAAATTGATTGTTAATTTGCATCTGGGAGAGATATTTACATGATTCTATGCATCTGCAAATTGTATAAAAAGTGGCTCCAAGTTTGTTGAATATCTCTTCCCAGGCCCCCAGGACCCGGGCAGTGAGAAATGTGAGGAGACATGCTTGTTCCTCCATCATCAAGATATGTCGTGACTACCCCCAGCTCGTGCTGGTAAGCCACTGGATGTTGGAAAAGTAGCCCCTGAGACCTGACAAGTTTGGTTTCATTTCTCTGTATATCCAGCCTTATTGATACCTCACATAAAGGGAAAACTAGGAACTATAGCTTTGCTTAGGATAAGCATTCTTGAGTTGGTGTCCTTTTCCTCTCCTACTTAGTAGAAGAGTTAAAAATGCAAAGTAATCTCCCAAAATGAATAGTTGTCTTCCATATGGATAGCCAAGTTTTCCTCATCATTGTACATCTTTTTACTCTACTATGTGATATTCTTAACTGCTGCTGCCAGATGACGTACCTAATCTTGAGAGAAGCCAAATATCAACCCCAATCTTTTTTGGAGGGTCTAAAAGAAATTTAACAGTACTCCAGATTATAAATTAACCAGAAATTTCTCTGAACACACAGCAGTTATTTATATATATATATTAAACAAACTGATCTTTGTGAAGATACTGTAAAAGTTGATGTAGAAAAAAGACAAATTATCTTCATAGTTGTAGTATGGGAAATTATAGTTACCCACATACTCAAGTCATGAACCACCTTCTGCCTAAATTGCCTTGCTTGTCCAGGCAAAAGAACATTATAGCTAAATTACTAAGGACAGTCTTATGGGCCTGACCTTCCTGGGAATGCCTTGGTCTCCTTTCTACCTTCTTTGAGTAATCCACCTCTTCCTGAAAATCAGAACTTTAGCACCGGGTTTTTTTTTTTTCCCTATGTGACCTGCAGCCCAATTTTGACATGCTTTATAACCATGTGAAGCAACTCCTCTCCAATGAGCTACTCCTGACACAAATGGAGAAGTGTGCCCTCATGGAAGCTCTGGTTCTCATTAGCAACCAGTTCAAGAACTATGAGCGTCAGAAAGTGTTCCTAGAGGAGCTGATGGCACCAGTAGCCAGCATCTGGCTTTCTGAAGACATGCACAGGTAGAGGAGATTCTTTGCCACTGACTGGCACTGCACTCGAGCACCCATTCTATTTCAGGAGCTGTGCCCAGGGTGGGGATGGAAGGATATCGAGATGTAGTGGCGCAATCAGTAATATCTGAGGGTCTTTAAAAGCAGTCTTATATTCTAATTGCTGAAAATATCCCTTTGCTGAACAGAGGTGTTGGGAGGGAGAGGAAATGAATAAAAATGGATCATATGAGTCTGGAGGCCACAAAGTAAGATCTGTGTCTGTGTTATAGCACCAACACATGTAAAAAAATGAGAACAGCCAACAGGGGTCATACACAGTAGGAGCCACACAGACATTTATCTGTGCCCACATAACATTCTCAAGCTTACATCCTTTTTGATACTTAAAGTGTCCCTAATAACTTTTAGAAGTGGGAAGAGAAGTTTAAACCTTCAAATGAAAGCTGACAATTAATATAATTAAACTCTTCTCACTGTAACAACTGTTCTTTGGGCCTAAAAAAATGACAGCTTATTTGCTCTATTGAAAGAAGTTGTCCTTGCTTATAATCATATAACTTGTCTTCCCCTCCCCGCCACCCAATCTTCAGGGTGCTGTCAGATATTGATGCATTTATTGCCTATGTGGGTGCAGATCGGAAAAGCTGTGACCCAGGCCTGGAGGATCCCTGTGGCTTAAATCGTGCACGAGTAAGTAAGCCTCTCCTGGGAATGGGAAGGTGAATTAGCCAAGGGTAGGAGTAGGGTGTTGTCATTTATGTTTTTTCTATAAGGATAAGAAATCTGGGAGTCTTCACTTCCCTAAGCTTCTCCTTTCTTTTCTTCTTTAGTCTTGAATTCTTGAGTTAGTTCCCACAACAGAGCAGATGGTCTTTTCTATGAAGTCATTATTTTGGCTTCAAGGATCTCTAAGTAGCTCTGAAGACTGAAGGTGTAATGAGGAAGTAGGTCAGAACTTGGTCAGCAGGGTGAGTCCTCCCTGCCTTTGCTCTCTGGCATGTAAAATCCCAAATGATGGCCTAACTTGCAAACCTAAGATTTTTCAATTATTTGCTATTCAAATAAGCATTGTTCCTGGCACTGTTAAGGCAAAAGTCATGTTAATTAACCTGGCAGGTAGAAGGTTGATTGAGAGGACCATGAGTGGGGTTAGGGCAAAAGCTGTCAAGGCCTAAGCTGGAGGGTACAAGGTCAACTCAAAAACAAGATGAAGTGTTACCAATCTAAACACTTTGTTTTAAAGCATTTCCAAGACACCTTCTAATTGGGGTTCTGCAAGAGGGTCACTGTAGCCTCTGGAATGACATCCTCATGAAAGGAATCTTCTAGAGCTTACTACTGCACCTTAAGATGGCAATGAAAAGACCGGATCCCTCTCGGACTCGACCTTAAAGGAAGGGACAGGGATGGGAGCAAGAGGTCTATTTTCTCTGGCCTCTGTATCACTTTTGCCATAACTTTGCATATATCTAACAGTACTTTTATCTTTTCCTTTTATGTTTACCTTTCTTTTTTATTCTGTAGATGAGCTTTTGTGTGTATAGCATTCTGGGTGTTGTCAAGCGAACTTGCTGGCCCACTGACCTCGAAGAAGCCAAAGCTGGGGGATTTGTGGTGGGTTATATGCCCACGGGAAATCCAATCTTCCGTAACCCCTGCACAGAACAGATTCTGAAACTTCTTGACAATTTGCTTGCCCTTATAAGGTGAGTCAGAATAATGGTTTTTCTGTTGTTGTTTTTTCATAATTTTATTTTTTTACCTTAAGAATCTCAAGAGTTGAATCTGTTTATATTTCTTTAGATTCTGGTGATGATAAATGTGGCACTAGAGGGATCTCTTTTTAAAAATAACATTAGCTCTTACTTGCATAAGTCTCACATTCCAAATGAACACATGGGAGCTAATCCCAAAATGGCTTTTCTCATTTTGAGCCTCTTGTGTTTTCTTCTCCTACTTCTTTATACTTCGTCCCTACTTTTTACTTTGAGTTTTATTTGGTCTGAATTTTTGCCAGAGGAGGAACTGTTCATTGGGAGCAGGACAATTGCTTTCTGTACTGGTGCTTCTCTGAGTGGTCATCAAATGAGCTAATCTGTATTTATCAGTAATGACTCTTGAGAGCAAATGAACCAAACATCCAGTGGCTGATCATGCCAAAGGGAGGCATGACACATGTTTCCACCTCCCTTTTCTAGGTCTTTGCGTTACAAAGCTGAGTCCTCAGACCAGCAGCCATTATCTTGTTTGAAGTGTAGAATCAAGGCCCCACCTCAGACATATTAAATCAAGATCTGCATTATAACAAGATCCTAAGGCAGTTTTTGTGCACACTGAAGGTTAAGAATCACTGTTGTAAATCACATGAGCTATTATAGTCAAGTGAAGGTAGGCCAAGGCTAAGCTTTTTGGTTATTTGATAATATGTTTGATGATTCAGAGATGCTCTCCACAGAGAAAGATAGGCTTTGGATAGAATTCAGTTCTTACTGGCCAAAACAAAATTTCATTGTTTCTTATGTCTCACAGTATTTCCGAATTACAGGTTAGTGTTCTCTTATAATGCTTTTTGGCCCCTTATGCATGGAGTAAGAGCAGAGTCTTAACTGGGCAGACCACATTACTCATGCCTCAGGGATGTTCTGCTGGCAAGAGACACCCTTAGATGGTAAACTTAAAAAGCAAAGGTTTAAAGTGAATATTGACCAATTTGGTGGTCTGAAGTGTCTGAAAGATTTGTTGTTGTGGATATGTTTTTGGAAATAGGCGATATTTTGTTCTGATTTCAAAAGGAGGAAAGAGATTTCAATAAAGTATGGCTTGCATGTTGAGAGAGCAGTAAACTGTTTAGTAAGGAAAGGTTTGTTTCCATATTGAGATTTTCAAAACCAAATTGTGGAAGTGATCAAGTCAGATGGCAACAGACTCATTGACCCAGTCTTTTTAGCCTGTGGCCAGAGTCTATGTGGTGAGAACCCAGACCTGGAAACAAAGGTCATTCCTGGTTGGTCGAGGAGGCCACAAGAACAGCATGATTGTCATCTTGATGTTTTTTTGAAAATTCAGTGCTTTTGGGAAATCCCAAAGTCAGTGAAAAGGTATTTTGAAAAATATTGACTGTAGTTACAGAGCAGTTAGATTTCTTGAATAGGGTGTAACTGGAGCTATTAGAGTTTTGTCGTGTTTTTGTAGTAAATTTTATCTTTAAGTATAATGTAAGGGTACAAATATATATAAGAAAAGGACATGAATTAAGAGTATGTGTAGGTGAATTTTCACAAAGTGGAAACATCTACGTAATCAGCACCCAAATCAAAAATGACCCTACCCAGCACACGTTTTCAGGTCACTACCTGCCCCTCAAGGGGAACCACTATTCTAACTTAACATTTTGCCTCATTTTTCAAGCTTTAATACATGTATTCCTTCATGTCTGACTTCTCTTGCTCTATATTACATTTCTGAGAGTCATCCATGTTATTGCATATAGTTGTGGTTTGTTCATTCTCATTGTTTATGTGGTACTCCATTGTATGACTATGCTGTAACTTATTTATCCTTTTAGTATTGGTGGACTTAAATTTCTGTTGGGTAGAAGTCGAATCCTACCTGTAAGAGTAGAATTCCTGGTTTATAAGACATGCATATTTTCAGTTTTCATAGATAGAACCAAATAGTTTTCTAAAGTGGTACACTAGTTAATTTACAATTTATATTTCTACCATTTTTATGTTGGAGCTGTGAGTTTTAACTCTTTGTCAGAGAGTCTGATAAGCAAAAATGTTAGCCCTATGCTGTCCAATATAGCCACCAGCCATATGTGGCTGGCTGTTGAGCATTTCAAATGTGTCTAGTCTGAATTGAGATAAGCTGTGAGTATAAAATACAAATCAGATTTCAAAAACTTACTACAAAAAAAAGAACGTAAACTATCTCAATAATTTTTTTATATAGATAACATGTTGAAATGATTTTTTTTTTTTTTGATGCTTTGGGTTAAATAAAACATGATTAATTTAACCTGTTTCTTTTACTTTTTAAGTTTAGCTGGCTAGAAAATTTTAAATAGCTTATGTGGCTTACATTATATTTCTGTTGGACAGTATTGTTCCTAGTGGGTTGGATGGAGAAAAGATAGCAGGAGAACTCTCAGGTTCTGGAATGGTGCGATGTCATCATTATCTATTTATAATGATCACAGCTTTTCTGTGAACTTGAATTTTGTTACATTGTTTCTACATTTCTTCTATATGCTCTATTGAAATCTTTATGTATATGAAATCTTGTTTAACATAGTGATTATACTTTTAGCTGGTGATACAAAATTTTTTAAGATGGGTACAGATTGTCCAAAACTTAAAACTGATTACCTGATTGTCTTTTTCTTTGCCAAGTAATAGCTAGTCCCTCTTAATGTAGAAGCACAGATCTCTAACTTGCAAGAGTATCAGGAAACATGATATTTCAGGAGCCTTAATATTACTAGAGGTTATAGATGTCCCTGCTTATGAACACCTGACCTAGAGTCAGAGCTATCAGAGCAGTATGTACTCTGAGTCCTCCTGCCTCTGTTTGTGAATTAGAGGTGCAGCCACAAAGGTGCCACCTCCTTGAGGAGGAGATGAGGATTTAAGGAATACAAGATTCTGTTGTAGCATCAAAGACAGTTGATATATGATGCATTATCCCTTAATTTTTTTTAAATTATCTCTTGGGGTCACAGTCACAATTAAAGAATAGAAAACAAATACCTCACCTGCTGTCTGTCAAACTTAAGATTGAATTTGTTTAGGAAATTGATTTTATCAAAGATCATTTCAGACATCTTCACCCAAAAAAAACAAACCAAAAAATAATAATTTAGAAACCAAAAAGGTGTACATTGCAGTTTTTAAAAGTAAATGGCACCTGTTAACCTATACTTGGGCTCCATACAACAGGAGATAAAGGCTGAGGGAGAGTTGTGGACAGCCTCACAGAATACAAGCAAACTGAATCCAATAGCATGTTAAAAGGATTATACACAAAGACCAAGTGGGATTTATCCCAAGGATGTAAGTAAGAGTGGTTCAACAACGAAAATAAATCAGTGTAATATACTATATTGATAGAACAGAGGGAAAAAAACACATGTTCATCTTAATTGACATAGAAAAGGCATTTGACAGAATTCACCATCCTCTCATGATAAAAAACACTGAGCTGTTAACTAGGACTAGAAGGAAACCTCAACATGAAAAATGATTTTTATGAAAAATCCACAGCTTATAGTAAATGGTGAAAGATGGAAAGCTCTCCCCCTACCATCAGGAATAAGATAAGGATGCTCACTTTCACCACTGTTATTCAACATTGTGTATTGGAAATCCCAGACAGAGCAGTTAGGCAAGAAAAAGAAAGGCATCCAAATTGGAAAAGAAGTAAAGTTACCTCTATTCACAAATGACATAGAAAATTCCAATTGAAAAAAAAAAGTGTATAAGTGGACCTGCGCAGTTCAAACCCATGTTGCTTAAGGGTCAACTGTACATAAATTCAGCAAAGTAGCAAAATACAAAGTCAACACACAAAAATTAATTGCATTTCAATATTCTAACAATAAACAATCTAAAAAGGAAAATGCAAAAACAATTGCATTTCCAGTAGCATCAAAAAGAATAAAATACTTAGGAATTAACATCCAAGGAGGTAAAAACTTACACATTGCAAACTACAAAACATTGCTGAAAGAAATTAAAGAAGACATAAATTTATGGGAACACACCCAATGTTCATGGACTGGAAGGCTTAATATTATTAAGATGTTAATACTACCCAAATAGATCTATACATACAGTGCAATCCCTATCAAAATCCCATTGATGTTTCTTGCAGAAATAGAAAAACCCATCCTGAAATTCATATGGCATCTCAAGGGACCCCACATACCCAAAACTGTCTTGAAAAAGAAAAACAAAACTGGAGAATTCACACTTTCTGATTTTAGAATTTACTGCAAAGCTACAGTCATCAAAACAGTGTGGTATTGAAATAAAGATATACATCGACCAATAGCATATAGGGCCCAGAAGTAAACCCTCACTCATACAGTCAAATGAGTTTTGAAATGGATGCCAAGACTATTAAATGGGGAAAGGACAACTTTTTCAATAAATGATACTGGAAACACTAAATACCTACGTGCAAAGGAATAAAGTTGGATTCTTTCCTAACACTATATACAAAAATTAAAGTGGATCAAGGAACTAATGTAAGAACTGAAACAAAACTCTTAGAAGAAATCGTAGGACAAAAGCTTCACATTGAATTTGGCAATGGTTTCTTGGATATGACACCAAAGGCACAGGTAACAAAAGAAAAAAGTAGACAAATTGGATTCCATGAAAATTTTTAAAATTTTGTGCATTAAAAGACATTATCCACAGTAAAAAGGCAACCCACAGAATGGGAGAAACACTTGCAAATCATATCTGATAAGGGATTAGTATTCACCATAATTAGAGGACTTCTAAAACTCAACTACAAAAAAACAACCTGATTAAAAAAAGAGCAAAGGACTTGAGTTGGGGTTGTCCTGCCACAGAAAATATATGAAATACCAGTAAGCACATTAAAAGATGTTGAACCTCACAAATTATTAGGAAAATGCAAATCAAAACTAATCGTATCTCACTTCACACCCATTAGGATTGCTACTGTGAAAAAAATCAGAAAATAGCAAGTGTTGGAGAGGATGTGGAGAAATTGGAACCCTTGTGCACTGTTGGGTGGAAATATAAAATGGTACAGCCACTGTGGGAAACAGTTCCTCAAAAAATTTGATAGTTCCTCAAAAAATTAAAAATAGTTACCATATTATCTAGCAATTCCAGTTCTAGGTATAAGCTCAAAAGAATTTAAAGCAGGGTCTTGAAGAAATATTTATACACCCGTGTTCACAGCAGCATCATTCACAATAGCTAAAACAAAAGTATCCATTGATAGCTGAATGGATAGGCAAAATGTGGTATGTGTACACAATGGAATATTATTCAGCCTTTACAAGGAAGAAAATTCTGCAATATGCTACGACATGGATGAACTTTGAGGACATTATACTACATGAAATAAGCCAGTCACAAAAAGACAAATACTTGTTGAAAAGAAAGAAAGATTTAAAGAGTATTTGAGCCAAGGTTTTGGGGCCAGTCCCAAAAGCAAAATCTCAAAGAATTGAGATAATGCTCCAAGGAATAGCAGTTTGCAGGTTATTTTATATGTTAGAATCAAAGGAGAAGAGACATAAGGAAAGTTACATGAAATCCATTAGGTTAAAGAAGTGGAAGAAAGCAAAATGAGGAAATCTCTAGGATTAGATAAAAAGTAAAATGGAAAGATACATACTTCTTTTACATTGGTGGATGTGGGATAGTTAACATTTACCGAGGCATGCAAGTAAAAGATAATGAATTTTGGGGTTGTCTTGCCCCTTGCTGGGGTGTTTATCTTTGGAGGTCTGGAAAAGAGATCACTCTGACATTTTAAGTATGTTATCCTAGATGCACAAAAGCAATGGACAGGGTAGAGATTAATCTATCATATAGGCCTTAGGATGTAACTTTCCATTATAACCTGTTCATTTAGGAATTTTTCATATGATCGAAGTATCCCATGTGGTTACCTTCAGTTATTGAGCTTGTCTGGCTTGCCAAGGTAGCCCTTTCTTTGTTCGCATACTGTATGATTCTACATAGGTACTTAGCGTAATCAAAATCATAAAAATAAAGTGTAGTGGTGGTTACCAGGGGCTTGGTAAGGGAGAATGGGGAGTTATGCTTAATAGAGTTTGTTTTACAAGATGAAAATAGTTATGGGGAATGGATGATGGTGATGGTTGCACAACAGTGCACGTGTATTTAGTACCACTTAACTGTACACTTAAAAATGATAAGTTTTATGTGTATTTTACCACAAAAAAAATAAAGCCTATTGCGAATGTCAGTGTAAGCAAGTCAGGCCACAGAGTGGGAGAAGATATCTGTAACCTGTTAGTTGCAAAGGACCAGTATCCAGTAATTCTACCTATTTATGTCCACGATAGAGAAACTGTCATACACGTACACAAGGAGACCTCTACAAAAGAGCTCATTGCAAGCTAAAGAGTAGAGACAAATTTATTAGCTCTCAGTAGGGAAATGGGGAAATAAACTGGAAATAACATATTAAGTGGCATTCTAAAAGACAATTTAAACTAGTGTATTAATAAGTGTACATGGTTAGATTTAAAAAACAATGGTAAGGTTTTATTTTTTTAATAAGCATGGTCTAAAATGATCTGTTCATTGTGCATCTTAAATATGTGATGTTGCTAGTGTCCCTTATGTTCTGTAATTTTCTATATGTTTGAGATACCTTATAATTAACTTCTAAAAGACAAATAAGTAGTTATGCTCTCTGGCTATAGATTGTTCAGTGGTGCCATTGCTTTGGGCAGGAGGGACTACTGTGATGGCAGGTAGATAAGGCAGGTACATGGCCAGTCTGCAGTCATTCCTCCTTAGTCATACAAAGTCAGTAACTGCCCAGGTAAGTCATTTTGGTGGAGAACAGACACACATGTTGGGAATTGTGGATGTTCCTCCAGGAGGCTGAAACAACTATCACAGCATTATAGGGTCCGTGTTTTTGGAATGGAGGCAAAACATCTGAAAAACGGGGGCATATTACCACCTGCTTTGTGTTCTCGCCTGTGAATCCATATATGCCTCTGACATTTCCTGTATCACTGGCAGTCAGAAAACAGTGCCAAGGCACCGGTGCAGGTTCAAAAGAATTCTGCTTTCTAGCTTCAGACTGTGATATTGACCAGATATCTCTGGATTTGCTTTTCTTCTTGATTGCTTTTAGGTTGTATACTCTGCAACTATACTTAATAGCTTGAAGTCTATTCTCTTTTCCAGGGAAACATTGAAGTGTTTATATCATCTTTCCTTTCCCCTGCCAGGAGTAGTGTTGACAGGGAGATTTGTCTATGTGGAAGTATAGTATCACTGAATTACAAGGTGAAAACCACTCTTTCCTTCTGCAACAGACTAGGAAAAGTTCACATAGCATCCTTTTTTTCTTTTAGAACTCACAATACTTTATATGCACCAGAAATGCTAGCCAAAATGGTAGAGCCTTTCACAAAGGCTCTGGATATGCTTGAAGCGGAAAAATCTGCTATTTTAGGTAAGAAATCTAGCCTTTTTTCCCTTGAAGTTTACCTTATCTCTTATGGACTCCTCAAGCAGCCTCAGTGTACCTTGTGTCTCCCTCCTCCTCACCTGACGCTACCTTGACCACCTATTTGTTCAGAAATGCATGTATGGAGTTACTATAGGCACTGTAGGAATAAGTGCATTTACTTCATTATCTTAGCATACAATGGAGGTCTTCTGAAGCAGCTTCCCACCCCCTGCCACCTTTCCTGCCCGGGTTTAACTCCTCCAGGCAGTGCTATGTGTTATCAATAAACCATGGTTTCTTTTGATCTGAAGGACATTAGCATACTTTCCTGTCTCTTGTGTATGAAAACTGAAGTATTGAAACAAGCTTAAATAGCTTTTGTCAGTAAAATATTATATATATTGTCAAAAATTTTAAAGGAATAGTTTCTAAGCCATGTTTCCTGGATTAGAATGTTGCTTTAACTCATTTTTCCCATTAGCAAATAACTGCAGTCATAATTGGGCTATGTGCTGTGAAGGAAAGTGGCTGTGAGTGTGTTTATTGGGAGACCTAACCCAGTCTTGGAGAGGAGTCAGAAGATTGCCCCCAGTGGAGACTTGAAGGATGAGTAAGAACTAACCAGGTTGGGGGCAAGAGGAGATGCTGAACATTCTGGGTAAACAGACTGGCAGGTACAAGATGCTGAGGCATGCAGGAAAGAACTTGGTGTGTCCAGGGAATAGAGAGGGGTGACCTGTGTTGCTAGAACACAGAGAGAGGGCCATGGTTAGAAGTTAGAGCTAAAGACACCTGGAGTTGTCTAAATCTTGTGCCCATCTCTGAAGCTTCATGCTGGCTCACCACCACTGCCCCCACAGTATCGCTTTGTTCCCAGCCATTAGCTCTGCCTGGGCCTGGCTATGATTAAGCAATCCAGTGAGCACATTATTGAAAGGAAGGGTGTTAGTTTGCCTTTCCAGAGCTCATGTCTGTCTTGACCTACATGGTTCTGAGCCATTTCCTTTGGCACCAATACTTTTAGGGTCCATGTTGCAGACACCAGTTAAAAAAGAAAAATATTTTGCCATTAATATAAAAAGTGGGTGTTGCTTTACCACGCATTCCCCACCCCCAAATTCAAAGTTACTCAAAGCAAGCCAGGTTATGGCTAACCAAAGCATACTAGAATGGACAAACAGTTCTGAAAGCTTCTAACCATAAGCAATATTTTAAATATAAAATGGCCTATGATTAGAAGTATAGATCTTTTAAGGCAATTATTGAGGTAAATGGGTTTTATTTTGATCTGTTACACATCTTGAGCTTTGCATAACATTTTGCTTAAAAAAGAGGTTCCACAATTTAAAGAGAGAACATCCCCAATATTTTATGGACAGATTATTTTGAGCTGTCATTGTGTGTTTTGGTACAAGTCCCATCTGGAAAAATCCAGGCAAAAGTTGGAGTACTCAGATACAGTGTGAAGTCCTGGGTACTTAAATAGCTTTCATCTTTTCCTACAAAGACAGTGTAGCAATCAATTTTCGGAAAGCTCTTAGTACCTCCAGCTGGTAGAAGACTAGACCAGCTGCTTTGCATTGATAGTACTCCTCATCCACCTGCCCCAAACCACATCTGTTTGCTGTATGGTGCTGGCAAGTTGAGACTCAAGGCAGCAGAGCACCATGTACCTGACCTGTCTTTGTAGGATTACCTCAGCCTCTCTTGGAACTGAATGACTCTCCTGTTTACAAAACGGTCTTGGAAAGAATGCAGCGTTTCTTCTCCACCCTCTATGAAAACTGGTAAGGAACCAATGCTGCCTCTCCACACTCTCTCCCTAGACATGTATTGTACAGGAATGGCTATGGGTTGGACTTTAGATCCAGAATCAAAAGTCAGATGAGGCAAGAGTTTGACAGAGAACTAATAAATCTAGGTCAAGTCAAAATGAACAGGCTGTTTTCTTACATTTGCTTTTTTATAGTTGTCATATGTGGCTCAGTCCTAGCCACGACTTGAAATTTTACGTCCAACTTGTCTGTTTCTGGTGCATAAAATGATGAGACCAAAGCAGAATAGTGATGGGGATGCATTTTCTCAGACCCACTCACTAATTCTAGCCTACTTTTCATGGGACACTGGGAGGTGACTGACCAGATTTAGATTTAGTCTTCAGGTCCTGGTTGTGGGATGGGGAGGTAAGTGCCCCTCCTATACACTGCCACACCCAGGGTATTGGCCTTGTTAACCCAGAGCTCTAATTGATCAAGCTAACGAGTTTCTTCATTTTAAATCCATATTACTTATGAAGTAATGAAGGTTACTGTTGCTCTTGCGTACTAACAACCATCTTTAAAAAGATGTTGAATACTTTCAAAAAGTTTCCTTAAAAGTGGGAGGCGGAGGGCTGTTATTTTCACTTTTGATAAAAGATTAAGTCCACATCTTTGAAGTATATTGATTACATTAAAATTCTCTTAAGGAGTAAATACAATTGCTTTTCTAGCTGAGAAGACTTACGGTAGACTAGAAGTCTCTGTGCCAAAGCTCCATGGCACTGAGATTTCCCGGGGCAGTCAGGGCTGGCCATAAGAGATGTTGGATTTGTCATTTGCCTGTGATTTCCCCTTGCAGTTTCCACATCCTAGGGAAGGCAGGCCCTTCCATGCAGCAGGATTTCTATACCGTGGAGCACCTGGCTACCCAGCTCCTCAGCTCAGCCTTTGTCAACTTGAACAATATTCCTGACTACCGACTCAGACCCATGCTTCATATCCTTTCAGAAGTCTCTAGGTAACCCAAAGGGCCAGAAGATTGGAGAAAGAACAGTTAGTTCACAGGCACCTGAGGAGGCAGAGCTGAGCTGCGAGGAACAAATGGAATCATTTATCTAAGTGTATAATAACCACATTAAAAGGATAAGAAGATTGAAGTAAATAGCAGGAAAAATGGGAAGGCAGTCCAGGGGACCTTGAAAGCTCTTTCTCCTTAGGGGTAAATCTTTACCATCCCACTTCTTGGAAATATGAATGATGGTGCTATTATCCTTTTTGTATATTTTGTCAGATGCTTCCTCTTTGAAGAAGCATCCTCATACTTCATTAAGATTTTTAAAAATATTTTCATATCTTTCCTCCCTAAGGAGAATGGTGATGAAGAGTTTATTCCAAGAATGTTCCTCCTATTTTTTTTTCTCTCTCCTTTGAGGCAACCCAGTGCGCATAATGTACAACCTGGTAGAAAGGACAGTTCAACTAAAAATATAATGGAAATGAGTATTCATGCAGCTTAGGATTTTCAGAAAAGAGCTTGAAGATTTCTGCCTATTAACACAGGATGTTCTTGGCATCTGTAAGTTTTTAGGGGGTTGACTCTGCGTAAGGGCTCAACCTGCTGCCTGGCAGGCAAGGGGTGCTTTAGAATGAGAAGGGTGTGCACTCATGCTAAAATTTCTTAACCTGCTGCGGCATGGGTCTTTGTGAAGCCTCTGGTGCTCTTCTGTCCCCCGGAGCACTACGAAGCCCTGGTGTCTCCCATCCTTGGACCTCTTTTTACCTACCTCCACATGGTAAGAGATTGGACAAGAAAGGGTAGCAAAGAGGATTCTTAGGCTGGGCAGCCTCTCATGAGTCTTGCAAGTCAGAAGCTCCTGAAAGTGTTGTCTCCTAGCCCTACCAGGATGGCTGTGTAGCCATCCCATACCTGCTGCAGTGGATTGAGCAGTCCCCAAGAACTAAACTGGATTTAATTGTCCATGAAGCACCTGCAGAGTCAGCTTATGCTCCTAACCTCCTATTAACTGAGAAGAGGTAATCAGAGGAACACTTCCCCTGGGTCTGTTTCCCTGACTCTGGAATTAAGCTGGGGGTCCAGAGTGACCCAGGAATTCTAAAATTGTTGATCCTTTCCGAGCAAAGAAGTGTGTGATCTGCTGCCCCTTGTCATGGTTGTGGGAGAGGTTATAGAAACCATATCTAGTTTTTTAACCTTGTGGGTCTCCCAGGGTTCTGTCATTGATATCTGCAGTCATCCTTGGTTAATTCTAATCTTGAGGTAGACCTTAAATATTATCTGTTCCAGCCTTCTCAACTCCAGCACTTACTTCCTTTTGTTTTCTCAGAGGCTTTCCCAAAAATGGCAAGTTATCAACCAGAGGAGCCTTCTGTGGTAAGGAACATCTCTTCTCCTTGATGGATGAGCTAGAGCCAGGTTGGGGGTAGGAGAAGTTCAGGAGTGTGAAGGGGGGGATTCTGCCATCCCAGGGCTAGAACAGAATGGGTTATAGTAATTCTCAGCCTAAGTGAATGATAGGTGACTTGTCTGTGACCATTAGGCAGTCTCAGATCAAGCCTTCAGGGGGTATACCTTCAGCTACCTTAGAATGCTGAGACTTCTTTTCCACTTAGGATTTTGATCCAGTACCCTCTACCAACTAGACACAAGTCATCATGTCCCTCAGTGGATCATTGTTTTCCATTCCCAACATTTAGATGCAGTGTAGACCAGCAGGAAGCCAGGAGAAGGACGTAGGCACAGAGTGTCTGGTTAGGGTCACTGCTTTCCTTATCCTTCCCTTTTTTGCACTCCCATGGAATCTGGCCCCCTGGTTTCCTACAGTGGAGAAGATGAGACTGCAGATGAAAACCCAGAGTCTCAAGAGATGCTAGAGGAACAACTGGTGAGGATGTTAACCCGAGAAGTCATGGACCTAATCAGTAAGTGGCATATGGGAACCAGGGGTAGTAGAGAATTTTTCTGGAGAAAGAACTGGTCCTTCACTCAGCCCCATTTAAGCATATTTGCAGCAATACTGACAGACTGGTAAGACATAATTAACTAGCTAGAAACTCAGTAGTCCTTAAATCATCCTATGGACATTTTATGAATTGCGAACTGAATTATATTTGTTCATACTAAGGCCAGAATATAAGGAAATGGTCTAAAATAGCAGAAGGAATTTGGATTAATGGTAGGATTAATCCTAGCTTTGTCAAAATAGGGGGGGGAAATGAATTTTCTTTTTATTTTTTTGGTCATTTCATTTGTTTGAGATGGAGTAGACCCAAGGATTTAGACCCAAGGATTTATCAGGTATCCTTTCCTGGTCATTTAGTCTCAGAGAATTCTATAATTTCCCTATAGTTACCTGAACTTGAAGAGGGACCAGAACAGTCTGGTCAAATGCCTCTGTTTCTGTTGGTGAAGCTGATGTTGTACATGGACCTTCCCCCTTCGTCACCTGCCCAGAGACAGTTTGGGATCTGTTGGCCTGAGGTGGCTGTTGTCTGGTGGTAGTAAGCCCAGTTAACCCTGTTTTCTTGCTTTAGCCGTATGCTGTGTTTCAAAGAAAGGTGCTGACCACAGTACTGCTCCCCCTACAGATGGAGATGGTAAGTTAGCCTGTTGCATGGTCCTCAGAGGTCTGCCCTTAGGCTCCTAAATATTGGCCTTCTGCCAGGTCAGTTCCTCTAGAAACTGATTCCCTAGCAGTCTGATGTGGAAAGCATATTGTACATCTAGCTTTCACATATGCTGGCCCTCTTGCTGTATTCCCCCAGCATACTCACACCTGAGAACCTTTGCACTGGCTATTTCCTCTATCTAGAACAGTGACCCCCCAATCTTTTTGGCACGAGGGATGGGTGCTCCTATGAGAATATACTGCCTGATGATCTAAGGTGGAGTTGAGGCGCTGATGCTAGTGCTAGGGAGCAGCTGCAAATACAGATGAAGCTTTGCTAACTGGCCTGCCATTCACCTGCTCTGCAGCCCGGTTCCTACCAGGCCGCATGGCCCAGGCATTGGGGACCCTTGATCTAGAATGATTTTCCTCCTAACTATATCTCTGTTCCCTTTCTTCATTCAGGTCTCTGCTCACATGTCACCTCCAAGAGGTCTTCCATGACCAACTTATCAAAAATAGCAACCCAACCACTGTATATTTTTCTTCAGAGCACTTATCACTACCTGACATTGTTTTCTTTAGTGTTCATTTATTACTTGTCTCCCTCACTAGAATGTCAGCTCCCATCAGGGAAGGGTCTTTGTCCTACTCCTGTGTGATATCCCCAGTAACTAAATCAGTGTTTACTACAGTGAGTCCTCAAATGTGTGTTCAAAGACAAACGGTCCTCACCATTTGCAGTTTTTAAAGTAACTCCAGAAAACCTCATTTCCCACTGTTTCTGAAATGTACAGCTAGATGCATTTCTAGATCTGCCATGGGCAGAGGCCTCTGCCTTCCTTCATGAGGCTGGAGGGTTGTCTCAGTGCTACTCAACTACTGGTTAACTAAGCATATTCAACTTAACTTTACTCTGTGGGCTTCTGTCAAGACAGGATAGTCTCTATTCTGAATGGATGATGGAGCTTAACATTCTGGTTTCTGCTTACAGATGAAGAGATGATGGCCACAGAGGTAACCCCCTCAGCCATGGCGGAGCTTACAGACCTAGGCAAATGCCTAATGAAGCATGAGGTAGGTGGAGGGTGCAGGTGATGTTTCTCCTTTCCTAGCTATGGAGCTTCTACCTTTCTCATTCTGTGATGCCATCAAAAAGTTTTTGGGGTAATATTCCTTTGAGTTAAGTTCCCGGTTCCTAGAGTCCCAGAAAACAGTGGGATAAGCACAAGGTCATGGTTTCTCCCCTGCTGGCATGGGCAAAGGCTCAGAATATCTCAAAGGTACATTGATGGCCAGTCTCTCATGTTCAGCACCCCCTAGGCCCGAGCTCTGTCTCCTCCCTACACATAGAATTTCTTCTTCTGTGTTGATTGATTTTTCTTCTTCTTGACTGCCTGATATATAGAGGAAATAAACTCATTTCTCTTTTATCATTTTCCTGCCTACCTAGTATTAAAACTCTAGTTCCTAATACATAATACTCAGAAAGTTGTGCTTACCTTCCCACTGTAATCCTTCATCCTTTTTCCTTTAGGATGTTTGTACAGCACTATTAATTACAGCCTTCAATTCCCTGGCCTGGAAGGATACTCTGTCCTGCCAGAGGACGACCACACAGCTCTGCTGGCCCCTCCTCAAACAAGTATGGTTACTCACCCCTTCTCCTCACCCCTTCTGAAAGGTTTGGGTCATGAGCATTGACTGAATCGGTTGGAAGAATTGGGGTGCTGGGGCCCTCAGAGTCCCACTTTGGCCCTGAGCACAGCTTTCTCCCCAGGTGCTGTCAGGGACACTGCTCGCCGATGCTGTGACATGGCTTTTTACCAGCGTGCTGAAGGGTTTACAGACACATGGACAGCATGACGGTTGCATGGCTTCCCTGGTCCACCTGGCCTTCCAGATATACGAGGCACTGGTGAGTAGAAAAAGCGTCGGGGCAGGCTGGCTGTGGCTTCATCTTTCACAGCTGGCTCCCATTCACTTGGGCCTTACCCTAAATACAGGCAGCTGCCAAGTTGCTCGTGCTGCTCAGGGAATGTGGTGCGGACTAGGGAAGGTAGGAGGGCCCAAACCTATACCCCATTGAGTGGGTTTACCCTCACCTCTCAGCGTCCCAGGTACCTGGAAATAAGAGCTGTTATGGAACAGATCCCTGAAATACAGAAGGACTCCCTGGACCAGTTTGACTGCAAGCTTTTGAACCCCTCTCTGCAGAAAGTTGCTGACAAGCGCCGGAAGGACCAATTCAAACGTCTCATTGCTGGTTGCATTGGGGTAGGTCATGTATCTTCCTTTGTGCTCCCAACCATCCCTGTGGTCCTCTTAGATCATGTGTTCATGTTCAGGCAAACTAGAAACCAGCTGTAGTCATTGGCCATTATGGTGAGATGATCTTTAAAACAACCCATTACTCAGGTTCCAGCATTAGATCTTTCTCCTTTGTTTTCCACAGAAACCCCTTGGAGAGCAGTTCCGAAAAGAAGTTCACATTAAGAACCTTCCCTCACTTTTCAAAAAAACAAAGCCAATTTTGGAGACAGAGGTGCTGGACAATGAGGAGAGCGGCCTGGCCACCATCTTTGAACCCTGAATCAAGCTTTTAAGGCATCCTTCCTTGGCCTTTGTCATATCTTCTTCCCCTTTGTAGCTTATCTCTAGGCCTCTCTCCACTGCCACCTCACTTACCACCATTGTCAGCCTGGAGAAATCCAGGTCTGGAGCTGGAGAGAGTGGGCCTTGTGCAGGGCCAGAAGTAATTATACTAAAGTATCAAGAAAGGGAGTTAGGGCTTTTACCATGCTGTCTAGATCTCCCAGGTATCTCCCATTCTACTTGGAGTTTTGGCTTTTCCAAGAGAAAAGCTAGAGCAGAGCAGCCCTTCTCCCCAAGCCCTCCTGCCTCCATGCAGCCATATACCTGTGCAGAGTGGTAACTAGGGGTACTGTACCCAACACTGCAACTATCCGGGTTTGTGTCAAGGGCTCAAACCTAAAGTACTTGTGCCAGAGAGTTTCTCCTGGACCACTGCAAGTCCCACTGAGCCCCTATGCTGCTGGGCTGGCAAGGAGCACCCCCATCTCCCAGGGGCATGTCTGTGTCAGGTGCTGAGTGCTGAACTAAATTTTGCCAGTTCCCTCTGTTTTAAGGAAGAATCTGGTCAGCTGATGAGATCCATGGTACAGGCTACTGCTAAGACCTGGACACAGTATCAAGTGTTGTACCTTCAAGGACCAGGGCTGAGCCAGCATCTATAGTGCTAACATGTACCTTAGAGCTCACACATCTTGCCCTTTCATGAATAACCCCTTAGTGTGGTTCCCCAACCCCAGGGTCCACTCAGGCACAAGAGCCACAGTACCCTATCCAGTGTCACAGGATGCCACTGGCATCAAAGGATAATCCAGACCAACTAGGCTGCATCTGACAAACAGCTAGCAAAGCCACTGGTCTCTCCTAGGACTAGCTGAGTCCAGGTGCCTTCAAAAATCTCATGGTCTTTCAGACCCCTGGTCACTTCTCTCATGGGCCATTTCCAAAAGAAAGAGAAAATATGCCTTCCCATCACAATCCATATTGTGAGTCTCCAGTCTGTTCTCAAGGTCACTAGATGGTCCTATAACCCTGAGGTCATTGCTGGCGTTAGGCTTAATCCATACAGAAACCATATAGTGTCCATGTGTTTTGCACAAAGAGACCTGTCATCAATCCAGTTCACTGAGGACTAGGTGGAGCAGTGTGGACCGAAGCTATAGCTTTTAGCTAGTGTTGGCCTCCAGACAGGGGAGGCTTGGGAAGAGGCAAAGCTGGGGGAACAGAACTTGGAGTCGGGTATAGCTATTTCTGTGACACCCAGGGTGGTGCTTTGGGCTTCTTGTCAACTGTGAAGGCCACCTCAAAGCATGTTTCCCTCCAAACTTGTTAGCTGCCTACTCCTCTCTGTGGTTGGGGCTGTGGAGGGCATAGCTGTATTTATTGTGTTGTACTATTTTTAACATCTTGTGACTTCATGCTAGAAGTTTTCTATTGTTTATAGAACCTTTTTGTAGAAACATTAACTCTAAAGCACATCCGCATGTCAGTAAAAATCTGTTTCATACAGAAAGAACTCATATGTCTTTTTCAAATTAGTGATCTACTCCAGGGTCACCATTCCTCGTGAGCATCTTGCTAAGGGGACAAGACAGGAAGAACTGTGACTAATGGACCTGCTCTGTCAAGCTTTCTGAAATAGTATGCCAGCTTGACAAAGATTTCTATTCCTCACACACCGAGACCAGACAGCCCAAACCATTCTTGGTGTCGTCACTGGAAGCCACTGGACCTGACTGAGGGACTGCCCAAAGGGAATTGCTGTTCTTGTGTGGCTCTTGATAACAATGTGACTTGACTGTTAAGAACCATCCTATTTTCTATCAGCAACTTCCTCCATTATCCAAGAGATAGGTTAAATGGTGCACAGTAATTTTGTAGTCTGAATGCCCCCAGAAAACACCTCAATTTGGCATTTTCTCACAAAGCTTCAGAAGAACTTGGCACTGACCTGCAATGACATCTGAGCTCAGTGTTCCCAACTGCTAAATAACACCAAACCTTTTCCGAGTTGAGGCCCCATATTTATGGATCAAAACTGAAGAGGTGGGCTCCAACAAAACGATTTTTGTTTGGATGTGAATGTATTTATATTAAGGCCTTATAAAGACATTAAAGTTAAATTTTATGACACGTTTAACAAAATGTATTGACTGAAAAAAGCTAGAATTGTCCCAGAAAACTCAAGACACTTTGTCACACAGGTTTTCTACAACAGTCCTGTGGCGGCAGGTCTGAACCCAAAATCTTTAGCTTGCCTCAGGAGCATCCAAGCTCGGCCATGCCAATAAGTCTGGTGCAAGCCTCAGTCCATCTGAACTGCATCTAGTTCATCCAAGAATCGCCGACACTTCCCCATTAGTACCTTGATGGCTTCACTCACCAGCACATCTGGTGGCAACACCCCTGTTGACTCAACAGAAACTGGAAACCAAAGAGACATTTTAGCCCAGTTAGGGCTTACAAAAGCTCCTGTACATGTTATTGCTAGATTTCACATTTGGGCTCTGCAAGGAAACTAGCACCAAAGAGCTGCTCCCCACTCCTCAATTTGATACTCACAGATATAATGGTCCCGAACCCGAGCAAGCCGTACAACCTTCTTTAGCTTCTCATTCCGGAAGACTTCCCTGCTGAAGGTATCTAGCCGGGGATTGGCAACTCTGGCCACTTTTTTACCTAATGAAAACAAACCGTATACATGAACCCAGAGCTTTTACTTCTCTGCCACCTTCAAAGAAAATATATTTTAGTTCCTGACCAGAACAGCACCCCAAATACCATACCTTGGACTTCATGCACCTCAATAACACCAGGTGAGAAGCACCGGCTCAGCTCCTCAGCTGCCTCTCCTTCCACAGGCTCAAGCAGAGTGATGTCTGGCAGAAGCCTGTAACTGGCTGTTGCCACAGGTGAAAATTTGGCATGATCTTTGCCTAGAGGGAAATCAAGAACCTGTGTGAAAACCCTTCACATTGCCAAAGACCCAATGGCTTTCTGCCCATCAGTGACATCTTACCTAAGTCCCTTAGTCATACCTCACCCCACTGTATTCAAACTACCTTCCTGCCCAGGGCAACCCACAAAGCTCTTACCAATGCCTTTGACGCAGTGCATGAGTAGGTCAATCTCCTGGCCAGGCCTCAGCTGAGCAATGAGAATATCATCATGTACCGGTCGGATAGTACCTTCTGGGAATAGGTCAGCCTGATTCCCCAGGGGGACCCATGTCATGTGCCTGGTGTACACTAGAGAAATAAACACATCAGAAGACCTCAGTCCCTAAAACTACTAGCACCCACCAACAGTACCAATACTCACCTTTGTGGTTCACATAGAGTTCATTGGGGTCAGAGGAATCTTTAGCAGCGTGGGGGTTCCGAGTGCACCTGACTTGCAGCCGAAACTGCAATGTGTCTATTTCTGTGCCTTCTTCATCTCCTGCACAAAGGGAGGAGGTGACAGCTCTTAAAGGACTACTGGACATTTGAGTGCAGGTACCATGCTGAATACACTACATTTCTCATTTAATCCTGACAAACTTACTAAGGCAAGGGCAAGTGTTCTACAGATAAGAACAATGATGTACCAAAAGTTCAGAAACTTGCCCAAAGTCATACAGTAGTTAATTGAGGACTTGAACAGGCAGTCTAGTTCCAGAATCTACTCTGCAGAAGAGCTGCTCCCCTTTTCCCAAAATTTCATTTTCTCACCTTGGTTCCGATATTCAAAAAGACGGGGATCGGCATGAATGGGAATGAGCCCCAAGCGATGAGCAAGGATCTCATCCTGGACAATGGATGTGTTGTTGTACACCAAGACCTTTTCCACAGCCATAGTTGGCACCTGCCCAACAAAATAAAATCACTCATTTACAAAGACCCTATAGACTCTATTTATCTACTCCCTGCCTATTTAACATAGGGAGACACCTCTTCCTTAAAAAAATGCTTGATGAAAAGTTTATGAATGAACAAGAGGAATGCTCAGGAATACTGTAGACAATTCTATAAGTGAAGTAATGTCATGGTTTCCCCACTAAATACCCATCACCATACCCACCAATACCTCAGCTAATAGAATGCGTCGAAAAGCATTGGCAATGGCTGCATCAATTCCCACCATGTCAAACTCCAATGAGTTTTCATCCATGTGTACCACATCCACGCGAAAACGCTAAAGGGACAGGAAAAATATTAAACTTGCTCTCTGTATAGTCAATACGTCACCACCCCCGAATAATAATAATAATAATAATGTTAATACCCCTCAAAGTATTAACATTCTCATCCAAAAACCTTCCCCTGCCCAGATGTACTTTTCCCTCAAATCCTTAATTAGTTTCTTAAAAAGTCTGTTTTTATCTTCCATTCATTTAAAACCCTCTGCAACATGGCTTCCAGCCAGACCATCCACAGAGGCTATTCTACCAAAGAACATGCTTCCATAATGCTTAGTCCAGTAGACATCTTATTAGACTCCTGTTGTAGCTGGCATTGTTCACATGATCCTTTTTCACACTCTACTGCCTTGATTTCTGAACACCAATCTTCTAGTTCTCTTCCTCTGATGAATCCTTCTAAATTCTCCATCTTCCACCTACTGTATAAATATTACTATTCCTCGAGTTTTTGTTTTCTGAAAATTATTTCCCAACTTTTCTCTCCAGGGTGACCTCAACCAGACTTGTGGTTTTAGCAGCTATCTGTACTGACAACTCCCCAAATTATATTTCACTTCTGCTCTCAATTCAAACACATATTCTGCTCCAGCTGCGGGAAAATGAATGCATCATCATCCCCGAGATCCATTTCTCATCAATAAATGACACCATCACCCATCAAGGCAGTTCCCCAAGCCCATATCAAAGCAATAACCAAACTTACCTTCTATCTCCCCTTTGCTTTATCACTTACAGCACCTAAAATGCACTTCAATCTTGCCTACCACTCATGCCAACCCACTTTACATTCTAAGCAATAATGAACTGCTTGGATATTCCGGCAGCAAGGTTCACACAAGCCTTTTCGAATTTAGCTTCTGTTCTTAGTTCCTCCACCCCTTTCGCTGTTCTCAGCTTCTGCTTATGGTTCAAGACTCGATCCGGATGTCATCTTCTTTAGGAAATCTTCCAAACCTCTGCCCTGTTTACCGTTCTAGATTAAGTGCCTCTGCGAGACGGGACACACCGCCCCCACCCCAACTCACTCACGGTAGTCCTTACTGCTATGAATCGCCTTTATCACATTATACTGGAATCATTTGCTTACACGCGCTCTTCTCCAAGACTGAACGTCTTGTTCGCGTTAACTGCAAAAGCCGTTTACAAGGAGTGCCTAGCACATTGCTCAGTAAACGTCTTATGAACAGAGAAAACTCCAAGGACAGCTTCTGAACCACAGGCTGCTCAGATCACACGGTCCGGGTCCGATCATCACACCCTCTCCGGACACCTTCGGCTCTACCCACCTTCTCGAAGCGGTCCTGGTCCCAGGCATCATCATAGCCCGAATAGTTACCGGGAAAATCAGTGGTATGAACCTAGAGCAAAGAGAACCAAGTCTGTCCGCGAAGGGGTAGCGAGGTCAAGCCTGTCCCCACTCCGATCTCAACTCATCCCTGTTCCACTCTCATTTCCCCTCCCGAGCTGAAGGCCACAAGGCTTACATTGCGAACGCCGAACTCCCCTAGAATCACGCGGCTCCGCATTTCCTCCACTGCCTGAGCCGCCGCCATTTTTGATTCCTCCACGTGACTAGGATAGCAACTGGCCGGCGCGTTCTAGTTGCCCTCCTCCGTCTCCGTGGCAACGCACCACCGCCTGGAAGGTTAAATATCGCGAGACTCTACCCCTTCTCCATCCACGTCCCCAGCTTCCGGAAGTCAGTTTTGGCCAAACATCCGGGATTACCCTTTTTGCGTTCCGGCTCATCCCACCTCTCTTTCTCGACCCTGGACCTCTCCTTCTCTTGGGCCCACATCTCTTCTGGGTCCCCGACCACGCGCGGGACTAGCTCGGGCTACGGCGACGGGATCTGTCGAGGGACATGGCAACTACGACAGCGCCGGCTGGCGGATCCCGAAACGGGGCTGGCCCGGAATGGGGAGGGTTCGAAGAAAACATCCAGGTAATGGCCCCAGGGCTCCAGCTGCCAGCAGCCCCAGGGCCAGCAATCGTACTGAAGTGTCGTGGGGACTCTCCCTTGGGCCATGGAAATCTCCATTTGCAGCACTTTTCTCTCCTTTGAGTCTTCGTGCGCACGAAAGTCAGTGAGACCAGTGCTGACGTGAGAGGGCCGGACTTGTACTCCAATCAGAGGCCCTCAGGTCTCTGGGCCCACCGCTCTTGCTTACGGGACAAGTTAGGTGGTCGGTCTGGGTCAGGCATGGCAGAGGTTTGGGGAGTAATGCACTGGCTAAAACCATACTGTATGTACAGCTTTGTTTTGGGGTTGGGAAAGGCAAAGAAAGTGGGCACTTTTGCAACCCTTTGAGGCTTTGATGGGGAAGGTAGTAGAAAGACATGTATGGAAGACAGGGAGTAGGTTTCCCAGGCTAGAAAAGAGAGCCAAATAATCAAAGTTCTGAGAGCAAATGAATGGAAGAGAGTGGCATGATCTATGGTGATTCCAAGCCATATCCCCAGCAGTGGAAAAACAAAGCCCCAAGCCCAGGGATGACAGAAAAGGACTTGATGGAGCAGAAAGGTCTTGCACACTAGGAGCTATTGTTTTCACAGGGTGGGGGCTCAGCTGTGATTGACATGGAGAACATGGATGATACCTCAGGCTCCAGCTTCGAGGATATGGGTGAGCTCCATCAGCGCCTTCGTGAGGAAGAAGTAGATGCTGATGCAGCTGCTGCTGAAGAAGAGGATGGGGAGTTCCTGGGCATGAAGGGCTTTAAGGGACAGCTGAGCCGGCAGGTGGCTGATCAGGTGAGCAATACTGGATTGCTGGCAGGTGGAAAAGTATACCTAGGAGGCCCCAGGTTCTGGAGTTGGTGTTGGGGAAGGTTACCCCAGGTTTCCAGTTAGAACCGTGTAGAATTCAACAGCAAATAAGCAACAGGCCTTAAAGCCAAGAATCTCACAATACCCACCCACACCACCCGTTTCCCTGTCTTCAGATGTGGCAGGCAGGGAAGAGACAAGCCTCCAGGGCCTTCAGCTTGTATGCCAACATCGACATCCTGAGACCCTACTTTGATGTGGAGCCTGCCCAGGTGCGAAGCAGGTGAGGATCCTTCTGACCGAAGCTGCCCTCCTCACACCTCGTCCTTCATCCAAACTACAGCCAGATACCAAGCCCTTAGGCTCCCCTCTTCATTACACCACCATCCCTCATGAACACATCTGTACCCCAGCCACACCATTCCTCTTACCAGTCTGGAACAGGACATGGTAATAACACATTTCCTTCTTCCTCTTCTCCATCTAGTAAGCTCTCATCTTCCCTTAAAACTTCACTCAAATGTCACTTTGTTACCCATTCCTCAGCCCCATTCGCAGTTTGTCCTTTCCTGGTACACTCATAGAGTTCTGTAGTGATGTACTTTCTTATTCTTGGGTCTGTCTCCCCAGAGACTTTCTCAAACTTAGGCTCTGTTTATCTTTTTGTTCCCAGTACTAGAAAAGTCTGTGAACCAGAATATTAGTTGCTGAATGAGTTTTCAAGAATTAGATTTAATCTTGGTTTGGTACTTTGTTTATAGTTTAATTTAACCAATGCTTACCAAATACCTAGTATACTCAGCAAGTACTTATTAAGCTTTTGCTCTGTGGCAGGCATTGCGCTAGTTGTGATTTAGTGGTGAAAACAGATGGGAGCCTTGCCCTTGAATGCAATTACAGTACAGCACTCATTTACCATGAAGAGACACACAGGAGGGACACCTGACCCACAGTAGGCTCGAGGTGGGACAGGGCATGTTTCCCAGAGGGGCTAAAATCTAGCGAAAGTACTACTAGGAGTTAGCCACTTAAGAAGAGAATGGGGAAGTGACTTGTACTTTTATCCTTCTATCTGGAATTTTCATATCGCTTCAAATACATTTCAAGAAAATGGTGGAGGTACCTGGAGGAATGGTAAGCAGAAAGAGGCAGGAGGCACACTGGTTCCCTCAAGTAACACCTTTCCTTCTAAACCTTTCCCAGGGCTTCACCATCACAGTTCAGAATTCTGGGCATTCTCTGCTGAGGTTTGCTTTTTAAAGGGGAGCAGGTCAAATAGGTAAATTGTCAAGCCCTCTCCCAAGACCCAGCTGGGCTCCCTGAGTTCTCCATATTGCTGCTGCTTCAGTCAGCACAGCATCAAAGGGTTGTCCTTCTTAGAAGCATTTTTAGGGGCAAGGAAGTGATTTCCTCATTCTTTATCTTTACTACCTTCTTCTCCCTTTACCATATAGCATGTTCTCTGGAATTAGGTAAATAAGATTCAGGCCCTCTAGAACCTCATAGCCTAGTGCCACCTCTGCTCTCATCTCTCCTCTCCTCTCTTCTCCTCTCCCAGGCTCCTGGAGTCCATGATCCCTATCAAGATGGTCAACTTCCCCCAGGTGAATAGGAGTAGCATGACTGGAAGAGCAGGGGGAGGCGCTAAGGCAGAGGGTGGGGCCACCAGGCAAAGCCGGGGAAGGAATAAACAGAAGAGCCATTCTACTCTCTATGCTGAATGAGTTGGTATATTGACAGAAAATCGCAGGTGAGCTCTATGGACCTCTCATGCTGGTCTTCACCCTGGTCGCTATCCTCCTCCACGGGATGAAGACCTCTGACACCATTATCGTAAGCAGGACAGAGGACTTTGGGGGGTGGCTGAACTGAGTTGAAACCTGCCCAAGGATAAGATGATGGAGTGAGTTAGAAGCATCCCTGAGGACAGCCCTGGGTGAAGCTGAGACCATTGGCCTCTCAGAACTAAGTAGAGCCTTCACCCCACAGCGGGAGGGCACCCTGATGGGCACAGCCATTGGCACCTGCTTCGGCTACTGGCTGGGCGTCTCATCCTTCATTTACTTCCTCGCCTACCTGTGCAACGCCCAGATCACCATGCTCCAGATGCTGGCACTGCTGGTAAGGAGTCTAGCATGGTGGTGGGCAAGGGTGATCTTAAAAGTGTAGCCAGGCCTGGTCTGCATCTGTCTTGGGGCCCCAGAGCCTGGAGTGAGGTCAGCAAACCATTTTATTTCTCAGGGTCTTCATGATGGTCCAGAGGCCAGCCAGCCTGAGTGATTTCCCTTTCCACCACCTCTTTTCTAGGGCTATGGCCTCTTTGGGCATTGCATTGTCCTTTTCATCACCTATAATATCCACCTCCATGCCCTCTTCTACCTCTTCTGGCTGCTGGTAGGGGGGCTGTCCACCCTGCGCATGGTAAGCTGGGCAGGAAATTTCCACGGGTGGGTTGTCCTCTTGAAGAGTTGGAGAAAGCAGCCCAGAGCTTGGGCCAAACCCCAAAGGCTCCAAGTGGGAGGGAAGAGCCCAAAGATGGTTCTGCTCTGGGAAAGAGTATCTTCACACCGCTCACTTTGGAGCCAGGCCTTCTAAGCTGTATTCTTGTGGCTCTAGGTGGCAGTGTTGGTGTCACGGACTGTGGGCCCCACACAACGGCTGCTCCTCTGTGGCACTCTGGCTGCCCTGCACATGCTCTTCCTGCTTTATCTGCATTTTGCTTACCACAAGGTAGTAGAGGGTAAGTGACAGGAGGCCTGGGTGTGGGGGAGGGGAAGAACAGCTGCCTAGGTTAAGGGCCAGCCAGCTCACGCTCACTTTCCATCCTCTTCTTTCAGGGATCCTGGACACACTAGAAGGCCCCAACATCCCACCCATGCAGAGGGTACCCAGAGACATCGCCGCTGCAATCCCTGCTGCTAGGCTTCCAGCCATCGTGCTCAATGCCACAGTCAAGGCCGTTGCGGTGACAGTGCAGTCACATTGACCCTACCTGAAATCCTTGGCCAGCCCCTTTTTCCCCAGCTGCTGAGTGAAGGAAGATTAAAGGACAGTACTGATGACATGTGTCTCTTTGATGGGGTCTACAGCTTAAACCCTCCTTTGAGGCCTGTCGAGGCTTCTGAAGGGCACAAGACCAGGAACTCCTGGCCAGGACTGCAGGGCTCTGCAGCCGGTGCAAAAAGTGGGTCAGCACCTCTGAGGCCCTCTTACCACCTTCCTTTCTCTATCTCTCCCACATTGTCTTGCTAAATATAGATTTGGTAATTAAAATATTGATTGAAGTCTGGAACTGCAGCTACTGCTCCAGTGGTCCCCCCTGCCACCCTATTTTCTATACATTTTTCTGTTTTGTCAATGGTGGTAATGTTATATGTACCCTTATACCCTCAGGATGTAAGGTGGGAAAGGTAGAAGGTGAGACAGACCAGACTACACTGAAGGCAGTAACTGAAATAAGGAACCTGCCCCCGAGGGCAGGGGACACCTGACCCATGGAGCGACGGGGAAGCCTCAATCAAACACAAGAACCATAAATATGTTGGAACTGTACACGCAGCATGAGTTTGGGCTCAGCTGCATTCCTGGGACATCAATGGAGAAATGACAATTCGATGAAACTTCCAGACCCAACCCCATGTCATTAAAAGACACTTCTGCATTTGGTCATTATGTAGGGATAATTTTTCTGTGGGTGCTCACATTTGAGCCAAACTTGCCTTCTCCTTGGTTATACTGGGGTCAGAGGGACAAATCTCTCTTCAGGAGTTTTCTCTGTCCTTCCTCTCTGAGATGCTTGTTACTCTTTAAAAAACCACCACCCATTTAACCTGCTTCACTGGTTAACAGAGGGAATAGAATTTTTGACCTCTCTTCACTACCTATTTTAAAAAAATCACCACCCCCGTAAATCTAGGTCAGCATCTTTCTTTCCTAATAAAAAGACAAAGAGGTCCTTCATTCGTCCGAGGTGACCCTATATTCTGTGAGGCCCACACACCATCACCAGTAGACAGACAACTCCAATAGCACTGCCCACACCGTACAGTGTATCCTTCCTGAAAACTCCAGCCCACTTTCCACGGCCCTACCACCTGTTAAGGTCGCTGATCCTGGCACCCTATTTATCCTGGCTACCCCAGTTTTAGCGGTTCTGCGACCTCAAGGTATCAGCAGTGCCCTACGCACCTGGAGAAAGCGGCATCCTACATATACCTGCGGCTCACCTGCCCCTGGGACTCTGGGGTTCCCCTGTGCCTGGTAGTTAAGGCAGCTCTGCCCTGCCCGGCACCTGGGGCCGCCATCTTGACGAGGAGCCGGTGGAGAAATCCTCGTGGGCTGGAATTCCCGCTCACGCCGTTCCTCCCATAGCGGGTGCGCGGCGAGGCCGGTATTAAAAGGCCTTAGAGACTGAAGCAGGACCGGAGGGCGTGGCTGGGGTCCAAGCAAAGGCACCGACGGGAACGACAGGAGAATGGGCAAAAGAATGCGGTCATAGCCTCAAACGCCATCTCCATGTGACGCGCCTCCATTCCCCGCTCCCAACCCCTGCCGGCCTCAACCTAACCCTGCTACCTACTTTCCACCCGTTGTCTGGCCCCACACCCAGAGGAAGAGCGTCCCCACAGCTACTGAACCACCCAGTGCACACAAACCTCGTGGGCCCGCGTGGCCTAGGCCGGGCAGGGGGCGGAGCGAGCGGTGGTGACGCGGCCGTTGCCATGGGAACTCGCCGCCTGCTCTGGCTTTGGAACCGAAGCCTGAGCTGCAGCCCGCCGCCCTCCAGCCCGCTGCCCGCCTGCCCGCTTCGGGCTCTCTCCCTGCGGGCGCGGTGGAAGAAACAGGGCTGGAGGAAAAGAGGGAGAGGATGTGGCCTCAGAGCGGGTATCGGCCCTGCGCGTCCTAAGCCGAGACCTCTGAGACGCCGCCGCCGCAACCGCGAGGGACAAGGACAAGCGCAGAGCAGAACCTGGCCGGCTGCGGATCGCGCACCCCGGCCCACAGCTCAGACACGGACGGCACGGTCCGCCCCGGTCCCAGCGCCGCGCGATCTCAGCCCGGCGGGCGACCTCGGCGCCTCCGCCGCCCCGGCCGGCTCCGGCCCGGGCCCCTTCTCTCTTCTCCGCCGCCACTACCGCCGCCGCCGCCGCCGCCACCGCCGCGGCCGCCTGAGCCGCTGCCGCCACCTCCGCCCCCGCTCCGACCGCGACCCCAGCCTGGGCCTCGACCTCAGCCCCGACCCCGCCCACAGCCCCACCAACCTCGCCCGCGGCCCGGGCCCCGGCCCCGGAGGCCCAGCCGTGGGTACGATGCTGCCCAGCTCCATTCAGATTTCAGGGGAGCCGCTGTCAGGCGCCGAGGTGCGGGACATCTGCCGCGGCCTGCGCGACAACGCCGTGCGCCTGCTCTCCCTGCGCGGCTGCCGCCTCTGCGACCGCGACTTCGGCCGCATCTGCCGGGCCCTGGCCGGGGCCACGTCCCTGGCGCAGCTCAACCTTAACCTGGGCGTCGTGTCCAGCCCCAGCCGCATCAAGCAGCTGGCGGAGGCGCTGCGGACCAACCGCTCCATCCAGTCCCTCTTGTGAGTGCGCTCCCTCGCAAGAGGGTCCCAGGCACTGCATCCCTCCTTGCACTCCTCTGCCACCTCCTCTTCCTCCACACACCCTCCACACACTCTCCTGTACCTCTTTCCACCATCCACCCTTCTTCTCCGTTACACATACCCCTCATCTCTCTGCCCACCCTTCTACAATACCCTCCAAGCACATCCCTTCTCTCCAGACTTTGCGCACGCAGCCCCACCCCAAAGGAGACGGGATACCCACATCTTCCTGGCAGGGCACATGTACCTCCCTCCTAATCATCCTCATGGACTGTTGGGGGCAATCCTCAGTTCCCAGGAAGGAACACTCCCCTGGGGACTAGATTCCCCTAGCCCCTACATTCTACCTGCTGAGGAATCCTAATCCACTACCCACTCTCTTTTCTGTGCTCTGTCCTGGATTCCAGTCTCTATCCCAGAAAAGAAACCGAATTCTACTTCTATCTGTATTCCTTAGGATTTAGAATTTTCTTTCCCTTCCCAAGGCTTCTCCCCAGTGCTGTGACTAAGTGCCCTTCTTACCTCTAGAGCTTACCTAAGGGAAGGTTCGGTTGATGACTGCAGTAACCCTTCCCCCCCAGACAGAGTTGATGATTGAGATAATCTCTGCTCTCTGGTCTCACTCCCTAGCCTGCATGGGAGCCCCCTGACAGATGCGGGGCTGGCCTTGCTGAACCCAGCCTTGGCCCTCCACCCTGCCCTTGTGGCTCTGGACCTGGGGGACTGCATGCTGGGTGATGAAGCCATCAACCTCATCTGTGGCCTCCTCCCGCCAGATGGGGCCAAGTCTGGTGAGCAAGGCCCTACTGAGGGCATGGGCTGGTGTAGCCTTGATGAAAAGCTAAGTGCAGAGGGCAGGGGTGTGGCCCAGAGCTGAGGGCTCTGACAATGTGGGTGAGAATGTTTTTTTAAATCCTCGCAGGAAGGATTAGGGGCTGAGCAGGGTGGAGAGTCTGGAATCTAGGCTCCAGTGGGCAGTGAATGCATGGGTCGCTCTGGAGTTTTGTAGTGGTGGGGGTGAGGGGTGGTAGTGGCTCCCAGCCACTAGGGACACCCCAAAGACCTAGGGCAGGGTAGGGGCTTTAGGAGGACCTGACCTTCTCCATCCTGGCTTCTCCTTACAATGCTGCCCAGGCTTGAAGGAGCTAACGCTGAGTGCCAACCCTGGCATCACCCCTAAGGGCTGGAGCCGCCTTGCCATTGCTGTGGCCCACAGCTCCCAGGTCCGCGTCCTCAATCTGGACTACAACCCCCTTGGTGAGGCTGAAGAAAACCCCTTTAGATTCTCACCACTTCATCCCCATCCAAGAACTTGGGACCATCAGTTGCCATGGTAACCCCCACACTGGGGAAGGAAACATGGAGGGGAGGGATCTGGGAGGTAGTAGAGGAGCCACCTGTTTATAAGACCAGATGACCAACAGGTAGATCAAAGCATCCATCACCACCCAGGACTTGGCTTGCTTCATGCATTCACTCACCAATCACAGTGCTCCCCTCCTGGCCACTTACCATTCGTCACTATTTTCTGGCCTGGGGGTGGTATCTAAGGTTGTTAAGGCAATGGGGAGGCTGTAGGGGAGGAGGGGTTAGCAGGCCTGTGCATAAACTCAGTTGTGTGCATGAATGCTGTCTCCTCAGGTGACCACGTGGCAGGGATGCTGGCTGTAGCTGTGGCTTCCAGCCGTACCTTAGAAGTCCTAGACTTGGAGGGCACAGGACTCACCAACCAGTCAGCTCAGGTAAGACATATTCATGTTTGGGGAAGGTCAAGGGTTGGGATAGAAGTTAGCCAGAGTGTCTGTGTACATAACAAAGGGGTGGCAGGTTGGAGTCATAGCCACCTTAAATGTGTTTATCCTTTTCCATATTCTTCTCTACCCTAGACCCTGCTGGACATGGTAGAAAATTACCCCACAGCTTTGCGGAGCCTGGTGTTGGCTGAGAACAGCATTAGTCCAGAGCTGCAGCAGCAGATCTGTGACCTCCTTTCTGAGGGAGAGGAGGAAGAAGAGGTGGCAGGAGGGGCTGGCGACACCCAGGAACGAGAGAAGGGACGGGAGCCTGCTGCCCACCAGAGGGGCAGCAACTCCTGGATGTGCCCCAGTGGTAAGAAACCTGTGGATTGATTGGAGCTAGTTCTGAAGAGGCTTGGGACCTGGGAGAGTGGGTATGGGAAACCTAGTCCACTTCTCTATTTGTGGTCCCCAGCAGAAGAACGAATGGTAGTCTGAACGCCCCTCTGCCCTTCCACAGATCCCAGCTCTCAGATGGTGCTAATGACGTCAGGACTAGGGGACAATCTGTTGGCTGAGACCGAGATGTGACTCTCCACTTTGGCTTCTGCACATCATTACACTTGTCTATGTCCCCAGCACCTTGCTCCAGATATCAAGATCAGGCCCTGGGGCTTGGGAGGGAGGGGGTTGCATGGGGCTCTGGTAGCTCCTGGCAGTGTGGTGGGAGGCTCTGGAAGCTGTGAATGAACAATAGCCTTGGGGGCATTTGAACCCAAGGAGTAGTTCTGGACTTGTTGGCAGCTCTGGCTGCAGCCCGCTGGCTCGGAAGAGATTTTATGAACTCTACAACCTAGCGTGTGGCTGTGGTCACTGGGGCTGGCAGTAGGGGAGAAACTGGGACTACCATAAGGCACCATTAGGGGGCAGTGCCATCCTAAACCCCAAGCATCTTATGGCCCCAGCTGTCTCAAACAGGTCTGGCTCGCAGGCCTTGGACTTCTCAGACCTGGAGTTCTAAGGTGACACCTTACACAGGCTCCATAAGGCTATAACTAAGGTAAAGAGCCTGCCTCCAGAGCTGCGCTGGTCTGGACTCTACCTCAAGGGGAGACTCAAGAGCTGTCAAGGTTACTTGAGACGTATCCTTTTCCACTGCCTGATGCTCTGTGCCCAGGGAAACCCTAGGCAGAGTAGGGCAAGAGAATCACTAGCAAAGAGTAGGACATCACAAGGACTAGAAATACTCAATGGGGAGAGTAGCAGATCATGAATAGACAAGTTAGGCTATACCAGTAAAATAGTTTTATTTAATTTTAAAATAGTCATTGATGTGAAAATTTCCCAAAGCTGGGAGTAACAGTCTAGAGCCAGGGTTGGGAGGGAATTAGGCCTCACGCAGAGCCCAACTTGAGGCCCCTGAGTCCCACCCTCTACTCCCTTCCAGAGGGAGGAAGGAAACAGCTGAAGAGAGCCCTGAGTCAACCCTCTCCCTCATCCCTGAGGGCCCGCTGTGCCAGGCCCCCTGAAGGCAACAGCTTGTGCAAAGGATTAGGGGGGAGAGAGGAACAGGCAGAGAATACAGAGGTAACAGAAAATAGAAATTAAAGGTTAACAATCCCAGTGACAACCTCTACCCCTCCCACCCAAAAAACATGATGGATACGAAAGGTGGATGGAGGATGAACACTGATACTCCTCAGCTCCCCAGAACAGCCCAATTTGGTCTGGGCTGATTTGAAGAAAGATCTTAAGCCTCGGCTGTGTTACCTTTGGAGAATAAATATTCCAAAAAGAAAAGGGAAAAATCCATGAGGCAAACTGGTGCCAGTCACAGTCAATGCAGCTGAAAAGCCTGGTACATCTCACTGCCTGGCCCTACCAGCACAGGGAATAGAGCTGTGCAGGCCTGGAGGGAGGAAAGTTCAAGGGCTTAGGCTGGGTAGGGGACCCTGAGCTGCAAGGGTATGGGCCTCCATGCAGTCCCAGTGCAGCAGTGACAGGAAGGCAAGCAGGAACCCTAGTTGAGCAGGTTGCCCTGCTCTTGGGCCTGGGTCAAGCTGTCCTTGCGGTGCAGGTGGTGCACCCCCATCCTCTTAGGGCTGCGCTGGGGACGGCTAGAGGTGGGGAGTGCCCAGGCCCTGCCCTCCATGTGGGAAGTGCCAGGCCCTTTCTCCGTGCCACTATCACTGGGCAGCAGGCTCTGTTGTTCTTCCTCGGGGCTGATGGGCAGGTTCAGCTCTTCCTCTTCCTCCTCCCTGGGAGGGCCAGAGTCAGGTTCTGTTGGCAGCAAAAGCCCTCTCTCACCAGGTGGGGAAGAAGGTGCCAGAATCTCCTCATCTCTGTCAGTAGCACTAAGAGCAAAATGATGCTGCAGCTCAAGGAGTGCATCACGTCCAAAGGCTGTGCGCTGGGCCACAGTGGCCGGTGGTGGAGTACGGTCCACAAATGCCCGCTGCCAGCTGGCCAGCAGATCCTCCTCAGAGCTGGCAGAGCTGGCTGGGGCACTGAATGATGGGGGGGCTGGAGTGGGCTGGTGGTGAGGTGAGGCCTGGGCTGAGGCAGGGCTGCTGGGCACTGGGCTGGGGTGGGCCCGCTCACTCCCCTCCTCTACCAGGCTCAGGGAAATGGCCTGGCGGGTAGCATAAGTGCAGTTGGGAAGAGGGCTGTTTCGGGGGATTCGAACCTTATCCTCAGAGAACTCTATTACCTTGCGGCCAGGATATAGTGGGTGTGGTGGAGATGGGGTGGGGTAGGGGCTCAGCTTCTCAAAGGCTGGCAGGGGCAGCTCCTCCTCTGGGGAGCCCCCAGCAGTGCTCAGAGAGTGGCACTCCCCATTGGGTTGGGAGGTGGGACTTCCAGGGACTGGGGGACTAGCTGGGTCACCTGGGGCACTCCCACTCATGTCTACATGCACAAAGACATCCTCAGCCAAGGGGCGCCCAGGACTGCCTGACTGGGCTGAATTGAGCAGGAGAGACTCTGGCTTCTCCAACACTCGAGCAATGATAGAGGTGGGTACCACAGCCCCTGGTGTCAGGCTGGGGGCAGGGCTTGGGCTGGCAGCCTCTTGATCACTGTGCAGATGTTTCCGAACCATGTCCTGTAACTCACAGGGCAGCTGGGGTAAAGAAGCAGGAGAAAGGAAGAGAGACGTGAATGATCCCAACCTAAGGTAGCTTGACTCATGGCAAAAATCACGGCTACACATACAAGTACCACTGTGTGCTCAGCACTTTGCTTTCTCCTGTGCTTGTAGCATGCCAAGGTATATCATCATTTCACAGATAAACTGAGGCTAAGTAGGGATAAAATAACCTGAAGCTTTTGAATAACACAACCAGGATCTGAACCTAGAACTGATGCTAAGTCCCATGTGCTCTCAAACTTGATCTCTCCCATCTTATCAGTAGCTTCTGCCCAATCAGATATAAGTTTGAGAATCTGGACTGACTGGCAGCCTTGGGAATAACTCCTTTCCTTCTGTAGGCCCTATCAACCCTGGATTGGGCCTGAGGCTCTAACTTCTAGAGTTTGCCCCTTGGGATAAAGGCATTAGTATTATGGCTGATAGCTCTGGCCACTCGTTCATTTTTGCATAGGATCCTGAAATTGAGTTTCTCTCTCCCTGTCGCTGTTCCAAAAATACTAACAGAGCCAGCCCCCAGCCCTAGTAATGGGCCCTTGACAGCACACAGGACACCAACCAGTGGCTGAGCTAACTGGCTTGAGAGGAGACATGCAGGTGAGGGGAAGGCAAAGCAGAAAGAGGTGGTTAAAGGCAGGAGGATGGAGAGAGGTGTAGAAACTGTCGTTAGAGGAGTCCTAAAAAAGCTGGACTGGCATTGCCAGGGAGGGTGTTGTACTCACATCAGCGAACTTATGATTACGGAAATGGGATTTGTTGCACTTGAGGAGCTGCACAGCTAGATTGCAGTCCAGCCGGTACCGCTCCTGCAGATACAGATGTGGTTCAGAGACCAGGCTGCCCAAGGGAGCAGGGCTAGGCCAGGACGAAACCAGCCACCAGCGAGGAAGGCCCCCTAGGTTCACATACATTGAGTTCCTCCAGCTTGTTGATGGTGTTCTTGGCATCCAGCAGCTTGTTGGTCAGCTCCACGATTTCCCAATCCAGTGTCTTCCTATCCATCTCAGCCTTCTTAATCTGAGGCACAAGACTTTTGGTGAACACAGCCTACACCCCAGCCAGCCCTTCCTCCCCTGCCCCTCCTCCCAGCCCAGAGACACAGGAAGCCACAGGTGCTAGGGCAGCCAAGGCGGACGGAATAGAAACAGACAATGGACAGACAGAAGACCAGACACCTCTCCTGTTCTCCAGGCTGACTGTAGGGTGGAGGTTTTCTGAGCATGACCTGTTGCCACTTGTGCCCAGGAGAGAGGTGGTATGAGAGCTGCCCATGCCTTGAGGGAAGTAGAGGGGCTCTATGCACCAGGCGAGGCAGCTGGTATTTGAGAGGTGATAACTGTGCAAACCCAGGAACTAAAGCCTATGTATGTAATTATTTCCAGGATCAGGCTAGAAAGAGGAAGAGTGGGCTGGATGGCAGCTGGGTGAGTCTGTGAGATTATCTAGTTGAGCAGGGAGGGAGCTGCAGGCTCAAAAGCAGCCTTCTGCTCTTTAGCTCATGGGCTGGATATACAGCTCCTCCTCCCCCACTAAAGGCTTGGGCTTGCTGCCACTGCAGAAGAGAGGCTGTGAGTGTTCAGTGGTGACATCAGTCAGTACCTCTGCCTGAGCCAAGTGCAGCCCTCCCAGCTGTCCCCCAGGAAGGAGGTACTGACCACTGAACAGGCCTCATATGAGGAAGAGGAAGGGAGTGGGCAGAGGGAAATGACCAGGGCCCCAGCAACCCAAGATCTCAGCTGAGGAGGCGGCCAGGGCAAGGGAGAAAACACAAACTCAGACGCAACTGCAAAAATCCAGCTGTGGCTAAGAGAGGCCTGAGAGGAGAGTGCGGCAGCAACGGTGGCAGCATGAGGGGAAGACGAGGAGAGAAGAGAAACAGTGTGAGCATTAAGACAGTCCTGACTTGCACAGCACACTGCGGCCCCCTCCCCACCACTGCCTCCTCCCTCCTCCCCAAGCCCCAAGGCAGAACAGCATTCCTTTAGCAAGTCCTAGGCCCCTGCTATGCTGTGAGCATAGTGCCTGCCAAACTGCCCTTCTGGACAGATTACCAGCGTGTGCAGCTTGTCTTCCAGCTCCTGGTTGGTCCTCTGGGAAGCTGTGTAGCTATTCTGCAGCCTGTGGAGAATACACAGCAGACCCCGAGTCAAGACCCTGTTCTTTAGACCCTGATCAGCCCCTCTTTGGTATGGAATCTTGAGCAAGGCATTCTCCCAGAATTTCAGTTTTCTCATCAGAATTAGATGATCTCTGAAGCCTCTTCCAGCTAACCACCTATGAACAGGGAGATGTGTGCATGTGTACCCTGGCCTCTCCTTCCCATACCTACGGAACTTGTCCTTAAACTTGTCCAGCTCCTCGCGGCTCTGGCCCAGCTCCAGCTCCAGACAGTCCTGCCCAATTTCCAGCTCACGCTCAAGGGCCTCGGTGCGCCTGGTGGCTGAGGCCAGGCGTCTGCGAAGCTCCTCATTCTCCTGCTGCAACAGCCTGGCAGAGTGAGGGGTCAAGGGCAGAGGGGTATCAGGGATAGAAGAGCCAGCCCTGGGCTCAGGGCCGGGCTCAGGAAAGAAAGAGTAGGGATGACAAGAGGAGAGGCAACTGGGGGCAGGGGACTCCTTGAGACTCAGCCTGAGTCTGGGGCAGCAGACACCATAGGCCTGAGAGCCCTGAGAACATAGCCTGGCTTGGAGAGTGGGGGGAGGGAGAGGATGGTAGAGGGCAGTCCAACCCCCACCCTCATTGGAGAAGAATGAGAAGACAGAATTGGGTGGGGGTACAATTCCCAGTCTGTCTCTGGTTACAGCCCAAGCTAGCCGGCCACCAAGCCCCCTAGCTCCAATTTCCCCACTACACAATCAAGCTACTCCATTATTAATCTCTTGGAAATCCAGCCCAGCACTACCCTCCTCTCCAGAGGCCTCACATGACCAACAGAAAGGGCTGCAGGGAGGCAGATGGCACAGGAGAGCCAGGAGCTAGAGAAAGACTCGCTGGCAAGAGCAGGCCCTCAGAGCCATCCACTCCTTGACTCCAGGTTCTCTTGGAGGCCATAGAACAAAACCTCTTTTTCCAGAAGGAATATTCACAATATCGAGCCTCCTCCCAGGGTCCTTAAAACACCCAACCCAACCTTTATTTCTACTTAATCCAAGGAAAAGCCCAACTGTACCAATAGCCTTGCCTGGAGCTAAGAGGGACAGAGTTGAGGCAGGGTAGGCTCTTGGGCAGCAGATACTCACTTCATCCTCTCTGCGTCAGTCAGGGGCCCCTGGGCACAAAAGAACAGAAGCTTGAGTCTCAGCTCTGGACCACTGGCCTCCTGCTTGGCCTACCCTCCAAAGACCCCTAGAAAGGGCTGTGTCTGAAACCCAAAGACTCTCACAGCAGGAATGGGCTGAAGGGCCCTGTAGAGATGGAAGTAAGCCAATAATGCCCTAGATAAGCCTAGATTACTCCATCCCAGGCCAACTAGAAGATCCAACAACACCTTCCAACCTTCACCCTTACCCACACCAGCTCCAATCCCTCTCTTAAGCCTAGAGCCAATTGCAAGTAAGTTCGAGTACATATGCTACCTTTCCCAGGGATTAAGAGGCTCTCAGCTGTTCAGAGGGATCCTAGTGACCCCTACAGACATGGCAGAGACCTTCCAGAGAAGTGAAGAAATCAGGCTGAGCTACATAGTAGGGTTCCAAGCTCTGACAATCAGGCAGACTCAGGCCCTTACAGGGGCTCAGGAGGAACAAGTATATCGATGAAGGAGAGCCTCTGGGATAATCCTAAGAGGACTGAAGTGTCTTGTCTTGCTTTTACCCTCCTGCCCTACTCTCCCAAACCTCCCACAATGGCCATGGCCCAAGAGTCAGAGCTCAGCCAGACACAAAGCAGAGCAGGCACATGCTATGGCAAGAGGGGAATGTCAAGGAGCCCATTCCCAATGGAGCTGACTGCTTCAAATGCCAATCAGGGGCAGGAAAATTAGGTGGGTGGCCACACCATGAACTTTGGAGCCACTGACACCGGGATTTGATCCCTTTCACACACAGGTTATGTTAACCTTGCTGAGCCTTAGTGTCCTCATCTATGAAACCAGGGCAAAGTCCCTTGGCTGATACCTAGCACAACACCTGGTCTTTTAATTTAATATTCCCTGAACTGAAATGGGTTAAGTCACAGCATTTCTGCCCTGAATCTGACCAAAGTGGCCAAGTATGTTTGATGAGCAGCATGTGCTAACTATCTCTCAAGCTCTGAACTACAGTGCACTGAATCACAGTGTAAATATGGTGAACCACAGTGTAAATACGGTAGCAAGGACAATAATCTACCACAATTCTTGTTTCTTCCCATTAGTAAGCTTAATGAGGGAGGATAACCAATTTGGAGAATGATTTGCAGTTGACTGAAGGCCTCCTAAAAACCTCATGCATGCTTCCTAGCAGGAAGAATGTATTTCACAAATGTTAGCCAAACAAAGCAAAGCTGGAGGAAGACCTAGACTTCTGGGGACTGAGGAACAGCTAGCCTGATGGAAGTAGCTAGGCTATAGGGGATACAGGTTGAATGGCTCTCCTCCACTAGTGGAGGACCAGAGTCCCAGCCTCCAGCAGGTTAGGACCCCTATCTGGTGGGCTGCCACTTGAAGGAAGAACAAAACTGCATGCCTGGGATCATTTCTGCTGAATTACGAAGATTCTGGGTCTCTGTGACATATGGACATATGCTCACAGCTGCCCCTATAAGCCTACATTGCTCCCACTAGCACTACTGCAGCTAGGAGACCCCAGACACTATTAGCAATGCCAACTCTCACCCCCAACTCAGGGTCAGAAGACCCCTCAGGTGGGAGAAGTCAGCCAGTCACCCAGCCTCAGGGACCTGTCTCTGCCAGCCAGGGTGAGGGTACTGGTCTTGCTGACCTCCAGCTCGAGCCGGGATCCAGGAACTTCCGGCCGCAACTCTCGATGCTCAGGTGGTGCTTTACGGTAGGGTTTCTTAGCAGGGGCTGCACTGGTCATTCTGGGAGATGAGGGCTCCTCAATCTGCTGAGGGGAAGCAAGGAAGGAGGCAGCTCAGAAATGAAGGAAAGAGGCCTCTGGACTAAGGGAAAAAGGATGGTAAAAGAGGACATATGTAGGAGCCGCCAAGAAGGAAGAGAGGCATTGCCAGGGTCACTAGAAAGGCTGGACTCTGGTGCCCATGGAATCAGGAGAGTGCTGGAGGGGGGCATGGGTCCAATGGGAACAGACAGGTGTGAAAGGCAGAGCCTAGGCACCAGGAAGAGTGGACTGTGCCTGAGGAGTGGGCAGAGAGTCTGAAGGGCAGCCTACCACTCTCCTTTGGGTTCAGAAGAAGGCCTCAGAGGGAAACTGCTCTCTATGCACCAGCTTCCTCAATTCTAAGTTGGGGTGAGAACAGCACCAATTTCATAGGATGTCATAAAGATTAGGTAAAGCACTAAGAACAGTACCTGGCACTTAGAAATGTCCAATAAATGTTAACTTAAAAAAACTCTAAACAGAAAAAAAGTTTGAGGATATTCACCCAACCCAGAATCCTCAGTGGAAGGGTCTCCAAGGTCAACAGAGCCCTGAAGGCCAAGCCCCCCTACCACTCTTCACCAGCTCCCAACCGAGAGGGGTACCTGCCTGCCCCCTCACCTATCAGCCTCCCCAGAAGAGAGCCATGTAGGGGGGTGCAGGCCTCACAGGGACATACCGTCTGTTTGTCAGCAGCTCACTCTGTTCCGCTGTCCGGGAATTAGCCCTCAGCTCTCCACATCCCACGGCCCCTCCACTTCCTCTAGCCAATAGATCCTGAAACCGGAGAAGAGAAGAAAGTGGAGACCAGGTGTCAGCCGCCTGTCAATGCCACAGGACAGCCTGCCCAGTCCGGGACCTGGAAGCCCCCCCTCCCTCTCCAGGAAGAATAAGGCAGGAAAGCCATGTGAACAGGAGGTCTGAGGGGAAAGAGGTAGAAGTGGGAAAGGACTGGAAACACTGGGTTCCTACCTTTCTCCATGAAAGCACTGTCACATGTGTCTGTATGTGTCCATGCTCTCACCTTACTCACAACCCAATTGTGAAATAGGTCTGGGTCCTATCCTGTCCCTCTCCTGACCCGCAACTGTCCTCTTCACCTCCCAGGCCTTTCAGAGTTAGGAAACAACTAAGAGATTTGGACAACATGGGCTGCAGAAAAGAATAGCAGGAAAAAACCTAGTAGAGATATAAGAATATACTAGGGAAAAAGCTCCTAGCAACATTTCCAGAAGGATCCCAAAGATTACCTCTGTGTACAATGGTGGTATACAGACTTTGTGGAGGAGGGGTAGGTCAAGGAGAAAATCTGAAAAGGCAGCAGTTTAGAGCAATGACAGTTCTCAAATAGAGTGATTTTGGTCCCTCCTCCCCCTTCTTTATCTGGCAAATGTCTGAAGACATTTCTGGTTATCACAATGCAAGTGGGTGCTATTAGCATCTAGTGGGTAGAGGCCAGGGCTGCTGCTAAATATCCTATAATGCACAGGACAGCCCACATGACAAAGAATTATCAGCAGCCAGTGCTGATAGTATGAAGGCTGAAAAACCCTGGTGTAGGAAACCCAAGTCTAGAAACACCTGGGTTCCCGGCTCCGTGATGCTTTTGATCCACCATGTGGTCTTTCCTTACTGGATAAGCCTGTTTCTCATCAGCATGAGGTGGCTGGACTGAGTGACCTGTGCAGTCCCCTCAAGGTTCCTGGGGTTCCAAACTCTGCCCCCACCTGTAGTAAGCTGGGCTGCAGCATGGGGGCAGCAGCCACCACAGGGATCAATGGAGGCAGTAACCTTAGGTGGCCTTCTGGGCATAAACAATCTTCCCGCTGCCATCCACCTAAACAGAACTGGGGGCTGAGGGAAGCCTTGCGGGCTAAAGCGTGTGTTCCTGCTGTTGGGACATGCCCTGGTCATGACTCCTGTCACATTCCAACAGGGCCTGAGGCAGGAAGAATGGTGAGGGGGTAGGGAGGGTGGGGAAGCAGGAGTGGCCTCCCTGCTCTGTCTGGGCAGCCTGGTCTCTGGCTTGGGGTTCTGGGGGAGCTGGAGCGTGACAGCAGGCACGAGCCACCAACCTCCGCCCCTTTGACAGTGAGGTAGAACGTGTCCCCACAGGGCACAAGCAGCATGCTATGTCGGGCTGACTCCCTGCGCAGGAATCTGGGCGGGCCTGAAAGGACAGTACATTCCTGGGGTGTGGGGAGCAAACAAGTCACCCCCACAGGTTCCCCTGGGCTACCCCTTCAGAGGGCCCTAAGGTGAGAGCTCCTATAGCCTGGGGGAGAGGCACACAAAGTCCCAAGCCAGCCTGGGTATGTAGGCTGATACTCAGGGAATATGAGTGGGAGGTTGTATATGAGTTGGAAAAGAGGGTAGAGTCAGAGACACAGGAATATGTATTACAGGTAGCCAAGATTCTACAAAACCCAGGGGAGGTTCCTAAGTGGGGCCTCAGAAGCCAGGTTCCAGCTCCCTTCCCCATCTGATCCCCAGTTAGCTGAGTAGCCCCGTTCTTCCTGCAGGCCCCTTTGTACAGTCCCCTCTACTCTCAGCTGCTTCTTTTCTTCCCTATCCATTTCCTGCTGATGTCCGCACTGTCCTCTAGGCACCAGGACACGTGTATGGGTGGTGGGTGAACAGGGAAGACAATGACACGCCCAGGTATCTGGTAATTCTACCTGTAAGGAGAGCGGCCTCATTCCATGCCCACAGCCACCGTTCTAATTGCCACACATTCTTCAGCGTATCCTGTCTCATCTTGACCTCAAGTCCCAACTCCCTGGCTCCACAGCACATATTCCCAGGACTTCTACAGCCACATAGTCTGGATTATTGAAGGGGTGGACAGTGTGGATGTGGCTGGCAGTGAAACAGGGAGAAATGCAGACACAGACTCTCTGGGATGAATGGTAGGGGGATGGGTAGGTTCTCTCTCCCAGCCAGAACCTAGTCTGTTCACACATGTCAGTCACAGGGCAGGGAACCATTGCCAACTGGGGAAGCAGAAGGCAATGGCTACTAGAGAGACAGTCTACCAGGGAGTCTGCAGTGTCTCCAAGGCAAGTTCATAAGGGAGAGTATGTGCCACTCCCTGCCCATGTCCGTAAATACCAGTGCATGTCAGGCCCCTCACTCAAGCTTCTGAGATCTGCTAAGTGCCACAGATACGGCCCACAGGGGCCCACAATTCCAGCACTGAACAGGAACACAATGGGCCTGACAGGCCACTATTCCTGACTGGGAGTGCTACAGGGAAAGACAGACCCAAGGGTGAAAATAATGCCAGGTACAGTGGAGAACAAAATAAGAAGCAGCTGGACACCAGGCTCACAAGCTGGGAAAAGATGAAAGGCAGCAGAGCAGTCCCTCCAAGAAGCACAGCTACCAGGTGCAGCCTCCACTAGCCACATCTCCTTCACCCAGAGGTTCCCAAGTGGACTTGGAGTGTTTCAGCCCCAGGAGGATACCTAACCCTGTGTCAAGAAAAGGAAGCATGCAGGGAAAACAGCTCAGAATGGGCTATGGGCCATGATGAGCAAGCAGTCTCTGGGGCCTCTTGATGCCAAGCCAGTTCCAGGGCACTTCCAAGAAGATGATCTTCTGGAAGGTCTTGAAATTAACAGGGAAGAATCACTCCCAAACTACCTGAGCTTCAAGGTATTGGGGGCTGATGACTAAGGATGTGGGGCTACCAGATCACATGCTGGGTTTGTACTACAAGAACAGCTGTGCTATGGGGAAAAGCTGAGGCCTAGGATAAAACCTCTGGCTGACCCAGTCTAGTCTGAAGCTTCTCAAGATGGCCCTGCAGGCACTGTTGAGAGAGACACCCAGAGAAGCAGTAAGTCCTCCCCATCTCAAGGGAGGTGAGATGAGAAGAAAAAGCAGCATTCCTCACCCGTCACTGCCCCACCACCAACTCCGCCTCCTTCTTCCTCTTCTGCACAGTATTCATTCTTCACTTACTCAAAATCAGTTTGGAGGAGAGACTCAACTCCGATATCTGCTGGGGTGGAGAGGAAGGTGATAGCTTCCAAATTGCCATGTTGTAATTTGCCAGTCATTGCAGGCCGCCTGTTGCCGCCTGCTCTGTATTAAATACCTTCTCCCTGATTATAGCCCATTGGGCATGATTCACTGCCTCCAGAGAACAAAGTCTGCTTTCATTATAAATGGGACTCACACACACAGTGAACCTGCACTGTGAACCCAGGGAACAGCTGAACAGAGTATAGACAGAAACAGATATATGGAGAAATGTGTGCCAGAAGTAGACTGAACAGTATCCTTTAATCAAAGGACACAAAATTTGCCAAGTATCACTCTTTAACCAGAAGATGGGACTCATGTCTGCTCCCTTTTGTGAATATGGAGTATGTATATGTGACCAGGACTTCCACTGTGGCAGGGATCACCGCTGCTGGAGACAGAGTGGGATAAGGAGAAACCACTACAAAATCCTGACTTTCTCTAAACTACTCTCCCTACTCTTGCTCCCAGAAAACACTCACAGGAGGCAACAGCAAAAAGGTTCAAGCCCAAGAGCTGAGGATGCCCTTTAACTTCCTTATGCCATCTTTTCTGCAGGTCTGCCCAAGGCACAAGACAAAGTCAAAGGTGCAGGACAGGGTAGGTCCAAGAGTCCTCTGAGGGCTCAGAGGCCACTTCAACACTGGCCCAGCAGAGGGAGACTGGACTGAATCCAAAATGGGTGTGGCTATTTGGATTTTCAAACTTCTGCCTTCCCAGACTGGACGTCTCTTCCAGCTCCCAAGTTCTGCACTATGACCTCACTCCACTGCTCCACCACCCAGTTCAGCTGCCTTGCCCTAGAAAAACCCAACTGCCTTTTCCGCTTCACATGTCACCCATGTTCTCTTCAAGAAATTATGGCCCCAACAGTTCATCTGGGCTCAGACCATTTCCAAACCTAATATGTCTTTCTGCTCACAGCTGTCACTGAATCAACCAAGTGGGGGACCCTGAGGGGTCAACAAACCCAATCTTCTCAATCATGAAGGGACCACACATTACCACCAAAATCATTAAAGCTCTTCATAATTCACCCCCCAAAAACGTCAAAAGAAAGTCAGCAATCGTTACTGCTTTTAAGATGAAAGGAAAACCAGTCCTTCTTCAAAATACTCCAGCTGTGTCGTAGGCTGCCTTAATTCCTTTAGAACCCAGCAGGATATAAATAATAAAAATAAATACAGGCCATTCCTAAATCCCCTCGTCAACTGCTAAAACATGGATGTCTGATCACACGGAGACTAGTGTCTCTCCTGCGGGAACTGTCCTCAGCTATGAGCCCTGGATGTAGAGTGTCTGAACCCTGTAAGCCTGGAGGAAGCTGCACCTTTGGGGGCAGGTTACATTCCTGCCATACAAGTCCAGCCACTTCTCAAGCCTCTGAAATCCAGGCTCTGCCTCCAACTGAGGTCCAAGAAACAGAAACCACCTTCCCTGCAAGAGCCAGCCCTCTAACTTGGTGAACAGGCAGGGGTCCTGGGGATTGCCCAGGAAGGCACCTACCACCATTTAATATAGCCCCTCTCAGTGAACAGAACAGTCCTCCAGTACAGTGAGCCAATCCTTCCAGGGCTGGTGGGGTTCAGCCTTCCCCATACCGACCCCCATGCGCCCCTCCTACTTGCCACCAGCCCCCAGTTTCCAGCATGCAGCTGTTCCTAAGATACGTGAGCAAAGCCCTTAGCAATCCTGGGCGCGTGGCAGGCAAGCAGCCAGCAGCTCACGGGGTGGGGCCTGGGCAGGCTCCGCTCTGGGCTGATGACTAGGCTGGAAGATGCCAGTCTGTGCCCAGACCAGTCTTGTTGCCCCTCCAACAGCGTGTCTGCCACCCCTCTGGGCAAGTACAACCTCACCCTCTTGGGACAAGCTTCCTGTGGCCCTGACCTGGCCTTTTGCCTACTCTAAGTCAAACAGACTAACAGGTTTTAAAAGCCAAAAGAGGTGGATATTATTCTTCCACAGAGTAATCCTGAGGACTCAGAACTAGTGCTGGTGACCTTGAGCACTTACCTGGTTCCCCACCTGAGCAAATACCTCAAGTCTACACCTAACCTCATCCAAGCAAACACCTGACAAGAACAAGGGGGCTGAAGCCTACCAATGATGATCCAAGCAAACCAAACCTCCCCTGACATAAAGGAAGGACCAAAATATCCTCATGATTGTAACCAGCACTTGACATTAGTCCCCATGCCCTCTTCTAAGGAAGGGCAAAGTGAGGGGTGGCCCTGAACCAGCCTCCACTCAAGACTCCTTTAGTTTTCCTGATCAGAGTTAAGCCACAAAACCCCCAGCTTGCTAACTCCCTATTCAGGGTCCCTAAACATCTGAGCAGCACCTACTGGCTCACACATTTACACACTCCCACCCCATGCTTGTAAGCAGCCCCGTCTTTTCTCTCATAGCCCAAGGATACAGAACCTACTTTGAAGGCCTATAGGTCTCAAGTTTCCCTATCCAGCTTACCCCATACTGCACTGCCTCCAGAGGCTAGAGACACAGAACGTCTGTCTAGAGTTACCTGTGAAGAACACCAGGGAGCTCCAAGCAATCAGCCTTCCTGTTATCTCCAGAGCCCCCTTCTCCTTTCTAAGCCTGGGGGGAGAAGGGAGTTTGGTGGGAGCATCTCCGTGGCGGGCTGTTCACCAGTTTCCCAATCTGAGGTCAGGGCCTCTCCTAGACCCACTGTGGAGTCCAAAGCCAGGTCCGGCCCCTTTGAGCTAAGGCACCCTACCCAGCCCTTCTGGGCTAAAGTCCACCTGAAGCTCCAGACATGGAAGGCAGTAGGGGGCCAAACTCCACCCACTCCACCTCCCAGAGTAATAGTCACCAATGGGAGCTACATCTTAGATGGGTACCTGGTTACGGGCTCCAGTTTTCAGTTTAAGTAACTTTGTTCTTCTGCCCAGGGATTTTCCCACGACCAGGCTAAGGTTTCCTCAACCTCTTCCACCCCAAGGAGAACCTTGCAGCTAGCTGATCCTAAATTATTATACTAGGGTGAGAATGATGGGGACACCATTCAATTTTCCCCTCTTGAAAAAAGGAGGAAACTATTCAGTCTAGAAGAAAATTTCCATCTGTCTCTGAGGAATGAAAAAGAAACGGCATGCTGAGGGATATTTTCAAACTCTGTGATGCTAAAAGCAGATTAAACAGAAACTCTGCCCAATGGGAGGTGTGGTACTGACTGAGGGGAGGCCGAGCCCAGCAGCAGACTGGCAGGTGGGCATGTGGCCATGCACAGGAAACCCTCCTCTCCTGGTCATGAAGGGGAAGCATCCCCATTCACAGCAAGGAGACTGGGAAGATGGAGGGAACTCAGTAGTAAGGACCACATAGCAGAGATGGCATGAAGCAACAAGCTAGGAGGAGGAGGCTGCCAGGATGGAGACAGGAAGAGAGAACAGAGGCACTGCTGGTGGTACTCTCAGGGCAGGTTAGCTGGCCCAGGTCAGACTCACAGGGTTAGTGTCTTCTCCTGAACCAGTCAGCTTTCCTGGTTAGCATGGTTAGCAACAGACTCATGGCAGACACCCTCCAGGCACTCCATACAAACAGACAGCTTGGTTTGTGAGCAGCCCAACTCTGGAGCTGCAAAGAGAGAACAAAAGGAATGCCAAGCTGCAGGTACCTGAGGTACACACTGCATTCTCCTGACAGGGAAAACTCCCCCAGACTTACCACTAGATAGATCCTCAGGGGTTTTCTCCCATCCAGAGATCATGCCAGGTAGAAGTGGAGCACTCCCCCTGCCACCCAGTGAGTCCAGCTCACTAACCCCAGGTAACGAGGCTCTCTAGTTAGTCAACAGAAAGAGTGGTCAGCTGTTGTGGAAGGGTCGCTGCCACCAGGGGGGCAGCTCCTGTCTTGCCTATCCCCCAAACACTGCTGCCAGGCTACACCAGAGTCCTGAAAGCTGGGTTCTAAGAACAAAGCCACCCACAGCTGCAGCTACCATCCATCCCATGCCTGTGCCAGCAGAATCTACCCCACCACCTCCCACAGGCTCCAAGGAAAGGGACTGAGAACTGGCCCAGGGTTTAGAGGCTGCAACAAGAGCTGCAATCAAAACCACAGTACAATGGGGCAGTGTGTGACCCGGCTCAGTGTTGGGCCAGTCAAGGGAAGGGGTAGCACACTAGCATCTTTCAGTTTCTGAAAGGGCCAAGGGGATGACTCTTCCCAGGGAGCTGGCCCCAGAGGAACCCAGAGAGCAAGGATAAAGGCTATGCTATAGTCAGGCTCCCCAGACTCCAACAGAGACTAGTCCACCCTCTCAGAATGAGCAATGCCCAGAAAGGCTGGCATTCCCATCACAACAAGCCCAGGGAACAGCAGAAAACATTCTTTCCTGAAGTCTCCAGAACTACCCTAAGGGAAGTAACACACCCTGACTTACAGATCTCAAGGTAAATGCAACCACAGCAGTGGAGCCCCACAAGAAGTGACCCCTAGGGCAGCAGGATAGGAAAGCTACAACAAATATATCAGCAAATACTGCTGTGCTTAGTGGAGAAGAGCAACATGTTCTGAGAGAAAAAAACAGAGAGGGATTCCCCCTTCCGTCTGGAAACCCCTGCAGATGATTAAATGACTCGGGGTAGAAAGGGGAGAAGAGCGACTACCCTGGCCCCACAAAATATGGATCTGGCCCTTGTCCCAAGCCCAGATTAATGATTGATGCAGGCAGAAAAGCCTCCAATTGGCTTCCCAACTGCCTACTCACTGGGTTCTCCATATTGCTCTGACAACAGCCCTGGAACTCAAAAGGTCAAGGCCTGAAGGTGAGGTTACCATCTACGAAAGAAAGAGAACTCTTCAGGTAGGCTCTGACATCTTCCTTGGACTGATAAGAAAGCATGAACATCATAGACAGGCTATCCTTAGAATCCCCACCTATAAAATTTTTGTTAAATAATAAAAAAATACCAGCTGGTTCTGAAGCAGAGAAAGACACGTGAGATGGAAGAGCTGATGCCCACATCACACTTATATCCATCCTGATTCCCACTCAAGGGCACTCCTGCTGGACAATTTCGGCTTGGAATAATAAACAATCCCTCAGAGATAAATGAGGCTGCTGTAGTGGGAACTTATAGTAAAGCCTCTCCATCCCTCCCAAAAAGCCAGCCCCAATGGAGCCCCCCAAGCTGGGAAGGAGGCTACAACCGGGCTCCTCAAAGGATCCAACAGGGAGCAGTTGACCCTAAGTAACTTGTTAAGTGAACAGAGCAAGCTGAAGCACAGCCTGTGTTATTACTGAGTTTTGTTTATTTTACAGGTAATACATGATGAGGACTGTCTAGGACACAAAAATGATTAGGATACATAATAAATGGTTAGCAGTTGTTAAAACTGTTAGACAGTTCATTGTCTTTGGAAAAAAGGCTTAGACTGAACAGTGGGGAAGGTCTTTTACTTTTTATTTTTCTGTATCATTGGTATTTTACACAAAGATATATGTTTGTAATAAAAACATACAATCCCTCCATTTGCACTTCCTTACCATTCTGGAAGCACTTTCCCTTCCATTACACGTCCTTTGATCCTCATAGCCGAGTGAGGCCCATAGAACAAGTAGAGTTCTCCCATTTTGAAGTGACAGAGAAGAAAAGTGACTTGCCCAAGACCACAGACAGAACTGGGACAAATCCCTCTGATTCTAATTCCAGTACACACACAGAAAACTGTCTTCTCTAGGGAACCACAGAAAAGCCACAACAATTCTGCCATGTTCTTTATGGATTCCAAATATCACTGAGAGCAAACAGTTGGCACTTTTGAGATAGTAACTAACAAAGCAGTCTCACTCTTCTACTCATGGCCAGTCCAGAAGACCCAGTCCCCTTGAAAACTAAAAGTACACAACACAATCCAGTCCAGCTGGCTCACGCAACCTCCTCTCAAATCTGCTTAACATACAATGCAGCTTACCACTCCTGCCATACAGTGAAGACATGCCACAATGTGCACAAAGAAGGAGCACCCAGGGAAAAACTACTTCACTCACTTCACCTTTAGCTATTGGTTTCATCCTTTTGACAGTCTAGGCATTAAAAAGGTTGTAATAAGTCCAGGCTGTGAGCTTGGAACACACCTAGATAAGACTAGTGATACAACCAGAAAAGCAAGCAGGTTGGAGGCAATAAAAGAAGCTTAATGAATAATAAAGAGGATGCCAGCAGCCAAAGACTTTTTAGAAATGCTAATTCAGCAAGAAAATATACCTGTGTTTCACCTCCTCTTTTAACTTTAACCCCATCCTGCTGGCTTAGGGGCAGGTTGTGAACATAAAGCTGAAAAGGGAGACAGCTGAAGCCAAGCACCTGGAAAATTATTTAACATTAACTCAACCCTGAAAAATAATTAGTAATACTACTGTTAATACTATCACTTTTTGTCTATGCAGAACCTTCCTTCTTAAGAGTTCAAAAGGTTTTACCAGACAGATCCTATCTGCTTTAGTCTCCATGAGGAAGGACTGGGTGGGGTCACACAGTAACCAGGAGAGCTCAGCACCTACTATGTAGGGCCTAAAGATTCAGATTTCAGTAAAAGACCCCAGCCCTAAGAAGCTTCAGAGATAGAAGACCTTGACCCTTGCAGGAGACACATAGGTTAATGACCACTTGCATTGATGTGAGGTGAGTACTTTGAGGGCACAGAGGAGAGGGTGCCTGGTTGGGGCAAGAGTTTAAGGTCCAGACAAGAAGGCTGCCCTCCTGAGAATTCAGACATATCGTTCTTGATTGTAAATTCACACTGAAGTACCACCGGGCATTATACAATTAAAAGGTCTAGACTTCTGAAAACAACTTCCTTTGGTGTCTGTTGGGAACTAGTGCCCTAAGAACTACCCCCGTCAACTATACTAAAAATAAACAGGCAAAGAAAGGACGGTTAGTCTCAGCCACTAGCCCCATTTCTGGGGAGTATCTGAGTTAAGCTTGTTCTGTGGCACAAGATGATCATCAAAGCCCTAAGAAAACTGGGGTCAAAGTGTGGCTTCCTCAATGCCTAGATGTGTTCCACTCATTTCATCCAACACTTTCAGTTCATAAAACACCAGAAGACATAGATCCTCAAACACCCCATCTAATCATCCACAGCCTTAAATACATTACAAATTCACCATTTACCCACCCCCATCTTACCCACGAAGATCACTACCAATCCCACATGCATGTCATGATATGTCAGAGAAGTCATTACAACACAAGAATGCAGAGAAGCATCAACAATCTTATTTTGCACAGGCTACTCACTGACAATGGCCCCAATTTCACCTTTTTTATTGCTTCATCACAAGAAAGGAGACTCTCTCAATTCTACTTCCACCTCAAAAATGTTCTTGACTACCTGGCAGAAAGCAAAAGGCTTATTCTAGCTTGACTATAACAAAATCTTTTCTTATACATTCATTTCCCGAATATTTACTGAGTATCTTTCACATGCCAGGCACTATACTATGTGCTGTAAACTCATTATCTCTACTACTCAATACTCCTGCAAAAAAGATGTCACCCTCACTTTATAAGGGACAAGACCGAGAATCCTACTGGTTAAGCAACTTGCCCAAAGTCTCACAGCTGGTAAGTGGCAGAGTCTCCCTGATTTAAACCAAGTTTGCCTAGCTCCAAACTCTACTATACTGCTCACCCCACTCCCAACTCCCCCATCTCCCAGTCTTCCCTAGTCCCATACTCCTACCCTGTGATCAGGGAGGGTCCCTCCTCTACAGTGGGTCCGCTCAGGGAAAGAGAGGGACAAATAAACAGAGAAGGAAAGAGAGGGACAAATAAACAGAGAACTCACCATACAACATGGTAAGTGCCAGATGGAGGTTCAAAAAAGTGGTGTGGAGACCAATAGAAGAAACGGAGTCTATGACCATGCCACCCTGAACAAGCCCGATCCCGTCTGATCTCAGAAGCTAAGCAGGGTCAGGCCTGGTTAGTACTTGGATGGGAGACCACCTAGGAAGACCAGGTGCTGTAGGCATAAAAAATAAGGGATTATAAACTGACAAGTTCCTTGCAATCTGTGAGGTCAACCAAGGGTTGCCTCACCTTAAAAAAAGATAAAAAGAAAAGGAAAGCAGGGAAGTCTTCTCGCAGGAGGTAAAAGAGGAGCCGTGTCTTAGGGGATGAACAGTTTCAGAGAAAGGGTGAGTATTATGAGGAGAGTAGAATGCACAACAAAGAAGAATAAAGTAAGTGGGTAGCCATAACAGGTTCAGAAACAACAGCACATTTAGGAGCAATGAAGAAAAGGAAGATGAAGTGGAATGGCAGCAACTCAGGCTAGAGGATTGGAAGGTAGATTAAAGTGGGGAGAGACTGCACATCACATTTCATTCATTCTGTATGCACCACAGCTTTATAAAGCACCTATGATGTGCCCTGCACTATCCTAAATGAGAGAATACAATAGTGAAAAAGACAGTCCCTCTTCTAAGGGCACTTATAGTCTTATAAGAATCAGACAAGTAAATAGGTAATTACACTAAAGCTTAAGTGTTAAAACAGAAGCAAGCACAAAAGGAGGACACTAAAGAGGGGTGGGATCCCAAAGGAAGTGACATTTAAACTGAGATTGGAAGGGACAAAAAGGAGGAAAGCATTCCTGACAGCAAAAGCAGTACTTGCAGATGCCCAGAAGCTAAAGAGAATGAGGTAAATTCAGAGTACTGTTAAGAGGCTGAATCTAGGTTGAGAAATGAAGGCCGGTTTATCCAGAGGTCCTTGGCACCCAAAATGTGGTGGCAAGGATGTGAAGGGATTAAATTCAAAGATAATACATGAATAAGGGGTGTTATGAGGAGAAACTGATTTAGACAACAAAAAGAAAACAGTAAAAAGGGGAGACTCAACTCAAAATCCAACACACTTCACCCTGCAGTTTAATCATTTGCTACAATGTAACCTGAATCCAGAAAGTCTAAGGACTTCTACTAAAACACAAAGGTGTACTATATGGAGATAACACGTTTCAGCATGCTACCTGCAACACAAGTCAAGATAAAGTACACTGTCCTCAGATATGTGGCTCTTAAGGTAATGGAGGAGGGGAGCAGAGGCTGACAGATGCTGTCTCTCAAAATCATATGTGCCACAACAAATAGAAAAGGGCTGGGTCCGAATTCCTAGGGAAATCCCTAATTCCTGAACCCCCAATTTCCTGAAATCTGGTTACACACCAGGCACGTGCCTACTCTGATGGCAAGGTAGTCATTTACTGAAGAAAAAGATGGGGCCTGAGGGTAAGTTAAATAGACAGGGCATGACTCAGAAGGAGGGGGAAAGTGAATCTTAAATAGAGGGCAAAGGAAAGCCAAGGGATCAAACCTTGGGCACACCTCTGCCCCAAGGCTGCGCAAAGGCCTCCTGCCTGGCTAAAAGGAAAGCCTTCAGCCCTGAGCGAGGCTCAGCAACACAAGCTTCAGCAGAAGCTTCTGTTTTCCATTTTCCTCTTATGCTGTGGGGAGGGAAATGCTTAAAGTGCCATGTATTATTTTTCTCCTGTGTAGTCTGTACTTACTATTTTTAAAAAAAAGATGCATCCAGACTGTCCATGAATTTACACTACAGCTACTTCGACTGCTCATGTCAGTAATCAGTCAGAAATGAGCTTTATATTTACATCTGCATTAAAACACACACACACACACACACACACACACACACACACACACACACACACACACACACACACACACACACCCCTCCCCCCCTTAAGCCATGCTTAGAGTGGATCCTAATGTCAGTCAGTCTCTCACCAAACCCAGGGCCAAGGTTTTCCAAAGGCTAAGCTGAATCATGAAGAGAACCTAGATTTGGCTCACATGGCACAGAGGGCTCTGTCACCACAATCCCAGCATCAGTTATTATTTCTGAGAGAAAGGAGAGAGCTGTGATGAGGGGCTCAGCTCCTAAAACATTTTTTAAATAACCAAAAAATTTACTACAAGATGCATATACAAACAAAAAAAGAAACAAAGAAAAGAGATACAAACTGCCACTACACATATTTAAAAATTATCTTCTTACCAAATCCAAAAAAAAAGCTCAATTGCCAAAGCCTGACTGCCTGCATGCAAATCCTAGATTTGCCACTTACTAGGTGGGTGACCTTGAGCAAATTACTTAACCACTCTGCACCTCTATTTACTCATCTGTAAAATGGGGATAATAGTATCTACTTCATAGGGTTGTTATGAAAATTAATACATTTAAAGCACTCACAACAGTGCAGGCACATAAAATGTGCTCAATAAGCATTATTATTATTATTGCCACTCATCAGCAAAGAAAATAATTGCAGCTTCAAACAGGAAATCATTGGTACTTTAACATCACTTTCAATAGATCGAGGATATTTTCACTACATGCAGCATATACTATCTAAAACCTGTGCTTCATCTCTCTAATTTCATGACAGCAGCCCAAACCAGTACAAGTCCTCCATACTGAGACACCAGATTTGATCATGAAGCCAAAATTAGTGCCAAGATCTGACTAGCATAACAAATACATATTGAGGTTCAGATACTGTTCTAAATATACTAATGTGTTAACTTATTTAACCCTCACAATAACCCAATCGTTATGTCCAGGAGGGCCCTATCCCTACCCCCTCAAGGGAGGGTCACATCTCTTCCCTTTGAAAAGTTGGAACAACTGGACCTCAGCCTTCCCAGCCTTCTAGGCCTCACCACTGAAGACTGAGGGTGGCTGGGCCCCCTGGCCCCCCATGCCTATTACTCCTTCAGAGCCCAGGGTAACTCTACTAGTAGCAGGTAAGCCAATCTCCTTTCTTATTGATACGGGGGCCATTTACTCTGCCTTACTGAATTTGCAGGTCCTACCTGCCCCTCTCAAATCTCCATTGTGGGGGCTGATAGTCTCCAACCCTTTAGCCACACCTTCCTTAAATTGTCTCTTACTTGTAACACCTTTCAGTCACTCATTCCTAGTATATCTCCTACCAATCATCTACTTCCTCTTCTGCTTCCCTGCAGAGCTTTCTCACTGCCACTCATCTTGAGCATTCTCTCAATCTCATCCATTCTCTCCTCAATAAGTCCAACCCCACATTAGCCAAGAACTGTTGGCTCTGCCTTTCCCTCTCTTCCTCAGCATATTCTGACCTCCTCATTTCCCTCACCAAATGGGACCACATTCAAATGACCCTTTAATATCGAAAAGAAAAAGGTTCCATTTTCCTTGAAAGGACAGATACTCTCCTTGGAAGTTACTCCAAAGCACAGGCTAATCAAGCTTCTACTCTTTTCCACACCTATACCCAAATCCTTTGCAAAGGAAGTACATCCCTCCATACCAGTAATAGGACCCACTACCCTTCATACCCCTTTGATTTCCAAGACTCTCCTTTGTTTCACAAGAACTGGTAGCAACATATCTGCAAGACACCTACCCTCCAGTCTATACAATCAGACAGTCACAATCCAACTACCCGATGAACTCTGGACTCAACGGATAGACTACCAAGTCTCTCCAGAGGTTAATGGCCTCTTTCTACAACCTGCCCGCTTCATAGGTTACAGTCCTTGCAACCTCTTACAACTGTTCCATATTCCACCTTCTTTCCTTGGGTTATGACTGTCTCTGCAGTTCCCCAACACTTTCATTGCAGACCTACTAATCTCCTTCACATATATCCCCCTTGATTGGAGCTGCTATAGCTAAAACTCTTATGGCCTGGAGTTCCAAGCCTCAGAGAGGACACACTGGAACAATTTATCCTCTTACTCTTTGTTCTCCATACATGGTTCTACTTGTATACCTGACAAAGGGGTCTTCTTTCTATGCGGGACTAGCACTTATCTCTGCCTTCCAACCAACTGGACTGGAACTTGTACTCTCTCTCTCTCCATATATAGATAATAGCCCCCAATAACCAGTCCTTACCAATTCCCCTCACACACTATATAAAACATAAAAGGGTTATTCAGGCCATCCCACCGTTGGTTACACTGGGGGTCACTACCGGACTAAGCATAGGCATTGGGGGACTTGCCATTGCTCTATCCTATTTCAAAGCATTGTCCAATGATCTTGAAAAAAGCCTAGATGAGATTGCAAAAAGTAGAATTCAATTACAGGATCAAATTGACCCCTTAGTAGCCGTCATTTTACTAACTAGACGAGGGCTAGATTTATTGACAGCTGAAAAAGGAGGTCTCTGCCTCTTTCTAGAAGAAGAATGTTGTTTCTATGTTAACTAATCAGGACTAGAAAGAGATGCAGCTAAAAAGCTAAAGGATAAGGCCAACAAGATAAGAGCGCCAAGCAAATTCTTGGGACACCTGGCTAAAAACCAACTGGGTTACCTGGCTCTTACCCTTCATAGGGCCTCAAACCTTTTCTCATTTTGGCCTTTGGGCCTTGCGTACTGCGCCAGATTTCTTCCCTCCTCCAAGATCATTTACACGTGTTTACCAACCGGACTATAGCCGAAGTCATGTTACTTCACTCCACGCCACACTATCAAGCCCTCCAGCCAACTGAACCTATCAGTCAATGCCACATTCCAGTCAACTATCCACTACTAAACCCCTTTTCAACAGATCCCGCCACCCCTACTCAGTAAGAAGCAGCTACAGAAGACTGAGTCACCATCCCTATTCCATAAAACAAAACGGCTGAAATGTTAGGTCCAGGAGGGTCCTTTCCCAACCACTGTAGTGTGGGAACCTGACTTCTCCCTTACCTTTGTGTGAGAACCGGACCTTGCATCTGGGTTGGCAATGCTACATGCTCACCTCTTACTGCACTGAGCTCTCCCTCTCTTCCCCACCAAGTTACCCACCCAAAATATTCCCACCAAAAGGCTTGCTTCAAGCCCCGTATAAGTTTCAGGTCCCCTCATATCAGGACTAATGCCATGTTCAGCTCAGCCAGTCTGTCACTCTGCTAAAATAAATCTTGCTTGACCCCTTCTGCTTTTTGCATTCCTCCTTCGGCGAACCTAACACCTATTAGATAGGTACTCTTACCAAACTCATTTGATGAGAAAGCTGAGGCACAGAGAGCTATGTAATTTCTAAAGGTCACAGCTACAAATAGCAAAGCCAGGATATGAACTAGGCAGTCTGGTTCCAGAGTCAGTGCTCTTAACCTCTATGTGCACTCACCACACCGTCTTTGGTCATCATAATTTCCAAGGGGGCATCCAAAAATTGTCCTCAGAAATAAAGGGTTAGTAAGCTTCTAGAAATGGAGTCACAACTAAATAGCATGAGTTCTTCAGGTATCTGAAGGTACTGAAATTGGCCTAGTGACAGTGATTTGGGTTGGTCTATCTGGAGTCAGACTTTTTTCTGGAAGGGAGGGGGTGGAAGCAGGGAGCAGGTGACAGTTATTGAGGTGTCCTAGATCAAACCAGACCTCCCAGTCCAATCATGAAGCAGATGCCAGCCTTGCAACAGGCAAAAGCCTCCTCCCAACTCTGGCTTGGGCATAACCACAGGGCATCAAAGGAAGTGAGGACAATATTCACTGCACTCTGTGGCTCCAGACCTCTTCCTTTTTCTCCAACCCCAATTCCACTCTCTCTCAAGCCATACTTAGTTTGGCTAGTGAAACTGATTTTTTTTTTTAATGTGGTTTGATGGAGAGAACACAAAATAAGAGAAGTAAGCTACCAGAAGAGAAAGGAGCAAGTTCTACAGTCCTTTCATCACCATACTAGTCCAGACTGTAAAGTAGCTCTCAAATATCAGGGGTCTCAGGGACAGAGAGTAATGTAATAAACATTTCCAGACCTTTACACCAGTCAACTTGACCTCTTACCATAAACTGACCTGTTTTTCTTTTCCATTTTCTTTTCCATAATCCCAACCAACCTCTCCCCCTCCTCTGACTCCACCACCCACCAAATCCACATCCCCAAAGGAACACTAAGAAGCCTTTCTTACAAAAAAAATAAATAAATAAAAATCAAAAGAAGTAGACATGCTGCAAAAGTGAACTCAGGAGTTGGTGACAGCAGGTCCCTAAATGGTCCATGAACACCATCAGAAATTTGTTTCCTCATGACTCTCCACCATTTATCACCCACAAATCTCTAAATCTCTAATTCAGGCAGGATGCCAAACTGAAGATGTGATGGGGAGATTAAAGAAGATACAGTAAGCATGTAGAAAACTGCTTGTTATGTTAACCAATATTACAGGAAATGTTGGAGGGGCTTCTTTAAGAAGAAAAAAAAATGAATAAAAAATGGCAATAACTACATATCAACAATTACTTTAAATGTAAATGGATTAAATGCTCCAATCAAAAGATAGGGTGGCTAATAGATAAGAAAACAAGATCTTTACATATGCTGCCTACAAGAGAGTTTAAAATTGAAAGACACACACAGATTATAAGTAAAGGGATGGAAAAAGATATTTCATAAAGATGGAAATGAAGAAAAAAAGTTGGGGTAGCAATACTTACATCAAACAGACTTTAAAATAAAGGCTACGAGGCTAAATACCCACTTCCGGGTATTTATCAGAAGAAACCCAAAACATGACTTCGAAGGGACATGAGAATCCCGTTACATTCACCGAAACATTATTTACAATAGTCAAGACCTGGGAGCTACCTGGGTGTCCATCAATGGATGAATGGATAAAGAAGAGGTGGTACAAATTCGCAATAGAATATTACTCAGCCATAAAAAGGGATGAAATCTTGCCATCTGCAACAACATAAACGGACCCAGAGGGTATTGTGTTGAGTGGAGTAAGTCAGACAGAGAAAGACAAATGACATATAATTTCACTTACATGTGGAATCCAAGGAAGAAAACAAACAAAATAGAAACAAAACAGTTACAAAATAGTTATGGGAATGTAAAGTACAGCATAAGGAATATAGTCAGTACTACTGTAATAACTATGTACAGTGTCAGTGGGGTATTAGATTTATCAAGATGATCACTTTGTTATCTAGGTGTGTAATCACCATGTTGTACACCTGAAACTAATAAAATAATGTATGCCAACTGTACTTGTAAAATCATTTTTTAAAAAAAGAGCACCCTCCTCATATTAAATGATTCTCAGCATCATTGGAAGCCCATGCATTCTGCTTCCAGGGAACATGCCAGCCTGTCACCAGAGGACACCTTACCCGCTCCGGGGTTGGGTTTGGGCAAGTCGCTACCTCTTCTTTCCAAGCAGGCACTGTGACTCTTCCAGTCCCTGGGGACCCAGAATCTTCAGCTGAAATTGGGGCAGATGCTGCTAAGGAACTGTGGAAAGGCTGATCTAAGTCTGGAAGAGGGTCATTTGACTGGTTTTAGTTCCTTCCTTACCAAACCTGCCCAGAATCCTCCAGGTTTCTCTTTCCCCCTGCCCCAATATTCTCCTCCACGGAAAAGACCCCATTCCTCTCACATCGGCCTGCTACAGTCCGGCCTCCACCACAAGCGTCAGGGTTCTTTACTGTTAGGAAATTTCCCTCCAATCGGTGACTCTGCTTCTCCAGAGTTTGCAGACCTACTTCTGGTTTCCCCGCCCTGGACCCCTCCCCCTCTCCCAGGGCTGCCACCGGATCCTAGGTCCCCTCCCTTCCTTCCCAATCTCCCTCTTTTTTTCTGCCTCCAACCTTCCACCATTCTATTTCCTCTTGTCAACCCTGGAGCTAGTCCCTCCTCTGCCCCTACTCTATGCTAGTGTTTCCCCCACCGCGGCCCCACGCAACTCTAGCCTCCAGGTCTGACTACTCCAATCCCACAACAAACTTTCCGCCGCTGCCCGATGCTTTCAGAACGCCATCTTGGCGCGGAGCATGCCGGGTAGTGGCCACGGCCTCGGGAATCCCCACGCTCTAGGCGCCGTGCGTCACCGGGGCGTGGCAATAAGGCGTGGTCTCAGGCTGGGCACTTGGTGACCGAGAAAGATGCGGACATTCTAAGAGCGGAGTTTGGAGGCCTGCTAGCAGGGAAAGGAAGAAGGTGTAGGAATAGGGCAATAGCGGGAAGAATGGGGAAATATTGTGGTACTCCAGATAAAAAGGGGGGGAGGAGGAAAAGCCCAAAAATATAGTGAGAGAGTCGTTGCACTAGTCCCCATAATCCAAAGAATAAAAGCGCCTTCTCAGGTTGTCAGACAGAGATCTGCATGATCTAGCCTTCCATATTCATCAGCCTAATTTTCCACCTCTCTGGGGGCTTCAGGTTTCCAACTGTCCTGGGTTTTCAGGCTTTAAAATGTCCAAGCCCTCTCCTCCCCTTGTATTATCCATTCCTATTCCTTCAGCCCTCAGCCCAAATTGTCACCTCCAGAAATCCTTCCCCAGTTCCCGAGTCTGGATGTGGTGCTCCCTTTGCTGGGCATCTCTAGCCACTTGCACATAACTTCATAGTTGTAATCCTGTGCTGTAATTATTTGTTTAAATGCTGTATTCCTCACTGAACTGACACTCCTTCAAGGTAAAAACTATGTCTGATTGCATTTTCATATTGTCTAGCACACAGTAAATGCTTAATGAATAAATAACATGGCATCCTCTAATGCACTAAGCATACTTTTCTAGCTCAGGGCTTTTAGGTTTGCTATCTTCCGTGCCTAGAATGTTCTTCCTCTAGGTATTCACACCCATGCATATCTCTACTCAAATGTCACCACCTCAGAGAACCATTCCCTGGCCACTTATCTAAAACAGCATCCCCTGCCTTAATGTTTCTTTCATAACACTTACCATTACCTGACATATTAAATATTTATTCATTTGCTTATTGAATATCTCCCACTATAATACAAGTTCCTCAGGTCTGGGACTTTTTCTCTCTCATTACTGCAGCCATGGTGTGTAAAACAATTCCTAGCATAGTAGGTACTCAATAAATGTTTATTGAATGAATGAATGGCATGGAGATGAGTGATAGATTTTGGGATATAGAGGTAGGGAGTAGAGGTTAAAAATACTACAAATAGGAAAATGCATTACTGACCCCCAAGACCAAACTTAGCCCTATCAGGAATGGTAACAAAGACAGAACACAGGCTCAACAAAGGAAAGAGTAGAATGAGAGCCAGATGGAAGTCGGGAGGCAGGTCTTCAGGGAGCAGAGTCTCCTGGGAAAGCCACAATTCAGGTAGAGGAAATGGGGTGGGCCAGAGGCTGAGTTTACTCAGATCTAAAGACAGCATCCACCCCAAACCCAGGCCTCTCTTGGCCAGATGGTTCCGGAGGAGCCTCAGCATCTGTTCCTCTGTAAATTATCCAGTGCTCCCTCCTGCCTGTCCTCTCTGGTGACAGCCGGAACAATTGTCCAGGAACTCCATCTGCTCCCCTGTACTTCTCCCCTCCACAGCTCATCAACGTTTCAGAGTCAAGCGGTGTCCCTTTTCCCTGAGCGTAAGGATGGGAGCTAGGTCTGTCTCTTGGTAGAGCTGGCCTCAAGCACTTGCTCAACCAACACAAACAAGTAAAACCTCAGCAGAGACTCCCAGGTCCCTGGAGGGAAAGGTTGGTCAGTCATCTTTATTTCCTATCCCATCCATGCTTTCAATTCCATACAACTTTTTATTATTATTAATTTAATAAAGTTTCACTAAATGAATCAATCATATTGGTTCCTCCCAATAATTACATGTTTCCATATGGTTCCCCTTAACTTGCCCATACAGTATATTCAAAATGTGACATTTGTTGTAAGACTACAAACTCAGAATTTTTGATATATAACTTTTACTGTTTACTAAAAGGAGTCAGACTGAAAGAAAAAATGAGGAAGCTGGTTTTCTTTTCTAAATAGGAATAACCCCCAAAGTCCCTCTCTACCTTTTCTGAAATTGTTTTGTGATTCACAGAAGGAGGGAAGCCCATGAACTGTCAGATAAACAAATTTATGGTTATAAAATATCAATAAACATAAACATGGCTTTAAAAAGAAAGTCATACTTCTCCAAAGTTTTTAACTTTTAGGATATGTGAGATAAAGTTCTTTTTACTAGGAAGAGACTGGTTTACCTCATCACTCTCTCTGTGGATGTACAAATGCATGCATATATATCTATATATTCCTTAGACCACAATTACATAATTGTTCACCATCACTGTAAGAGAATTGTGAAGAAGGTGGTGAAAATCAAAGATCTCTTCTAGGCTTTCAGGGTTTTGCAGAATAGCTGCAATTTGCAGAAGAGTCAAGCTCATTGCATTTTGATAGCATTTTTCATATGGTGTGCCTTGGTGTCCACTGGGCTGCACTGGCTGCAGTGTCCACCTACACAAGCGTAGTCAAATATTTCCCAGGGCACAATCCACCCAAGTACAAAACAGTTCTTTGTCCTAGTTTCATTTATGTAGATCTAGTCTCCCAGCTGGAATGGATGCGTTGGTGTGGAGTCCAGGCTTGGCCTGACAGACAACAGAGGTGGAAAAGGGCCTTGGAATAGAACTGGATCTTGGAAAAAGACAGCAATTTAAGCTCCAGGCATTGGAGGAAACTGCTAAAAAGTTGAAACCATGCTCAGCCCCACAGTCCTTTGACCTGTTCATCATAACAACTAGAAGGGTCTTAAAGCCATATACAATGTTTGAATTGCAATTGACATTATCTACTAGTAGTTTAAAGCCAGGAGGCTGCCTATATTCTTATTTGCGACCTCAATTGGACATGCTAAACCCTAGTTACATGGTTGTTTTGACAATGATTTCAAAACTTCAAGAGGCAATGACTTAGCCTGCTTCCCTAGGTTTAAGTTATACACATCTCCTGATTCCTCTGTCTATTAATAGAAGTCCACAGCTGCCTCCCTGGGGATAAACTTTTATTATGTGTAAATGTCTTTTTCCTAACTCAGGATGTTAAATTTGATGGAAGCCTAGGAAATGTAATTTTAAAGAACTTAAAAGTTGGTGGGATCTTGCATTCTTTAATATTCTTAAAACCACTTATACCTCTTAAAAGATAATGAAGGCAGGAACTCAAACAAGTATTTATACATGCATATATGCAATAAAGCTATTCATAGCAGCATTATTACAATAAGCAACCCAAGTGTCAGTTGACAGATGAATGGGTAAACAAAATGTGGTATATACACACAATGTAATCTTTTTTAGCCATAAAAATTCTGACACATGGGTAAACCTTGAGGATGTTATGTTAAGAGCAATAAGCCAGTCACAAAAGGACAAATACTGTATGATTTCATTTATATGAAGTACCTGTAGTAGTCAAATTCATAGAGACTAAGAATAGAGTGGTGGCTGCCAGGTGCTGGGGGAAATGGGGATAACGAGTTGTGTTTAATGGGTACAGAGTTTCAGTTTAGGAAGATGAAGAAGTCCTGGAGCTGGATAGTGGTGATGGTTACCCAACAATGTAAATGTTGGCAATCAACGTTAATGCCACTTAATTGTACACTTAAAAATGGTTCAAATGGTAAATGTTGTTATCCACAATAAAAAAATATTTCCAGTAAAAAATTCTTAAAATATACATCCTATGCCTTTTTATACAATACTGAGTTATCTTTTCAAATTTCTTGTGGAGTCTCCCAACAGTAAGGCACAGACTCCCTGAGGGCAGGGCTTGTCTCTCCCCTCAGAGTTTGGGCACCCCAAGGTGAAAACCTTTTCTTCCCCTCTCAGACTTCAATTCTGAGTCCTGGAGAAGCTCAGAAAGTACAGAAGAAACAGCTCACCTCCCTCTTCTGGACCACACCGGAATCTGTTTGTCAGGGCCTGCTTCACTCTGAGCTGGTGGAAGCTACGGTCCCCAGTCTATTTGTTGAATCAGGAGGGCTTCCCTCTATCCTGGGTCATTATCTGAAATTTCGCCTTAAATGTATGTGTTGCCTCATAGATTAAGCAATTGTTTATACATGAAAAGTTAACAGAGGAGGTTCAGCTTCAGATAAATATCCAGGGATGGCCCCTTAAGCAGTTGCTAGAGGAACTGGAACATGACCTGCCTGGGCTGTTCATTCCTCTCTCACCCCCTCATGGGACCTGGGTGGCAGGGGCTTCACAAACATGTGGGTGGAATCTTGGTATTGCTGTGCTTTACACTCATTGTTCTGGATAGAGGTGAGCCTCTTGCCCTTCCAGGCCTATGCACATGTATCTGTACACTCTCATGGCTCAAAATGAGCATGTTCCCTCTCTTGACATTTTGGACATTAGCTACATGACTGCACACTGGGCCCATCAGTGGACAAAGTGTCCCACTCTGCCACTTCTCAACTAATCCCAAAGCCCACAATCAATATCTACCCTTGCCCAGCTTCCTCCCTTTCCCTGAGCTAGTATCTTTAGGTCCCCCAAGCATGGCATCCAGGGCCTGAGACAGCACTCCAACCCGTGAGGCATACAATAGGTCCTGCCAATACACACACACACACACACACACACACACACACACACACACACTCCACACAATCATACATAGCCCAAAGGTGGGGCACAATAGCTGGTTTGGATTTTAGCCCTGGAGCAGCTGGCTCCAACTCCTGCTATGCAGTAGGGGTGGGGGTGGAGGACAGGAAACAACAAGAGAAGGGAGGACATTTGTTTCAGGACCTAAAGGCCCCTGCACTGGCAGAAAGCCCAGTGAAGGGTGGACTACTTGGCTCTGTCTGACTCCTTACCTGCTCCAACTCAGCTCCTATCTGGGGCCCCTACTTATTGAACTGGCCAGAACCGGCTTGGAGAGATGGTGGCAGAACAAAACAAGCAGGTAAATAATTACCCTTCTCCTGGTGAGGACAATGGCCAGGCCTGCATGCCACTGGTTCTCCATGAGGACCAGAGCCCACAAGTACAACTGGTCCCTCGTTTACTTGCAGTGTGTGGGCAGTGAGTAGGTGTGCCTGCCCTCCTAGACCACAAGCTGCTTGAGGTCAAGGCCTAGTACCTTTTCATTTACATTAATTTGTGCATTTATTCCACTAATGCTTATTGAGTGTCCAAGGCCTCTTCTTTGCTTCTGACCACAGTGCTTACTGCCACGCTATGCTCTGACAGAGAGTGGGTGGGTCAATGAATTTGTGAATGAATGAATGACTCCTTTCGCTCCTCATTCTCTTGTCTCTGTGCCCTCATTTTGTGTTATACACACAATGTTATTTTTTAGTCAATTCACTTAACACTTTATTGGACAAGCTAGGCCTTTTCCAATGGTTTTAGAAATTATCATTACCATATATTACTAAACAAGTTACACAAAATTTTTTGTTTGAAAAGGAGGCTAAGGAGAAAGGAGGGGATCTTGAGAACCCACCCCCTAAGTGAGGAGTAGGAGGATGAACTCATATGTCTGGGAACCCTGGAGGAAGGATTTATTGGCAGGTACTCAGAAAAGAAATGCTCAGAAAAGTGGGAAATCTGAGGGTTGGGAGACTAGGGTGTTCTGGAGCAGTGGTTACTATTTGAGTGTGGGATCAAAGCTGGAAATGAACCTCATATGTCTAGTGGTGCCCCCAAAAGAGGCAACTATTAAGGCAAACTTAGGAGGACCCTAAAGTCATCAGACGTCCAGCCCAATCTGTTCCCAAAGTCTTCCAAATGAAAGCAGAGTTGATTGGCATCAGCCAGGCAGTTCTCACCACACAGCCCACACCAGCCTCTTTTCCCAAGGATAAGATAGTGAGTAACAGCAGGATCTTTGAAGCAGACAGCCTGGGTTCATATCCTGGCTTCATCACTAACTAGCTTCATGAACATGGACAAATGATTAAAGGTCTCTGTGCTTCATTTTCTCCATCTATAAAATGGGTTAAGTATAGTACCTACCTCATAGAGTTGCCATAGGCTCAAATGAGTTCATGCATGTACAGGGCCTGGTACATAGGATAGCTATCTATTCACCAGCAAGGACCTTGAGGCTCAGAGAAGTTAGATGTTTAGTGAGGGTCATCCAGCTATGGATGGTGGAGCAAGGATTTGAAGCAGCTTCTGGTACTCTTGCTTTGACATCACACAGCCTGAGGCATAATAAGAGTGGTCCCAGGCTTCTGAGCCAGAAAGTAAGATGCCAACAATGGTGAAAATGGATACATGAGAGAAAGGGATGGGCTTGGAGCCAAGTGATGAGGTAGAAAATGCTTGTTATGGGGTTGGCTCTATAGTGTAGTGGTTAGCTCGTCTGTTTTACATGCGGAAGGTCCTGGGTGCGCCAGGCTCACCCCCGCCCCCGCCCCAGTGCGCCAGCCCCGACTTTCTGTCCCCCCACCCCCCCACCCCCTCACCCCCCCACCCCTCCCACCACCCCCACCACCCCCACCACCCCCTGTGCTGCGCCAGGAGTGCCAGGCCCTGCGTGCACATAGCGAGCATATGGGAGGAGACGCCCTGCCTTCAGAGATCCAGTTCTTAAGGGGAAATGGCAAAATACATAGATCAGGGGAGGAATTGGGGGCGGGGGATTAAAGAAGGGAAAAAAAATGCTTGTTATGAATCTGATGAGGTGAGGAAGGGGTTGACGAGGGCTGAGGCAGTGGGGATATATCTCCCATGACTTCCCAGGGCCATAGGAGAAGGAAGTTCAGACAAAGTTTGGTGAGCAGCCAGAACAAGGAAATAAGAGCAAGAGAGGAGGCAAGGATGGCCTTGAGGTTTTAAGCGTCAGTTATCCAGAGTACAGCAGAGCCCCTGCCAGAGACAGGTGATTGGGATGGGGGTGTTCTTGGAAATCCAAGCAATGAGACAAGCCCTCTTTCCTGAGTGATTGTTAAATGGGGGAAGGTGTGTGTTAGAAATAATTTTGCAGAGACAGAAGCCTAAACTAAATGATGCCTTTTACATCAACGAGCTTCCACCCCAGTAGTGGATGGATTCTCAAAGATACTTAAATGGGCACAGTTGCTAAGAGACAAGCTCCAGCATAGTCCAGAATAGCCCAGTTCAACTTCGCATCATTGCTCTTGTAAGCAATCCCCCTCCTTTTCCAGGGCAGCAGCCATTCATCCTAGCCCCATTCTCTTACCTCTTGTAAAACATACATAACTATGTTTTTATACACACTATCTCATTCCACCTACCCTCACAGGGACCCCGTAAAGACTAAGGCTGGCACTGTTCTCTCCATTTTACAAATGAGAACACTGAGGCTCAAAAATATTATGAGCCTTTCTCATAATATTTTTCTCATAATATTATGAGCACACCTCCTTTCCTCAGCAGTTCCACAGACATCCCTTGGTGCCCAGGGGCATTTGTTTTTTTCCCTCTGGGAGTAATAAAATGGTGGGATAATAACTGGATATTAAGGAGGCAGTGAAAATAGATAGTAGGAGATAAGCCAACATTATGGATAAGCACCAAACAGCAGGACTGGAACCATCCTAAGAGATCATTGAGTTAATGCCTACCAGTTACCAGGTCAACGTAAGCCCAGAAAGATGGGACTTGCTCACTGAATACCTCTGACGTTTTGTCACTCCTTTTGTTTTCGTTATCTATCACTGCATATAACAAATTACCTCAAGATTAGTGCCTTAAGACAACAATCATTTTATTATCTGTAAGATTTCTGTGGGTCAGGGATTTAGGATGGGCTCAGCTGGGTGGTTCTGACCTTATCTCTCATGTAACTGCAATTAGTCAGAGGCTGGAGCTGAAACAGCAGGAGCTGAAGTAGCCGGGGGCTGTCTGGGCCTCTCTCTCCATGCACTTTCAAGTCCTCTCCATGTGTCTCTCCACTGGGGCTAGTTGGGGCTTCCTCATAGGCAATCAGACTAATTACACGGCAACACGGATCTCCAAAGGCAAGCACTCCAAGAGAATCAGGTGAAACTTGGATCATCTTTTGTGATCTAATCTCAGAAGTCACATAGCATCACCATAGCTACGAGTCTTTGACTTCCATTGTCTCGATTCGAAAGAAGAGCATGTGTCATGGGAAATCTTGTGGTAGCCATCTTTGGAAAATACAATCAACCACACCCTTGCTCAATTGCCTAGATCGATAGCATGGCACAGGGGAAAGAGAGGCCTGAGTCTGAACTCTGGGCTTCATCACTCACTAATTCTGTGACCTTGGCAAAATCACCTAACCCTTTGTATCCTCTCCTTCCTCATCATAAAACCAGAATAATCGTAATGCCTGCCTTGCAGGGTTGTAGTGAGGATTAAGTGGAAGGGCCTGGCCCATAGAAAAAAATGTTTTTCTTCTCCCAAGTTATGAGAAAGCAGTGAACACACCATCAAAATAAATCCTTCACCATGCCAATGACATAGCTGTATTATAGCTGATAACAAAACAAAGTCCTTGCTCTCACAGAGCTTATATTCTAGTGGAGAGAGCCAGTCAGTATATAAATATGCTAATAGATATTATGTCAGGTGAAGATAAGTGTCGTGGAGAAAAATAAGGTAAGATAAGGGAACTATGCCAGGGGTGGGGGTAGGGTTATTATGTATGTTATCAGGGCGGGCCTCTTTACTAAAATGAAATTTGAATGGAGACCTTAATGAAATAAGGAGCGAGCTATGAAAATATCTGGATAAGAGCATACCAGACAGAGAGAATAGCTAGTGCAAAGGTCCTGAGGCAGGGAACATGGCTTGGTGTGTTCAAGGATCAATGCAGAGGCTAGTTTAGCTAGAGCAGAGTAAGGCAGGAAGAGTGTAGGGGATAAGGTCAAATAGGATCTACTGGAAGGTTTTGAGCAGAGATGTGGCATAATCTGACTTCTATCTTTTAAATAAATTTTATTTTTGAATAATTTGAGATTGACATGAAAGTTGCAAAGATAGTAAGGAGAGCTCCCATATACCATTCACTCAGTTTCTCCTAGTGTTAACACTTTACATTACCATGGTATATTTGTTAAAATTAAAAAGTCAATATTGGTACCCACATGTAAACTAAACTCCAGACTTTTTTCAGACTTCACTGATTTTCCATCAATGATCTTTTTCTGTTTCAGGATTCAGATTAGAATACCACCTCACATTTAGCTGCCTTCTGTTTTATCAAGATTACCCTGGCTGCTTCATGATAATAGAAGACTCATTAAGAAGCTGTTGTAGCAGTAGCCCAGATAAGAGCCAGTGGGGCTTGGACCAGGGCATTAGAAGTGAGATTGTGAAAAGTGGTCAAATTCTGAATGAACCTGAAGGCAGAGCAAAGAAGATTTGTAGAACATGAGATATAAGAGAAAGAGGAGAGTGATGTCAAGGATTTTGGCCTAAAAAACATTTAGGCACTTATTGAGAGGGCTAAGACTGACATAGGAGGACTATTTGGAGATGGAAATCAGGAGTTTGAATTTGGACATGCTAAGTTTGAGTTGGCTATTGGCCAATCAAAGTGGAGATATCAAGTAGGCAGTCAGATACAGGAGTCTGGATTTCAAAGATAAATCTTGGCTGAAATATAAACTTGGGAGTCCTTAGCTTATAGCTACTATTCAAAGCCCTTAGGCTGAATGAAATCATGAAGGGAGTGAGTGAAGGTAGATAAGAGAAGAGGTCTAAGTATTGAGCCCTGGGAACTGTGGACAAAATTGGGAAGATGAGGAGGAAGAAAAGGAGATTGAGAAGGGGTAGCCATTAGGGTAGGTGGAAAGATAATGAGAATGATCAAAGAAGCCCAGTGAACAACACTGTCGAATGCAGTTTACAAAGCCAGTGAGATAAGGACTGAGTAATTATTAGATTGGACAATTTTGAGGGCATTGGTGACTTTGATAGGAGCCATTCTGGTGGAGTAGTGGGGGTGAGAATGGTTTCGAGAGAAAATGAGAGGGGACAGCAGTTATAGACAAATATTTTTAAAGAGTTTTCCAGTAAAGGGGATCAGAAAAATGTAGCTGGAAGAGAATATGGAACTAAGGGAATTTATTTATTTATTTAAGTTGAGAGAGAGGGTGATGAAAAATGACTCCATAGAGAAAAGCAAACTGATGACGCAAAAGAGATGGGGAGAACTGATAGAGCCCTGGAGTTACACAGATAAGAAAGGATGGGAACTAGTTAGTGCCCAGGAAGAGGGGACCACACAGGTAAGAACTCAGAGCAGGCAGTGCATCTTTGGTAACAGGAGAGACGACAGAGTATATGGAGACAGATGCAGGTAGGCAGTAGAAGTGTGGAGAAATTCTCTTCAGATTACTTCTATTTTCTCCATGAAGTTAGAAGCAAAACCAGTAGCACGCTGAGGAGAAAGAGGAGGAGATAGAGGTTGAAGGAGAGAGAAGAAGTTAAAAATAGCTGTCAGGGAGGGCAGGAGACTGCACAGAACTAAGGAAATACAAGCATATTGGTGGTCAGCACAAAGGGTGTTTGAAGTTATGAGTTTAAGTGAGACAAGTCAGACTGGAGATGTGTTTTTTCCAGCCACATTCAGCTGCTTGGGTGCAGGCTGGAGAGGGCACGGCGGTGGGGTTTTTACCAGATAAACATGATTGAAGAGAGGGGCCGGAAAGTTGGTATATGCAAGGGACTGATTATAATGATAAATCATGGACTCAAAGCTGGGTAAGGAGGGAAAGATGGATGTGACAGGGGTAGGGGACACTGAAAAGGATCAATGGCTGAGAGACAGACCTGACTTATCTATAGGAGACACAGTGCCAAAGGCCCAAAATTCTTTTAGGGATCCACAAAATGTTTTAATGTTAATGTATTTTTAAATCAGGAGAAAAAATGAAAATAATAAAAATGAATATACAGCAGGTCCTCGAATAACATCATTTCATTCAACGTCATTTCATTATAACGTTGATGAGTCCAAAAAAAAAATCTGGGGTAGGGCCATTGTCTGTGTGGAGTTTGCACGTTCGCCCCATGTCTGTGTTCCTTTGCTCCTGGCACTCTGGTTTCCTCCCATATCCCAAGGCCACGCACATGAAGGTGTCTACATTGACCCTGTGTCAGTAAGTGTGGGTGTGTTTGAGAGGGCCCTATGATGGAAGAGTGTCCTGTCCAGGATGGATTCCCACCTTGCATTCTGAGCTGCCAGGACAGGCTCCAGCCATCTGTGACCTAGAACCGGAATAAATGAGTTGGAAAATCATTATCTTACTTGTTGTTATGAATTTTTCTTAAATGTATGTATAGCTTACATTTATTTCAATATTTAACATTAGAAGTGTCTGGGGTCTTTATTAAGAAGTTTGGTGATGTTTTGTGACCAAAAATATGCCATAGGAACTTAACTCTTGTTTATATCAATTAGCCTAAAGTAAAATTGATTTCGATATGTATCGTTTTGCTTGTTACAGTTTCCAAGAACCTATCGACGACATTAAGTAAGGACTTACTGAATAATAATGAATCTAGCTTGGATTATATTCATCTTTATACCAATGCACTCATAAAATATAATTTTAATATTCTTTTGTGGAGGAAGGGGGCCATGAAGGTAAAGTGCATAGGGCCCACAAAAGTTATAATGTGGCCCCTGTGATCCCAGTGGATGCAATTCAACCTAAGGATCCAGAATTATTTGAGTCCAGGTACTAGAGGGCATGGGCTGAAAAGATACATGCTGGTGATAAGAAAATGTGACACAAAATCAAAATTATGAAGTGTGAATAACAAGGTTTGGCTGGGACCATCCTTCTCTCTGGTGGAGAAAAAGAAATGGAAATGGGAAGCTAGTTTTATCAGTCATCTATTGCCATATTAATAAACCACTCCAAAACTTAATGGCTTAAACAACCATCATTTACCTGCTCAGAGTTTGGTAATACAGGCTGGGGCTCTGCTGAGCAGTTCTGTTGGTCTTGCCTAAGCACACTCATATGGCTACAGTCATCTGGAAGCTTGACTGGGGCTGGGTAATATGACCTCATATGTCTGTTGGTTGGCAGCCAAGGCACCTCAGTTCTCCTCTGTGGGGCTGCTCATCTTCCAGTGGGCTAGACTGGACTTCTTTACATGATGTTGGGCATGTTCTAAGAAGGCAAAGGGTCAAGCTGCAAGGTCTTGAGGCCCAGACTCTGGAGACTCACACAATATCACTTCCGCCACATGCTTTTAGTCAAAGCAAGTCATAAGGCCAGCCCAGATTTAAGGGGTTGAGAAACAGACTCCACCTGTTGCTGGGAGGAGCAGCAAAATCATTGCAAAGGGTCATATGGGACAGGAGGAAGTGTAGTGCCATCTTTGAAAACAAACTATCACATTTATTAGAAGAATTGTCTATGTGGTAATGAATCATCAGGAATATCCAAGAATTTGACAGAAGTGGGAATGAAGACTTCAAAGCATGAAGGAGTAGTAAGTGATATAGTCTGATGTAATCAACTTCCAAAACTTCAAATATATCATTACTATTTTATCAGTGAATATCGAATTTCATTAATGAGAAAGAACTGTTCATTTTCCACAACTTTTATGACTCAGTCACTCAACAATTCAGACTCTATCTTAAGGAAGGAACCTAAACCATGGAAAAAACTATATGCATAAAAACTTATGGCACTACTATTTATCTGGGAGCTGTGTCCCCAGTGCCTAGAATGGTGTCTGGCACATAGCAGTAGAACATAAGTGCTCAGTAAATATTTGTTGAATTAATTTATAATGACAAAAAAATAAATACAATTCCATAAGGATCCAATTTTTAAGTATCCAATAATGAGGGCTACATTAAATAGATTATGATCTAGTTATTTAATGGGCTATCATGCAGCCATAAAAATTTATGCTTTTGAGGACTATCAATACATTATGTGGAGTAAAAAAGGCAGTACACTAAATTACAGGTACCTAAAAAAGCAGGATACGATATTACGGGAACTGTGTAAAAACATCTAGATAGGAAAAAGGGTCAAAACAGTAGTGGTTTTATCATGCCAGTAGGTGATATTCTTTCTTTCTTTCTTTCTTTCTTTCTTTCTTTCTTTCTTTCTTTCTTTCTTTCTTTCTTTCTTTCTTTCTTTCTTTCTTTCTTTCTTTCTTTCTTCCTTCCTTCCTTCCTTCCTTCCTTCCTTCCTTCCTTCCTTCCTTCCTTCCTTCCTTCCTTCCTTCCTTCCTTTATTGTGAGCCAGATAGACATTTGATTTTGTTGACGAAGAGAAAATAAATTGGCAAAAAAATTAACAGAAAACTTTTTACAGACATTTATAGAAATTATGATTGATTTGTCTGATATCTTAAAGGAGAAAGGGAAAAAGAAAGGAGGTAAATTTTTTAGCTTCCATGAGTATTTACTGTAAGATGCTGACTGCATCTCTTGGTATAGGTTCCAGATGAGATAGCCAACTAATCCTGGATCATCTGGGCACCTGATTTCTAGAAGCCAATTTGATTAATCCACAAGTAACTCTGTATTTCTTTTTTTACTCTAGTCTAAAAGTTTTTTAATGTTATTGAATTTCTTTCATACTAATAAAAAAGCTGTACATTATCATCATGGGAAAAGGGGAAATGCAGAAAAGCATCAATATGAAGAAAAAACAACTATAATTCCATCATCCAGAACAAAAATTACTGAGTACATCAACATAGGTTTTGCTTTATTTCTTGCTCAACACCCCCACTTAGCATATTCTTAGCTTTTTTTTCTTGACAGTTTTAAACTTCAAAAGGTGACTTTTAATAGTCACATAGTGACTATTAAACATATTGACAGACCATCATCTATTTAACCTCCAGTAATTTGGACGTTACAGGCTCTTTGCAATTTTTCACTGAAAATAAAGTTAAACAAAATAAATAGAGCCGTGATATTACTCAAATTCGGAAAGCTCTTCCGGTGATCAGAGTTTTGGAAAAGTTGACTACAGAGATGGAGTGGGTGTGGCTGTTATGCCCAATGGAGATTGCAAGAAAAATTAGTATAGGGGCTCCATCCCTGTGGGGGTGTCTGTAGGAAGATGCTCTGCACGGCTTAGAGACTCTTTCCAAATTTTTGAACTTAAAGATGGTGAGATATTGATTTGAAGGTTTAGGAGGCGTTCCTAATCTCCGTTTTGTCCTGCGCAAACAAGAAACCGTTTCCTGTCCTTGCCTTGTACTGGTGTCTCTGAGCCATTAGCCTGGAGGATAGTCCTCTTCCACTCCCCCTACAGAACTCTCTCGGTCTGTTCTCTGGGTTTGGGCAGTTGACAATTAGCCTGTGGTCAAGAATAGATTTGATCCGGGATACAGAAGTGGAAACAGGGGTGGGGGCTACATTTACAGAGTCAGAGGCTTTCCCAGTCCAGGGGACGCTTCCCAGTAACGATCACAGAAAGAAGTGCAGTGGGAAAGACGGACTTGACAGAGGGATGGCTGGGGGGTAGGGTGGGCTGGATGATACTCAGGCATGAGTCGATCCTGGAAGGCTGCGGATGGCAATGCGGAGAGAAAGAAGCGGAGGGCGCTGAGCAGAGAAGTAGACAGATGAAGCAGGTGATGGAGGATTTACAAACGGAGGAGGCGTGGGCTGGTGACAGAAAGAGGGCGGGGAAGGGCACTGTGCCCTGAGTGTGCATGGGATACATATGAGAAGCGTAATGGGGAGCGGACTGGTGAGAGCAAAGGCGGGGCAGAGGGCGAGGGGCGCAGGTCAGCAAAGAAGGGATGAGAGATGAGAGAATAATAGGGCTGCGCACATCTAGCCGGCACTTTACAGTCTGCTCCCATTTAGACTCCCATAATATTCTCCTTTTGATGAAGAAAGCAAGGTTCGGAGAATCTGAGTGATAGCGGAAGGTGGGGGCCCAGGGAAAAGCGAGGCGGCGGAGGAAGGGGCGAGCGTCGCCGCGAGGTGTGTGCTGTGTGCGTCTAGCTGGTGGGCGGTGGACGCCGGCGGGTTGGGGGCGGGCCGACAGAAGCCCAGGGTGGGGAGGGGGGAGGCGGGCTCCGCTGGCGCACACCGCCCCTGGCAGGCGGCGTGAGCGCGCGGGAGGAGCCGCTGCTGCCACCGCCGCCGCCGCTCGGATTTGACTTGAGCCCCAGTTTCCCGAGCTCTGGGCTCGCATGGCAGCCGCCTGGGCGCCCGGCCCCGCGGCCCGCTAGGGGTGGCCCCGTGCTCCGCCTTGGCCCCGCGGCAGAGCCCGTCGGATCCCGGCGCGCAGCCTTCTAGCCCGAGGTGAGGACCGCGAGGGCAGGGGCGCGCAGAGCGAGCGGCGCTTGGTGACCCCAGGCCTGGCGCCGCGGCCGAACCGTACTCGGTCGAGGTGGAAAGGAGACGTAGGAGAAAGTCTTGGTTGGAGTCGGGGATGGGATCGGAGACTTCGCTGCCAGGAACCAGCCCCCGTCACCCCTCCGTGCTCGAGACCAACTCTCGGCGCTGTCCCCATCCCCGCGACAACTCGGTTCTGCTGTGTTCCCCGCCCCGGCCTTTCCTGCGCCCTGACCTCGCTCCGCGCTGCCCATCCTTCGCCTTCTTCGTACAGAGCCAGCTCCCGGATCCTATTCCCCAGTTACCCTTGCTGGCCCAATCCTTCCCCCCGCCCCCGCCCTCCCGCTGTCCCCACCCCCTCTGTCTGCACGCCCCTCTCCCTCTCGGCTTCTGTCACTCGGAACCGGAATCCATGCCGCTATCTTCGCGCCCGACCTCCTCCCAGCCTGTGCCGTCCCACAGGTGTCCGCACGTCCGGCCATCCATCCATCCGTTCCTCCCGCGGCCGGCGCTGACCATGCCCAGCGGCTGCCGCTACCTACATCTCTTGTGCCTTTTGTGCATTCTGGGGGCATCCGTTCAGCCTGTCCGAGGTGAGCGCACCCCGGGCTCAAGTCGCGCGGCCCTGTCCTGAGAGGGCTGTCCCTCGCTTGCACGTTGACCTCTGCCGGCCAGAGACGGCACTGCAGCCACTCGGACCTGTGGGGTTGGTGGGACCCAAGTCGTCCCTTTGGAACTGGACGTCCTGCCCTGTCCTAGAGCTGAGCCCATCCAATTACTGGGACCCTGCATCCTCTCCAGAGCTCCACATCTCAGGGAGCCCAACCTGGACCCCAGGCTCACCCCTCCCACATCAATCTCTTGCAGCTGATGACTGCAGCTCCCACTGTGACCTGGCCCACGGCTGCTGTGCGCCTGATGGCTCATGCAGGTACCTCTCCTGAGCACGTGCTCTTAAACCCTTTGCTCCCCATTTCTCAGCCCTTCATACCACAACCAGGCCAAGCCCCAGGGCAGGGTATCCAGGGGCTTAAGACCCTACCATTCACTCCCCATTTCCTCACAGCACAGGGGAGATTGGCCAGCCTGTCCCAACCTGCAGACCCCTTTGCCTTGCCTTTTTTTCCTGTCTTCCCATTTCTTTACTCTCTCAAATCTGATCCAGAAATTCTGAAATATTCCTCCTCAAGATACCAGGAGAAAGACTTGAAGCTTGAGAGCATTTGGAAATTGAGAGTCTTGAAAAAAGGGAGAAATATAGGAACGATATAAAGAGAATGGTTCAGCCTGGAAAAGAAAGGCTGCAGGGTTGCTGGAGAGAAGCACTTAAGAAAGGAGATCTTTCCTGATGAATCTGAGTAATTGACTGGGGTGGGGGTTGGGGAAATTCTGTAGCAGGAGGAAAATATGTCTGGATGGACATAAGGAAAGGAGCTGTCGGGAAGCTGCTGGAGGGGCTGGGGGTGTTTCGGACTCTCTATCCTTGGAGGGTTTTTAAAAAATAGGTTAGGCCTTAGCGCTGGAATCACGGTGGGAAGATAGTCCTGATGACCCTTCAAAGTTGCTCTTTTTAAAAAAAACGCTTCTGAGCTCCTCAGACAAGAGTGATATCGGGGACATTTACAGACATCCCTGCCAGGTGTATCTCCAATTAATGGATGATAAAACTATGGCTCATAAAGATTAGACAAAGTGCAGAACGAGGACTTGAATGTTGATGTCTGATGGTCTGATTCCATATATGTGGCCTATGATCTTGCACGGACCACACCTATCTGGGATAGGCCTGCTTCCCCTTAGGGACTGTCATTATGTCCTCTTGTCTTCTAAAAGCTTTAGTTTTGCTGCCTCCATTTCCTCACATTGCCCTACCCAGAGCTCTGACCCTGTGCTTCTCTCCATCAGGTGTGACCCAGGCTGGGAGGGGCTGCACTGTGAGCGCTGTGTGAGGATGCCTGGCTGCCAGCATGGTTCCTGCCACCAGCCCTGGCAGTGCATCTGTCACAGTGGCTGGGCTGGCAAGTTCTGTGACAAAGGTATGGGAGTAAAGAGGGTAGCTGTTAGTCTGGGGAACCGCTGTCTCTTGGGAGAACATCCATCCATATTTATTGAGTACCTGTTGTGTCCAGCAAACCCTCAAATACATGGTATTTCATCAGTTTAGACTTTATACCTATCTGCTGTCTGAATTGGCCCTCAACATAACCCCAAGAGGTAGGCAAGGCAGCTGCCAAAAACAGTACTCATTTTACATAAGAAGAAACTGAGACCCATTGACAAGATATAACTTGCCCAAATTCACTCTGAGACAGACATTGCCAGTGATAGAAGCCTCCTGACTCCAAATTCAGTGTTGTTTCCTCCCACTACACAATACTAGCCCGGGTTTGCAGTATGAGCTACACCCACAGAGCCTTGGGTGGGGCCTGGGCAGGTCTGGATGCCAGATGTAAGGGGCTATATCTCAGAGCCTTCCCTGTCTCCTCTCCAGATGAGTACATCTGTACCACACAGTCCCCCTGCCAGAACGGAGGCCAGTGTGTGTATGACGGGGGTGGCAAGTACCACTGTGTGTGCCTACCAGGCTTCCATGGGCAGGACTGCGAGCGCAAGAGGGGACCCTGTGAGCAGGCAGGGTGAGTGCTGGCCCCTTGGGGTGAGTTTGAGGTTAGATGACGTGGTGAAGGGAGGATGCAGGACTGCTGAGGGTGGTGGTGGTAAAGTATTAGGGCTGATGGTCGGAAGACCCATATGGGGGCAACAAAGGATAAAACCCCAGCCTGCCAAAGTGTCTCAAATTCAGGGTTTCTCAGCTTTTTAATACCACCTGAACCATTTCTTCAACAAAAATCTACAGATCAACATGTGACTGCTCTGGCTGTGGAGCACAGAGGGGCAGGTATGGGGAAGTTGAGGACCTAGGACTCCCTTCATTCTCTGAAGCTGCACGCAGTCCCTAAGGTGTTCCAACAGCAGCCTTTGCTTCATGGTGTGCATGAGGAAATGGGCAGCAGGGTTGGACTTGTCCTCATTCCTGCTCCAGGCCTGAGAACCTGACAGGATAATAGTATACTTACTGGCACTTTGGGCCAGTCCCCAAGCTTGACATTGTACTATCTCATTTAACCCTTACAATTTGGGAAGCTGGGTACTCCTTGTGTTCCCATTTTTAAAATGAGGCATTTGAGGCTCCGAGAGTGGCTCAAGGTGATAGCTGGAAGGGGGATGGGATGGCAGTGGTCAGGATGCTGACCTGGGCTACCCTACAGGTATGATTCAGTATCAATGCCCTCTCCCACCTCCAACCCAGCTCCCCATGCCGGAATGGTGGGCTGTGCCAGGATGACCAGGGCTTTGCCCTCAACTTCACATGCCGCTGCTTGGCGGGCTTTGTGGGAGCCCGCTGTGAGGTGAATGTAGACGACTGTCTGATGCGGCCTTGTGCTAACGGTGCCACATGCCTGGACGGCATAAATCGCTTCTCCTGCCTCTGCCCTGAGGGCTTTGCTGGACGCTTCTGCACCATCAACCTGGATGACTGTGCCAGCCGCCCATGCCAGAGAGGGGCCCGCTGTCGGGACCGTGTCCATGACTTCGACTGTCTCTGCCCCAGTGGCTATGGCGGCAAGACTTGTGAGCTAATCTTACCTGTCCCAGAACCCACCACCACAGCAGACATCCCTCTGGGGCTCACGTCAGCTGTGATGGCACCAGCTACAGGGCCTGTCCCCCACAGTGCGGGGGCTGGTCTGCTGCGCATCTCAGTGAAGGAGGTGGTGCGGAGGCAAGAGGCCGGGCTAGGTGAGTCTAGTCTGGTGGCTATGGTGGTTTTTGGGGCCCTCACTGCCGCCCTGGTCCTGTCCACGGTGTTGTTGACCCTGAGGGCCTGGCGCCGTGGTATCTGTCCCCATGGACCCTGTTGCTACCCTGCACCACACTATGTCCCAGCACGCCAGGACCAGGAGTGTCAGGTTAGCATGCTGCCTGCAGGGCTCCCCCTGCCACCTGACTTGCCCCCTGAGCCTGGAAAGACCACAGCACTGTGATGGAAGTGGGGGCTTTCCTGCCCCCTCCTTTACCTCCTTTGCCCCTCAGACTAGAGTAGTCCTTTATTGCCATCCCTAAGCAGCCTCATACCAGAAATATTATTTTTTTAATACACAGAATGTAAGATGGGAATTTTATCCAATAAAACTATGAAAGTGTAAGTGGGCTTCTTTGCCAGAGAAACCTTCCTGGAGTCACAGATGTAAGAGGGCCAGAGCAGAAGCCTGGTTCTGGAGAAACCTTGGAACTCTGCCTTAAGAGTGGTTCTCAAAGAGGAACCCAGGGCACCTTTTCCCCTCTGGGGAAGCAGGGGCTGAGGTAGGGCCATGGAAAAGAATGTAAACAAGCAGCCAGCTCTGTAGCTGGAGGGCCCTCAGGGGGAGGAGTGGGCTCCTTGCTGGCTGCTTTGCAGCAGCTGCTGGAATAGCGAGTGAGGCTGGTTGCGCAAGGCAGCAGGGGAGTCCAGTTCCACGACCCTCCCTGCTTGCAGTACCAGCACTCGATCCGAGTTCAGGATGGTGTTGAGCCTGTGTGAGAGCAGGTGGTCAGTGGGCATGAGGGACAATGCCTTAAAGCAGAAAGCTGACCCGCATTCGCTCCTCTCCTGCCCTGGACTGCACAGGTGTGCCTCCAGGCTTTATCCGTGGCTCTGTGCTGGGGGCTGGGTGCAGCAGGTTCTCTAAGACAATGTGCTATAAGAATGAGGAACTGAGGTTCATGGGGGCTTGGAACCTTTAGGGCCCTGACCCCTGGGAGCCCTGACACCAAAGGCCCTGATTAGAGTCTCATGCTGGATACTTACACACCTGTGGGCAATGGTCAGCACTGTCTTGTTGGCAAAGCGTTTACGGATGGTCTGCTGGAGCAGTTCGTCTGTCTTCTGGTCCACGCTTGCTGTGGCCTCGTCAATACACAGGATCTGGAACATGTGGAGGGGGTAGGAAGAAAGAGAGAGAAGAGAAACCGGTCAGCCTTGGCTCCTGCCAAGCACTAGCCCCCAACTCCTGGCTGGCCTGGCCCAGCCCAGCCCACAGCTCCCCACCTCCAGCTCTAAAAGGAAAACTAGGTCCCCTGAGACCTCTCCCCAGCCCACTTCTTCACCCCTAACATGCCCCTGCCTTCTTCCTGGCCCTGTCTAATGTCTCTTCCTCTCACCTTACCTTGGCATCTGTGAGGAGCGCCCTGGCCAGACACAGCAGCTGCCTCTGCCCCAGCGATAAGCTCCGGCCGCCCTCGCCTAGCTCACCATCCAGACCACCTGCAAGGCACATCTTCACCCCCAGGTCCCAAGCCTCTCCCCGTTCCCTCCTCTTCCACCCTGCAGGGTAGGGCCTAGTACACTTACCCATGGATATGATCACCTCACTCAGGTGGCATTGCTCCAGGGCCTGCCAGAGGGCCCTATCCTCAAATAGGCCCCAGGGGTCCAGGTTTTCCCTAACAGTTCCACTGAACAAAAAGGGCTCCTGGGGGATGATAGCCAGCTGGGATCTGGGGAAAAAGGAGGGGACAGGACATGGGGTCTAGTCTGGAGATGTGGCCACTTCTGCTCCCAGCACAGATTTGAGCTATAAGTCTAGCAAAGCCAGGAAAGTTTGGGGAGACAACCTGAACATAACCCTCACTCTGCTCCCCAGTTAGCAAGCCATGTTCCTAGAACAGTGCTGGTGCTCTGGGGAATACCAAAGAAGCCAATGGCCTAGACTCCATCCTTAAGGAGCTTACCTCTCACTGAGGCACAAAATACAAAGAGCAAGAGAAGGCTGCGTGGCACTGACTCCAGCAATCACTGGGACAGCAGTAGTGGCAAGAAATGAGTGGAGTGTGGATAGGCAGGAGATGCTTCAAGGTTAGAGGGCCTGGAATTGGGTCCTGAGGAGCCATATGGTGGAGCTAAAACGTAAGGCCACTACAGGTCATAGAAAATACAGGAAGGGTGGGGCCAGGGCCTAGGATCAGTAATGGGCTTTAGAACAGAGCTTCCCTTCTTTTTCCATGTCATGGAACTCAGCGAAAATGATACTAGGCTAACCTGGAGGTGGTGGGGGGAGAAGTTCAGCCCCAAATGTGGCCACTTGTGCAGGGGCAACTGGCCCAGGTCTCGAGCTGTCCTGAGCACCACGTGCTGAGCCTGAGGCTAAGGGGATGAGTATCTCAGGCGCAGCACCCTGGAGGTTCTGATTCAGGATGCAGTGACTGGGGCTCTAGAGTGCAGGGTGTATGCTGGGAAGTACATGAAAGATGAAGCTGGAAAGGCGGACTTGGGTCAGACTGAAGACCTTGAGACCATATCTGTGACCCTGGACCTGAGCACTAGGAGCTCGCTATCCTCACCTGCTTGTCCTGTCCTCTGTTTCACTTCTAATCAGCCCTGACTGTCCTGAGTTCATGTAAAATCTTCCTGGCTGGGCCCTCCTCTAAGTGTCAGTAGTCTGGGTCCCCTCTTCTCCCTCCCCCAGACCTGAGCTCGGCCAGCTCCAGTTGGCTGGTGTCCACTCCATCCAGCAGCACTCGCCCCGAACTGGGCTCCAGGAGCCGGAAGAGCACCAACAACAGGGAAGACTTGCCGGAGCCTGTGCGGCCCACGATGCCCAACTTTTCTCCAGGCTGCACGTGGAAGGTCACCCCATCCAGGGCATTTGGCAGCCCTGGCCGGTACACCAGCACCACATCCTGGAACTCAATGCTCCCCTGCGTCAGCCAGCCAGTGCCTAGCTGGTGGGATTCATGGGTGGGAGATGGAGGGAGATGGGTAAGATGGTGGAGACATAGAGGGGAGAAGGGGAGGTTGGAGAGTGGAAGGAGGGGGATAATGAGAAATGGATGGCATGGGGAAAGGAGGGCAAATGAAGGAGAAATAGGGAAAATGGACACAAAGATGAGGGGCACAGTGAAGAATGGGGAGAACATGTGAGAACATTAGAGGAGCTGAGAAAAATGGTGAGGAGTGAAAGGAAAGGAACTTGGAGAGAGACTGGGGCCATCAGAGGGCCTACAGGATTCCAGCACCCAGGCCTGGGGCGGGGATGCAGGCCTACCTGCGACTGCTGGCCTTGGGGCTCCTGGGGCAAGTCACAGGAGTACTCTTCCAGCCGCTCCACACTCACCAGCATGGCCTCCGTCTGCGTGAAGCTGCTCACCAGGCCTGAGAGCAGGCCCGTCAGGGACAGGGCGTAGGACAGTGACAGGCCCACCAGTCCTAGGGGTAGAGGAGCACCAGCCACTAGGGGAGGCTTGGACATTGGGATGTGTATGGGAAGAAGTGAGGCAGAATGGGAGAATCCCAAGCTATGTGGACCGTGGGCATTTAAAGGAGGCCAGCAGAGAAGCAGGAAGATGCCAGCACCAGACCAGAACCACAAAAGGCTAGATGTAAAGCAATGGAGTGGCCCTGGAGAGGCTATGAGGGATAACAGGTGGACCTGGCAGAGTGCTGGGGATGGGGCTGAGCAGGGAAGGGGTGAGATCTCAAGACTCGTTCTAGTCCCAGGTCCACCAACCCTTGGGCAAGTCAGTCCTTGAGACTCAGATTTCTCAACTCTAAAATGGGGGAGGGGGCAGGAGAATTACAACACATCCTCATAGGGAACCTGGGTAGAAGGTGAAATGTTTGGAGTACAATGCAGGGAGAGGTCTTAGGTAGGGGGTGGGAATCACATGCTTCTGAGTTAAGAGTAAGGGGTCCTGGGGTGGTACCTGGGTTAGCGAGGCCCTGTTGGTGCTGTACCAGGGCAATGCCTGCGATGGCACTGACCACTGCAGCCCCCATGAGCTGTAGCCGAATGTCCAGCCATTGCATGGTGGCACTGGAAGCAAACTGGCACCTCTGGTTTAGCTCCAGGAGTCTTTGGTTCTCCTCCTCAAACCTGGGGGAGGCCAGGAGGAAAACAAGGCCACCCCACTGTTGCATTGACCCACCCAGACTCCTTCTGCATAGAATACCTCCTTCTTAGAGCTGATCTACACACCCACAGTCCTCACATCAGGGTACTGAGAGGCCAATGTGTTCCTTCATAGGAGGTCTGCTCTGCCTCACTATCCCTTTTTTCTTTCCTCTTCCCCCTAGTGCCCTCACCCACCCTTGCTTTCTCAGGAAACCTAAAAACCCCCTCCCCAGCACATCTTTCTTCTCAGAGGTCCCTCTTCTCCCCTCTCTTCAGGCTCTGGTTGAGAGAAACACAGTCCACACACCTGTCAGTGGCCCCAGCAGCCCGGAGCACGGGGAGGCCAGCCAAGGTGTCGGCCAGGTGGGTGTAGAGTGGAGACAGAGTGAGGCTACCTAGGCGCCGCAGCTCCCTTGAGGAGGCCCTGTAGTAGCGCTGCACACGGTAGTAGATGATACTCAAAGGTGGCAGCAACAGCAGCAGCCAGGGCAGGCCAGAGGCCAGCACAGCCAGGAGGCCCAGCAGGCCTGCTGCATTGGCTAGGAGGATGTTGAGTATGAAGGGCAGGCTGTCATCAGTACAGGCCACGTCAGAAGAGAAGCGGTTTAGGATCCGGCCCGTGGGCGTGGAGTTGAAGAAAGTCACTGGTGCCTGAGAGAAGGGGTGTGGTTGGGCAAGGTCAGGGCTTGGCAGGAAAGGGGTTGGGGGCAACCCTGAAGAGACATAGGATGGGGAGGAAGGCCCAAGGTAGAGAACAGGAAGGGACTAAAGTGTCCCCAGAATTTGGTGGCAGAAAGGAGGGGCAGGCGGGGCTTGGAGGAAGAATATCCCAAAGTGTGAAAGATAGAGACTCTCTATCCCTCTGGTCAGTAGTGATCATGAGGGGCCATGCTGGCCATTCCTCTACCTCTGTACTAGACATGCCTATGACTCTCTCAAGGGAAGGGAGCTAATATCTCTCCAGAAGATGGGGACTTCAGGCCAGTGAGTGAGATTTAAGAGACTCGATCTCTTAAAGACCCCTGTTCCCCACTTCAAAACGGAGATAGTAATGGAATCACACCTCATAGGACTGTTAGGATTAAAGGCCATATATATAGCAGTTAGGTGTTTAGCAGTCTGCCTGGCATGGAGTACATGCTCAGTGACTGCTAGCTATTTGGACTACTATTGCGAGATACAGTTTCAAAGAAAACCCCCTTTCCCTTTCCCCATCTTCCCTGTCCCCCAACTCTCTGCCTTTACTTGGGAAACAGTCCTATCTTAAGGCAGGAGACTTAAAGGGACTTTTTGAAGTACTTCCTAGTGCCAGCTTATGAGAAATTAATTCCTTGACACCCTGTAGATGTCCCCTCCTTGACTCCTGGAGGAGAGACAGAAGAGTAGGCAGCTGCTTCCTGATAGTCAATGGAAAGACATGCATAGTAGTGGGTTCACAGCCTGGATCTCCATGGAACTAGCTTTGTCCAGGTCACTTACACAATCAGAGTCTCATTTTCTGGGGATAACAGTACCTACCTCACGGGATTATTATGAGGCCCAAATAAAATAACAGACAAGGAAGGGCTTTGTAACAATGACAACAACATTAATAATAATTGCTAATTGAACACTTAGTATGTGCCAGGCACCATCCTAAGCACTTTCTATGTACTAATTAATTTTATACTCATAATAAGTCTATGGAGTAAGCAACAGACTAGAAAAGAAGTATACACAGCAACAGGGATGGATCTTAGAAACAGTCCTAAACATTATAAGAAACGGAATGTCATTTATAAAAATGTGTGTACACAAAACACAGGCATTTTGCAAAAAAAAGAAACAAAAAGATCCATATTAAACATACTTAGAATGGCTGCTTATCAAGGAAAGGAGGGAAAATGGAGAAAGGGTATACAGATACAAGGGGATGGATAAAAAAGCAAAACGAAAAAGGGGCCTCACATACACTAAGGGGTGGTTAACTCATCCCTCTGCACTTGAAGTCCAAAATGAAAGTGACTCTGAGGAAAATTCTCTTCCCTCCATGTTACAGATGAGAAAACTATAGGCTTAAGTAACTGGGTTTGAACCCAGAGAGCCTCTGTTCTTGGCTTTTCCAGGTCTCAGGTTCTCAAGTGCTGCACTCATCTAGGTGGTAGGATGTGGTCCCTGATGGAGCCCAGGTATTGAGAGGGCTCCCCCATGCCACCCATCCTCCCATCCCCTCACCATGAGAACTCGACACAGCAGGTGGCGATGCAGGGTGGCAGCTGCTTGGAGGGTGCCCGCTGCAAAGAGCACTGCCCGGAGAAGGGTGCAGAGGGAGTTGACACCAGCAATGGTCGCATACACGGTGAGGTAGAAACGGATGTCTGAGGAGCCATTGGGGGCAGCTTTGGGCAGCGGAAACATTGAGGTGCTGGGTGGTGGGGAGGGGGCTGTGGGTAACCAAAAGTAGGGCCAGTCGGGGGTCCCTTCCCTTCCTCCATGCCACCTCACCCCAACCTCCAGACACAGAGCCCCGGGAACACAGTCCCCCACAGCTCTCACTCCCTGCCCAGCAACCGCTCTGAGAGCACCAGGCCTGCTCCCAGCCCCAGTCACTCACTAGATGCTTCCGGGGGAGAAAAGAAGCAGCTGGGCAGAGAGGAGCTCAGCAGAGTCCAGGGTGATGGGGGCTGGTGCCTCCTGGGAACTATTCTTGGCTTCTTTCAGCTGAGAGATCCAGTGGGAGAGCCACCAATCAGCAGCGTTCCTTGTGGCTAGGTGGAGATGGGAAGGAAAAAGTTGAGTGAGAGATCTTTTTTCTGTTCCTCTGCCCTTGACTCTAGTTTTACCCTTCTTTACCCTGCTGGTCCTCCCCACCTTGCAACTGTCCAATATCCTTCCTGGTGTGCACTTCTTTCCCGGGCCCATCACCCTTCAACTCTGGGGAGAGCTTGATCTCAAATTTGCAGAATGGGGCAGATCAGAAAATGGCTACAGAGTGCATCTATCTGGCCTCTTGTCCCAGCTGTCACATAAGTATTGTGAGTCTCTGGGCTTTGTAAGGATTAGTACAAGGTGATGGATATGGTGGGGACTTAGAAGATAGGGCTGTGGGTGGGATAAGGGACTTCAGGGCTTAGTCCTACCTTGCATGAGGAGCAGAGAGAAGAGGATGGCTAGGGCCAGGCCCTGGCCCATGGCCTTCCAGTATGCTCGATATACGTGGAAGGCCACAGCGCCCTCCTTCTTGCTTTCTTCCTGCAACAGGCGACCAGATGTGCTCTCCTCTGCCTCTACTCCCTCCTTTGTTTTCTCTGGATTCCGTCCTGACTGGGCTGTGGCTGGGAGGATCAAGGTCAGAGGGGACTGAGTTTGCAGGATGATAGTTAAAAACCTCAGTGTTTCAGAGGGGCAGGCAAGCTCTGTAGAAAACAGTGTGGAATGAAAGGCAAGCACCTTCCTCTTGGGCCCTACCTGGGCCATACCTGAGTCAGACTCTTGTCCATCCTCAGCCCAGACTTTAGGGATAGCTTGTACCAATGGCAGGATCTCAGAGGGAGGCCCTGGAAGGTAGCAGGGGAGATCAGAAGGAGGCTAATCTGGAAATACACCAGGTTTTTCTAAATATGTGTGCCAATCTACCCCCTATTCTCTTTGGACCTCCTCCTTGGATCCCCGGACTCCAAGCAAGACCATTCCTCTATGTCTCTAGTTCTATTGGCACAGACAGAAATGTTCCCCCCAGGAGAGTCACAGCCACCTGCAAGCACTCTCTCCAGAGTCACCACACATCACCACCAAGCTTTTTCCTCACGCCTCACAAAATTCCTAATTCTCTGGTGGAGCCTCAGCTCTTATTTCTCTCCCAATGAACTTGCAGATGGTCATGTCCTTCTGGATAATAATCCTTCGGTTGTTTTTTTAAAAAAGACTGTTCTAAAACTGACTGCTTTCTCTTCTTCAAGGATATCAAATTGTTCTCAGAGATCCTGGACCACTAAGTTCCCAAAGTACCCGGTCATTTGGCCCAAGTCCCAAATCCACTGGCATTTCACCTCACACTGGTTTTGTGAAGGCACGACAGGAGCTCCCATTAGACCAAAAGATGACTGGGCCCAGGCCACACATGGAAGGGCTGGCAGAGTCTACACTTAACAATCCATCTGTCTCCCAGCCCCTGTCATACCTGGGTATATGGCTCCCTCACTTGACTGTGCTCCTGCCCTGGTGGCCCACATTACCAGCCTGGACGAGGCACCCGGCTTCCATCAGCAACACCAAATCAGCCTTCTCAAGGTACTCAGTGCGGTGGGTGCAGAGCAGCCGTGTGGTGTGGCTCAGCGTTCCCAAGATGCACCTATGCAGCAAGTGGTTGGCCACATCTGCATCCACAGCTGCCAGAGGGTCATCAAGGAGATAGAGCTCCTTTTCCTAGGGAGAAGCGGGGGCATCATTGGCACCAAGTCTCAGGTCCTTTGGCCAGAACCCAGACCTCTCCTGGGATGTGATCTCAAGGGAGTCAGAGAAGACGGTTCAGAAGAACTCTGGGTGCTACTCCTACAGTGGTAGAGAAGGAGGTGGCACCTAAGGGTGGACTTCCCTCCAGTCAAGCAAGACCAGTGCCCCAGAGCCAGTACTCAGCCTTGCTTGGTCCCAGTGCCTCAAGCCACATAATGCTTTTTAAAGGGCTTTTAAGTCTGCCTTGAATCTGCAAAAGGTTGGTGGGATAGCCAAGGGACCAATACCTCAGGAGCATGAAGGGGGAGGGGAAAAACTGGATGCTGATGGGAATATCCCCATCCCAGTCCTCTCAGCAAAGCTCCCAAGGCTCTGGACTCCCCCACCTTTAACTTACCTGGTAGACAGCACGAGCAAGGGCAATCCGGGCGCGCTGTCCCCCGCTGAGGGTCACACCCTTCTCCCCCACCTCTGTCTGGTCTCCAGCAGGAAGGATCTGATGGGACAGGTCCCCCAGTAATGGTCGACAAGCTTCTTAATACCTTCTACCCCATTTCCTATCTCTTTGTAGGGAAAAGAGCCAGTGAGCTTGAAAAGACTGGACTTGAATTTTGGGTGAGCAAGCCAGAGGGGATAATCCATAATTCCAATAACAACTGACATTTATTGAACACTTACTATTTGCTTAGCACTTCACAGGCATCACATCTGATCCTGACAACTTATGAAGATGGTATTATTTCCTTTTCACAGATGAGATCTAAGCTTAGACAGAGTCACTACCTTGCCCAAGTTCCACAGCTAGGAAAGGACAGGACATGAACATAGATACACTGCCTTTTTAAAAAGCAAGGTTGATGATGGGGAAATTCGATGTGAAAGCTTCCATAGATTTATCAAGAAGGAATGTACCCTGGGCCTTCCTGCAGCCTTAGGAGTGATTTCCTTAGCTAAGGGGATCCCCATACCAGAGTAAACACTAGTGGTCCACCAGATGGCTAATTCCCTTAAGAGAAAAGCTTTGCTATTCATCATTTTTCTTAGTGCCTAGAACAGTTCCCAGTACCCAGCAGACATTTGAGAAATGCTTGATGTAGAAACAAATAATAGATAGACGTAGGATGCCCAATGGTAGAAGTCAAAGGTCCTCCTTTCCAGGGAAGTGCCATATTTAGCAAGACAGGGTAGTGATGATGACAGTACTGCAGGGACATGGGGGTTGGGTGGGGAAGACATAGGAGAAATCTGTAATCTCATCCCCCTAAATTTAGCACTTTGACTATGAGGGATCTAATGGATTCGCCAGGCTTCTCTAGAGTTACCTTGACTCAAGTCTTCCCAGTGGGAGGTGGGAGAGGGCCTCTTGAATCAGAACCACTAGCCAGACCTATGGAGAACTAAGCCTCATGTGGAACCCTCTCCTAGCCCCAGAGGCCTCAGGGTTCCTCTGGCTTCTCTGTGGAATATCCAGTAACCACCACAACTCTGGGTGCTATGCAGAACAGGGAACCGAGCAGCTAGATACTCTAGGAGGATCAAAGCCTGACAGCTAGTCCTGGGTAAATGATGCCTGAGAGGAAGCAAGCCCTTCCCAAAGTAGCAAGTCTCTGATAGTGGCCAAGAGGTTTCAGGGCTAGGCACTCACACTGAGGTCGTCATTGAGGGCGCAGGCCTCTAGCACTTCCTTATACAGCTGGGCATCAAATGTCTTCCCAAAGAGAATGTTGTCTCGGATGGTGGCAAACTGGATCCAGGGTTCCTGGGTGGCTAGGCCAAAACCTCTGGACAGCCCCCACACTGCCACCTGTCCACGCAGCCTGCAGAGAGCCAGGCCAGCAGCATGGGGGCTGGATCCAGACTGAGTCCCTCCATGCCCAGCCTCTACCTCCCAGAAGCCTTTCCAGGCTGCTATCTTCTACACTGCTGTCTTCGTGTTACATGGCTCTCTGGACTGGCAGCCACTGAAGTGGAGCAGTCCTAAATGAGGCTGTAGGCTCATTCCAGACTGGGAAGGGAAGAAATTGCTCTTTGGCTGCAGCCAAGCAGCTATTATATCTAGCTGTGTTCAGAAGCTCAGAAGAGAGTGTGGCCATCACTCTGCACACATGCATTCTCACTGTAAAATAAGAAGGCCCCCCTTCACACCTCAGCTCCTCTCTGGATCCCTTCACTGCACAACAACATTTTCTCAAAGAGTAGCTGATGCCAGATGTTTCCATTTATTTCTTCACTCACTATTATAAAACTTATAACACTCTGGTATAATGATTATAACTCACTTTCTTGACTGTCTTCCCCTTTCTAAATTGAAAATTCTCCCGAGAAATGGACAAGGTCTTCTTCATCTTAACACCTCTGGCCCCTAAAAAAGGTGTCCACCACATAGAAGAGGCTAGGTGTTTGATGAAGGACAGAGCCAAGGGTGGGGGCACTGGAGGTTGCTTACCTATGGAGCTCCCCAGCGATGGCGGCCAGCAGCGAGCTCTTCCCGCAGCCCACCTTCCCTACGATGCCCACCAGGACACCCTGCAAAAGTCACACAAGTAGGTGTCAGATCTCCCTCCTGAGGCCCTGGGCTGCCAATCATCCCACAGAGGCTTCTCTTTAGGACTCGGTTTGTAGGGAAATAATTTACCACTGCTGATTGAGCGGTGCTGGACTTAGAAAAGTAGGGTGTTTTATTTTCCATTCAGAGGAGCTATCAGTTTCACTGCTTATGTGAAGGGCCTCTGGAGAGAAGCAGCATGCCAGAGAATGGGAAGAAAACTGCCCAAGAAATTTCAAGGAAAGCTCTGAGGGAGGCATCCTAGAATGGGGAGAGGAGAGGAAAGGACTTTATACTTTGGGGCCTGTATACTGAGCTGGCTAAGTCCACTTGTGGCTAGACTTCTGATATCTCAGGACAAAAGACAGTGCTTTCAGAAGGTGCCCATTTCTGTGATTTGCATTTTAACATTTTCTGTGTTCTACTCATTTCTTGGTTGTAACATACATTCATGGAGATATCTCCCCGTACAAAAAGGAAAAAAAATTCCTTCTCTAGAAACAGAAGGGGCTCTTAGAAACTGCCTGTGATGCCCCCACCCAGCCAGCCAGGGTTAACCCATCTACAAGTGGGCACCAAACAAATCTGAGCCCTTCCCTGGGGATGCTCCCTCTTTCTGGCTGCAGCCAGTAAGTGGGAGGGCTCTCTGCAGTCACACTTTCTGCTCAGTGGAGAGTGGGTTCACACAGAGAAAAACAAGGCAAATATAGAGAGCAAAGTGGACAGGAGAGAACTGTGCAAGTTGAGACCTGGTTTTGGACTGCTGCTGAGACTGGGCCACATGCTTGTTTTTGGATTCTGCAATTCATCTCTATATCCCTATTATACATTCTTGTTTGCGTAAGCTCTCCCCAGTGAGTTTCAATGACATAGTAAAAAAAAAAAAAAAAAAAATCCCTGACACATTAGTAAAATTCCTTTGAAGAATTCCAGCCTTGTCTTGCCTAAACTAAAAGGATAAACAAAACATACAGCCCAAGCCAGAAATGTGAGCCAAATGTGGAGGTAGTTCAGACACCACTGGAGAGAATGCTGGGTTGAGCTGTGGGGCAAAGGGTTGGACAGGGGTCAGGGGAGAGTGAAAACTCAGAGGACTGGGGTGAACAGAGGTCACTGTCCTGCCAGGAATGTTCTTTCAAGTGCTTCTTTGAGGATGTATGCCATGGTGTGAGTCACAGAGTGTGATTTCTTACACCAAGATAGAGGATTATCTACCCCATTTGCAAAATCCTCCTAAGAAGAGGGTGTTGGGCCTCTCCCCTAGTCCCCAGCCTGGGGTAGATGCTGGGTAAACTTTGGGGTCTGCTCAGAACTCAACAGCTTGTAGGGGACATGGAGGATCCAGAAGACAAATATACTTGTCAATCTAGACTGGTGGGTATAAGCTGTCTGAAGACCAGGGAAAGATGTGACTACTCTCTAAAAGCTGTGTATAGAGGAATGACATTCAGAGATGAGGATTCATTTCTTCCCTGCTTAGAGCCAGCTTACCAAAACCGATCCAGTCCTTCCCTTAGTAATTAGAGCTACAGGGCCATCTAGCTATGATTGGTTCCAAACTTGTTTATCTGTCACTGAGTCCCCATCCTCCTTATTAGGCTGAGGGCTCTTCTAGGTTGTCTGACCAACGAACCTTCTTCACTTCAAGATGACTAATGAAGGTCTCCTGGCTGGTTCCAACTGGGTCCCAAGAGAACAGGGCTTCATGCAGCTCCAGTACTGTAGATGGCTCTGTGGGGGGATCTGAACAGGGAAGAAGCCATTCAGCTTGGCCTAATCAACCACCTGCTTGGGAATGGTAAACCAGGGGCATGTCACTGGCTTACCTGTCCCATATCTGCCTGCCCAGGCCTAATTCAGCCTGTCTTAGTCTGAGCATCCTCCCCCAGGAAATGGATTCTGCTGCCACTGGCTCCTGGTAACATCCATACAGAGCCCAGGGGACTACAGTTCCCTCCTCACTCTGTGCCAGGTTTTGCCCTCTAGTTTCCCATTACCTTGGCTGTAGTAGGCCTTGGGGTTCTGGTTGGGAAGATCGAGGAAACGCTGGATCCGGTCCAAGGACACTTTGGCCTCCAGGAGGCCATTGATCACCCAAGGGAAGTTGTTGAGGGGAAGTATAAGCATGCGTACCAGTGCCAGGGCCGTGAACACCTAAGTAGGGTGGAAGGCGGGGGGTGGGGTGGGTAAAGCATCTAAACACCTGCTCTATGGGTGGCCTCATGGACTGGGATGAACAAAGCAGTAGCAGAACTGAGGGGTTGACTGGATAATCCCTGGATCAGAGGTGGCAAAGATAAACACTCTTAAGAATCACAGAAATTCCGATGTTCCTCTAGGGATCCAGGTTGCACTTAGCTCACTTTCATGCCTTCTCATAATTTCTAAGTAGCAATATCATCTGACCCTGGCCAGGACCAGCCCTTGGATCATGGATTTTTTTTTCTCCCAAAGGCTATTAGAATGAGAATTAGGGGACCTAAGATGGAGCTTGGGCCTGAATAGAAGTTGGAAAGAAAGGAAAAGTGGAAAAAAAGGAATTCCTTCACAGAGGGAAGGGTTACATATCCAAGGTCCCAGAAAAAGGTCCCATCAGAGAATTTCCTCTTGTTTGGGAAAAGATAAGGTAGCCAGGGATCCTCCTCCCTCCTTCTCAGCCAGCATGACAGGCCTGAGCCCACCTTTCCACTCCACTGTAGTCGTCTTACTGCTCCCTTCTTCCTATGCTTCCCTACTGCCATCCCCTACGCCCGCCCCAGTCCTCACCTTGGTGGCAGTGAGCTGGTGCCCCATGAGGACATAGGTGATGAAGATGACGATGGAGATGATAACCGGCAGGGCAGCCCACAGGTACACACAGGCTGCGTCCAGGTATTTGATAACCCAGAGTCGCCCCAGCTCTTGAGCCCGGCAGGCCTCTACTCGGGCCCCCAGTGCCTGCTCCCACCCGAAGAACTTGATGACCCGAATGCCACTCAGCAGTTCTGTCATGAGCTAAGGATGGAGACAAGAGAGCAGTGTAAAGTGGAGACGCTGCTCATGTGACTTCTCTGACCAGTCTTCCCCCGGCTCCTGATAGAGGATGCTGAGTACTGAGTCCCCAGGCACTCTGTATTTCCTTAGTCCTGGTCTTCTTCCTCACCTCAGCTCTATCTGAAGTCCTGCCCTCAAACCCTTTCAGTCCTGGCTTATTTCCCTCCCAGTCTTTTACTTCTCCTCCATATGTTCCAGTTGGAGGCAGTTCAGAGCTGGATCCCCTCATTTTCCTAGCGATGAAGTAGTGGAAAGTGCAGAGGGTTACCACACTGAGGCAAAAGCACTCCTTCCATTAGATGAGGGACTAAGGACTACTTTCCAAAGCCAGAAATGGGATTCAGGGACTGGTCACCAGTCTGGCACATAGCTTGGGTGGTATGGGAACTATTCCCATAAGACTCTACAGGTATAGGAGGCCACACCACAGCCCAGGGACAGAGAGGCCGACAGGCTCAGGCAAGATGGGCAAGGGCCAAAGAAACTCCTTGGATCCCAACAGCCTGCATGCCAGGGAGGCATTGGGAGCCATCTGGGGATGGCCCCAGAGACCTAGTCTGTAGTTGTCATGGGTAGAGGAAAAGGCCTCATGCCATAACCAGCTATCAGGGACACCCGGTACCACATTAGCATTCTGAACTCTTCCAGTAAGATGTTAACAACTATGCTGTATGGACTCCCACTTCTGCCATCCCCTCTGTAAGGTACCCACAATCACTGGAGAACCCAGAACTGACTCAGCCAGATGCTCAACACCTAGGGCTGGCCCAGGCAGAAGAGTGACCTACTCCCTTCCCCACAGCTCACCCCTAAGAGGTAGCTGGGGTTCCCCCAGGCCTCTCCACATGCAGCTATGCAATGACCTGTGCCCTAGATGAGGAGGTGGGAGACTTGGGTCCTGGTCCTATCACTAAAAACTCATTTGGTTCCAAATAGGTTATACTTCCTACCTCCTAGGGTTGCTGCTTAGGGCTGCATGAGCTAATTCTATAATATTACTAATGGGCCACATTTACTTAGGGTTTACTTTGTGATTGGCACTGTACCAAGCATTATCTCATTCAATCCTCAAGAAACCCTATGAGGCAAGCTATCATTCTCATTTTACAAGTGAGAAAATGGAAGCCCAAAGAAGTGACTTGTTGGAGATTAAATAGTAAGTGGTAGAGTTGGATCCTGAACCCACATCTTTCTCCAGTCTGAGATTTTTAACTTCTAGATCACACTTACTCCCTCAGGCACTGTACATAGGAAGATCTGGGGACCAGGATGCTGGGTGGGGTCTCTGGATTGCTGGGGGACTTCAAGTAGTCCCTCACCTTAACCCGCGCATCCTTGTACTGTAGCATCTCCTGGTTGCTGGCCATGATGCGGGTGGCAATCACTTTGTTGACGGGTACCAGCAGCAGTGCCAGGATCAGACCACCAACAAAGGCTACACCCACTTGCTGGTGCAGCAGGTAGAGGGTGATGGCCAGCTGCAGGGGCAGACCCCAAGCCTCATGAAAGCTCCCAGCAAAGTTAAGCAGCCGCTCAGAGTCAGTGCCTAGTAGGTTCAGGGCTTCTCCAGCAGGTGGGCGTCTGGGCCCCAGCTGTAAAGCCTTTCGGTACAGGATGTTCAGCACAGCCCCCCGTGCCTGAAGTGTCACCTTCCGTACCTCATACCCATACTGATTCTGCAGTACAGCGCCCAGCACAGCTCCTCCAGCTAGACCCAAGGCATACAGCAGACCATTGCTTAGTGGCTCTTGCCCCTCCTCCAGAAAGCCCACCAGTAGGGACAGCAGCAGGGGCCCAGAGAATCCCAGCATGGTCCCCACCAGCTTCAGCAGTCCAAGTGCTAGGTAGCACTGCCCAAAGGCCCCATACAAGACCTTCCACAGCTGGGCCCCCTCCTGCCAATGTGCCTTAATGACACGCACCAGGTAGGCTGGGTGCAGCCTTTGGGGGAGGCGGCAAATGTCCTGGGGCTGCCTCAGTTCTCCACGGGCCCCACGGGCCAGCAAGGGTGTCAGCCATGCATAGGAAAAGCGTGACAGCCAACTCTCCCCATCCTCAGCTACCTCAGGTTCCTGTCCCTCGGATAGGAGGGGCTCCTGGGCCCAGGGTTCCTGAGGCTCCCCAGGGACTGCCCAGCCCAGTCCATAGGCCAAGAGTGCAGCCAGCTGCATGATAAGAAAGCAGAGGCGGGAGAGGGGCCCTGGGAGAAGTGGGGGCAGAAGTGTGCCTCGCTGGCAGTGCCATAGTAGGGTCAGCACTAGGGATGGGGCTGGCAGAAAGGCAGCCAGAGCCAAGGCCAAGGGCCCCCGGGAGTGGCCATAAGGTGAGTGAGCCAACACCCACAAGGCCAGGGTGTGACTGATCCAGGCCACAGCTGCCACGCCCCCTGCCAGCACCTCTAGCCCTATGGGCCCTGGGCCTGCTCCTGGTGGCAAAGCAACTGGAAGGAGGTCTAGCAGTGGAAAGATGGAGAGCAAGAAGGAGGCTGCGAGTCGAAGGCGCCAGCCAGCACTGCAGGGTAGGTTGTAATCTGGAGTCCTGGGGACAACAGGGAAAAGAGAAAAGGAAGCATATTATGACTGGCTCAGGGCCCAGACGTACCTCTTTCATAGCTCAGAGTCAGTGCCTCCTCCCTTCCCTACAGCTCACCCCTAAGAGGAAGCTGGGGTTCCCCCAGGCCTCTCCACATGCAGCTAGCTTTCCTAGAGGGAATCAACTTCCTGCCCTGTATACCTTACTTCTAGCCCACTTTACCTTGTAATGTAGGGCCTTTTCTCCTAGGAAGTCTTCCTGGATTAACCTAAGCCATTTTCTAATCTATCCATACCATTTCTGATCATTCTTTCGCCACAAAGATTAACAGTTTTAAATTAAGGTTGTACCAAACATGAAAGCTTTAATTAGAAAAAAAAATCCTACATTTTTATACTGATAACCATTACAGGAGGAGTATTCATTTTCACAAAAGCATCTACCTAAAACAACCCTTAAATTTACCTGAAGCACTATCAGATGAATAAAAATTTGACTTACATACACCTTCTACAGTCTGCTACTATAGCCTAAATTTTATGACACCTCAGAATATTCTACTCTCTGTCTCTCCAATGGTTGTAGAATGGGATGTGGATCATTCTTCTAACTCCTTTTGCTGAAGAAAAACCTCTTTCCAGTTTTGTCTGTCTTTTTGGCATGCCAAACATGTTCTTAAAGAAAAAGGTGATCTGTCTGCATTAAAAATCAAGTATAGGAAAACACGCCTGCAGCAGTAAATGTTAGAATGTCTTAAAAGAAAGACTGAATCTGTTATTCCCTTTGTTGACAGGGGTGGGTTACTGAAAACATCTAATAGTAAATTAAAATGCCTAGGTTTCCTTTACAAAGTCCAGCTGATCAGTTATATGGAGTTTATATTGGAATAAAAGTCAACCTTTAATAATTCTATTTCCTAAGATGTGTAGACAGAAGAAAGACCATTGGGCTCACCAGTCTCATGACCTTGGACAAGTCTCTTCCTCTCTATGCATCTCATTTTCCTCATCAGCACAATGAGCAGTGAAGACTCTGGACCTAAAGCCCTCTGAGGTCCTTTCCTGTCTGAGATTTAGGATCTCTCTAACCCTTTTCAACATTGCAGTAAAGTCTGATAAGTGAACTGAGATAACCATAATTTCTATCGATTACATGATGGTCTCTCTTGCCTTCCTGTTAGACTGCGAGTTCCTAAAAGACTGTGTCAATTTTTAATAGATACTCCTCTGAGTAGGCTATGTAGATGTCCTGACTAACCCTCTTGTTTCTTTTGTCTCATTTCTGCATAAGAGATAAAACAGGATTCTTCACAGCCTGAGCAGATCTAAATCTTCTCCCACCCAAGGAAGAGATTCATCAGCCCCCTAATTCATCCCGGATAGGGACATATTCCATCCATCAGACTAGGGAATCCCCAAAACACTTCCCTCTTGCCTTGTCAGAACCAGAGCGAGACTAACTTTAGCCATATCCAGCCATACAGGAACTAAGCACAAAACCAAGGTGATTTTAGCAGCCCCAACTTAGAGCTTCAAACCCATGCAGAATTAAAAGTTTTGATTTTGCTCTTTTTTTCTACCTACTGCCTTCTCTCCAGCTGAGTACAGATGTTTTCCTTAGCCTAGGAACACCCAGGTTTCACAGATACAAGTGGTATGAAACTGGTCCTACAACTTCAACCCAAATTATCTTTTTCGGCTAAAAATATTGTTCACTCAATTCTGCCTTCAATTCACGACAGTTGTGTTTGGGTATCTGAAAATCTACAAAAGTGATGATTTCTACTACACACTGGGCCTTTAGAAATGTGCCAGGCACCGCGCAATACGCTTAAATACACTATCTGGTTTAAACTTCCAAACAATGCTATGAGACTCAGAGAAGATAGGTAACTTGCCCCAGACAGCTACACTGATGTAAAATGGTAACGCCCAGATTTTATCCTACTTTTGCCCTACTCCAGAGACCTCACTCACTATTCTAATTATAGTGCCGCACAGATGTGGGTTTCGGGTGAGGCACACATGGACAGATGTCTTGCACTCCGTCTCAACCCACCTAGGGGTGCCCCAGTGGCAGGCACTGAGCACGGAGAGGAGCGCGTGGGGTAAGGCGCTGAGCACCAGCTGGGTGAAACAGTGGCCGGTGGTGTCCTCCTCCCACACCGGGAGCGGCTGCAATGTGCTGGTGCCGCACAGCTGGGCCAGGAGCCGCTCCATGGAGGCTTCACCTGCAGGAAAGCCGAGGGTGGAGAGAGGGAAGGTTCTCTCCAGAAACGGGGAAATACGCGTCCCCAAGGGTGAAGGTCAGGCAGGGAGCCGGCGCATGGGGGCTGCGCGTCTAGGGGAGCTGGCCAGGCAGCAGGGGTCGGGGGTGGCGTTAGAGCGCCTCAGCTGACAGCTGGCCTTGACAACGCCCCCCGGCCGGGTCTCCGAGCCACCAACCCCGCCCTCGTCCCGGAACACCTCTTTGTTTCCGCCCCAAAGCAAGACCCCGCCCATTTTCGGGTTACCTCAAGGGGTAGAAGGAGAGGTGGTTTGGCTGCCTGATGCTGGCGGACTTCTGGGCTGGTCAGTTACGTGGTCTCTGCATTTCTCCCTCCCATGTGCCCCTCCCCCAGAGATCCGGAACTTGTAACCTGAAGAACGGCTTTCCACCGGATCTAGAGAGCCCAGGCTCTGGTGGAGGCAGAAGAGCCTGCTGCGGGTTGGGGTGCTGGACACGCTAGTCTGGCTCCCCCTAAAGGCAGGATGACCTCTCAGGCGCGATTCACTCTCCTAGTCTCAGAACTTTTGCGCGCATGCTCACCGCTCTTGGCTTCGGATGGCCTCTTTACCGAGGCGTGCTACTGCGGTGGCATCCTTGTTTCCGCATGTGAACTGCACTCTGCTGCAACGTCTGCTGTCTTACATACATGAGAACTGAGCTCTAGTGCAACATCATTCATACATTCTCACGTGCAGTACTCGCTCCCATTTGTCTACTGTTTCCTAGCAAGTACATGCATTGCTCTCTCTAATTCTTAAAGCTTATAGAGCTGGGAAGCCAAACTTGCGTGCTACAGGGAAGAATAATGCCACTTAAGGACATTTAAACAATTTCCTTCTTACTCTAAGGCTTCATGGCCTCTGGGAAGTTACCTGACCTCTTTAAACCTCAATTTATTTATCTGTACAAAGTGGGCAATAATACCAATACCAAGGTACTCTTGAGAGAATTCAATAAAGTGCATAGAGCAAGTGCTTTGCTTAGACTAGTCCCACCATAATAAATCTTTGAGGGAAGCGATGGGAAGGACATGAGCTTTATTGTTAAATGACCTGAAATGGAATACTGAGCCCACCATTTTTCAGCAGTGTGATCTTGGGCGAGTTGCTTCTGTATCTCAGTTGTATTATGTTTATTGTTTATTGGGCATGGTATTGGTATCTACCTCACACAGGTATCTACAGAGCTTAAAGAAAAGTAGCTCAGCAGATAGCTGTGATTATTCCATTGCATCTCAGAAAGAAGCCTGGTATCTCTAACATTGGAAATTAATGTTATTTTTACAAATTAAATGTAGGTTTGCATTTCACAATCTCTAGTAATAAATGAATCCTTTAGGCAATGACCATCGATGGCTGCTACCTTACAAAAAGAGAGACACCAGATGTGTGTGCTCATGAAAAAGAAAATATTCTTGCCAAAAAATTTAATTTGAATCTGGTCGAGTATATAATTAAATACTTACAAGAAATACGGGAGACAGTTAAACAATACCACAGAGCTTTTTATAAATGAGCAACTATTTGTAAGTTTACATTAGCCACTGTAGACAAATGCATCATCCTAATGTAGGGAAGAGGCAAGAGAACTAAATGTTAAAACAAGCTATATTCAGAGACTGCATTATGCTACAGCCAAACCATGAGGAAACCTGCAGAACAAAGGAAAATTTCTGCTGGGACTGCTAACAACCCATTTCCCCACACCTGGAAGGGAAAACAGGAAAAGCTTTTAAGTTGAGCCCTACACAAAATAAAATCATTCGTTCTTTATGGTTAAAACCATGGGGAACCTATGGATCAAAGGCTGGGAATTACCAGCAGGCCTTTCATGCTGCATATTCTTACCTTTTTACACTACCTACTCTTATCTTTCCTCACTGTATACCCATATCATCAAAGGAAAATGAGTAAACAAAGTCTTTAAACTGTAATTCACAGAAACTAAAGAATGACATGTAAACTGAATTCCCTGAACACTCAGGATGCCTCTCAGTGTCTTTTCTGTCTCTTACTGTCCCTGTCTTTATTGTACTGTCCCCTCTGAGTCCCTGAGGCTCTCACACACTCTGCTTGTGAGAGGAGACCATGCTCTGTTTATGGAGCATTACCCCTTCTCTAATAAACTTTCCTTTTGACTCTTAACTTTGGCATGTGCTTGAATTCTTTCTAACACTCAGCAAAGAACCCTTTTTTCTCTCAGTGCAGAGCTTGAGTTCCCCGTTACCAGAGAGTGGGGTCCTCTCTCGGCACATTGTCCAGGTTCTTGAGATCTCGAACAAACAATTGAACAAGACACTGAAATACAGTAGAAAAGAAATTTTATTAGAAAAGAAAGTATACTTCCAGATATGGAAGCTGGCCTGAGAAAGAGAAGCGTGGCTCAAAAGACCAAGGAACAAAGACTTTAGGGTTTTTACCCCTTTTTTGCTGTGGGTGGTTACTTTTCTTAGAGGAGTGGGCTTCCTTGATTGACAACTAAGATTGACAGGACTTAGTGAGTCATCATTTTGCTTTCTGCGCATGTTTGTTCCCAGAATTCAGTCTGTTATAATGATATTAATAAACTTCCAGGTATATGCATCATATTATAATGATGGTATAATGAAACTCAGGTGAGTTGAAGGTCTTTGGGCTCTTCATTGAGCAGTTGTGAGTGACTGGCTTAAACTGGTACCTAAATCTCTGCCTACTGGTTTCTTCGTGTGAGTTAAAAAAAAATGCCTTCTGGCTTGCTTAATTGTGGGAAGATTAGGGAGGATCCCTTCTAAGGTAGGTTGACCTCACTGTCTTTGCAGACAGACCTGAAACCCCCTAACTAACTTTCCTGCCTACCTTTTTTCTAAGAGCCATGAGCCCCCTTATTATTAGTATGGATATTGATGGATGGGAGGTCTCTTCTTCCATATCTTCTTTCTGCTGAGAATGGCCATAGTCCCTGCCTACAGGAGTTTCATGGAGCTCTTTCCCTATCTGCCTCAGTCAGAGTGAGGTCTTGGGTTTCCTGCTGAAGTGCCACCTCAGTCCCTAGACAAGGAAAAGAAAATACAAATTCGTTATTTAAATCATACATCTATTCTATTATTGATTTGTCTATTAAGTGAGTAAAGGGAAACAGTCTTGGTTAATACATTTCTTAAAGAGTAAAAAGAAAGACCTTCGGCTTAAAGTCCCCCCTCCCCCCACCCCCAGACTCTAAGGTCCCTGCCTTGCTTAACACCATTTCTGCTTAACAATGGGCCGATGACCCTTATCAATAGCCAGAGGGTCTGAGTCACCAGGGCAATTATCAGGATTTGAGGGAGAGAGCCTTTTTCCAAAAAATGAAGTAAGAAAACTTAACTAGGTTTATTAAAAAGATTAACTCTGCAAGAGATGTCCCATTTCATTTCCTGCTAAAAGATTAAGAATTTTACAAGTGATGTCCCGTCTCATTTCCCCCCCTCTTTTGATTTAGGTCTCATATCTATGAGACCATCTTAAGATGAAATTGATCACTTGGTTTCTGTAAGAAAATTCTTCCCTTCAGTTTCAGTTTTGTCTTAGGTATCCAACTGGCAATGGACCTACAGGTGGGAGCGCATTGGATACAGCAACAAGAGATAACTCCTACGAAGATAAACAAAATGAAAATAAGAAATGCTGCCCTTAGCCCAGCAAGATTGGGCAGCCAGAAAGTGAGGGGGGAGAGATCAAGACTAAAAATTCCTGTCCTCTGTTTAGTATTGTATACAACTTCATGAAGTTGTTTCATCTTTTCTTCAATTAACTATGAGTTGTCAGAGAGGTTAAAACAACATAGTCCTTTAAATTCTTCACATCCATGGTTATGTCTGAGCAATAGGTAGCCTATAGCGGCCCAGTTTCCAAAAACAGCTTCTCTGACCTGTCCTGATTATTCTCCCATGGCAGGTATGGCCTGAGAGGTTGCTTTTAAGGCTTTTGCCATAGAGCAGGCTCTTCTGTTGACTTCTATATTCAGGGCAATAGTCATAAACAAAGACAAAGCAGTATATTCAGCTGGACTAAGTAAGTGTAGGTCATTATTACAGCTGGGGTCAAGGGTGAGTTCCCTGCGGTGTCTATTTGGAGATTTTTGAGGCATAAATACAGTTAATCTTCTCAGGGAACAAGATCCCCCAGTACTGTTAGCGGGAACATAAGAATAAACAGTTTTTCCACAAATAAGAAACCATCCAGCAGGTAATTTAACATGTGTATTTGCATAGCTTACAGAAGTCGTGGAACTACAGTTTAAGATCATATTATCTGAGATATTAAAACACTGGTTAGTACACCTAATAAATTACGCATTTTTCTGCTGGCGTTATAGTAGAAATGTTTAAAGAAAACATAGCCCCATCCTTCTTGGGCACCACAAGTCCCCAGTTATGTCATGATACATGATGGGTTTATTGACTTGATGAGGGGTTAATACTTCCAATGGCTGTCCTAAGGTAATCTTAGTAGCTTCTACTAAGATGGCTGCTGCAGCTACTGCCCTCAAACAACTTGGCCAGCCCAGAGTTGTTCCGTCTAGCTTCTTTAAAGGTAAGCTACAGGATGAGGGTCAGGTCCTAGTTTCTGAGTGAGGACTCCTAAGGCTATGCCTTTTTTCTCGGCTACTATATAGAGTAAAAGATTTGGCTAGATTGGGGATGCCTAGGGCTGGGGCCTGAATTAAAGCTTGCCTTAATTGCTTAAAAGCCTTTTTGATTTCTCCTTTCCAATCTAAGGGGATATCATCTGGTCCTTTGGTGACTTCATACAAGGGCTTAGTTATTAATCCAAAGTTATGTATCCAGATTCTACAAAACCCAGCTATATCTAGAAAGGACCTAAGTTGTTGCTTAGAGGCTGGGTAGAGAAGCATACAAAGAGCTTAATTATGATCTTGGGATAGCTGTCTAGTCCCAGGGGTTAAAACATGTCCTAAGTATTGGACTTCTTGTAAAGAAATTTGAGCTTTGCTCTTAGAGATTTTATATCCTTGTTCTGCAAGGAAATTTAAGACCTTGATAGTATTCTCATCTGACACCTCCTTTGTGGGACTACAGTTGAGGAGGTCATCTACATATTGGAGAATGCTTCTCTTTTGTAAGTTTAGATCACGAAGGTCCTTCTTTAGTGCTCTAGCAAAAAAAAAAAAAAATGAAGTCTGTCTCTGAACCCTTGGGATAGTACTGTCCATTTAAGTTGTTTTTCTTTAGTTTTGGGATCTTCCCATTCAATAGAAACTGAGATTCTGTATGCAAAGGAATAGAAAAGAAAGTATCCTTTAGGTCTAGTACAGTATACCAGTGAGTATTTCCTGGGATCTGAGACAACAATGTATAAGGATCTGCTACTAAGGGGTGAATGGGAATGACAGCCTCATTAATAATTCTCAAGTCCTGTGCCATCCGATATTCCCCAACAGGCTTAAGAACAGGCAGAATTGGGGTGTTACAGGGAGAATGGCAGGGTATCAAAAGCCCATGTTTTAAAAATTCAGTTATAATAGGTTTTAAACCCTTCCTTGCCTCAGGCTTAATAGGATATTGCTTCCAGTTAGGAAATTTAGAAGGATATTTAAGTTGAACTTTTACTGGTACAGCAGTCTTGGCTTGCCCTGACTTGCCACTATACCAAGCCAGTGGATTAACTTGTTGGTCAATGTTTTCTGGTGTATTAGTTGATTTTTGAAGCATTAAAAGCCTGGGGGGGGTCTATATTCGAGTTGTAATATTGCTCCTAATTTAGTTAAAATATCCTGTCCTAACAAGGGAGCGGGGCAGCTTGGAGCTATTAAACCCCTACTTGGAGAAATTTGCCCTGTCCTGCACAATCCTATACAGAGGCTTGAACTAAAGTGTTTCATTGCATGTGCACAAGCAGGATGTGGTGAAGTTAGGTGTTGGGATCTAACAGCCAAAGAACAAGAGGTTCTTCAGAGAGGCTCTTCTGAAAAGAGGGTAAGAGGGGCAGTTAATGCTTCTGTTAAAGATTACTCCTCCTTTACTACCTTCCACCCCAACCCATGGCCAACTTGGTGCTCAGGCACACCAGGAAAGCCAAATTTCCACTAACCATCTGAAGAAGGTGATACAGGATATTGTCCCCTCATTTTAATAACACTCCAGTGTCCTAATTTTTGATAAATTTGACAAAGGAGTCATACCACTGAGAATTCTTTCTGACAATCACAAACAACCAACAAATTTACATTTTCCCAGAAAATAGAGGAGGAAAGGTCACTTCAAACAGATAATTCTTTCCTTTCAGTATCATTTGGCCCTTAGTCTCACTCAGTTTCCCAGAGAATTTTTATATATGGTTTCTAAAAAATGAGCCCAAGGTTACAAGTTTGTCTTCTTCCTTCCACTTTGGGGAATTGTAGGTAGGTGGAGTAACAGCTAGGTGGGACGAGACGGTGAAGAAGGAGAGGAAGAAATCATTGGTCACTAAATAATTCACAATCCGTAGAGTGGAAGGCTGGCCAAATTCTCCAAAACCTTGATGGCCAAAGTGAGGTAGGATAGTTAGCCTAGGGAAGTCTCCCCTTGTCTCTCAAGGATACAGCTCTGGAATTTTTTCTTAGTCTCTTACTCAACCCTCTGCGGCTCTGGAATTTCTCCCTTGTCCCTTACTCAGCCTTCTCTCTGTTTTGATTTCAAGTGTGAAACTCCAGCATGAGAAACAAACCAAGGTGGGGAGACAAGAAAGATGGCCTTGGGCTGCCTCTGCTCCTCCAGGTGTCAGGAGAAACAAGCCAAAGAGTGGGGGGTGTGGGGGTGATGGATAGCCTTGGGACACCAACATCCAGGAAAACAAAAGGCCGCAATTCAGACAGCTCAGGGCAAGCTCTTTCTCTTAAATGTATACTTTTACTTTAATAAAACTTGCACTTTCCTGCTTGCTGTTTGTCGTGTCCTTGAATTCTTTCTCATGGCATTAGACAAGAACCTGGTCACCAGAGCTCCAGGTCAGGGTCCCTTCTTGGACACCCACCCTGTTGAGCTCTCTGGCATCAAAAGGAAGATTTTGAAAACTGACTTCAGACTCATCACATCCACATCTGATGTGAAGTGAGCCTGGATGATCAGGCATTCAGGAGGTGGTGAGGGTGGGCAGATTCAGCTGAGTGCCTAGGAGGGGTGTGAGGGAAGGGAGGGCGGTAGAGGTACCTCTGAGGAATGAAGAGCTCTCTCAGAGGGTAACTTTCCAAGGCAGTAGGTTCTGTCTCCCAGGTCCCCTCCTGGCTTACTTTCTCCTTTGTGCCAACACTTTGCTTCATAGTTATTACCAAAGTAATTCGCTGAGGGCACTTGCCGGTGACAAAAACATAGACAAGACAGAAAGAGACAGTAAGTCCTACCACAGTGGCTGAGTAAAGAGGACCCTTTGGTTCTTTTCCCAGAAATTCTTACATACTAGGGAATTACACCATGTTTTTTTGTTGTTGTTGTATTTTTTTAATTTTCAACTTTTTATTTTGAAATAATTATAGATTCACAGGAAGTCGCAAAGATAGTACAGAAAGGTTTTGTATATCTTCCCTAGTGGTAACATTTTACATTAATTATAGTACAATATTGATGCAGGATCCGGCAAATTTCCCCAAGTTGGTCAGGGGAGATGAAGCCCTGTACTGAGAGAAGAGGGTCCTTTGACGGAGAATGTAGAAAAAATTCAATACACATGCCAACGTTAGAGTCAAAAGGAAAGTTTATTACAAAAGGAGTAACACTCTACAGTTAGAGTATGATCTCTCAGAAGCAGAGTGAGAGGGACTAAGTGAGATGTGGAAAGGCGGTGAATAGGGGACTGAGTGTTCAGGGAATTCAGTTTATATATCATTCTTTAGTTCCATTTCTTTTGATGTGGACATATCGCGAAGAAGGGGAGGGGGAAGAGTATGCAGCCTGAAAGGCCTGCTGGCAGTTCTCAGCCTTTTATCCATAGGTTTCTCATGGTTTTAGCCACTGGGAATGAAAGATTTTATTTGTGTAAGGCAGCCACTTAAAGACTGTTGTTCTTGTTTCCCCTTCCACAGGTGTGGGAAATGGGTTGTGAGCAATCCCAGTAGGAATCTTCCTTTTTTCTGCAGATGTCCTCCTGGACTGGCTGCAGGGCTGATCAGTATATGCAGTCTCTGAATGTGGCTTGATTAACATTTTAATTCTCTTGCCTCCTCCCTACATTAATATCAAACCCAGGAAACTAAGAGTGGTGCAATGTGTGTAAAGGTCTACATCATTTTATCATGTGTAGATTTGCGTAACCAGCTCTGCAATCAGGATACAAAACTAATCAATCACCTCAAACCTCTTCTACCTGCGACCCTTTATAGTCACAACCCCACTCCCGCAACACCTGTCCCTAACCCCTGGCAATCTCTAATCTGTTTTCTATCTCTGTAATTTTGGAATCATGTGACATTTTGAGATTTTTTTTTCACTCAACATAATGCCCTTGAGATCCATTCAAGTTGTTGCATGTATCAATAGTTTGTTCCTTTTTATTGCTGAATAGCACTCCATGATATAGATATATCAGTTTATTTCATCATTTACCCATTGCGGGGTGGCATTTTAATTGTTTCCAGTTTTTGGCTACTGCAAATAAAGCTGCTGTGAACATCGATGTATCAGTTTTTGTGGTGGTGCAAATTTTTACTTTGGGGGACAAACTTTTTTGTTGTGTTGTATGGTAAATGTATGCTTTGTTTTCTAAATAACTGTCAAACTATTTTCCAGAGTGGCTATACCATTTTGCTTTCCCATCAGCAATGTATGAGAGATCCAGTTTCTCTACATCCTCACCAGCATTTGATACTGACAAGGTTTTTAAAAAATTTTAGCCTTCTAATAGGTGTGGAGTGATATCTCATGGCAGTCTTAATTTGAATTTCCTTATTGGCTAGTGATGTTGAACATTTTTTTCACGTACTTATTTGCCATCCGTATATCTTTTTTAGTGAAATGTCTCTTCATGTTTTTTGCCCATTTGGTATTGGGTATTTGTTTTATACTGTTGAGTTTCGAGAGTTACATACTCTAGATGGTAGTCTTTTGTCAGATAGGTGGTTTGCAAATATTTTCTCCCAGTATGTAGCTTGTTTTTTTATTCTATCAAAGTTTTTCACAGAGTTAAAGTGTTTAAATTGATGAAGTTCAATTTATGGATTTTTTCTTTTATGGATCATGTCTTTAGTAACAAGTTTAAGAACTCTTTGCCAGGCCCTAGGTTCCAAAGACTTTGTCTTGTTTTCTTTCAAAAGTTTCATGTTTTACATTTAAATCTATAATCCATTTTCTATGATTCATTTTAATTTTTGTAAGGTGTCAGGTTAAGGTTGAGATTCAATTTTTTTTTTTTTTTTGCCTATGAATATCCAATTACTCTAGCACTCTTTGTTGAAAAGACTGTCTTTCCATTGAAACTACAGTCTTGATTACTGTAACTATATGTCTTGAAATGAAGTAGAGTGATTCCTCCCACTTTCTTTCTTTTTTGAAAAATTGTTTTACCTATTCTAATTTCTTTGCCTTTTATACAAATTTTAGAATACTCTTGTATACATCTTCAAAAAATCTTGCTGGAATTTTGATAGGAGTTGTATCGAACTTACGTGTCAATTTGGCGAGAATTGACCTATTTACTATATTAAGTCTTCCAACCCATGAACATAGTGTATCTCTCCATTTATTTATTTACTTTTTCTCCATTTATTTAGATCTTTGATTTCTTTCATCAGTGTTTTATAGTTTTAGCATAAAAGTTCTGTATATGTTATGTTAGATTTACCCCTATTATTTTAAATGATTGTAAATGGTATTATATTTTTAATTTTTATATTCATGTGTTCATTGCTAGTGTTGCAGGATACTTGGACAGAGAGATGGGACACTGAAGCAATAAGCATGAAGTAGCATTTATTTGTGCCGGAACCGGCTCAGTGGATTCACATCCAAAGGCCGAACCCCGAGATCACAGCAGGGCTTTCCCTTTTATACATGTCTTATTCTTCCTCATAGTTACAGACTTGCATGTTCTTTCTGTATAAGGAAAGTGTATTTTGATTGGTTGGCAGGCCGTTATGGGGAGTGAATAACTTTCAACCATCCTAGGAAGCAGTTATCTTGGGCCTCCCTATCACATTCTCCCAGGCCCAAGACTGGGTCAGAGAGAATCATCTTCATCCTGTTCTTGATCTAAGGGCTGATATTCCCATATTGCATGACCTGACTACATATCCTCATTCCCTCTTTACATTTATAGTCTCAGGGGTTACAAACAGAGTCCTTAAGGGTATGTTGGCCATCTTGGTGGAGTGTCGCCGTCCTCAGGCTTCTGCCACATGTAGATTGGTCAGCTTTCATTGTGACGAAAGCGGGGCTGATGTTCTTTTGGTCTCCAAGTCCAGTCGGCATCTTCTTTCAGAGGATTAGTTTGAGGGGTTCTGTGGAGTCTGAAATGCACTCCCAGTCTGTAGCCACTGGCTTAAACCTGCTATGGTGAATCCAAGGCATTATCTTGGCAACCTTTATTGCAGCAGTGGACAAGATAACAGTGAATGGGCCCCTGCTAAGAGGCTTTAAGGGTTGGACATTCCATTCCTGACCCACACCGAATCTCCTGGTCTAGTAGTCAGACTAACAGGCAGCTTTTCCCTAAGCCGGTGTTTGAGAGCCTGCAGAGTAGCACCCAGGGCTTGTAACTGCTGTCTTAGAGTCAATTCACCTATTTCCTTTAGGTCTCCTTGTATTCTCTTGATGAGCAGGGGTCATTGCCCATACAGGATCTCATAGGGGGAGGACCTAATCTTCTTGGTTAGGGCTGATCTGATTTCTTTTCTTTTCTTTTCTTTTCTTTTCTTTTCTTTTCTTTTCTTTTCTTTTCTTTTCTTTTCTTTTCTTTCCTTTCCTTTCCTTTCCTTTCCTTTCCTTTCCTTTCCTTTCCCTTTCTCTTTCTTTCTTTCTTTCTTTCTTTCTTTCTTTCTTTCTTTCTTTCTTTCTAGCGAGGCAACCCTTGGTTGACCTCACAGATTGCAAGGACCTTATCAGCTTACAATCCCCCCCCTCCTTTTTTTTTTTTTTTTTGACTTTTAAAAATTTTTTTATGCCTACAGCACCTGGTCTTCCTAGGTGGTCTCAAATCCAAGTACTAATCAGGCCAGATCCTGCTTAGCTTCCAGGATCAGACGAGATCGGGCTTGTTCAGGGTAGCATGGCCATAGACCGACCTGATTCTTAATATTGCCATGGGGAGAACTTTGTCCCAGTGTAGATGTGTCTCCTGATTTCATATCAGGGTCCTTGAGAAGCTGGTCTGTCAAGTCAGGTTGGTTGGAAAACACTTCATGCATAACTTCCATACAATCGTGGCCTGGCTGGCTGGCCCCAACGAGTGGTAAGTTCGCTGGTTTCAGGGTTCGTACTACCTCTAGGCGAATGTGTGGATTCTCGCACAGCATTCCTTGGTATCTAACCATTTGGGCATGTGGTTAGCCAATATTGTCCCTTATACTCCAGTAATGTTATTACTGAATGTGGTACATAAACTGTCAGTTCTTGTCTCATAGTCAATTTGTTGGTCTCTGACACAAGGAGGGCCATGGCTGCGAGTGTTCACAAGCAGGGTGGCCAGCCCTGGGTGACAGAGTCGAGTTGTTTAGAGAGATAAGCCACCTGGCAATGCCAGGTTCCCAATATTTGAGTCAAGATCCCTACTGCAACATTTTCCCATTCATGTACATATAGGAAGGAAGGTTTGGAGAGGTCAGGCAGTCCCAAACCAAGTGCATTAGTGAGGGCTTGCTTAATGTCTTCAAAGGCCTTTTGTTATGCGTGTTCCCACACCACGGACTCTTGTTCACCCCCCTTTGTGGCCTCATAAAAGGATTTCACCAAGACAGAGAAGTTGGGTATCCAAATCCTATAGGACCCTGCAGCACCTAGGAACTCCCGAACCTGGCATCAGGTAGATAGAATGGGTATTGAGCAGATAGCCTGTTTTCTTTCCAGGCTGAGTTGGTGTTGCCACGGGGTATGTGGAAGCCAAAGTATTTAACTTTATTAGTCTCAGGAGGGTGTACGGGTTGGGGACGATTGGGTGCAGGGTGACGGTAGCATGTTTCACGGCCCGCAAGTTCTGGACTGGCCGATAATCATTGGTTTTTGGACCAGGAGGAGAGGCATGTTTCATGGTGATTGGCACAGCCAAAGGATCCCATCTCCAGATGTTTATGGATCCCAATCTGTGCCTTGTGAGGGATAAAATACTGTTTCTGACATATGGGCTCTGTTTCTTGTCTGAGCTCTACCAGTACTGGATGAATATTCCAGGCTAGTCCAGGGGGATTGCCTTTAGCCCATACCCCAAGTATTCTGAAGGGAAGCTCAGGTCCAGGTTGTGGGCTTCCTACGAGACTGTAGAGGCACCATTCTTCTCTCTGAGAACCATGAGTGTCATGATTCTTGCTTCTGGTTTCCCCAAGATTAGGGCTACTTGGCCGTGGGAAGTAAAGGTTAAATGACTTTGCAGCCTCCCACGTTGCATTGTTGGGGCAGCAGGAAAGGGCGATGAGTCTGGCTGCCCATAGCACCCACAATGGTGGTCTGTCTCTGTGCAAGGGTGCCTATGGGTTGAGTCAGCACAGTATGTTCTGCCCCTGCATCTATCATAAAGTCAGTGAGTTGGCCCCCTACACTCATTTGGACCATAGGCTCCTGGGGGCCTAAAAGAATGGAGCCCAGTCTGGTCTACTCTTCTCCATAGTCTCCCAGGGCAGCTAGGCTGACAAAATCGGTCACCATGTTGGCTGGTACTGTCCTTGGGACACTTGGCCTCTTCCTTTTGGGCCTGGAGCAGACTGGTAACTGCCCAACTGTTGTGGCCACTCATTTGTCCAGTGACCCTTTTGGTGGCAGCAATGAGTGCGCTGGTCATGCCCTAACCTCATTTCTGAGTGAAGTGGTTCTTCCGGTTGACTTCTCCTCTGGCCCAGTCCCCGGCCCGTTGGGGCACCTCTCTGGGAGTGTCCTGATCGTTCTACCAGGGCAGCAGCGAGCAGATCTACTTTCCTTCTCGTTTTTCGGTCTGCTTCCAGTTGGGGTTCTTGGTCTCGGGTGACTAACACTTTCGTTGCCTCCTCTAAAAATTGACTCGTGTTCATACCAGCAAAGCCCTCAAATTTTTGCAGTTTGCACTGGCTGTCCACCTGGGCCTGATTGACAAAAGCTGCATTAACCATCCTCTGGTATTCAGCTGCCTCTGTGTCAAAGGGGGTATAAAAACGAAACGCCTCACACAGCCTCTCATAGAATTGGCTTGGGCTTTCCTCAGGTCCCTGGAATAGCTTCGAGGTCTTACTGATATTCATGGCTTTCTTCCCTCCTTCTCTCATACCACCTAGGAGGACCTCCTGATAGTGCTTGAGCATCTGGAGTCCCCTGTCCTCATTAGGGTCCCTTTGGGGGTCCTCCTCAGGGAACTGGTTTTGAGCATAGGCCTGAGCATTTAAGGTCCCTGCTGGGGCATGTTACTCTAGTCACTTTAAAGCAACCTTGGTGACTCACCGGCGTTCCTCTGTATTGAAGAGGGTCAGGAGCTGCTGGCAATCGGTGCAAGTGGGCTTATGTGTCTGCATGATAGATTGCAGTAGATCGATCATGGCCTGAGGCTTTTCTGTGAAGGAGGGAGTGTGATTTTTCCATTTTAAGAGGTCAGTGGTGGTGAAGGGCTGGTACACAAAGATGTGTTGGCCGCCCTGTATGTGGCCATCCTGATCCCGTGTTTCACGCAGGGGTAATTGGAGGGCCTTTCCTCTAAAGACTGCTGCGTTTGGTCAGGTTCCAGTTGGGCCATAGGGGGTCAGGACAGGAAGTGGTGGAGAATCTACAGAGGTCAATGAGTCTGGATGTCGGTGGATTCCTGGCTGTTTTCATGTGGACTTGGTGATAAGGGTCCCGGGGGTGTAGTGGCTGCTCTAGAGCCCTTGGCAGGGGTGTATAAGTGAGCATATGATGGTGGGGTATTCTCTGGCTCACTTGGCAAGATTGGTTTCTTTAGATTGACATTTGGAGGTTGCAGTGGCCCGGCGCAACATTACTCTGCAATTCTCTTCTAGACAGGCTCTCAACCAAGGGGATCAGGACCACAGCCTGCCAACTATCAATATAAAGGAACTAATCTGGATGGCTGAGATTCCCTACAATGACCTGATAGACCCTGGCTATGACTGCCTTGTCCAGGGATCTTTCTGACAGCCGTCCCACATCAAATGAGGGCCAGTCTATCTCACAAAAAGTACGAAGTTTCTTGGGGGTGAGCTTCACACCATAGTCTCTTGAAAAGCCATCCTTAAAATTCTTTATCATACATCTTAAGGTGGTCTGCTTACCTCTTTTCCACCCATATTGCACTCATTTGGTGGTGATGCACATACATTCAGGGACTTACTTCGCCTGTCTCCAGCTGCTCCCCACACCTCTTAGCAATTAGTGGGTCGGTATAAATCCCAACTCAGATCATTGGAGTAGACTCCTCATGGAGATCAAGTGATACCACCCTAAGCCATATGAAGTTCGCCATGGACCCACGGATAAGGGCTCAACTCTCACTTCGCACTCAGGCACACGTCATTCAAACACCATCCTCTGCCCAAATAAACCTGAGAGGTCATGGTTTCATCTCCTCCCAGAGACTACTCAGATGAACTCAAGAGTCGATCAGACTCTCCCTCTGCCTCTTTAGGGGCAGGTCAAATACCTGGACCTGGGTCCTCACCAGTCTGTCAGGCAGTGCTCCTGCACTGGTTCCTGTGCCTCACCAGGTTCCACTGTGCTCTTGGAGCCGCTGCCCCGGTCCACTGCAAGAGTAGTTTTTCCCTACAGACAATAGATTTGTTGGTGCCAGGTGGAGTCCACTTCTCCCAATTCCCGGGAGCCAAACCCTGACAAGCGAGATGAAAACTCGCCATCTCTGATCCCGGACAAGGCCCCAGAAATATTGCAGGATACTTGAGCAGAGAGATGGGACACTGAGGCAGAAAGTAGCGTTTATTGGTGCCGGCACCAGCACAGCGGATTCACATCCAAAGGCTGGGCCCTGATTGCAGAGGGGCTTTCCCTTTTATACATGTCTTATACTTCCTCATAGTTACAGACTTGCATGTTCTTTCTATATAAGGAAAGTGTATTTTTATTGGTTGGCGAGCTGTAAGGGGAAGTGAATAACTTTTAATCGTCCTAGGAAGCGGTTAGCTCAGGACTTGCTACCACATTAGATTATAGAAATACAATTGATTTTTGTACATTTACCTTGTATCTTGAAACTCTGCTAAATTTATTATTAGCTCTAGGAGTTTTTGTAGATTCCTTGAGATTTTCTATGTATACTATCATGTCATCTGCAAATAAGGACAGTTTTATTTCTTCCTTTCCCATATATACACCTTTTATTTCCTTTTCTTACCTAGTTGCAGTGGCTAGAACTTACAGTTCTGTGTTGAACAGACCACACTTATTTTTACTTAACAGAGCCACAGTTTTTACTTTTATATTCTAAGCACTTTACAAATATTAACTCATTTAGCCCTCTTACCAATGCTGAGTTAGGTGCTATTGTGTTGGTATTCCTATTTTAAACACGAGGAAACTGAGTCTCAAAGAGTTTGAGTAATCTGCCCTAAAATTATCTATAGCTGTGTAAAATTCACCCCAAAATGTAGTGGCTTAAAACAACAATAAACATTTGTTATCTTTCACAGTTTCTGTGAATCAGGAATTCAGGAATGGCTTGGTTGGGAGATTCTGGCTTGGGGTCTTTCATGAGATTTCAGTCAGACATTATCTGGGGCTGCAGTCATCTAAACACTTGATTGGAGCTGGAGGATCTGCTCCCAAGGTGGTTCGTTCATATAGCGCTGGCTGTTAGCAGGATGTCTCAGTTCCTCCCCACGTAGACCTCTCTATAGGGTTGCCTGAGTATCCTTATGATGTGGTGGTTGCCTTTCCCAATAGCAAGCAATCTAAAAGAGCAAGGTGGAAGCTACAATGCTCTTTATGACCTAGCCTCGGTTGTCGTGCATTAATCACATAGACCAGACCCGATTCAGTGAGTTAGAGGATAGATAAATCAAAGGTATGAATATCAGGAGTCAAAGATCATTTGAAGCTGTCTTGGAGATTGTCTACTACAGCTGATGAGTAGCAAACTGAGATTCAACTCCAGGTAATCTTCCTCTAGAGTGGGAGTCATAATCACCATGTTATACTCCCTAACTATGGTAAGATTTGAGCTGTGTGAGAGGTACGATCTCTGTAAAGTGGGAGAAAGGCAATTGTGGAAAGACAGGTGGCATTGAGTTTAGGAAGAAAAATCAATTTTAGGAAAAGAACATTTGGAAATTGAATATCTGAAAATTGAGTATCTGGAAATTGATTCTCTTAAAATTATCCATACCATGAATTTTCTGGAAAGCTACCTTATACCCCAGAGTGCTGCCTGGATAACTGTTCTGTACCTTCTCTGACCTTCTACATCTTCTGTTCTCATTCTCTACTGATGACATTGCTTCCTCATGAACAGAGAAAATTAAGGCATCCATGATCACATCTACTCACTGACAGCATCTGTACCCATATGCTTTGTCTGCCCTCCTCCTGCTATCAGTGAACTGTCTCTGCTCCCAAAGCCAACTTCTTGACTTGGATACTAGACCTCTTCTCCTATCAACTTACTTAAGGCCATTTACCCCTCTATCTTAACTTTGTTCTACTCCTATTGTTTCCATCAGCAAGTATATAAGTATGCTAATCTTCTACTTGTAATTGTTCTTATGGTTCATGATATTGTTGGAGAGACATAATCTATAGGCACAGCAGGGCCTATAAACAAACATATGAAAGTGAACAATTAAAGTATAAGGTAACAAATGATAATGTGCTAAATTGCATGAATTCTTTAATAATGCAATAGAAGTTTAGAAAATATAGAGATAAGTGTGGTTTTAGGAGGTATATAGAGAGAACTGAGGACAGCTTTCTGAAATGCTATATTCTCCAGAGTTCTCAGTTGCAAGCAACGGAAATAGATTCTCATTTTAAGTTAGCCTATAAATAGCTCATAGAATCACTGGGAAAGCTGGAGAAACATGCTTAGAGCCTAGACAGCTATAACAACAGCCAAAACCACTCCATAAACAGAGTCTGGTAAGGACATCACTGTCCACTAGATGGCACGCTTCACAGGCCAGGGACAAGACCTCCGCACTGCTGCCAAAGCTGCCATGGAAACGGGAAGTTGGCTGCTGCCAGAAACACTCTTCCATTGACTGCTTTTTTTTTCACCAATAACTACAGAGTCAGAGTCTAAGATAGCTGCATCTGATTGACCCAGCCTAGGTCAGTGTCAGCACCCAGGTCAAAAGGGGGCTGGGAAAGTAAGTATCTGGCATTTTCAGCTTCTGTAATGGGGTCTAGTTCATAAAAGATTCATAAACTGGGAAATTCTCAGATGCTGAATAGTCCACCCCCTTCCCCCGCCCAAGAAATGTCTACCTACTGTTGGCCAAAGCTAGGGGGTGGGAAAAGAAAAAATCGTCATTCAAGTGGTGGTCCAGGGCAGTGGGAATGAGCCTTTGAAGAAGACTGGGAGGAGCATTCCAGGAAAAAAAGGTTAGGGGGCCAAGTACCTTGAAGAGTTCTAGATAGAGTAGGAGTGGTCTTTGTGTTTGGATAGAGAGGAGTGTCCTGTCACCTCACCAAGGAAGCCACTTATAAGGAATTATGGAGAAAATTAGTATAAAAACGAGGAGGAATCTAGTATTGAGAATATTGAAATTTTTGCCTCTGTTAATCATCACAAAAACACAATTTGATGTGTTTTGATTACTAACGAAGATGATTATCTTTTATTGTATTGTGGCTTAATCTCCTCTTCTTAGAAGAACACCAGTCATATTGGGTTAGGGTTCATCCTAACAACACCATTTTAACTTAATTACCTCTTTAAAGGCCCTATCTCCAAATACAGTCACAACATATAAATTTGCAGGACAAGGATGCAATTCATCCCATAGCATATGTATGCTTCTTAGGTACTTCAAGGTCATTAAGATATCCTGTTTTGTCTTCCAGTAGCTTTATTATTTTACTTCTCACACTTAGGTCTATACTCCATCTGGAATTGACTTTTGTGTGTGGTATTAGGCTGAGGATCAAAGTTCTTTGTTTCTATTACTATATGGACATCCAATTATTGGTGACTCAACACCAATTATTGACAAGTTTATCTTTTTCCCACTGTATTGCAGTGGTAATTTTGTTGTAAATCAGGTGACTATATGCATTTTATTCTCTGTTCTGCTCCGCTGGTCTATTTATCTTCATACTTTATCATTCTGTTATAAGTTGTCTTATATTTGAAAGTATAAGTCTCCCAACTTCATTATTCCTCAAGATTGTCTAAGATAGTCTTGGACCTTTGTGTCCTTATAAATCTTAGAATCAGCTTGTCACTTTCCACAAAAGAAATTTATAAGAATGGTGATTGGAATTGCATTGAATTTTAGTATATATGCTGCCAAAGTGAGCACAGGAATTGCATCGAATTTATAGATCAATTTCAGGGGAATTAATATCTTTATAATACTGAGCCTTCCAAATCTTAAACTATATTTAGGTCTTTTAAATTTTCTTTCAACAATGTCTTGTAGTTTTCGGTTTAGTGGCCTTGCCCATCTTTTAGTTGTACTCACAAGTATTTAGTGTTTTATTATAATAATGTTAATGGTATCATTTAAAATCTTTTCCTTTTCTAATTGCTTACCACTATATTTAGGAATATGATTAATTTTTAAATTAAGTTTATTGGGGTAATATTGGTTAATACAATTATATAATTTTCAGGTGTACATTATAATTTGACATCTGTATATTCTATTGCGTTTACCACTCAAAGTCCAGTTTCCTTCTGCTACCATATAACTATTAATTTTTGTATATTGATCTTCTAATCAGTGACTTTGATTAATACTCCAAATTTCTAATAGTTTACATGTAGATTATTTTGTATTTTTTATGTACACACTCTTGTCTTGTTTGAATAATAAGTTTTATCTCTTTTTTTCCAATTATTTTGTTTCTTTTTTTTATCTTATGGCACTGAGTAGGGTCTCCATTGTTAATTGCTCTTGTTTGTAAGCCTCTATTTTATTTTATTTTTATATGTTAAATATTTTTATATTTAAGTCTGATAATTTCAAAACCTGAAATTTTTGATGGTCTGATTTTCCTTTTGTTTTTTTTCTAGTTCTCATTCATGGTGCTCTGTTTCCTTATGGGTTTTGCTAAATGATACCCACTTCACCTTACCTGTGAAAGTTTTTTGAAATATGACTTTAAGATGGACTTGCTTCAGAAAGGATTTACATTTGCCTCTTTCAAATGCTTGGGGCACTTTGAATCTGAGACCACTTCAAATTATTGACTTAAGGTTTTTCAGGCCACCTAACGATATGAATTTGGGCCACAAACCTATGTGGGGGTTGTACTGAGGGTATGAATTCTCAGGAAAGAAAGTTTTCCCCTGTTTAGTAGTAAGAGTCAAGACAGGCAATTTCCTTATAATCCCCTGCAAGGAGGGCAGATTTACTTAATTTTTTTTAAATTACAACTTTATTAAAATATAATTCAGATACCATAAAACTCACCTTTTTAACGTTTACAATTCAATGTTTTTTTAGGCAGAAACCCAGACAGAAAGGCTGTATAAATATCACCAATATATAATTCCAGAGAATTTTCATCCCCCTAAAAAGAAACCCTGTATCTATTAGTAGTCAGTCATTCCCCATTTCTCCTTCTTCCCAGTCTCTGGCAATTGCTAATCTACTTTCTGTTTCTGTTGATTAGCCTACTGTGGACATTTAATATAGATGGAATTATACAATATACATTCTTTTGTGTCTGGGTTATTTTGCTTAACTTAATGTTTTCAAATTTCATCGTGTTGTAGTAAGTATTAGAACCTCATTCTTGTTTATTGCCAAATAATGTTCCATTGTACGGGCATACTGCATTTTGTTTATCCATTCGTGAGATGATGGAGATTTAGATTCTTCCCACTTTTTGGCTGTTATAAATAACACTACCATTAACATCATGTACAGGCTTTTATGTGGGCATGTTTTCTATTCTCCATGGTATATAGCTAGTAGTGGAATTGCTGAGTCATATGGTAACTATATTTAACATTTAACTGTAACTGCCGGATGGTTTTCCAAAGTGGCTGCATGATTTACAACCCCACCAAAAATGTATGAGGGTTTCAATTTTGCTACCTCCTTGACAACACTTGTTATGGTCTTTTTTTTTTATTATAGTTATCCTAGTGGGATGAAGTATTTCATGGTTTTGATTTGTATTTCCTTAATGATTAGTGATGTTAAACATTTTTTTTTCATGTGCTTATTGGCCATTTGTTGATCTTCTTGGAGAAATGTCTCTTTGAATCCTTATGGTAGGTTTATTTCTAATTTACTCTTAAACTGTGGATATAGCCCTTTGGGATCCTGGTTTTATGGAGGTGACTTCTTTTAGAAGAACTTTGGGAAAACCCTGGCTATGATCTATGAGTCTCAAAGTCCAGCTTTCAAGTTCATTTGGCTTGACAATATTTTAGTAGTGAAAGCTCCTTCAGTGGTCTTTCTGTCTGATTTTCTGCCTTTATTCAACTTCTGGTGTGAACGTTTCTCACTTTCTTCTCAACTCATTGATGCATCCAAGGGAGATTTTCTCTTCTATTTTCTGCAGCATTTTAGTTGTTTTCAGAATGAAGTTTCAGCCTTGACTCTTACTTCACCATGTTGCCAGAAACAAAAGTTGAATTTCTTATGATTCTTTTCAGTTAGTTTATTGAGGTATAAATTTATTGAGGTATAACTTAATGCAAAATTTCACCAATTAAATGTATAGTTCAATGAATTTTCAAAAATACATGCACTCATGTAACTATACCACAACATATAGAATATTTTCATTGCTCCCAAAAGTTTCCTTAAGCCCCTTTCTAATCAAATCCTTACTCTAACCCCAGTTCCAGGCAACTGTTGACCTGCTATCATTATAGATGACTTCTGCCTTTTCTGGGACTTCATATAGAAGGAATCATGTGGTATGGACTCTTGGGCCTGATTTTCTCCACTTGGCATAGTGTTGTGGGTATTCATTCATATCGTTGCATGTATCAGTAGTTCATTCCCTTTTGTTGCTGATTAGTAATCTATTTTTCAGATATATCACATTCAGGTAATTTTTGAGGTAAGATTTCTGCATATTTCAGGACAGAGAAAAAAGAGTCAATAAACAGGAAGAGAAGTATTATTCACTGTAGAAGATTAATATGGGAGATTCCTGCTGTATGTTCCATATTAAATAAAATCCTTTCATCTCTTTCTTCAGCCAGTTAAATCATGATCTAAAACCCTGAATTTAGCTTTTAGTGCTAACTAATGAAACTCCAGAACTTGAACTTTAAAAGCAAGTCTCAAAAATTAACAAAAAGATGTCTATGAGAGTAATGAAAATGTTGCTTGCAGCAACAGAGGAAGAAATATCATTCTGCATTATAAAACTATTTCAAGGAATATGATTTGATAAGGAGTTGGACTGATAACATTTACAAAAATGTCCATCTTGTGTTCTATTGTGCAAAATGGAGACTTGGTGACTATTTATAACTTGCTTTGTTCTCTCTTAATATGTGTATGTCCTTGGAAGTATAGTTTGAATAAAGAGGTCATATAAGACTTTTGTCCTGGGGAAATTACTTTCCAAATATACCTATAGTTCTTATTAGTTTTCTTACTTGATCATGTATTTGATTTATCACCCTGATAATATTGTGCTAATTGACAATTCTATGTTCCTGTACAGTACTAACAATGTAAGTATAAATACTGTTTTCTCAAATCAAAAGAGAATTGGCATAGTGCAAAACATTAAAACCCCTGACTCTGCTAGGTTTTTTATTTTCACAGTGATCAAGCCTGGCCTCACTTAAATTGATATAAAGAATGGGAATAATTGTGAAAGAAGCTTCCTCCCGAGGCAGGAAAGCATAAAATTATTTACATTTATTATAGTAGTGTGGTTACAAAATTGCAATCACATATGCTGAGAAAATATAGTTTATTTTCTATAACTGATCAAATTACCCCAATACCATTCATTGATTGGTAACTTAAATTTGTTAGTTAATAAAATATCTATCTCTTTCAGTTTAACCAGAATCTTCTTGGCAAAACAACTCTTTCAGGTAAATTCTCAGGCTTTTCAGTAGTGTCCTCCTATTCCTTCTTTCTAATATGTATTCAGGGAGTGTGAAAGGGCTATGTGATCTCCTGATGAATGGGGAGAGAGAGTCTTAATATACTCTCACAGGGTCTCTGGCACCCCTGGTTTCTAAAACAGTTTTCTCTCTTGCTGATCACTGGGAACCTGGTTGGCAACTACCCTTGCAGTCTGCAGCAATAAAGTCTTGGTCTAATCTCTTGGCTCATATAAGACTCAGTGGTGCCTCCATTGATAACTCAGTCTCATATTGGTTCTTGCTAGCCCTGAGGATGTCTCTGAGTCTCATCCATGTACTGCATGAGTTGCTGGTTCAAGCTGAAACACTATTCTCTGAAACACTGTGGGGTCTCAGGAAATTTAGGAGGCTATCATGTGACTTCTTTGCCTAGTTATGGCACATTACCACACCTACATTTCTATGCACAGCAAGGGAAGGAGGGGAATTGAGATGCAAGTCACCTACTCTTGAATCCTTCAAAGTCCAAGATCTTTATTTTACCTCTGACTTCCCCTTTCTTCCCTGATTCAAGGAATCTTTAAGTTCTCTGGGACTATAAAGAAAAAAAACATGTCTCAGAAATTTTTTATTCAAGATTATTGTTATTAAAATTTGAAAATAAATAAATAAAATTTTTTAAAAATTTATGAATTGGGGTTTTCAGGCTCCTGGGTTTTTACAGTGAAAACTTTTCTCTCAAACTATTTTCTATGCCATGAGTTTAAAATAGGAATTTTAAAATGCAGGAGTTAATAAGACATCAAAAGACACCATTAAGGAAGTAAGAAGAAAAGTTACTATAAGAGGAAAACATTTGCAATGTGTATGCTTGACAAAGGACTAAAAGCAAAATATATAAGGAACCCTTAAAAATCAATAAAAGCACAATCCAATAGAAAAACAGCAGGAAAATCAAACAAGCAATCCATAAGAGGGTTTGTTTTTTTTTTTTTTAGGTGAGGCAACCCTTGTTTGACCTCACGGATTGCAAGGACCTTGTCAGTTTACAATCCCTTATTTTTTATTTTTTATGCCTACAGCACCTGGTCTTCCTAGGTGATCTCCCATCCAAGTACTAACCAGGCCTGACCCTGCTTAGCTTCCGAGATCAGACGGGATTGGGCTTGTTCAGGGTAGCATGGTCATAGACTTCAAGAAGATTTTTGAATGACAAATAAACCAATATGAAAAGATGTTCGATGTCATTTGTCATTAGGAACATGAAAATTAAAATGACAATGATATAGTATTTAAATCAGTTGTGTCTACTGAATTCACAGAGGTGACTGAGTGAGGACATGTAGAGGCTAACGCCATTGAAAGATTTTTATTAATTAGAGTTTTCATGAGAAGGGGGTACACATGCCATGCAGAGCCACATGGGAAAGCACCAGACTAGGTCAGGAGGCAGAAGCAGGAGTGAGAGGAAAACATAGGCCACAGCCTTCATTAAATTTTGCAAGAAAGGTAAATCTGGGCAAGGTAAACAGTTTAGGATTGGCTGGTTTGAATAATGTCAGCAGATTCTGGGCTATAGGAGTGGGCTCTTGTTGTCTTGTACCTATCCCTGGGTGATTTAGGGCAAGGGAAATATTGGCTTGGTGAGTGAGAGTTAGATAAAGGAGGGGGTTGGAGGGTTTGTAACATGCTGTTTGCATGTTTGCAAAAGCTGGATTGCAGGGGAGTTGTAAACAACTTTGGCTGTTAGTTTGGCCCTCTGATTAATGGACTAAATAAACAAACGCAGAATCTAAGAAAAAAACAGTTAAAACAGCACCAAATCTATTAAAAAGGCTGAAAGTAAAAAGACAAACCAACTATACCAAAATCTGGCAAGGACATGGATCAACTGTAATGCTCATATACTGCTGGTGTATGAAGTTCAAAAATAGGAAAAACTAATCAAAGGTATTAGAAGTCATAATAATGGTTTCATCTTTTGTGGGGGAGTGTTACTAAAAAAGGAGGAGCACAAATAGAATATTGAGCTGGTAGAATCTTTTTCTTTGACTTAATTAACAGAAAACAGCAGATAGAATACACACACTAATATATATTTACATACTGTCTCATGGTTATGTGAATTCTCTGGCTCTGTGCCATAATTTAGTACATAGGGATCTCAACCACCTTATTCATTTCATAAGACATATTGCTGGTTATGACATAATAAGAAATATATATTTGGTCTCTGCCCCCAGTTCCTGACACAGAGTTCCTAAAAGCCTTGTAATTTCCTGAGTGATGAAGATGATAGAAGCATATTACACAGAGCTCCTAAATTCCTGAGGATTTTCTGGGTGATCAGAATGTCTTTTGTTCTAATGAGGTGACTCTTGGTGGGCTCCTGGTTAGCTTCAGGGTGGGGTTGTCACCAGAAAGTCCAAGACATAATTGTAAGCTTGGAATTTCAGCCCCACCCACTAGCCTCTGAAAAAGGGAGAAGAGCTAAGATTGAGTTAATAATCAATGATGCGAATGTGATGAAGCTTCTGTAAAAATCCCTGAACTCTGGGGTTTGGAGAGCTTCTGGGTTGGTGAACACATCTACATACTAGAAGGGTGGCACATAGTGCTCAGGATCCTTCTGGACTTCATCCTATGTGTCTCTTCATCTAGCTGTTCATTTGTATTCTTAAAATAAACCAGTAAGGGTAAGTAGAATGTTTTATTGGGTTTTGTGAGCCATTATAGCAAATTATCAAACCTGAGAAAGGGGATTGTGGAAACCCCTGATTTGTAGCCAAATCAGACAGAATGGGTCCACTGAATTGGTGACATCAGACTGATAAGACTTGTAGAGTATTAAACAGCAGGTACCTTACATGCTTTAGGGACACATGTATATTAAAAGGCAGGAAGATTATAGTATACAAAAGACTTTCACTTCATCAAAGTTTTTTGGTGTTTTGCAGTTTTGCATACAGGTGTCCCTTCCAAAATGAAGTTGCTTTACTTGTACTACCTAAACTAAATGGAAAAAACAAAAGAGACATCACTTGGGTGGGTTTAGAGACAATATTTACCATACTTGGGTATGCTGCTCTGGTCTCCTTACCTGGTCACCTGAATTGAAGCCATATTTGAATGAGACTCTGAGGAAGAGAAGGTTCTCCAGCTGGTCCAGTCTGCAGTGCCACGTAGTCCTCATTATCTTTTCAATGTTCACAGTGTTTGTGGCAGATTGAGGTACTACTACATGGAGCCTGCAGCAAGTTCTGACAGGAGAATGACCACAGAGGCCCTTTGACCATGACCTTTGGCAAGTAAATATTCTCTCTTTGAGAATCAGCTCTCAGCTTGCTGCTGGGCTTTGGATGCAGAATGACCATGGAACCCAAGCTGTTCATCATGAGCTGGTTACTATGATGAAGCTGGGTATGGATCCATCATTGAGTAGAAATAATATATATGAAATGAGACTCGAGCAGATCCTGAAGACATAAGTGGCTCACAGTACCCAAACCCCTCCTGATGCATTGCTGCTTCTTCCACCACTATGACTGGGATGTGCCCTGTCACCAATTGACTACAGTGGAAAAGAGTCAAAATTAGTTTATAGTTGTCTTTATCTGATATGCTGGCATTAGAAAGAAATGGATGCCTGCAAAATCATGCCCACCAGAGTGACCCTAGAGGACACTGGGAATAGGCAGGACTTCAAGAAATACATCTATCTGTCTAGTTTCCCCAGAACATGTGTGTGGGGGTGGGGGGTGCTGAAGTAAGAATCTATACTGATTTATGGATGGAGGTTAATGGTATAGCAAGATGGGGAATTAGGAATAATATTGAGAGAGAGTTTGGAGAAGAATGATATGAATAAAACTTTCAGAATGATTCCCAAATGTGAGACTCTCTGTCAGGTTCAGTTGCAGATCACAGATATCACTCTATTTAGTTTAAGAAGAAAAGGTGGCTTATACAAGATTTGGAAGTGCTAGAGGAATAAGTTTTATGTGGAGCTTACAAGAGCAACCACCTGCCCCCCGAATCTCACTGATTCTGCTATGCTTGGGTAAGCTATGACTACCACTGCAGGAAACCATCAAATCGGCAAGCCGGTAACTGTAGAACCACACTTCCTCTGCTATGATCCACAGCAGCCAGTGGGTACTTCATACTCCACCTCCTCCCCACTGAACTCAGTTAACTAAGTTTTAAAATCAAGTCTCATATAAGTGCATCTATCTGATTGGCAGAATCTCAATCACATATGGAATACTAACTTCAACAAGATTTAAGACTTAAAGTTTTTAGCTTTCTAGGCTGAGTATAGGAAGGCACACTAGAAGGTGGGTAGAATGTAAATTAGCAAACCAATCTACTCTAGTGAGAAGATTTGTGTCCTCGGAGTAGAAGAGGCACTTAGCAATCAGGTAGACAACATGACCTGTTCTAAATGGTGTCAGGTTTCTACCCTAGTTACCCCAGAGGTTGCTCTATGAGCTCATGAACAAAGTGGCCATGGAGCCATTGGTGAGGGTCATGCAAGGGCTCAACAATATGGACTTTCTCACACTAAGACTGACCTGACTACTGCCAACTTGGACCCGTTCCATCATGGTGGTGTTGGAAAACATTCCACAGTTATCTCATGAATCCAAGAAAATTTTTAGTAATCAGATCTTGAGAAGAAAAGGAACCAGGGTAACTTCTGGAATCTAAGCAGCTGGAGTTATGCAGACAATTGCCAATAATGCGACTCAGCTTGTAATGGTTCTGTGCATTGGTGTCTCCCAGTGCAAAACTCCCAGGGGAAACTAAATGATTGGCTCAGCTTGAGTCAGATATCCACCCATACTTCAATTAACTATGACCAGGGAATGGTATCGCAGAGCACAATTGTGATTGGAAGTGGTCTTTTGGGGGAGGCAGTTCCCAGAGAAGGATGAATTTGTTGTGAAGACCACAACAAGTTATGATACACCAAACAAAGAATATTATAATTTAACTTCTCAAGCTATGATTTCTTAGTCCCAACTTGACCATAAGCTCTTCGAGGACAAGAAAGATGAGGCATAATTATTAATCTCTCAGAACATAGCTCATGTGACAACTATCGATAATGTGAAGGAGATCCAAGCTATGTCTGACTCTGGGATTCATTCTTGCCTTAGCAGGTATGATGAACCAGTTGGGAGGGCCTGATAAACTAGCCCTGATAAACTAGGAATCATTTTTGAGACAGAACTCATTTTAAGGGAAGAGAGAATCTAACATAAACTTTAACAAAGTCTATGTAATGATTATTTTTATGTGTCAACCTGACTGAGCCATGAGGTGCCCAGACATTTGGTCAAATATTATTATGGGTACATCTGTGAGAGTGTATTTGGGTGAGATTAAAATTTGAATTGGTAGACTCAGTAAAGCATTGCCCTTCCTAATGTGAGTGGGTCTCATCCAATTAGTTGAAGTCCTGAAAGAACAAAAAGGCTGACCCTCCCACATGTAAGAGGAAACTGCTCTGGCCTGACAGCTGATCTGGACACCAGTTTTTTCTGCCTTTAGACTAGAACGGAAACTTTGGCTCTTCATGAGTCACAAGCCTGCTGGCTTTCAGACTAGAACTATACCTTGGGCTCTCCTGGGTCTCCAGCTTGCCAGTTGCAGATCTTGGGACTTACCTGTCTTCATAACTGTGTAAGCCAATTCCTTATTAAAAATCTCTTTCTCCCTCCCCTTCCTGACTCTCTCTCCCTCTCTCTCTCTCTCTCTCTCTCTCTCTCTCTCTCTCTCTCTCTCTCTCGTGCATGGGCACACATGCACTGTGTTCTCTCAGGGCCTCTCCCACTGTACCTGTTCTCTCCAGCAGAGTACCAGACTTCTTATGTAGTACCTCAAACATCTAAAAGCTAGGGACCTAAAACCTTTTTCAAAGAAAGGAAATGGAAGCTGCAAGACCTCTTAAAGGTCAGGCACAAAACTGGTAGTGTCCTTCCTGCTATATTCTGTTGGTTAATGTGAATCCAACAAAGCCTACATTCAGAGTTGGAAGGGACTACACAAGAGTTAGGAGATGTCGTTCATTGCGGAACATCTCTGAAGAGCTTAAACAGATGGTTTGGCTGGGTATCAGGTCTAAATTGAAAATCTAAATTTTCACTCAGTGTTTTGGTATTTTGCTGCATTGTACCTACTGAGAAGTCCAGTACCACTCTGATCCCTGAGCCTCTACATGTAGCTTTTTTCTCTCTGGAGGATTTTAGGATGTTCTCTTTATTTCTGGTGTTCTGAAATTTCTGGTGAGCCTTTAGAGGGTCTTTTTTCATTCATTGTATAGGAAACTCAAAGGGTCTTTCAATTTTGAAACATCCTTCAGTTCTGGGAATTTTTATATAATATTTTATTTCTTTGATAATTTCCTCCCTTACTTTATCTCGGATCTCTCTGGAATTCCTATTAGTCAGATGTTAGATTTCCTGAACTGATCATCTAATCTTTAAAAGTCTGTCTCTATTATCCATCTCTTTGACATTTGTTCCACGTTCTAGGAGATTTCTTTGTCCTTAAATTCCTCTCTTCAATTTAAATTATTATTTGGTCCATTAGATTTTTAATTTCCAAGCACTGTGTCTCATTTTATTTTTATAGCTTATTTCTTTCATTTCATGATTGTAATACCATCTCATATCTTTTTGAGAATATTATATTTTATTTTAATTTTCTTTTGGCCTCCTTTCTTTCTCTGTTCTTGAGTCTTTCTTTCTTTCTTTCTTTCTTTCTTTCTTTCTTTCTTTCTTTCTTTCTTTCTTTCTTTCTTTCTTTCCTTCCTTCCTTCCTTCCTTCCTTCCTTCCTTCCTTCCTTCCTTCCTTCCTTCCTTCTTTCCTCCTTTCCTCCTTTCCTTCTTTCTTTTTCATTTCCAATGCTCAGGTTAGAGGTGCAGGTCAGATTCTCAGCTGGTGATCCTTGGCTGTCATCTGTATTTAACAAAGAAGCACTAAGAAGCTAGGCAGCTCTAGGTGCAGGGTGTGGGTTTGTGGACAAGTGGGCTTCATTACAGAATTCCCCAAATGTTGATATCTATAGACCTTTGCTCTATAATGATTCCGATTATTCAACGGAGAAGACTCCAGTCTCCTGGCTAGGAATATGGACTTCCCTGCTTGCATTCTGGAAGCAGGTAAAAAAAAGGATTGGAAGGTGTTGCTAGGCTTTTGTTCTTTTTTAAATATAATATCTCATCACCCTGTTCTGCTGTGGAGACTGTTCCAGAAGTAACCTTCCATCTTTCGCCAGGGAAGGGAAGGAACAGTCACTACCTGGCTCCATAGGCTGGAAAGAGATCAAGGGATCCATCTGCTCCTTATAGCAATTTTCAACCCAACTCTACTGTTTCAGCACCATCCCAAATTCCACCTTCAGAGGTACCTGGGGTCTCTAAAACAGTCAGAATTCTGACTATAAATCATTGGTTTCTTCTTGGCTGCCTCCTTACATGCCTAAATTTCTGCTTTGCTGTCTGTTACCCATCACCATCCACTTTCTAGCACCCAAGTTTTGTCAACATCTCCTGTCTGCTCTCATCATTTCTCCCACTCCCTTTGTCCTTATGTATTTGTGCCTTTTAACTCTCTTGTCTTTTTTTCTTTTTAAATTGAGGTAATGTTTACATAACAAAAAAATAACCATATTAAAGTGAACAATCCAGTGGCATTTAGGACATTCCTATCTCCAAATAAGGTCACATTCAGAGGTACTGGGGGTTAGAACTCCAATATATCTTTTTCTGAGGGACACAATTCAATCCATAAAGGGGGCATGGATATTCGGTGGTAACTGGCATCATCTGCCACCTTTACTTAGAGAAAGAATCATTGAACTTGTCATCTGCCACAGGATGAGGAGCTTGTTCAGGCAAGGGCAGCCCTGGGAATAGGAGTCAGTGCCCAGGGGGATAAGGAGGGTGTCTATTCCACAGGGTGATCTGCTGTGAGATGTCCAAGCATAGGTGGATTCAGGAGGGTGTTTCCAGGTAGGAGGCTGGCAGAAGCAGCCTGGCACAGTATGTTAGAGTCCAAGTAGAGTGGAGAAGAGAACTTGCCCTGGAGAAGGTGGGTGGTAATGGCCGTAGGAGGTTGGTTACACACTGGGAGGTTGATCAATAAGTAAAGTTCACTGGTCATTTGGATTTCCTCTTTTGAGAACTTATCAAGTATTTTGTCCATGTTTCAGTTGGGATGTCTATCTTTTTCTTATTTTTTTTAAAGCCATTTTATATATTGTGGCTATTCATCTTTTTTTTTTTTTTTTTTAATACAGAATACTTTATAAATTTGCTTCTCATCTTTGTGCAGGGGCCATGCTAATCTTCTCTTTTTTGTTCCAATTTTAGTATATGTGCTGCTGAAGTAAACACATACGAGTCCTTTTTATGTGTAGCACATAACTGTTTCTACACCATTCTCTTAATGGTGTCTTTTGATAAACAGAAGGTGTTAATTTTCATGAAGTTAAATGTACTTTGTTAATTGTGCTAGCCACAGTTTCCCAGGAACCAGAGCTTCATTTTATTATTAGGGAGTCCAGGAAGCGAGTATGAGAAACAAAGAGAGTGAAACAGGAAAGAAAGGAGAAACAAGAGGATGTTTCATCAACCTGGCTGCCACTAAATTAAACTGATTGCTGGATCTAGGGACTGTGTCCCCAATAAACAAACTTCATCTCAAGACCATCCTGAGAGAAGTGAGATAAGTGAGGAAGTTACTTAGTGGCTCCTATCTCCCATTGGTCAAAATTCTACTCCATGGGGCATTATTTCCTTTATACATTCAGGTTGCACATATGAATTTTGACCTTTAAAAAAGATAAACAAAACCCTTTACTGCCATTTTAGTGGGGTTTAGGTTCTTAATAGTGTTAAATGCATGGATTCAATTTACTATTGCTAATATAAAGTCATATTTTCTAAGTGGTTATTACTGGTGTGCAGGAACACTGATGATATTACGGAATTGCCATTCCAGCCATTGAGCAGGAAGTGTCTATGCTCAGTTCTCATCTAAAGACTGTCAACATTTTTATCCTCCCACCCACTTGGCACACAGCTTCCCATAAAACTATAGCTCCAAGCAGAAGGTTGGCGATAGTTTTGTTCAACTTGCATGTAGTGGCATAGGTGTCCTTGGCTTCAAGCTGAAAGCCTGGCCCAGGTCCTCCACCTCCTGGAAGACATTTACATCTCTATCCATAGGAGACAAATCTCTAACTGCTACCTTTGCTTCTAGACTTATTTTCAAAGCCCAGGAGGTCTGTGGCTTCAGCATATTTACATAGGTGTTTATCTTATTTTAAAGCTTAGGTCTCTTTACTTTTCTCTTTTTAAGTTTTATCTATCATTATTATATGTCTACTATAGTGTGTGTGTGTGTGTGTGTGTGTGTGTGTGTGTGTGTGTGTGTGTGTGTGTGTGTTAAAAGCCTTAACCCATTTCACCATTTTCATCAGAAGTCTAGTAAGAGTTTCCTGAATTGATGACAGATAACAGTTGTGACGGGATGTTAATTAGATTCTTCCTGTTGTCTTTGGAGTTTCAGCAAAAGCATCAAAAGCAAAAAGTGACAGCAGATGCCAGGTAGCCCCTTCCCTTCTCCACCTCAGAGAGAGTTAGGAAGAGATCGTGAACCAGTCTGCTAGCATTGTTACTCACCCACATTGAGTCTATATAAGAAAATGAGGATCGTGTTGGAGAGTTATCCATGGGCTCTATATTTCCTCTCCTGTCACTCTGGGGATAAAGCAGGGTCACTCCCTCTGCCTAAAGCCAAGTGAGATAGAGACCTCCACTAGCACCTCAGAATGTTTGGCTTATATATCCTGGGATTTCAAAGTCTATAAGGACTGATGTTCTAACTTCCACCTGAGGAAGTCCAAGAGCAAGATGCTGGCTAACTAGCTACCCTGAGATGGCGAGTAAGGTGGGTGGCATGGAGAATGGGTTGCACTGCCCTTGTAGTAGGGCAAAGATGCATAAGTTGTCCTGTGGGCCAAGTATACCTAGAAGGAAATTGACCTGGAGTAATTTTAAAAGGATCCTTCCCATGAGGGGTGCCTAGAGAGGAAGGGGCCCCGGGAGACTGAACATTACATGAGATGAACCTCTAGAAGGCCAAAGACTGGTGGGGGAGAGGAGTTATAGGCATTCAACCAGAGGAGGAACATTGCCTCAGTCCTAGCAAGAGAGTCATAACAAAATCCACAAAGGTGACATAAGAGAGAAAGAGCCATTTGTGAGTCCTCCATGTTCATAGGGAACAAACTTTCGAAGATAACAGCATTCTGCAAAAATCAGGAAAGACTATGCTCTTTTCCCCTAATTCCGTCTTCTCCTGCACCAAACCCTTGGGGTGTGTGTGGAGGGGTAAGGGTGGGGGTGGGAGTGTCAGAAATAGCAGTTAGCAGTTGGACAGGAGAAGTAAATTCTGAGGAGTAAAGACAGGGATGTGGAGAAACCTGGTACACTTCCCTTCATCACAGCAAGCTTTATGTCTGAAGCAGGGAAGAGCTGGGGAGGAGAGAACTTTTAACTTGTATGAACTTTAAAGTTGTAATTGTTACCCTGGGCAAGATATTTTCACTACTATAATAAGACAACTCATGTGACTAAAAACTACTTGAAATGTGAAAGAATCTGTAAGAGATTTCATGCAGGACATGAAAAGAACTATGCAAAAGGCAGACTAAAGGGGAAGCAGAAGAGGCTTCTGATTATATGCCATGGAAACCAGCTGCCTTGATAAAAAATAATTATTCAATATTAGAAAAGGATTGAGGGAGAAAAGTTGATACAAAGTATAACTAACTGATTTAAAATGTATTGACTCCAAGTATCTATAAATACCTATTCATTTTCTTTACATTTACTTAGATCTCACCAAAAGCATGAGTAACTGAAATTCGCATATAGGCTAATAAAGATAGGGCATACTTCTGGCATAGTTTAAATTATTTTTCATTAAAATAACTTTTATGGGTTTTTAATTTTATATAAATTATATAAGTACCCCAAAGTCAGAAAATACAGATGAGAAACAAAACAACCAAAAACACCTCCATAATAGTCAGATTAGGCAAGGTTCTACTGTAGTAGCAAAATATCCCTCGAATTTCAGTGCTTAACACAACAAAGTTTTATTTTGTGCTCACGGTACATATTCAACTCAGGGTGGGGGTGATACTCTGCTCCACAGAATCACTTGGGGACCCAGGTTGACAAGCTGTACCATCTGGAATACATGGCTTCCTTAGTTGCCCACAAGAAGAGAAGAGAGAGCATGGAAATCTTACAGTAACTACTCTTTTCTGATTGGGCCTGGAAGTGATACAAAGTGCTTTCATTCACATCTTATAGTGGATGGAAGTAGTCAAATGGTCCCCTTTCTGAAACGGGGAAGGAAGTATCCTATTCCTTATGCCCACAATGGGAAGAGAACTAGGTATCAGTGAACCCTGGTAATGTGTCCTAGATCTCCTAATCTTACCAAATCAGGGATGACTAAAATCAACTTCTCTAGACTATTTATTTTATATAGCAGTTTCACGTACATAGACTGTCACCCCTTTCTGACAGGCCTTTTATGCTATGGAGCTTATGTATCCAAATCTCTGAGTATAGGTCTTTGTTTCACAGGACATATTATAAAATGTATTCAATACTGCTCGGAAACCTTGATTATAACTCATATTTTCTGGTTAAGTGCCATCACTTTCTCAGATAGCTTTACTTTTATTTCCATCATCAGTCCTACTGTTTTTTGTTTTTTTTTTTTTCAAAAAGAAATCACATTAAAATAATTTCTTTATTGTTAAATAATACAACCAAGAGAAAACAACAGAATTGGATTGAGATATAAATAATTATCATTTGGCAGGTTTTATTCATTAGCTGCTAACTTATTCCCTCACTATGACTTCCAAGTATGCAGGTAATTTCAATTCATGTTTCAAACAAAATTAGCTATTCATTTGTGAAAAACAATTTTAGATTTTAACAGATGTGAGAATTCATATACAAAATTCCAAGTAAATGTGGAAAATAAAATCCTAAAAGTGTTAAAACATATATAGAAGACTGTATTGATAATTTTGACATGATTAAGTTCTCCTTGAGCCACAAAACCCAAAAGTCAGGAAGTGGAAATTCGAATGCCTACAGAGAATAGGCAGGTAATGTTAAGGAGTGAAGTAAGCTGACTATAAGAAAATCAACTAGTAAAAATTTTCCTTTATTTTTACTGAACTATTATGTAAGTGTATGCCATTAAACAAATATGTAAAATTGGATACATCTTAAATTTAATATGTAAACACGTAAATTAGAAAACGGAAATCTTTTATAACTAAATTTCTTTATTCTGCCTTTGCTTTGGAGTTAGAAACTTGATTTTCATACCAATTTCAGGTAATGTGTTTCTCATTGATAGATGAAAACTCTTAAGCCGCTGTTTTATTTTGAAGAGTGGTTAGGGTCTGTGCGTTTTGACCATTGCTTTTCTTCTTTTGTGTGTTGTCTTCTTTTTGACTATTACGCTTACTATACAGGGCCCTGAGACTGGGGGCTACTCCTACAGCCAGCGGTCCAGAAAAATTCTGGTCAGAGTCGGGGGATTTGAATCTTTCAAAAAAAAAATTCTGCAGGCCTTCAATCATGATGTGGACTCCTGGCGGTGAGTGCTCTTCCACATGGGCACAAGCGTTCTGGTTGAGAGCGAAAATTTACTCGGATGTCTGCTTTGGGTTGGGTTCTTGCCGCTACTCCGCACCTTCTCATTCTCAATTTCAGCCTCTAGAAATCAGGCAAACTGGAAACTGAGGGCTGTCGCTCGGCTTCTGTTGGGAGGCCAGGACTTTCGTGGGCGCTGTTGCCGCGGTGCGTGACCTCTGACACACCTAAATGTTTTGGGGGTTATTTCTATTCCCATAATTTATAACCATTAATTGTCCCCACGTAAATTAATAGAATTAGGGGACGAGGGAAGGACGAAGATGCTCCCACAGCCTCGAGGCCCACCTCGTCCTAAGGCCTCCAGCATCCTGGAAAAACGAGTTCGGGTGCCACTCCTACCTTCTCTTCCGCCCGACCCACCCGGCGCGGAGGCCCTCGGTGTCACGTGGTCGCCGGGGGAGGGGAAGTGGGACGTTTAGCGGCCGCCATCTTGCGAGTTTGGAGGCGGAGCCTGTGGAGTGCAGGTCGCGCGCTTCACTTCCCCTCCCCTCGCCCTGCCTCGCTCCAGCTTCCGCGCTCCTCCCCATTTCTTGCTCCTGTGGCCGCTCCCTGAGTGGAGAAGCGGGGAGCCCCGGAGGGCGGGGGTGGGGGTGTGTCGGGCGCGTGCTCGCGCCCTCTAACCGGCGGCCGCGGGGGCGCGCTCGGCCGGGCCCCCCGGGACGGCGCTGGGCGGAGGGGAGGGGGCTGCTCCGGCTGCGGGGGCGGCGCGCAGCGGCCCTGGCGGCCCAGGCTGCAGCTGCGGCGGCGCGTTGGGGCCCGGCATCCAAGGCGCCTCCGGGTCGGAGCTGCAGCTGCGGCCGCTGCTGTGGGAACCATGTACCGCAGCGGCGCCCGCTCCTCTGTCTCCTCACACCGGCCTAAAGAGAGCGGCGGGGGCGGCCCACGTACTGGCCGCAGCTCTGGCTCGTCCTCAGGCCCGGCTCGCCGCACCTCGCCTCTGCCGCCCTCAGGCTCCTCGTCGCGCACCCCGGCTCGCCGACCCCGCTCGCCCTCAGGGCACCGCGGCCGCCGGGCCTCGCCGTCCCCGCCACGGGGTCGCCGCAGCTCCCCGTCCCCACCCCGCGGCCGCCGGGCCTCGCCGTCCCCGCCGCGGGGTCGTCGCGTTTCCCCGTCCCCGCCGCGGGCCCGTCGCGGCTCCCCGTCGCCGCCGCGGGGTCGACGACTCTTCCCGCCGGGCTCGGCCGGTTTCCGAGGCAGCAGCCGGGGGGAGTCCCGCTCCGACTTCGCCCGGGACGGCCGTGGAGACCATCCAGGCGACAGCGGCGGCCGGGTAATCCCACCCCCTGACCGGGACTCCTTCCATACCCCAGCCCCGTCGCCTGGGGTTCCCGCGTCCAGAAACGCCCTCAGCCCTGGCGACCCAGGCCTCCAGGCCAGGGTACCAAAATCGAAGGCCCTCTACCCCTGTGGGTTTTCTCGGCGACTCCCGAACCTGGAGGGTCCCTGTCAGTCCCAAGAGCTTCATTCGCACAATAACGGACTCGGGACCCGCTCGGGCATCAGGTCGGGAGGCAGTGCTCTATATCCTGGGAATAGGCTGTTTTTCTCACTATGGGTGAGGTGTGGAAGTTTGCCAGGGCGAGGGGAATTTCCTCCAAACCTTGTGCCTGGTACTTTTTCAATAGTTGATGCTTCCTCAGAGTTCCGTGGTTTTATATTCCCTTAGACCTGAGTAGCCCCTCAGATCTCAGCAAAGACGCTGAAATGTCTTTGTGGCAAGTTAAGATTGCTTAAACGGTGCTAGGGTAGACACCTGGAGTGTAAACTGTTAGCTATCTAAATTGGAGCTGCTTCTCTGAATTGAAGTGTGCATACCTACAGTCATTGTAATTACTACTGCTTACTGAATCATGTGGCAGAAATAATGCTTAGCCCTTCACTTTACACATTCTCTCTGAACACTCACACTCTTTAAGGTGAGGCAGTTAAAATTATTCCTTATTAAAGAATAGCTGAGGAACCCAGAGAGGTTTAAGTAACTTAAAGTCACACTGCTAAGAAGTAATGGAGCTGTGATTCAATTTATATCTGCCTGGTTCCCAACACATGACTTTAAGCGTTATTGTCCCGCTATAGATAAAGAGCATGAGATTAAAAAGTTTAGGTATAATATTGACCTGTCACCATAAGCATCACTCTAAAGCCTCTGGACAGTCTGGTGTTTTGAGTTCGTTTTTATTTTCACTTCACCTATCTTTTTAAAAAAACGCATGACAAAGTTTCTTGATTTCTTGAGTGGCTCCCTAGCAATATGGTCTGGACACTCTGGTCAAGGGGGAATTGACTTGAGGCTATGTTAAGATTTTTGTAGATAAGCAGCTATAGTCAGTGTTAGTTACTACAGAGGAAGCAAGGAAAACAGAACACTTGTTTTCATAACCCCTTTTATTCTCCATTGCACAACCTATTTGCTTAGTAAATGACATTACCCATTGCTCAGCCAGAAACAGCGATCATCTCCCTTCTCCCAAGCCTAATCTGTCGGATTAACTTCATCTGTCTAACCTGTCACCTCTTCCTCCCAAATATGTCCCCAAAACTGTTGTCCTGCCATCCTAAATCATATTACATCTTGCCTGGATTATTACACTAGGCTCCTTTACAGTCCACTGTTATTACCTTCCAGTTTATTCTATACCAAACAATCAAAACGATTTTTAAAACCTTTATGCATTTGAGAATTATTTATTGAACATTTACCATGTATTAGGTGCTGTCCTCGGTACTGGGGTTATCACAGGGAACAAACCAGTTTAAAACCCCTGCCCCTATAGAGCTTATGTTCTAGCAGAAAGAGTTGGATAATAGAGAAGTAAAATGTTTTGGCATGTTAAATGCCTAAGAAAACAGAAGCGAATTTTAATTTTGATAGGGTAGCCAGGGAAGTCCTCCTGGGAAGGTAACTTTTAATAAAGTCCTGAAGGAGATGAGGGTATGAGTAGTGTGAGCATCTGGAGGAAGAATGGAGTCAGATCATATCACTCCCCTGCATGAAACACTTCTGTGGCTTATTTTATTCTTAAGAATAAAATCTAAATTTCCATACTGGCTTCTGCCTGTCTTTTCTGTCACTCTTATGCAGTTACAGTGGCTGCCTTTCTGTTAACGTAAAACACGCTAAGCTCATTAAAGAGCTCTTTTTGCCTGAAACATCCTTTCATCTGTTTTTTGCAAGACTTATATCTCATCATTAAGGCCTCAGGTTAAATGCTATCACCTCAGAAAAGCCTTCTCTAACCATCCTATCAGAAGTGGCTCCTTTTCCCCAGTCTCTTGTGTTATATTTTAATGACTTTATAGTACTTATTGCTATCAGAAGTATTTTTTTTCCAACTTTTTTTGCTTGCCTCTTTCACTAGAAATGTGTAGGTTATGAGAGCAGACTTAATTCGCTCCTCTAGTCCCATGCCCAGTACCAGTAAATGGAAGAATGAGAGGTCATTGATTGGGAAGGTTAGAAGTGTGGGCTTTCATCTATGAAAATGATAATTTTTTAAAAAGCGCTTTATTTTTGGAGTCATATCTTACCATAGCCATTTCTTACCTTATTAGGCCACAACTTTGTGACTAGGGAGAACATTTTTGGGTATAGAGATGTCTTGACCTATCAATTATTATATTTTTACCTTTGTAGAGACGCTCTCCTGGTCTGCGTTCTGACTCTTCTTTGGAACAGAGCTTAAGGATCACTGTCGGCAATGACCACTTCTGTGTCGGCATACCAGAACGGCGGCGGCTTAGCGATCGACTGGGGTCACCAGTGGATAATCTAGAGGACGTGGACAGGTAGGCTTCATCTGAGGCAGGGCTATAATAGTGATTGAAAGTAGAAACGTTGCCGTTTTTAAATGATGTATTTGAAAGAGTGGTGCCAGCAGTGAAGATATACCCTATGTCCAGTACAAAGTATAACATTAGAAAGGGCTTTCTTATGAGGAGAATATATTGATGTAGACTTTACTGCTGAAAGAATTATGTAGAAGAAAAGACTTTAAAAGGTTATTTTGGTCCAATTGTAAAGGGGAAAGTTGAGGGGACATAAATAGAGTCCCCCAAAATAAAAACAGTTGTAATGATGTGGATTCTAAAATAGTAGTACTGGGGGTCCCATCTGCAAAGGAAAGTTCTGGACAAAATAGGAAATCTTCCTTAAATGGTGTTATTTTTCAGCTTATCCAGGCTGAACTATAGATTCAGAAAGGGTTTAGGTAAATTCACATGTAATATATTATCCATATTAAATATATAAACATTAATAGAAAGTTAGAGATCCTTAAAAATATTTAATTTCATTTATTACTTTACAACTATTAAGTGCTGAGGAAAGACAGATACACTCCGTAGAGTATTAAATATAAATTTCATGTACTAGTAACTGTATATGGGAAGTAAATAATCATATTAGTTGTTTTTTACCTCACAAAAGTAAAAATAAGGATAAGAATGCAGCGAAAGCACTGTTTCTAAGAGCTAAGAATCGTGTCCGTATTAATCTCTGCCCAGCACATTAGGAATTCTCACAAATGATTAGCAAAAGCAGTAAATCAATGTAACGTTCGTTCAGACTAAGACTGTCCATGCAGTGGTGTACAGAGCATAGGCAGGCAGGTGGGAGACAGCTGGGCAGGAAGTCTGAGAACAAATGCTGCCCTTTGGTAATAGTTACTTCAAAGCCCTAGTGGCTATTTGATGCAGCAGGGCAAGGCAGTACAGTCCTGTGTCATAAAACACTGAAGCTTCTGAAGATAGGGCTTCAAGATATGTGACTACATCACTTAATTGAGGCAACAGCCATTGCCCCTCTGGCTGCTTCTGTTTTGGGAGATGATTGAGTAGGCAGTCTGAATGGGTGGTACATGGTGTGATTATCTTCTTTCCTTGCTGAGGTTTTGAGGTAACTAACGTTTCCTCTTGTTAGGCCTAGGGTGTCATCTCCCTTTCCATGAGCTTCACTATACATATGTTCTTCATATAGTCAATTGTCTGTTTTTAAGTTAAAAAAATTAAGATTTTCTTCTTAGGGAGTTTGGGACAGTCATCATCTTTCCCAGATCATGTATTTCAAAGAGACAAGTCTTGTTTTGTTTTGTTTTGTTTTGTTTTGTTTTATTTTATTTTATTTTATTTTATTTTATTTTATTTATTCATTCATTCATTCATTCATTCATTTATTTATTTTTTTGACAAGTCTATTGTAAAGAAAGTAAGAATAAGGTTCTGAAAAGAAGTACCAGGCCATTCTTTTGACTTTTTGCCCACTATTCTCTTACTCAATATGGTTTGTGTGGATAATTACTGTCTACTAAAACCAGGCCATAGTCATTCTCAGGATGTTTCCAGACAGTGAGTCCAATATTCAGCTAATGAAACAAGCCATTTCCATCCTTTGTCTGTAGGTGTTTATTTTTTCATGAGACCCTAAAATTCTTTCTTTTCCCTTATTTATTCTGTTAAAATGTATATCAGGCTTGGGTTATAGCCAGATTGCCAGGGCTATCAGTTTCCTCACCTTGGCAGATCTGTATGTAAGACTGTTACTTATTCTGAAAAGGAATCATGAACAGGTTGTGTGAAGACACTCAGCTTCTAAAGGCTTGTGGATGTAAGGTCAGTTCCCTCTGGTTTTCAAAGTACTCTGCACATTTAAGTTCCATTCATGTAATTCTTATCTCCTAGCTCTTTCTTGCCCTGACATACATTGAAGGACTAGGATTTTTTTCCTTCTACGATTAGCCTTAGGGAAAAGACAGAAGTAAACAGCTTTCTTCAGGCATTTTGGGGTATCAGCAGAGGGAAAGAATGGGAAGTTTGGACTCTGGTAGACCTTTTTTTTAAATCATATACATGTTTTAATATCTTTATTGAGCCATAATTCATGTACTGTATAATTCACCTATTTAAAGTATACAGTTCTAGTGTATTCACAGAGTTGTATATCCATACCACTATGATTAATTTTAGAACATTTTTATTACCTGCATCCTTAGCTGTTAGTCCCCCACAGTCCTCGCCCTTGCCTCTCACTAATATACTTTCTAGCTCTATGGATTTTCTTATTCTGAACATTTCATATAAATAGAATCATACAATATATGGTCCTTTGTGACTGGCTTCTTTCACTTAGCATAATGTTTTCAAGATTGATGCATGTGATAGCATATAACTGTTCTTTCCTTTTTACTGCCAGTATTTTGGTATATGTATTTTGTTTATCCATTCACTAGTGATATGAATGGATGGATAACATTTGGGTTAGTTTCACTTTTCAGCTATTATGAATAAAGCTGCAGTGAACATTAGTGTATAGACTTAAGTGTATGCGTGTTTCACATGTGACTTTTAATTTGTTTAATGGAATTTGGAAACATGAAAAAAGTAGAATAGTACAGTGAGACCACATGAACTCATCACACATCTAATAATCATTTTTTTAAATAAACCTTACTTTAGGAAAGACTTGGACTTAAAGTTTTTTGAGAGAATCTGGCACTGGACTACTCTGAGCTTCAGAGGATCAGGTGGCCCTTTTTAGTGTTCGCTTTTACTGCAGCCAGTTTTTTCTCTTATTTGGGAAACCTGGGGAAAGAAGATATAAACTTTTTTTTTTTGAATTCTATATATTTTGTTTCCTGGAAACTGCTTCATTCAAATCACAAAAGGAGTAATATAATTTACTACACCCCTTTCTAGATCTTTTAAAAATTTTATTAGTTTCAAGTATACAGTACATTGGTTAGACATTTATATAGTTTATATAAAATGATCCCCTGATTTCTCTTTCTCTCCTCTGTCTCTGTACCTAGCCATTACATTAATGCTGACTGCATTCCCTATGCCGTGCTGCACATCCCCGTGACCATCTATCAACTACTAATTTGTACTTCTTTAACCCATCACCCCTTTCTCTCAGTCCCCCAACCCCCTTCCCCTCTGGCAGTCACCAGATTGTAGGAGTTCATGAACTTTTAATAGACAAACTTATTTCTGCCTATTTACATAATGGCTTATTATTTTAACTTTTTATGCCTTCTTTCTTTTTTTTTTTTTTTTTTGGCCTCCTTTTGCTGGATATCTCAAGTCTGGACTGAGACTTTCTGAGAGTCATTGTTTCTAGCTTCTTGATATTTAGTGCTGGATTAGATTTTGGGTTAATATGTCATTTAGTGGTGATATGTAATAGTACTAGTGGGGAATCGAATGTGGGAGCATGGTGAACTTGCCACTCCTACCCATGGCACCTGTTTTTTTCCCCTTTACTAATGTGGTTAGAGATTTTACATGGTAGGTGATGTTTTAGCAGTGGAGTGACTCAACTCGTGAACATTTCTCCCTGGAAATAGGTGTGTTCATGACTGACAAATCTACAGAATTAAATATTTTACTCTAATTATACTTGATTTCAGAGATTGTCCTTGGGTCATTCCCATTTTTTTCTTTTTTCTTTTACATTGAGACCTTAAAATTCCCTCAGATTTTTTGGGGAAGATGAGTAACAGAAACCTGGATTTTCACAGGTGGCATTCTTTTAGTGGAGATGATAAAGTTTATTCTTGATAGTCTTTCATATAGTTATTTATAGCTGTTACCTAGGTCTAAAACTTTGCACAAAGGCTGGACCAGGGAAGAACAAAAGGCACAACTCTTTGATGTTCTTCTAACTTAGTCCAGAGATAGGAAAGCAACTATAAATAAAAGGGGGAAAAAAGTCATTTCTAGAAACTCAAAAAAAAACAAAAGTATCTACTAGAAACTGTAGAAGATACCAATAATTATCCAATGGATTGTAATTCGCACTGGAATGTGAGTTGCATGTAAGTTTTTCATTCAGATTAGTTAAAAGTTGTATACTTAAAGTGCTAGAAGATCTTTATTTCCATTTGTAAATTAAATCACAAACTTTCTTTTTGGGCAGTAGAAGCTCTGTGACCATAATGTCCAAAAAGGTTAGAACTACAGTGTGTGGTGGATGTAGAGCTCTGAGCTGAGAAGACAGATGTCCCATCCTGTATTTTTACCTTCAGGTCACAAAGGTCCAAGATCTTTTTATTTCTATGAAATAAAAATAGTAGTGACTAAACCATCATAGACTCTTTCCTGGGCCCAAGATTAGTAGAGTGCTTGTGGATATCCAGGCAAAGCAGGAAAGAGGAGAACAAAACAGGTTGTGAGGGAGTTTCATCGTTTTTAATATGTGAGCCAGCAAAACAAAGAATTGGAGAACTATCTAAAATTTACGAGACAATCATGCCAGTTTGATCAGTAGTTTTAAAAAAAATGTTCCCTGCAGTGAAAACCTTCTTTTCCGAGTGAAATATTATATAGAATTTTACTATATAAACAGATGAAAGTTGGGGCTAGCACAATTCAATGAGGTGGAAGGCCCAGAGCCATGCAAACTCTGCTTTCCTAGTACTTCCTTCCTTTAGGCAGCTCCTGAGCACTTTTCAGAATCTGTGGAAAACAGCTTGAAAATCATTGATCTGGACTGGTGTTTTTCACATTTTAAAGTACATACAAACCACTTGGAGACCTTGTTAAAAATGCAGATTCTGATTTAGTTGTCCTGGGTGGAGCCTGAAAAACTGCATTTCTAAAAGTTCTGAAGTAATACTTATGCTATTGATTCAGACCGCACTTTTCATAGCAGAGCTAGAATTTGGCTAGCGTGGAGTTGTGTAACCTAGGGCTCTTGGTGGTGGTGTAGTGATGTTTTCATATCTCCCAAACCCTAGCATGATACTCTGCATCACCGAAGTCTAATCAAAGAAATTAGCCTAAAAGTTCTCTCTATATGGATTAGTAATAATATTGGTTAGAAGCTGAAACTGCCCCTGGGGAAAGGGAGGGCAAGTGTTTCTTGTATATGTATAAATTTGTTCTTTGGCTTCATTATTGTCTTTTGTTCTAGGTGTTCTATAGCCTCCTTGTCAAATGTCAACCTCTTAGCCTTGTCTGGTCTTGCTCTTTCTAAGTCCATTGTGTTCAGTGATGCTTGTCTCTTTCTTCAGGGATGACTTGACTGATGATTCTGTCTTCACTCGAAGTTCCCAATGCTCTCGAGGTCTTGAAAGATATATTTCCCGGGAGGAGGGGCCTCTCAGTCCCTTCTTGGGACAACTCGATGAGGACTACCGAACAAGAGAAACTTTCCTGCATCGTTCTGATTATAGTCCCCATATCAGTTGTCATGATGAGACGTTGCATGGAACAGAACGGAACAGAGACAAACTGAAAGGCTCCTACTCTATTCGACCTGAGGAAAGGAGCCGAGAGGCCAAACGGCCCCGTTATGATGACACAGAAAAGATGCACAGCCTGGGAAGTGATCACCCAAGTTTTACATCAGGGACCCGCAACTATCGACAGCGTAGACGGAGCCCAAGCCCTAGGTTTCTAGATCCTGAGTTTCGAGAGCTGGATCTTGCCAGGCGAAAACGAGAGGAAGAAGAGGAACGAAGTAGGAGCTTGAGTCAAGAACTGGTAGGAGTTGATGGTGGTGGCACTAGCTGTCCCATCCCTGGATTGTCAGGTGTCCTAACAGCACCAGAGCAAGGATATTCTTTACATCGGCCTGAAGAAGTATCTGTGATGCCCAAGAAGTCAATTCTGAAGAAGCGGATTGAGGTGGACATAGAGCCTTCCATGCAGGTCTCTGTTGCATTTTTTTTTTTTTTGGGTGGTCTCTTGCTAGTCCCTTTAATATCTTAAAGCTTGTTTAAAGCTTGGTTCTTATCTGGGGGCTGTTTACCTAGTGGTATCTATGTGATATATGCTGAACCAACATTGTTATGCTTGTGAGCTGCACCTTCGAAGATTCTCTGAAGAAGGCTGTAGACTTCATGATACATCAGTAGAAAGCTTCTATTGTCGTATATTAGGCTTTCTCAACAGACATTTTGGAGAATATCTGTTGTCTGTTTCTCTAAATTGGATAGCCCTGTAGGAATCTTTGAATATAGGTTTCTTGGAAATGAAGCTTGAAGGGCAGAGGGAGGAGTTGATCTGAATTTTCCTCCTCTCTCTCTAGAGAGATGAGTGGTGGTCACTAGACCAGAAATCAGATGACTCTGCCACCAACTTGCTGTGTGATTTTTAGACAAGTCACCTCACCATTGGTGTTTTTTATTCACCTATAAAACAGTGCTCAGGTATGAGCGCTGGTTTTTAGCTGTCCTCTTAAGAGCTAAAGGTTTCTGAAGAAGTGCCTCAGGGCACAGGGAAGCAAGGGGAGGCTAATCAGTGTTTCAGAGTTTGCTGACTGACTTTAACCAAAGCAGCTCCACTTTCATTTTTTTGTGTTCTTTTGGGGATCCACAGAAAATAAAGTACATAAGTTAGGACATCTCTAAAGATCTTTTGAATTCACATTTCTTGATAAGGACGACAATAAATGGGCAAAAGTTCAGATTCAATCCAGTCTGTTTTATTTCTCATTTCTCCTTGACATAGAAACATCTGGAGAGATAGGGACCCAGTTCTTGAATTTGGCTAAGGATACTGTATCTCCCTTTCATACATACTTATCTTTCCCCTATTCAAGAATAACAAAGCATCTAAGTATTTATCTAATTATTAATTTCCTGAGTTTCTGCACAGAGGCAAAATCAGTTGTGTTTTTCTTTGCAGCTTGAGAGTTTTTCCAGCAATACTAGCTCCAGCCAGGATCACCCTCTCTACACTGGACACCCATCTGTTCCACTAAGTGGCGCTATTGCTGCTTTTGCTTCTGAGATTGAAAACAATAAGGGGACTGTGGTAGAGACTACCCTGAAGGAATCTCAGGGCAACCTCTATCAATGGGGTTCCCTCCCTGGGATGCCCAAAGACAACAGTCCTCTCAGAGAAAAGTTTGGAAGTTTTCTGTGCCACAAGGAGAAATTGGATACAAAGGCTGAGGGACCTGAGCGACCCACAGACTTCTTGCTGCCCCATGAGAGAGCAAGCCAGGATGGCAGTGGTTTTTCCCGCATTTTGAGCATGTTGGCAGACTCTACCAGTACACAGGAAAAAAGGCGACGTAGCTTCCCTGACATTGAGGATGAGGAAAAATTTCTCTATGGAGATGAAGAAGAGGATTTAAAAGCAGAATCTCCAAAGCCCCTTGTGGGCTCTGAGAGTGAAGTTATGAGGCAGAAGACAAGCTCCCTGCCCTCTTCAGCTCCAGCTGTAAAGCTAGAATCAATAGAAGAGACCAATCCAGAATATGCCAAGATTCATGACTTGCTCAAGACCATAGGGCTGGATATTGGAGTAGCAGAGATTAGTAAACTGGCTGCACGCACCCAGGAACGACTTCATGGCAAGAAGCCATCACGTTCCTCCACTGACCGCCGATCCTCAGTTGACCGGCACTTTTCAGCAGACCGCTGTTCTTCAGTTGACCGCCGCTTCTCAGTTGATCGACGGTCATCAGATCCTCACAAACTGGAGAGCAGGGAGGCACACCATAGCAGTACTCACTCCCCAGAGGTGTCCCATCCACACCCAGTCTCTCCTGTGGATCCTTACCTACTCACAAAAAACAGCCCCCCATTCCTAAAGTCTGACCATTCAATGGGTCATATTACAGGACCAGAGGCTGTTGGCAGTGGGTTTCAGTCATCTATTGCAGTCAGGTGCATTTTGCCATCAGCCCCATCTGCCCCAATTAGACTTCCACACCCTGCTTCTTTATCTCAGTTTCATGTACCAAGAGCCTCTCAGTTTGCTGCAGCTCGGATACCTCCAAACTACCAGGGACCTGCCGTTCCCCCAGCTTCCTTTGATGCCTATAGGCACTACATGGCATATGCAGCCTCAAGGTGGCCCATGTACCCCACCTCTCAACCATCAAAGCACCCTTTACCTGAACCTCACAGAGTAATGCCAGTTACCAAACAAGCTACTCGTAGCCGTCCCAATCTCCGTGTGATCCCCACTGTGACTCCTGCTGAGCCCAAGCAGGAGGAGTCAGTGCTAGGTTCAATTCCTACTGCCCAAGTGCCTGTCCAGGTGTCCATCCCATCGCTCATAAGATATAATCCAGAAAAGATCTCTGATGAGAAGAATCGTGCTTCCCAGAAGCAGAAGGTGAATATTAGCTTTGGGGATCCTGTGCCTGTATCTTCTATTTTAAAATAAATTTGCATTTGTCTTTTAGAAGGAGCTAAAAAATTTTAAGGCCCTATTAGTGTTTTGGAGGCTACTGTCATAACCCTGATTAACATATATAGCCTCCCTGTTCTTTCATGTGTTTTCTCATTAGGACCAAACCAAAGTCTGGCCCTAGGTCCCACTGTGATTGCTAGACTTCTTTTTGCTTTTTAAAGTTTATTTCTCTATCCAAATTATCTGCCTTAGAATAAGGAGCTGGGAGCCTTGGAGTCTTCAATATGACCTCATCAGGGAGTGAAGAACCAAAATTGGGTTGGGTGAAGGAGAATCAATGAATCTATGTTCATCTCAAGTTTTGGATCCTTGTGATTATGAGAATTAAATGCTAATAACTAGTTGTTGCTTGGTAATTAAACCAAGAAAAAAGCTCTGCTTGCTCTGGTTTATCTTAGATTCTAGGGATAACAGTATATTTTTGTGCCACTTTTTTTTTTTTTTTTAAGTAGTCTTTATACTATCAGGGTTCATTGAGTTCCCAAGCTGAAGAAAGGGAGCAGTGGCTGGGGTTGAGAGAGAATAATTCTAGATGTTTTAGAGCAGTAGGTAAAAATTACTTTGGGACAAGGAATACTGAATAGAAGAAGTTAAATGGAAAAATTAATAGTATTAATTTTAACTGTCCTTAAAAACTAATAACTCACTTTGTTTAGGAACAAAATATATATATAAATTTGATTTTCTAATAAGTTAGGCCTGAGGAGAAAAAAGAAAAGGAAAATTAGAGGGCCAATCTAATTTTTTTTAAGTTTAGAAGAAATTTAGCTAATCCTTGAGAAGACAAACTCTTCTTAATTTTCCATTGTACTTGGATATCCTGTACTTCAGCCTTTCATATTGCTAAAGTCTTGGAGAAGAGGAGGGATAGGTTCAAAAAAGACAAAATTAAGTAAGATTGCAGAGACAGTGTTTGGAGACTGAGCGCTTTCCCTTTTCTTCCCCTTTAAGAGCCTAGCACTTGGGTCAGGGCTAATAATAACACAGGTTTTTCACCCTAGCCCATTAAAGACAAGCCTTTTTTTTTTTTCTATTGGATGGTAGTAATACAGTTGAAAAATCATGAGCTGTGAGTCGTATGTATCTCGATTTTAAACCTCTTACTATATGACCTGGGATATGTTACTTAATTGTTCGCAGCATCAATTTTCTTACTATAAAGCAGAGGTAATGTCATGATGATTAAATAAGATGATATATGCAGTACAACTAACACAGCCTTCATCCATAGCATGTATTAATTCTTTTCCTTATGGTTCCCGTTGGGCTCAGAACCACTATCTGATAGTTGCTGTCAGTGGCTTTAGGTTAAAATTAATAATATAATGCTTCTGCATAAAAATAATATTTTCTGGGCAGTGTAGCTCTGGAAAGGATAATTCTCTTCTGGAGCTTAGATCAGAATGAAAGATCACCTTCACTATAAAGTCAGAGCCTCTGTGTGAGACATTTAGATCCTTGCATGTAGATATTAGCTAGCATGAGGGTTTATGGAAGAGTGCAGTAGAAAAGGGAGGATGTTGGAGGCTGAAGGACTCTTACCATTTTGGACTTGACAGGTTATTGAAGAAAGGGAAAAGCTAAAGAGTGATCGGGAAGCTCGCCAGAAGAAGATGTACTATCTCAGGACTGAGTTGGAGCGGCTTCATAAACAACAAGGTATCAGACAGTCCTTTCACTCCTTTGCATGATTCCTTCCTTTTTGTGTAGTAACTTGAGTAAGAGACCTGACTGAAGAACTTTTGGAACTGGGACTCTCAGACAGGTTCAGTGACCTGAAGTCTCACTTGTAAAAAAAAGTTTTGACATAATTAGACTTACAGAAAAGTTGCAATAACAGTGTAAATAATTCCCAAGTATTCTCCATGATTGCTAGCATTTTAATGCATTTGCTCTATTCCTTTTTTTTTTCCTTTTCTCAATCTGTGTATGTGTGTAATTTTTCCTGAACTCTTTTAAGAGTAAGTTATATATATGATGTTCCTTCTAAATACTTTGTATCTCCTAACAACAAAGAATTGACTTGTATAACCATAGTACATTTATAAAAATTAGGAAATTAGTAGTACTATATAATACTATACTGATGATTCACATTTCACCAGTTGTCCAAATAACATACTAAGGCAAAAGAAAATGGAAGATTATGCATTGCATTTAGTTGTCATGTTCTTTTAGTCTCCTTTAATCAGTAACAATTCCTGAATCTTTGTATTTCATGACATTGACAGTTTAAGAAGAGAAGTCACATATTTTGTAGAATGTCCTTTAATTTTGGTTTGTCTGATGTTTCCTTATGATTCAATTCAGGTTATGAATTTTTGGCAGGAATATCACAGAAGTAATGCCAAGTTCATATCAAGTATTATTTGTCCCATTACTGGTGATGTCAACTTTGATCATTTGGTTAAGGTAGTGTCTGCGAGGTTTCTCCATTGTAAAGTTACTATTTTACCTTTTTAAATTAGTAAGTATCTTAAAGGGGAGATACTTTGAGACGGTGTAAATAATCAGTTGTTCCGCATACTTTTGCCTACTATTTTTAGCATTCATTGATGATTCTTGCCTGAATCAGTTATTATGATGATTGTTAAATAGTGATTTTCTAATTTCATCATTCCTTCTACCTTTATTACTTGGCTTTCTATTGTAAGGAGGAGCATCCCACACACCCCTCCTCCTTCATTTATTTATACATTTATATCAGTGTGAACCATGGATTCTTCAGTATGTTATCATTATTTATTTTCATGCTCAAATTGCCCCAGATTTGGCCAGTGGGAGCCCCTTTAAGTTGACTCCTGTGACCTTTTGATATGTCCCCATCATTTTTTGAGTACTTTCTTTTTCGTATAAAAAGGTGCTCCATGATACCTCTTTTGATTTTATCTCTTTATCAGTGCTTTTAAGAATTAACATACACACCAAGGAACAAATATAACAAGGCTTCTAAATACTACAGTTTGGAAGAACAAAGTGAGAGAATGTATAATTTCTTCTGTTTGGGTTTGAACTATTTAGGGATGAGAATCTTAGTTATTAATTCTGTGAGGATTAATGAATGAGGACCTCCTGTTTGGAATAGGATAAAACATCAGGTGAGCCTGAGGCAAAACTTAAAACTCAGTGTAGGCATTGGTGAATGGTCCTTAAATCAGATAAAGTCAAATATATTACTGAATCATTTTTGCCCTCTGAATAATTCTTTGCTTCTCTGAAGAGGACAGTCACTGGATTCATAGTTAAGACATTTATTAACCTTTTCGAAGGACACATGCACACAAATTGGTAGGTACCATTTTGGGGCTTCATGGAGCCCCTGAAGCCTGTCTGTAGATCCTTAGCTAATAACCCCTATGTGAGAGGTAATATAATCACTCATCCTTAACCTCCATAGAAACTTCATCTAAACCAGCCCATGTGGAAGGAGAGCTTCACTTGCTTTAAAAAGTTTTATGGGAAAAGATTTTGTGATCATAAAGTCTCAAGTGATTACTACATATGAATGAAAAATAACTTGTCTAAACTTACTTTCCTTGTGTTTCTGTTGACCTTTGACTACTCAGGGGAAATGCTACGCAAGAAACGAAGGGAGAAGGATGGCCACAAAGACCCACTCCTGGTGGAGGTGAGTCGGCTTCAGGATAACATTATGAAAGACATCGCAGAACTTAGACAAGAGGCAGAAGAGGCTGAAAAGAAGCAATCTGAACTGGACAAAGTGGCTCAGATCTTGGGAATTAACATTTCGGATAAATCCCAGAAGTCTTCAAATGACAGTAAAGAGCCTACAGAGAAGCCTGGGAAAGCAGAAAAATCTAAGAGTCCAGAAAAAGTTTCATTGTCCTCAAACTACTCTTGCAAGGTAAAAACTTAACTTTTCCATTCTATTATATTTTTCATTTCCATGAACTTGTAAAGAAGCTTTCTAACCATTTTATTAGCTTTCTTTCCAACTTGTTCTTACTCCTGTTAGAGTTATTTTATAAAGCATAGATCATGATACTCTCATTCAGAATTTTAGCAATTTCCCATTTCTCACAAAGTAGAATCCCAAATCCTCAGCATTTAGGGCCCTCCAAGTTCTTGACCTAGCACTTATTCCTTAACCTACTCCACTTTGGCTTCTTATCACATAACTTGTATATACCATTTTGTGGGTTCATGTTTAATAACAAGGTTACCACCATGTGCAGGCAGTGAATACATTTCAGTTCTCAAATCAGTATTTGTTACAGGGAAACACTGTCTCCTAAAAATGCTTTCTTCCTTTGGCTTCTATCACACTTCTTTCTCTCCTAGTATGCTGCTTAGTCTCCTTTGCTGCCTATTCTCTTGTACCTGATCTTTAAATATTTTAGTTCTTCACAGCTCAGTCCTAGTTCAGTTCCCCAAAATTCTGCTTTCTTCCTAGGTCATTTCATCCATTTCTGTGCTGCAATACCATACTAACATTTGGCAGTTTTATATTCTATCTCATGGTTCTTTGAGATCCAAACCTAAGTGTCCAACAGATTACTTACTATTTCTTTTTCATTGTCTTATAGATACCTCCCTCCAACTTCTTTCTCCAGTGTTATCCATCTCAATGAATGGCACTATTATCCAACAGTGTTCATGCCAACAACCTGAAAAGCATTCTTAGTACTTCCCTCTCCTTAACTGTTGCATACCAAATTAATTACACATTATACCAGCTCTCCCTCCAAAGTAAATCACAGTTCCATCTGTGTCACCATCTCCATTGCCATTCAAGTTCAAGCCACCTTCAATCCTTGCTTGTACTGCTACTGTCTTACACCTTTCTCCACATGCAGCCAGTGATCACAGTATTTCCTTGCCTATCTCTTCAGCCTCATTTCATGCATCATTTCCTCCTTGCTTACTATAATTTCATTACTGGCCTTTTCATTTCTGAAATGTATCATTCCCTCTAACGTCTTTGCTTCTTCTCTTCCCTCTGGTTACCATGCAAATCCCATTCTTTCCTTATCCTCTCTTCTAACAGTCATATTCATTCTTCAGGTCGCAGCTCAAATTATTTCCCCAACTCTCTTCTTTGATTTCCCAGACTGTTAAAATTGCTTAATATATACTCAGGATACCTTGTACTTTTCCTTCTTAGCATTTATGATAGTTGTAATTATATAATTCCATGTGTTGCCCCCATAGACTTTGAGGTTCAAGGGACAGGGACCATATCTGTCTCATTCTTCAATACAGTCCCTAGTACTTAACTCAATGCCCAGCACATAGTAAATAAGTAGTGCTCAAGAAATGATACACTACATCTTACACTCCTATCACAAAACGCTTGCACTTTTGCAGATGTACAGTATGCTATTATGCCTTTCTAGTTTTGCATTAATAATTCTGTTAGCCTGAAATAATCTTTCTCTCAAAACTACTCATCTACTAGCCCAACTTGAATACTACACTTCTCCATGAAGAATTCCAGATTTAGTCAGCCCTTCTTTAGCACTCCCATAATATATTACTTTGTTTCTTTATAAGGTTTATTTTATTCTGTCACATTCAAAACATTATTCACAGCATGTCTGTTTTATGCCTGTCTCTTCCAGTAAATGAGAGTCGCTTGAGAATAAGAGTATAACTTATTTGTCTTTGTGCTTCCCACATTATTTGGTATGTCTAGTATATAGTAGATACTCAGTTAATGTTTGGGGGTAGAGAAGAGGATATTCTGTATTCTATATCAACCAAACTCTATTCCATGTCTTCCTGGGATAGTTCTCTTTCTCAACCAGGTAGGACTGTACTCATTTATACTCTTTTACACCAGGGTCATTGAGTTCATGGCCTTTGATGAGAGAAGAGCTTGAAAGTTTTGGGGTTCCATTTATACATGAACCCCATGATAATCTATCATCTTTATCTGAGTGAGTCTTGATGTTCTCTGTAGCTGACAAGGATATGTTGTAATTCAGTTTCCATTTCAGCAGTAAGGAATATTGTGACTACAGCTTCTCTTTTCTACCTGTCCTTGGCGTTTTTTCTTTCTTTGCCTGTCTTTAAAACGTATAGTTGGTTTGTGGTCTTCTTTCTCTTCATTTCATAAAAATAAAGTCACATTTCCACAATTTCATCTACTTAGAGATAACTATTATTAATACCTTGGTGTATATTATTCCATATACTCTTCTTCTGTTTGTTAATTCATTTAACAAATATTTATTGATCTCCAAAAAAGTGCCAGGCACTATTCTAGATATGGGAAGTATAGCAGGAAACTATACAGTTAAGGTCCTTATTTCTTATTCTCATGAAATAGGAGACGATAGACAATAAATAAATAAATGCAGGTTAGTTAGGTAATGACAAGTGCTTAAAAAAAGAAAATAGGTTAAGGGATATAGAGTAGTTAAGGAAAGTCTTTTGGATAAGGTAACATTTGACATTCAATGTCTATTTACATATCTTTATTGATTATTCAAACATGTTTTTTTACATATTTTTCTCAGTATAGCATGAACATTTTTTCATGTCAATAAATAGACCTCTCTAATAACATTTTTAATGAGCTTTTTTGTTGTATGGACACCATAATTTAACCAGTCAAATCACCTGTTGTTCAACATAATAATTTTAGTAGGATAAATGTCAAGAATTGCTGGGTCAAAGAATATAAAGAATTTTGATGTATGTAATATGTATTCTTTGATTTTCTTCCAGAAAGATGGTGCCAGTTAATACTCACCAGCAACATATGCATGTGCCCATCTTTACTTGCTGAGTATGATCTCTGTGGTGACTGTAAATAAGGCTCTAGTAGAGAAAGGTTATCTTTGAAGTGCCTATTTTTTTTTTTAACTCTACCCTGACTTCCTTTCCCCACCAGCCAATATTACAGGTGCCCAGTTCCTTGCTCTTGTCTACTAGAGAACCTCATTCATATTTAACCATCTCTTTGTTCCAAAAATTTTTTTCTTTTTCTTACTCTCCAACATTAACCAAAATTCTTATTTCCTAAGTGTCTTGTTACCAGCTTACTGACAAATCAATTCATATTAAAGTACTTATTATTGTAACCTAATGTTGAAGAGTTGCTATATTTTAAAAGAGGATTCATATTAGCTCAGAGGTGTTAAATTCCAGTAGTGGTATTGTAGACAGTTAGAAATATTTTACTCAGATTCCTTTAAGTCATCATGCATAGATGACTGCTTTGTACACAAAATCAGTCTTGCTCTTTGGTTTTCCATACCAGGATGCATCTGTGATAAGTGAGTTCACTATCATCTACTTTCTGTATTTGTATAACCTGTCAGTTACCTTTTCTATTTTGATTTTTCTTCTCTCCATTATTGTCATTATGATTTTTAAGTTTAACTATTATATTGCATTGCATAGGTAACACAGTCAACATCTACCAAAGGGTGTATGGTAAAAAGGCTCTCTTATACATCCTTGTTCTCCGCTTTGCTGCTGTAGAGGCAACCAGTGTTTCCATAATCTTGAGTATTCTTCTAGATATTTTAGTATATATAAGCAAATATGTTGCCATTGTGATTTATTCTTCGTGATAAGATAGCACTGTGGAGTCTCATTGGTTCTGTTTGAGCCTTGCAGACATATTTCTTGTGGGATTTTCCCTAGTTTGTGCACTGGAAATATAATCACACAGTCCTATTTCTGCAATTGTGATAGGCTACTTGCTTTTCCTGAGAGAATACAGATCTAGACTGCCTTGAATTCCCTCTAAGTGCAGGTTTTCTTCCCTGTAGGAATCAAAGATAAACAATGAGAATTCCCATACTAAGAGTCCCAGGACTGCCGAGAGCCCCCAGGCAACTGCTAAACAGTCTGATCAGCCCATTGCTGCTTATGAGTATTATGATGCTGGCAATCACTGGTGCAAAGACTGCAACACCATCTGTGGGACCATGTTTGATTTCTTTACTCATATGCACAATAAGAAGCACACACAGGTAGGTATCCTGACCTCTGTTATTTCTACTCTTACCCTCCTTCCCCTCATACTTCTGTACCCCCATCCACATTACGAAGCTGGCAAATGAAACATTCTCATATGGGCAGGAGCCCCAATATGAAGAGCCAAGAGATACCAACAAAGGAGACACCATCCCCAGGGCTCAGTCCAGGGGACCTGCCTGTAACTAAACACCATGACAAGTGTAAGTGAGGCTTCATCCTCTTTTGATTCCTTGAGTACCTGATTATTTGTTTCATTTTATCCATTCTGGTACTTGCTCTAACATGTGTTTACCTTTTCCACAGGTGATTTCCGTTTAAACAGTTGGCAGAGTGGGTGGGGGTGGGTACCTGGGGGCTTCTGGTCCCCTCTGGTGTGTGGGGGAGAAAAAGAGAGAAGAGTAGGTCATTGAGTTTTTAGTGCTGTTGTGTGAGCGCCTCTGCCTCTTGCAAATAGACACTGGATCCCTACAACAGACCTTGGGCTTCAAAGACCCAGAGCGAGGCCAAGCAAGATGCTGTAAAGCGCACTGACAAGATAACTGTTCCTGCAAAAGGTACGTTTTGTCCTTGCCTTTTTTGTGCTTTCCTTACATTCAGTCAGGGAAGAGGTTTACCTGAACTAAGGTGCTAGGAAACAGCATAGAGTGAAACATAAATATTCCTTTTGACAAAGCTATAAGAATGCCTTCTCTGTGCAAAACTGGATCCTAAAGAAATAAAGAGCTCCGTAAGACAAGAATAATTTCTATCCATATGGCCCAAAATCTATAACATGTTAAACATATATATACCACGTTAAAATATAATTTTATCACTGGCTTATGTTCCAAAATCTTTGAAATGTAGATAAAAAACAACAGTAAGAGGTGAAGTAATTTTAACAGCCTTTCCAACTAAGAAATATTTTTGAGTAGTCAGTCATTATTAGGGGTGTAGATTGAGTAATAGAAAACTTCTTTGTTTTTAAACGTCTCAGTTTCTTTTCTTCATAGGTAGTTAGTGCTGCTACATCCTTTAAATCTGTAGAAGGTAGATTCCTGAGTAATTATTACCAACATAAGATACTCTTATACAAGTGTTACTGGGCCAACTATCTGGTAGTATAGTTTTTAAATCTCCTAAAATATTTAGTGCTAGTTGGAGTTTGAGGAGAATCAGCAACAGAAATGAGTCTGGCACAGGAAACTCCTAAGTAACCAATTAGTATTCCCAAGAGGTAGAAGGGATAGAGGTCCTGAGTTCAAGCTTTAAGTTGAGAAGACTGTGCCATTGGAATTCATCTAAATGCTACCTCTGACTCAGAAGTGGGTAAGGTCCTCTATACCATTAACCATTTTGCTGCAAAGGGGAAGTGGGATTTCCTTTGGTTACTGTCAGCCTAGGTGGAAATGACTTATTTTCTTGACTTTATTCTACTTCTTCCAGGCTCTGAGTTTCTGATTCCCATCATGGGATATTACTGCCAGCTCTGTGAAGAATTTTTGGGGGATCCAATTTCTGGAGAACAACATGTGAAGGGCCACCAACACAATGAGAAATACAAGGTTGGTTTTCACCTGTGGAGTTTCTTACTTCTGTAGTAATCTTTTTGACTTTGTCAAACAAATTCAGAGCTAGAAAAAGTCATTAACACTTCAAATTCCATAAATCCCTAGGAAGTTCTCAGTCCTAGTAAGAGATGCTGACCTGATAGATCCATTTATATCCTTGAGGAAGATGACGCTAGGGATTTCTACTAAGTGAATTACAACAGTGATGGGGCCAAGATTTTTCTCTTAAAGTATTTTGACCAGTTGTTGAGCCTTTATCTTTTCTCTTCCCAGAAATATGTGGTTGAAAACCCATTGTATGAGGAGCGGCGGAATCTGGACCGCCAAGCTGGCTTGGCTGTAGTCCTAGAGACAGAAAGACGACGTCAAAGTGAGCTAAAGCGCAAATTTAGTGAGAAACCAAAGGAAGAGAAGAAAGAGAAAAAGGCAAAGATCATGAAAGAAGTAAAGGAGAATGACAAGGTTCCTGAGGAATTAGAGGACCAACTCTCTGAGGGTGGGAACTCCCCTGAAAAGGCTGAAAACAAAAAGAAGGGTAGCATCAAACTCCAATTAAAAGAAGAAGTAAAGAAAGAATCACCAACATCTTCCTCTTTTGGGAAATTCAGCTGGAAGAAGCCAGAAAAAGAGGAGGAAAAAAGTTCAGTGGCCTCAAGTATTCCCAAGGAAGAAATTGTGGAAAGCACTAAGGACAAAGAGGATGGCAAAGCTGAAGCTGGGAAGGCAAAACCTATCAAAATCAAGCTCTCTGGGAAAACTGTTGTTGCACATACTAGCCCTTGGATGCCTGTTGTGACAACTTCAACCCAGACTAAGATTCGACCCAACCTACCTATCCCATCCACAGTACTCCGCAAGTCAGGGTCAGCCACAGTCAGTAAGCCAGCTCCTCTTAACACTTTTCTATCCATCAAGTCCTCTGGAACCACTGCTAAGCCTCTGCCTGTGGTTAAAGAGTCTTCATCTGATCTCCTCTTACCTCCCGACATCATCTCCAAAGCATTTGGAGGGGAAGAGGTGATTCTAAAAGGGTCTCCAGAGGAAAAAGTTGTGCTGGCTGAAAAGAATGAGCCATCTCATATACCTGAACAAATGCTACCACCTCCTCCACCACCTCCACCACCACCTCCTCCACCACCCCCAGTTATACCTCATCCAGCTGCCCCATCTCCTGCTCAAGCAAATGCTGTCTTGGCTCCAGTAAAATCAAACCCAGCCATATCTCACAGTCTCAGCCATGGCTTCCTGGGTCCTAACATTTTGAACCCAGTGTTGCCGGTAGCCATCATGGCCTCAGCACAGCCAACTGCCATTCCTTCTGATGAGACAGCTCCTGGCGTGAGTGAGAGTGACCGGGACCAGACCCTATTCTCTGTTTTAGTGCGTCCTCCACCTCCCCTCTCAAGTGTTTTCAGTGAACAAGCTAAAAAATTGGAAAAACGAAATTCATGCTTAGCCACAGCCAATGCTAAGGACCTGTATGACATATTTTACAGTAGTGGTGGAAAGGGGACCCCTGAGACTAAGCTCAGTGGTGGTTCATTGGCCAATGGAGAAAATAACAACTTTTCTAGAGTTGAAAGTTCAGATACCTCTTCCACTTCTACTTTGAATAGCAGTGCATCCCAAGAGGAATTGCCTCCGGATAGAAGTTTGATCTCTGCACCTTTAGTTGGAAACCCTAAAAAGCCCATTGCAAAAACTCTGGTGTCCCTAGGGAAATGGTCAGTTGTAGAACATGTAGACTTACAAAGCAGAGGCAGCAGCTATGGCTTCTTACAGCCTTTGACAAGATTGTGCCAAAGCAGGCCTTATGAAACTGTTAGCCCAAAGACAGACACTTTGGCCGTGTGGACTTCGAGTTCCTTCCAGAGTGACTCTAATAGGGATATTTCACCAGAGGGAAAAATTGAGCTTGACCTGGGAGAGCCAGGGCCACCAGGTGTAGAGCCAGTCCCTCAACTGTCAGATATGCACTGTAGTACCATGGAATCTCAGAAATTGGTAGAAACCCACCTTATGGAATCTCGTAACCAGGATGAGGAAAGCCAAGAGGATTGTGGAGAAAGCAAGATAGAGACCAAGACTGAACTAAAAGAAAGGGGAGCAAAGCTCTCTGAGAGGATGGTGGGAAAAGGAACAGGTATCAATGTTGGGCCCAGTAGCATAGAGGATTCTAATTCGAACCATAGGAACCGATGCATATGGCAGGAAAAAGTAGAACAGCCCAAGTTGCAAATGACTGACAAGAAGGCTGAACAGTCCAAGAAATTGATGACAGGAAGTGAAACTCAAAGTAAAGTAGTGATTGAATTGAGTGCACAGGCTCTCTCTTCCACAAAGGCAAAAACAGACTCATTTCCTTCAGAAGCTAAGTCTTTACTCCAGAACCCACAAGATACAGCTGTGAAAATTTCTTCCCCAGAATTGCTTCTTCAGGCCCCAGCCAGATCAGATATGTCTTTAATGAATAGTACACCAGAGCAAGGAATTTCAGCTGGGAGTGAGAAGTGGCTAGAAAATTCAGCTCCAGAATCAGCTTCCAGAACTTTGAGGCACAGAAGCCTCAAACTCAAGAGAGAAAGATTAAAAGACTTTCAGGATAAAATGATCTATGAACTGGCTGTTTGGGATGAGAACAAGAAGCCAGAAACCTGGGAGAGCCTAGAGAAACCAGAAACAGAAGCCCTGGAGCTACAAAATGTCCATCCAGAATTAACAGTGACAATAGAAAGCAAAGCCTTAGAAGACTTCGAAGTTACAGACTTGAAAGTAGAAGAGCTTGCTGCTCTGGGGAACCTGGGAGATATGGGTGTTGATTTTTGCAATACTCGGGTACACCCAGCACATAGATCCCCAACTGCCCTGTCTCAGAAAATGTGTGAAGAAAACTCTATGTCACTTATAGGATGTAATCCCTCCACTCTCGCTGACTTTGAACCAATCCCATCCTTTTCTGAGTTTCCATTAGATTCCCCCAAAACTCTGGTGCTTAACTTTGGAGCAGAGGGTGAACAAAACTCATCTAATCCCAGAAGTGGAAGGATCACTCCTAACATTTTGAAAACTGGACTTCCTATAGAAAATGTTGACCTTGGCTTGGGGAGCCTAGAGGGAACACACCAGGCCCTTGACCTATTGGCAGGAGGAATGATGCCCGAGGAAGTGGAAGAAAGTTCTCCATCAGAGAAACGAGATTCACTCAGATTGGAATCAGAAACAATAAACCCTGCAGGCCTTGGGCCATCCCCTTGCCTTCCAGACCTTGTTGATTTCGTCACACGGACATCTGGAGTTCAAAAAGAGAAGTTATGTTCTCATCTCTCTGTGCCAGGTGACCCTCCTGAGTGCAGTTCCTTGGAGATGGAACCACTACAGCTAGAAATAGTGAATGCATCCATCACAGAGGTAGCAGTTCCTCACGTAGATGAGGACAACGACAACCCTTTGAATTTGGTAAAGTCTTTGGTTTCAGGGTCCCTCACAGGGGGGCAGGTAGTTGGAGGCAATATTGTTCCTCAGGAAATACCTGCACATGAAGCCACAGTTGGTACCATCCAGGACCACACAGAATCCAGTGTTCACAAATAAGAATGCGTCTCTCCAGAGCTACTTGTGGATGAATCAAATTCGCTTCTAGAAATCAGATGATCCAGGACTAGTTGGCTATCTCATCTGGAGCCTACACCAAGAGATGCAGTCAGCATCTTAGAGTAAATGTTCATGGAAGCTAAAAGATTTACCTCTCCTTTTTCCTTTCTCCTTAAGATATCAGACAAATCAATCATAATTTCTATACATATCTGTATAAAGTATTTTCTGTTAATTTTTTTTTTTGGCCAATTTATATTCTACTTTGTCATTAAAATCAAATGTCTATCTGGCTCACCATATAGTGTGCTTTGATTGTATTTTGGCTTTGACTCTGCCATTTCTGGAATGTGGGGGAGGAGGGAGACAGCTGATATCTCCAATTGCTGTGTTGTATTCCTACCCAATTTCCTGGGCAGCTGATGGATCTCTAGGAGAAATACCAGAAAGCCTGCAGAAATGGAAAACTACTGATGAAGAAAGATATTCATCTTTTAGGCTTCTATTTGGATGGGCCTGCCTTAACATTGTTTGAAATGCAGCGTGAGTAGCTCTTTTGTTTACTGTTTACTTCCTTGTGGCATGTCAACCCCCATACTTCCCTCATTTTGTTGCTTTTGCTTGAAATGGTCTTGCTAACCCACAAACCTGGCCTCAGTAAACATGGAAGAAAATCTAGCAGGCTCACTTTTGGAAGACAACAAAATGGGTAAGGCTTATTCACGGCTCAGTGCCAGAAGCAGATATGCTTTTTGGGCCACTTTCATTCTCGAAATGGCCTTTGTTCATTGTATTGTGATCCAGTAACACTTGGTGTTAAATTGTTTAGCAGCCATTTCTGTTCTGAAGAGGTAAAAGATCTGAAACTTGTTTTGGGATTGGACTTAGATTCTCTGTTCCACAGCCCATATGTATTCCTTCCTCTACCTCTCTCTCTCCCAGTTTATTTCCACCATAGTGTGATGTTTCGGGTTGTACATTTTGTTCGAAAGATTAAAGAATTTACGAGTTGGCTTGGACAAATTTAACTTTCTTTTTAATGTGTTAATTACTTGGAATAAATGCATTAATCTCATGTTTCTTTCTGGATTTTTGTTTTGAAACCACACACATTTGACCTCCACAGGAAAGCTAGAGCAATGAACCCCCGCTGCCCTATTGTCTATCCCTTCTCCCAGTCATTCTTTCCCCACTTGTTAGGCCTACTTCTTCAGTTCAAATTGTTGAGTAATAAAGTCTGTCCCCCACTGTTGCCTAGATGGGTAGTGCGTAGACAACAGTGGTTTAGTTTTGCATCTTCCTTTTGTGAAGCTTTTTATGTACTCTTATGTTGGCTCTCCCTGTGCTGCTCTGGGAACTGAGCTTCCCCAAGAACACCCATGTTCTCGCTGAGGGAGCTCGGTCCTCAGATATTCTAATCTGTTCCAGTTTCCTCTTGACATCTCTGTGTCAGCAATCTGTAAACTGGCTCAACAAAAGCTTCATGATCTTGTTCCCTACCCCTCACCTCCCTAACTCCTCAAAATAATGCAAAGTTGCTGATCTTTTTTCCTAAGAATTCTTTTTCTCCCTGTTTCCTTTTATGCAGAATCTCTTTGTTGAGTTTGAGGAGGCTGTTTACTTTTTCTAGAGCTTTGACTGAAGTTTATTTAGAAATTGTCCTGGCCTCTCTTCATCATGTTGTGGAAAGGGCACAGATTTGGGAGAGTTGGGTCCTTGAATATTCCTCAACCATTTGCCTTGCTGTGATTTGGGACAAGTTACTTCACCTCACTATGCCATTGGGATTTTTCTTTTCCTTCTTTAATATGGTCATTATCTCCATATTAGCACCAAATGTGCACAGGGTCAGGCCATTCTGAGTAGTCATCTAGGGCTGCTTTTTAGGTTGAAGCCTGAGTTCAATATACTTTTCTGTCCTGGAAACTATAGACTGACTCAGAAGGTGCCCTTTAGAAAACGTAAACCTAGGCAAGCTTCAGAGATATATTTGTTTTTCCAGAAAACTACTTCCTCCCCATTCTAGGAGCCTATCTCTTGGAATTCAGAACATAAGAATTTAAAATGCCAGTTGTTAACTAATTTTCAGGCCTATTTCTTTAGTAAGTTCCATCACCCATTGGGGAGAGGCGGGTAGGTTTAGAGATAAAGTGGGGTGAGGGTAATCCTATCCAGATCACACTTGTAACCTCATTTAATCTCAGAGCCAGACTCTTTCCATTTTAGAAGAGGGCCACTTGAGAAAGGTGGAGAGGCAAAATTTAGGAAAGACAGAACTAATTCAAGTACCCAGGTATGGAGTACTTTGAGCAACTCCTCTTGTACTTGATAACTTGAACCTTTATACCAAAGGCATCTACTAATCTCAGGCTTTTTCTAGAGTAATGTTCACTTGTAAGAGCTGAAGCAGCGGCATTCTTCGTATCTGCTGTGAACCAGCACAGGGAGAGTTTTTAGGACTCTGTGGTCTGGGCAGGGAGTGGTTTTTGTTGCTGGCTTTGGATCTAGTTTTGGAGCTAACCATAGAAGCCATGTGAAAGGAAGGGCAGAAGTCTAACCATAATCCCCAGCATCTAGAGGTAGGGCCTAGTTTAGTACTATCGTGGTACTGAATAAATTTTTACCTTAGGAGATAAAGGCACATGCAAGGAGTGGGCCCTATTATTTATATGTGGCTTATGGTGTCATATAACTGTTTTAAATTTCTGCAAACATCAGAAACAGTTTTTCTTGAATTCTGTCTACTGTGAGAACAGCTGATTAGAAGGTTTAAATTTAGGCAACACCTAAATTTACCTAAGTTGTGCAAATAGCCCTCTAAAAATTCCCCTTGGCTTTATAAGTGGAGACCTCTTTATAAGCCATTTTTCTCCTTACAACTAGCTTCAGGACACACAATATTCTTAATAACTTCTCTATTAAATATTCCTACTTTACCCCATGCCATTTCATCTCTTAAAAAGTAAAAAAGTTAACTAATGTTTTGATAGCAAAGCAGTGCCAGAACATATGTCCATTTTTTGGACTGCCAGATTCAGGGACTGAGGAAGAATGGGGAGGGAAGAGGGGGAGGAGAGAGAGAGAAAGTGTGTGTGTGTGGTGGGAGGGGCATACAGGATACAGGCATCCAATGGGGACATTAGTGTATTTTTAAAAAATAGGATAGAGGTGGGTTCAGAGAGGAGACAGTGTATAAAAGAAGAGAGAGAGCTTGGTTTTTAAAAATACATATCCTTAAACCTTTGTTCTCAGCTTAAAGCTTACCTACCAAGTCCAGAATGAGAATCTAAGCAAGGGCTTCATTTATGAACAATTTTGTGAGAAAACAGACAAATAAAAATTTGAGGATTGTGCTCACTTCGGCAGCACATATACTAAAAATTGGGATTGTGAGCACATTTCTTTCGAGTTTAATTTTGCAATAATGTATATATAATTTTAAAAAGATGTGTATACAATAACAGTATTCTCTGATAAACCGAGCAGTTGAACTTATGAAAATCTTCTGCCTTTAAAAAAAAACACTATCATCCTGATTTGCCCTCAACCTCAAGAGACCATGTACATTTTCACTGTAGCATGCTTAATGTGGTTGTAACTTTACATTTATGTGTTTTTTGGATTAATATATACTTCTCTTTCCCCCACCCAACTAGATTATAAACTCTCCAAAGGAAGAAGTCTGTCATTGCTTATTGTTTTTTCATCATTGTATTCCTAGTGCACAGTTGCCTGGTACAAAAAGAGTGCTCAATAAAAATTCATTAAAAGAATGTAATAGTAGCTGTTTTTTATTAACTGATTGTTAATATTTAGCAATTTATAAGTGGATAAAAGCTGTAAATTGCTCATTGTACTTGCTGGGTGCCTAGCTCTCCAGAAGCCAACTGTCCTCTTACTTCTATCCTGGATCTTTGTATGGAAAGCACTGCCGGTAGCATTGAGTGCATATCAAGGCTGCCAGTGGCCCTTTCATTTCAACAGCATTCTGAAATAGCGGTGCCAGACCAAAAGGGGGACACACTGCAGCTGAAGCTACTAGAGTTAAAACTGAGGATGTGAAGTGGGGGTAAACTGACCTTATAATTAGCAATAAAAGTTCTTTAGGGACTCTAATTTTTAGATAGTTCTCTTTCTCCTTCCAGTCAGATTTCATAGGCATGTTGAGTCAGTGGTCAAACCCCAAAGCCTTTTGATTTGTCTGAAGGTAGTAATTCAACCTTCATGGCCTAACATCTTCTTGTTAACTCATCAAAACAATACATCAAGCTGCCAATCTTATTTCTGGAAGGAAATTAAAAATCAATGAAAAAGGATGTTTGGAAGAGGAATGCTTTCACTTTTTATTTTGTATCTTTTTTTTTTTTTGTTACAACATTCTGACTATGAAAATGCATTTTATATATAATAAAAATTTTTATACACATCAAATATGCACACACATAAAATATATAATTATGTCATTAAGGGTTATTTGGTTATAGTTACTATGGAACTATAGCCCAGGTTTTTTTTCCTTCTGTATACTTTTAAGTATTAGTCTTTTTTTTAGAAGTTGTGTCTCTCCTACTCTGTACATTCCTGCCTTTTCTCCTCAGTTTTCCATCATTACAAATACGCCTTGCTGCTTTTCCCTCAAGAATCTCTAAATTCCTTTACTCTCATCAAGACTGGGCAGCATATATTCTTCAAGAATCTCCATTCTTGAAGAATATCATTCTTCCTCTCTTCTGTTCCCTGTCTCTTGCCCCTACCTCTGTTGTACTGGTTATGCATTTCCATTCATGCTGTACAAACACTTGGACATTAAATTACATAAATCAAGATACTTGTCTTCTCAAAGCTTACTTTAATGAAGGTACACAAAATATACCACAAAGTCTTTGTTGCATGCAAAAGGACAATAACTCATGTTTAGATGTATTGATTCAAAGATTTACCAGCATTTGTTCCTTCTGCTTGTGGAGGATCAGGCAAGAAAGGAATTTTGTAGAAAATAAGGAAAATGAGAATGTTTTAGGGAAGTAAATGAGCAGGGTTAAAAAAAAAAAAAGATAAAATCAACCATGTTGAGGTATTTTTCTTTCATCTTCTCTCTCATATTCTGTCCCTACTAAAGTTCTGTCAAACCCTCCTATAGCCTACCTGCATAAGGATGATTGTGATGACATTTACTGACTCACCCACATATCTTCCCTTTTTTTTGCAGAAGTCTTCAGAGTTCCAGAAGGGAGGACTACAGATGACATCTCTGACCCAGGGAGGCAGGAATAGAAGCCACTGATGCCAGAAATGATGAGTGCTCTTGGGGCCAGTAGTCAATCACCTGTAGGGTTTGAATTGCAGAAGGTGGGTATGGGTGCTGGGACTGGGTTGTAGAAAAGGACCCATCGTTTTAGTTGCCAGGAAATGGTGAATTGGGTGAGCAAATATGTTGTGTATGTATGTATGTATCTTTGCACCAGTAGAGGAGGAACAAGATGAGGATAGGCATAGAAGGGATATATTTTAAACTTGCCACTCCTCATCTCAAATTATCTCCTAACTTCCATCATTCATTTTGTGTTGTAATACTTATATTAAAGCTGTAGAGTTCAGATCTTCTCATGCCTCGTGGGCTCTGGACCACCAAATGTTCCCACTAAGTAGAACATCTCATATTCCAATTTCAGCCTTCCTTACTTGTCCATGCAAGAATCAAGGTAAAAAAAAAAGCAGGAGGAATGTCCTTAGAGGGAAGGAGTATGAGTAGACAAAGGAGACTCAAGGAAAGGGAGACAGTCACAAAGGGAGTGTTCGTACAATCTTGGGATTTCAGACTTCAAGACAGCTATTTACCAGTTTTTATTCAGTCTTAACTACCTCTCCTCTCCTACATACATTGAAACATCTGGTATGCCGAAGCAGGCAAGCCTCATTTGAAAATACCACGAAAACACTGTTCATCTAAAATGCCAGTGGGTGCTTCTTTTACTCCCTTTTGTACTTTGGGACTGTGGGCTTGGGCACAGTGAGGATGAGAATCAGAACCAAATAAAATTTAGCTGAGCTTTAAGTCCTTTAAATTCTGAGATTCATTTATATCTGAGCTGCCCCTGCTCCAGATTTACCCTTAAAATTATTAGCCTAGTTTTGTTCCTGATATGTAAATCCAGGCACTTTTAGAGTGTTAGAAGTCTAGTTTACTACCCAAATAAATATATGGTTTGGGTAACTTTTGGGAACTCTAGCATTATAAATGTTTAAAAATGTATAACCAAAGCTGCCAATAGAATAAGAAGTAAGAGGTTAAGATGTATCTCAGGGCCCCTTGCTGCTGAGCTGATATCAGTTAAAGACTACTCATTCCTAAGGCATGACCCTGTAGATGAAGCAATGGAAAGCAGCCCGGTGCCAGGGCTGCCAACACTTTGTCATCACCACTTGCTCCCCCTTGCTCTAGTCCAAGATCTGTTTCTCATCAGCTACCACATTCTTCTGCTCAGGGGCAATCAAACGTATTGGTCACAGCTTTCATTCCTAACTATAACTCACCTACTAACCAGCCCCTGGTTCGCTGCTTAGACCTCCATTCTCCAGTAGTGTCTGAAGTCCACATTTAAGATGTGCTAATATGGGAGGTATGAAGGGGGAAAAAGAACATTTTTTAGAATGTTTTTCCCTTTGGACTTCTTTTATTTGATATGCTAGAGTTCACATATATTATGAATGATGAAATATTTAAGGTCTACTTTTTCACCGAAATATAATTCATATAACTTTAAATTTCACATAAGATTCCTCATTTTAAAGTATACAATCCAGTGGTTTTTAATATCTTCAAGATTGAGCAACTATCACCACTAATTCTAGAACATTTCCATCACCTCCCTAAAAAAAAACAAAAAAAAAAAATTCCCATTTATCCCCTACCCCAAAGCCCCTGGCAATCACCAATCTGCTTTCTGTCTCTATGATTTTCCCTATTCTGGATAATTCATGTAAATGGAGTCATATAATATGCGGTCTTTTGTGACTGGCTTCTTTCACTTACCATAATGTTTTCAAGGTTCATCCATGTGATACTATGTACCAGTTCTTCATTATATTCTATAGTTGGATAATATTCCACTGTATGGATAATATAACATTTTATCTATTAGATCATGGAGATTTGAGTTATTTCTACTTTTTGGTGATTATTAATGCTGCTATGAACATTTGTGTACAAGTATTTGGGCATATGTTTTTCAATTCTCGGATATGTACTGGGTCATATAGTAACTCTAACTTTTTTAAATAAAATTTTATATCCAAATATATGTTGCATATAAGAAACAAAGGCACGCATGTCACAGCTGTTAAGCTAAACAGTTTTCACAGTGTAAACATCTGGGTAACCAACACTCAAATAAAAAAATAGAATATGACCAACACCCTTGAAGCCCTTTTTATGTCCTCTACCAGTCACTGTTTCCCAAAATGTAACCACTGTACTGACTGTTATGTCAGGTGTTTGTTTGTTTGTTTGTTTGTTTTTTATGGAGATGTAATTCATATAACAAAATTAAGCACTTTAAAGTGAACAATTCAGTGGCATTTAGTACATTCACAATGTTGTGCAACTGTTACCTTGTCTAGTTCCAAAACATTTTCATCACCCCAAAACAAAACCCTGTGTCCATTAAGCATTAGTTCCCATTCCTACCTCCCTACAGCCCCTGGCAATCTCCAGTCTGCTCTCTATCTCTATAGATTTACATATTCTGGACATTTCATATAAAGAGTCCGGCTTCTTTCACTTAGCATGATGTTTTTGAGGTTCATCCATATTGTAGCATCTATCAGTATTTCATTACTTTTTATGGCAGAATAATATTTCATTGTGTGTGTGTACCACAGTTTGTTTATCCATTCATTCGTTGATGACATTTGGATTGTTTCCACTTTTTGGCTATTGCCAGTAGTACTGTTGTGATCATTCATGCATAAGTCTTTGAGTACCTGTTTTCAGTTATTTTTGGTATATACTTAGAGGTGGAATTGCTGCGTCATATGGTTATTCTATGTTTAACTTTTTGATAACTGCCTAACAGCACTTGAATCATTTTATATCCTTCCAGCAATATACCAATCTCTCCACATCCATCATACTTGTTAATTTCTTTTTTAAAAAATATATATTGTACCTAGCATTTCATTTTGGTTTTGTTTTATATTTCCTTGATGACTAATGATATTGAATATCTTTTCTTGTGCTTCTGGCCACTTATATATCCCAGAAGAAATGTCTGTTCAAGTCCTTTGCCCCTTTTTAAATTGGGTTGTTTGTCTTTTTTGTGGTAGGACTATTAAGATTCTTTATATATTTTGGCTACTAGACCTTTATCAGATATATGATTTGCAAATATTTTCTTTCATTGTATGACTTTTCACTTTCTTGATAATGTTCTTTGATCCACAAAAGATTTTAATTTTGATGAAGTCTAATTTATTGATTTATTTTTTCCCCTCTTTAATTCCTCCCTCCCCCTAGTTCCACCCCTGACCTATGGATGTTGCCGTTTCCCCTTAAAAACTGGATCTCTGAAGGTGGGGCATCTCCTCTCACACACTTGCAGTGTTCACCCGGGGCCTGGCACACCTGGGGTCTGTCACACGTGGGATCTGGTGCACCCGGGGGGCCTGGTGCACCCGGGGTAAGGTCCGTGGCTCTACCTGGGGCATGAACTCAGGACCTTCTGTGTGTAAAACAGACATGCTAACCACTACACTATGGAGCCACCCCCAATTTATTTATTTTTTTCACTATAGTTTTGGTGTAATATCTACAAGTCCATTGCTAAATCTGGAGTCATGAAGACTTACCCTTATGTTTTCTTCTAAGAGTTTCATAGTTTTAGCTCTTATATTTAGTTGTTGATTCATTTTTAGTTAATTTTTGTATATAGTATGAGGTAGAGATCCAACTTCATTCTTTTGCATATGGATATCCAGTTGTTTCAGCACCATTTGTTGAAGAGACTGTTTTTCTCCATTGAATGAACTTGGCACCCTTGTTGGAAATCAGTTGGCCACAGATGTATAGATTTATTTCTGGACTTTCAATTCTATTTCATTGGTTTATATGTCTGTCCTTATGCTAGTACTACTATGTTTTAATTACTGTAGCTTTGTTATAAGTTTTGAAATTGAGAAATATGAGTACTCCAACTTTGTTCTTCTTCAAGATTGTTTCGCTATTTGGGCCCCCTGAAATTTCATATGAATTTGAAGATTGGCTTTTCCATTTCTGCAAAAAGGGCTGTTGGAATTTTGATGGGATTGCATTGAATCTGTAGATCACTTTGGATAGTACTGTCATTTTAACAATATTAAGTCTTCCAATCCATGAACATGGGAGGCCTTTCCATTTATTTAGGTCTTTTTAAATATCTTTCAACAGTACAGTTGATCCTTGAACAATGTGGGAGCTAGGGGTGCCAACCGCCCATGCAGTCGAAAATCTGCATATAACTTAAGTCAGCTGTCCACATATGCATATTCCCAACCTCTGGTTGAAAACACGCTTGACCCTTGAACAACATGGGTTTAAACTGCATGAGTCCACGTACACGTGGATTTTTTAAAATGTCAACTATATTTTGTTTTTGTGTATGTCTTTCACCTCCTCGGTTAAATTTATTCCTATATATTTTGTTATTTTATATGCTGTTATAAATGGAATTGTTTCTTAATTTCTTTTCAGACTATTCATTGCAGGTGTATTGAAACACAATTGACTTTCAAGTGTTGATCTTATTACCCTGAAATTTTGCTGAATTCATTAATTTGTTCTAGTGTTTTTAAAATTATTTGGGAATTTTTATATACATAAGATTATGTCATTTGAGAATAGCTTTACTTCTTTTCCAATTTGGATACCTTTCATTTCTTTTTCTTGACTAATTGCTCCAGCTAGAACTTCCAGTACAGTATTGAAAAGCAGTGATGAAAGTGGCATCCTTCCTGATCTTAGGGGGGAAACTTTCATTCTTTTACCATTGTGAAGTTAACTGTAGGTTTTTCATAAATGACCTTTATCATATTGAAAGAGTTCCCTTCTATTCCCAGGGTTCTGAGAATTTTTATTATAAAGAGGGTATTAAATTTTGTCAAATAATTTTCTGTGTTAATTGAAATGAACATGTGTTTTTCTCTTTCATTCTATTAATGTTGTTTATTAATTGATTGATTTTCTTATGTTTTGCCATCCTGCATTCCTGGGATAAATCCTACTTAGCAATGCTATATAATCCGTTTAACATGTTGGATTTAGTTTGCTACTATTTTGTTGAGGATGTTTGCATCTATATTCACAACGGATATTGATGTGTAGCTTTCTTGTATCTTTTCTTGGCTTTGCTGGCCTCAGATAATTTGAGAAGTATTCCGTTGTCTTCTATCATTTGGAAGAGTTTTAGTAAGATTGGTGTTAATTTTTTAAATGTTTTATAGAATTCACCAATGAAGTCATCTAGTTCTAGACTTTGCTGAGAGGTTTTTGATTACTAATTCTGTCTCTTATTGTAGATCTGTTTAGAGTTTTTATTTCTTCTGGAGTGTGTTTTGGTAATTGATGTGTTTCTAGGAATTTCTTTTACCTAGGTTATTTAATTTGTTGGCATACAATTGTTGATAGTATCTTATAATTCTTTTAATTTCTATAAGGTCAATAGTAATGTCCCACTTTCTGATTTTAGTTATTTGCATCTTCTCTCTTTTTTTCCTAAGTCAGTTTACCTAAAGATTTGCCACTTTTCCTAAAGATTTGCCAATTTTGTCAGTCTTTTCAAACTACCAACTTTTGGTTGCATTGGTTTTCTCTATTGTATTTCTGTTCCCTATTTGATATATCTCTGCTTTAATCTTTATTATTTCCTTCCTCCTAATATCTTTTGGTTTAGTTGGCTCTTTTCCCCTAGTTCCTCAAGGTGTAAAGTTAGGATTTTGAGAAAAATGTTTACAGCTATAATTACCCTCTTGGCACTGTTTACATTGCATCACATAACTTTTGATATGTTGTGTCATCTCAAAGCATTTTATAATTTGTGAGTTCTTTTTTGACCTTTTGGTTACTCAAGCATGTGTTGTTTAATTTCCACATTTTGTGAATTTTCCAGTTTTCCCTCTAATGTTGATTTTTAGTTTCATTTCATTAATGGTTGGAGAAGATACTTTGTACGATTTCCATCTTTTTAAATGTAATGAGACTTGTTTTGTGGCCTATCATATGACCTAGCCTGGAGAATATTTTATGTACAATTGAGAAGAATGTGTAGTCTGCTAATTTTCAGATGCAGTAGGCTGTATATGCTTGTTAGGTCAAGTTAGTTTAGTGTTGTTCAAGTCCTCTGTTTCCTTATTGAACTTCTGTCTAGATGTTTTATTCATTATTGAAGTGTAGCGTTGGAATTTCTGACTATTATTGTAGAACTGCCTGTTTCTCCCTTCAGTTTTGTCAGTGTTTGCTTCATATATTTTGTGTTTCTGTTTGTATGTATATGTTTACAGTCACTATATCTTCTTAGTGAGTTGACACTTTTATCAATATATAATGACCTTCTTTGTTCCTTGTAACATTGTTTATTTAAAGTCTATTTTGTCTGTTGTTAGCATAAGTACCTCAACTCTCTTTTGGTTACTCTTTGTGTGGAATATCTTGTCTCATCTTTCGCTTTCAACTTAGATGTGTCTTTGGATGTAAAATGAGTCTCTTATAGACAGCATAAGTTGAATCATATTTGTGATTTTTTTTTTTACTAGAAATATCTTGTTCTTTTAAATCAGCTTTTGATGCTATAATAAAATAAATTTAAGTGGCACATTTTTTAAAAAATCCATTATGCCAGTTTCTGTCATTTAATTTCAGAGTTTAATATATTTACGTTTAAAGTGATTACTGGTAAGAAAGGACTTCTGGCACTTTGCTGTTTGTTTTCTTTTCATATTTTATGTCATATCTTTTTTGTTCCTCAGTTCTTCCTATACTGTCTTCTTTTGTTTGATTTTTTTTTCCCAAGTTTACCATTTTGATTCTCTCATTCCCTTTTCTGTATATATTTTAGTTATTTCCTCAGTGGTTACCATGGGGATTACAATTAACATCCTAAATTTATAACAATCTAGTTAGAATTAATACCAACTTAGCTTCAATAATGTATAAAAAATCTGCTCCTGTATCTATCTCAATCTCCCTCCTTCTGTTGTTTTTGTTACAAATTACATCTTTTTGTGCCAATTAATATAGAATTATAGTTATTGTTTTATGCATTTATCTTTTAAATCATATAGGAATCAAAAAGAGGAGTTACAAATCAAATACATAATAACACTGGCTTTTATATTTACTTGCATGGTTACCTTTACTGGATTTCTTTATTTCTTTGTACGGCTTTGAGTTATTATCTAATTTTCTTTTATTTCAGCCTAAAGCACTCCTTTTAGCATTTTTTTGTAGGACATGTCTATCAGTAATGAACTCCCTTAGCTTTTGTTTCTCTGGGAAATTCTTAATTTACCCTTTGTTTTGAAAGATAGTTTTGTTGGATATGGAATTCTCGGTTGAAAATTTTTTTTCTTTTAGCACTTTAAATATGCCACTTGACTGCCTTTTGGCTTCCATGACTTTTGATGAGAAATGAGCTTTTAATCTTATTGAAGATCGCTATACATAATTAGTTGCTTCTCTTGTGCTGCTTTCAAGATTCTCTTTTTGTCTTTGTCTTTGACAGTTTAATTATAATGTCTTGGTGTGGATCTCTTTGAATTTGGCCTGCTTAGAGTTTGTTGTAATTCTTGAATGTGTGGATTCATGTCTTTCATCAAATTTGGGTAGTTTTCAGCAATTTTTCCAAATATTCTTTCTTTCTCTTCCTTTCAGGACTCCTATAATGCATATGTTGGTCTACTTAATGGTGTCCTATGGTTCTCTTAGCTCTGTTTATTTTTCTTCATTGTTTTTCTTTCTCAGACAATAATTTCAATAGACCTATCTACCAGTTCACTCATTTTTTCCTTCTTCCAGCTTAAATCTGTTGTTGAACCCCTGCAGTAAGTTTTTCATATCAGCTACTGTACTTTTTAGCTCTAGAATTTTTATTTGGTTCTTTTTACAATTTATATCTCTTTGTTGATTTCTTTTTTTTTTTTTTTGGCATACAATAATATATTAGTTTCAGTTGTACAGCATAGTGATTAGAGATCTGCACAACTACAAGGTGATCACACAATAAATCCAGTACCCCTTACCCTCTTACATATTTATTTCAATACTATTGACCACATCCTTTATGTTATACTTTATATCTCCATGACTGTTTTGTAACTATCCACTTGTACTTCTTAATCCCTTTGCCCTTTTTCACCAACCTCTCTCCCACTCCCCTCTTACTTATCTGGTGGCCCCCAAAATATTCTCTGCAGCTATGAGTTTGTTTCCATTTTTGTTGTTGTTATTTATTTTCTTTTTTAGAGTCTACGGGTACATGAAATCATGTGACATTTGTTTTTCTCTATCTGACTTACTCCATTCAACACAATACCCTCTAGGTTCATCATGCAATATATTTTTCCGTCCCTTACTTTTAGTTTGTGTGTTTCTTTTAATCTGAAGTGAATCTTATGTAGACAGCATATGTAAAGGTCTTGTTTTCTTATCCATTCAGCCACCCTATCTTTTGATTGGAGCATTTAATTCTTTTTCATTTGAGGTACTTGTTGATAGATATGTAGTTATTGCCATTCTTTATTCATGTTTTTGATACATGTTTTTTCTTCTTTTTAAAGAAGTCCCTACAACATTTCCTGTAATAGTGGCTTGGTGGTGATGAACTCCTTTAGCTTTCATTGTCTAGGAAGCTCTTTATCCATCCTTTGACTCTAAATGATAGCTTTGCTGGATAAAATATTCTTGGTTGTAGATCCTGAGTTTTCATCACTGAATATTTTGTGCCAAGCCCTTCTGTCCTGCAAAGTTTCTTTTGAGAAATCAGCTGTCAGTCTTATGGGTGCTCCCTTGTAGGTAACTAACTGCTTTTCTCTTGCTGCTTTTAAGATTCTCTCTTTGTATTTAACCTTTGGCATTTTAATTGTGATGTCTCTTGGTGTGGGCCTCTTTGGGTTGATTTTTTGGGGGGACTCCCTGAGCTTCCTGGGGTTGAATGTCTATTTCCCTCACCAGGTTAGGGAAGTTTTTCATCATTAGTTGTTCAAATAGTTTTTCAACTTCTCTCTTATTCTTCTGGTACTCATATTATGTGAATGTTGTTATATTTGATGTTGTACCATAGGCTCTTTAAATTATCTTCATTATTTTTTTTTTCTTGTTGTTGTTCTCATTGGGTGCCCTCCATTACCCCATTCTCTATATTGGTGATCTCAGATATTGTATTCATCATTTCCAACTGGCTTCATTTTATAATTTCCATCTCCATTTTTATGTTTTTTTTTTATCTCTTTGTTAAAATTCTCACTGAGTTCATCTAGTCTTCCCCTAAGTTTATCAAGCATCCTTGTAACCAGCATTTTGAATTCTGCATATGGTAGATTGCTTGACTCTTTTTCTTGGAGCTCTGTTCTGTTCTTTTATAGGGGGTAATTTATGTCTTGGTAACTGAGAAACTGAGGCAGAGTTAAATCCAGGAGATCAGAGATGTCAAAAGGGTTCTCTTCCCCATTCCCTCAGCTTTGCTTGGCTTCATTTTCTCTCCATTCAGAGGCAAGCTAACTCCTGCAGTCTCAAGTTACCATGGTCCTGTAGGCTTCACTCTAGAAAATCAGAGTGTATCTTTCCTTATAACACCAAAAAGTCTCAGGAAGGATGTTAATTAGTGTGACTTGGGCCACATTTCTATCCCTGAACAATTACTGTGGCTAGATAGGTGAAGTACTCAGACCAGGATCTGGTCATCAGCTCATCATGGGAAGGCAGAGTCTACCCTACTGAACAATCTAGATAGACTAAGTTGAATTAATATGGAATAGGGGAAAGACAAGGTTCTCCAAAAGAAATGAAATGTCCCCCATAGAGCTGCAGAGATTCAGCGCCTTCTTTGTAGCCTTTCTTTATGATTGCTTATCAAGAGACAGGTGCTCAAGTTCTTGTTGTCTATATAATACTGATAATTGCTGCCTTTAATTTGGTGGTGGTCAGGGGATAGTAAGAGACTAGAAATACAGATCTTATAGCTCTGCCTATTCCAAAAGCTTGGGAGAAGAAGAGAAAAACTGCAATTATTTTGGAGTTGGCAAGAGGCTGGAAATTGACGCCTGCTTCTGTGAACTTGAGCTTCATAGAGGAACTGAAAGTCTTCTCTATAGAAGGGTAAGTATTAGCATTTGCCTTAATTCATAAGATTAAACTGTTTTAGTTTTGTTAACATAGTCTAATGATCTGGAAGGACTATTCTTGTATATTGTAAAAAAAAATTATCCCTCAGACCCTAGTAAGAAGATGAGGAAGTTGCTGATAGTTTACGCCAAGGAGCATTGTCACTATTTATAAGTAAGGTAACCACCAGGTCTCCTTTTTTTCTTTTCAGTTTCCAGCATATGGACACATTTTATTTTATGCTGCAAATTATTTAGAGGCAGTAATTTCTTTAGACTTTCAGATGAACTGTTACATTTCCAAGTGATAATTTAGAAGGTAAATAAATACATCTTTGCATGGAAAACCATCTTTTAAAGCTGTTGTAAATTTCTTCATGAGTATAAGTTGAAGGCAGCTATGGTGAAGGGTCAGGGGATCCTTTCCTACAGTCTTAATTCTGAGTCCTGCTGATGCCACTGAGTCACAAAATGTAGCCTATTCAGTAGCCCCAACCAAAAGTAGCTATATAGTGAGTGCTCTCCACAGGTTCATGTGATGGCAAGTTTATGCTGGCAAACAAGGGGAAGAATCAAACAGACTCTTGCAAGAGTCATAAGTAATGTGTGATTATACAGCAGCAATTCTCTACAGATGGGAGGATTAGTGTGTTTAATAAATCATTTCCGTCTGTTTTTGTTTTGTGTGTATGTTTCTTTTTTTATATTTTGGTTTTAAAAGTAATATAAACTACAGAAAGTAAACTTTCTAGTTGGAAGGGACATTCAGAATGAGAAAGCACAAGGATTATGGGTTATAAAGATAAAGAAACATGTTAAAGAGATAAGGCTGGTTTTTCATAACATACCAGAACTGAGTGAAACTTTTCAAAAGAAATATGTAGGAACAAAGTTTTTGATAATGTCTTAAAAGTCACAAGCATATGTCATGTACTTGAACAAGTCTACAATGATATAAAATGAGTTTATAGTTGTCATCAAACCCACTGCAACACTCACCTGATGCATAATAAGCAGCCATATTTGTTAGGTGCTTTACAGTTTACATAACACTTTCCTGTATTCTCTCATTTGCCATATATTTAATGATAGACATAATTGTGCTGCATGCTAAATAAGCTTACTTAGTAAGTTATTTGAATTACTGTAATTAGTGAGGCTGGTTTCCTGCCAAAGCAAATTTTAAGTTCTCTTTTTACTTTATTAGTTACCTAGTATTTATCATCAGGATTGATTTAAATAATATGCCATTTTGCATCATACATGCAAATTCTCATGTATATTAAGAAACAAAGCCCTGAGTTCTACTCCTAGGCAACTGAGTTTCCCTCGTTCCAGGGCTTTTGTTGTAACAATACTCTCAACCCCTACCAGCGCCTTCCTAAATCCACATCTATTAAACTAGCCCTCATCTACTCACACTTGAGTACTGTATACCAGAAATTGAAAAAGGCACTGGAAGCCTACAAGTGGTTGGCAAAGCAGTCCTGATCTCTGTCCTCATGGAACATACAGGCTAATGGAGTTGATAGAGTTTAGGTTGAGGTGGGGGAGGTGAGAAGGAAGTTCACAATCCTGTTTTACTCTCCCACTAAGCTACACACCTAGCCTTAATCATGGGTCTTCATTTGCCTTTTTTGGGGGGTGGTCTGGGGGTAGTAAAAGATTAGAAATAAAGATCTTAAGATCTTGTTTCAGCACTCAGGCAGGGAGAACCAACTGTCATAGATTGTATCCCCTCTACCCTCTAGCACAGGTTGCTAAAGGAGGGAGTGCCTGGGGCCAATAGCCTCTTATTGAGTAGGTGAGGGAGAGCTGAGGTTAGGCAGGAATTAGTGAGGTGAAGATATTGGGGAAGCAAGTTCCCAGAAAAGAGATAGCATTTACAAAAGCCCTGAGCTTGGAGGGGTTGGTACAACAGGAGAAATGGCTAGAAGACTAGAAAGGTAGAGAGTCCTGGAGCCAAGTTAAAAACTTTATCTTGAGGGCACTTAGAAGCTATGAAAAAAATTTAATGACATTTCTCTGCTTGCATCTCAACCCATTATTTATCTGGATAGGCCCTCTTCAGGTACAGACATGCTGTGCAGACAAGTGTAGTATCCTTTCAGACTGAAACACATGGGAAACATAGAGTGGAAAGAGTATGAGCTCTAGAATCAGAGTACTTGGGCCTATATGATGTTGAACAAATCTCTTAACCTCTCCGAGCCACTTTCCTTTTCTGTACAATTGGTAATATAACATTTAAACCCCTCATCAGGTTGTTGTAGGGTCAGAAATAACAAGTATAGTGCCTATGACTGGCACTCCGTAGGTGGTAGCTGTCACTATTTTAGCAATACTTTCTTGCTAGTTCAGGTTTCAAACTCCTCTTTGGGAGTGGAATCACAGAATAATATACTGTCAAATTGTGATGAAACCTTAAAGGTCTGGCTGTCTCTATATGATGCTTGCATCCCTTCTGCAACACCGACAATAAGTTGGTTTGTTGTCCATTGTTATTTATAACATCCAGAGACAGGATGCTCAGTACTGTCTGAAGCAGCCACTCCATGCTTGGGCTCTTTACAAAGTTATTTTCTTTGACTGAATCCAAATCTGCTTTCCTTTATCTATCAACTGAGACTCCTCTAGCCAGAAGTCTCAGTAGTGCCCCTAATGCCTCTTCCATGTAATAGCCCTCCAGGGGTTTGAAGTATTTATATCCACCACCACTCACCTAGAGTTGAAAAGCTTTTTTTCATGCTTAACAATAGCAATAAAGGGGTCAATTCATTAAGGGAACACAACGATCCTAAAACATACAAGTACCTAACAATGGAACTTAAAAACATGAAGTAAAAAGCATTAGTGGGAGATTTTAATAGCAATTACAACTATCATTTACTGAGTGCCCACACTATACTTGCTGCTATAGATGCACAGAGAAGTCAATCATGTCAATTGAAGGAAGTTAGACAAGTAAATAAGTGTAACATAACATTACAGATACTGTGACAAATTTCTGTGCAGGAAAAAGCAGGGGTGGAGAGGACACCAAGGGAACAGTCATCTTAATGAAAGAGACCGGCCTCTTATAAGCAGTGACACAAACTACACCCTGACAGTTGAGTAGGTAATACAGTATTCCCCGCCCCCTTACCCATAGTTTCTCATTCCACGATTTCAGTTACCTGCAGTCAACCATGCCAGTCTGAAATACTAAATAGAAAATTCTAGAAATCAAGTTTTAAATTGTGTACTGATCTGAATAGTGTAATGAAATCTCACATAGTCTTTTGCGAGCAAGGATGGCGACTACCGAAGTAACACCCTTGAATGCATTTGTGCCTTTCCACAATGTGAGGTTTACTGAGTGGAACCTTCATAGATAAATCAATCAGGTACCCATGCAGGTTAACACACAACACACAGAAAGAGAAAGTACAGAGTCTTACGCAACAGAGCAAAGGGATGAAAGTTCTTAGAATCTCCAAAGCGAACTCTATTGACTGATAGTGTGGGGAACTGTGTATCAGTCCCAAGCCAGTGGCTACGACAATACAGAATGTCAGAGTTTTTGGCTTTTAGCACACCCATCTATTATGCTATCAGGTTAGACTTGAGCATGGTCTGACTAAGGTGTTCAGTTTATATGGACCATATGAGGTGTGAGATCTTTATGCTAATCAGCTCCTGCAGATGGGGACTTGTCCAGGACAGTCTTGGCTGATGTTTCTGTAGTTTTGAGCAGTCCAGTTTTACCCTAAGGGCGTATATTATGTGCAAGTTGATGTTACTGTCATGGCTCCCATGGAATCCATATTGTAAAGTCAAAAATATCCTCATTTCTTTATGCTCTATATACAGTCCCACTCCATCCCACCTGGGATGTAAATCATCCCTTTAACCAGCATATCTACGCTGTATATGCCACCTGCCTGTTGGTCACTTAGTAGCCATCTCGTTTATCAGAACAACTGTTACTCTATCACAGTGCTTGTATTCAAGTAATCCTTATTTTACTTATAATTGTTCTATTTGATTAGTAATTATTGTTGATCTCTTGCTGTGTCTGATTTATAATTTAAGCTTTATCATAGATAATGTCTGTATAAGAAAAAAGATAGTATATAAAGGGTTCAGTACTATCTGTAGTTTCAGGCATCCACTAGGGGTCTTGGAATGTGTATCCCCTGTAGATAAGGGGAGACTACTGTAACTACAAGTGGATTTATCCATTTGTGTATTTATTATCATTTTAAGGCCTTGAGTCACATAAAGTATTCAAAACAGCCACTGTCAGTAACTGCAAATGCATTCCTACAAGAAATGTTAATTTTTTCATTAGTATTCTTTACAAAGCCTCTTTGAGAGAATAATGGGTACCAAGCAATTATAACAATATTAGAGTAGAATGCTGTGATTTGCTGTACCTGCAAATGAATAACATACTGGAAAGGAAAGACCTCAACTCATCCTTCCTAAGCACTGAAATAGAAAAGATGAAGCATACCATGTTTGTCATAGCCATACAATACAGGAAAGTCACAGAAAATGGGGAGCAGTAAAGCATTTGCCCGCCAACTCATTGCAAGTTGTATAAAAGCAGCATAGTACTCACACTCCAATGCCTGTTTCTTCTAGTGGAGCCCTGTGCTGGATATTGAGGTAAAGATGACCTGTCTAGGAGGCTGAGGCATGCACATAATGTGATCCAACACAGAAAGAGGGAGTCTTGGAAAAGGATTATCTGAAATGCCCTGGAAGTGCTGAGGATAGATCCTTGGGCAGATGAAATTAGCCCTTCTTAAAGGAGGCAGTATATCTAAAAATAAATACAATGATGAAGTTCTCCTAACCTCTTGAAGTGGGACCTTCTCCATGAGAGTCAGAGAGAGCAAAGGCAGTGAACCTTCCAGCAGCTTTCTTCGATATTTTTCAAGTTTTGTAAAGAAGCAGCACTTCAAGGAACAGTTATAAAACTAAAGATTTTGAAACATTCCCAAGACAAGAAACAAATCACGAGAAAATATAGAGAAATTTCTTTCACAGTGTGCAAGCCTTCTACCTTTAAAAATCAACGGGAGGAATAAAACAAGTGTTATAAGCAAAAAGTACTGATGAAGACAAATGAGGAAACAGGAGTGTTGAGTGGAAGTTCGTAGACACCAGTCCCATCCCTATTGCCCAGTTGAGGGGACCGAAGTCCAGAGAGGGTCTTGGACTCCAGAGACACAAATAGGACTCCTTTCATCCATCAGGGCACAGCACCAAAGCCCAATGATAACTTCATTCCACACACCCTTCAGCCCTTTCTGAACTGACTTCACAAAACAGAGGAACTTACTCCAGAAAAATCTTCATTTCACCACAATACTTCATCAAGTGATTGTCTACTCTGCTGGGGCACTGGCACAAGGTAATCAGCTCTCTGTCCTGCCCCTCATTTGCTGGTCTACCTTTTTTTTTTTTTTTTAAGTAGTTTCCTTCAGATATTATCATCATCATTGAGACATTATATTAAGACATTATTAAGACATTCACATATCATAAAGTCCACCCTTTTAAGGTGAACAGCTAATTGATTTTTAGTATATTCACAAGATTGCGCAACTATCACCACTAATTCCAGATCATTTTCATCTCCCCAAAAAGAGACCTCATATCCATCAGGAGATACTTCCAATTGCCCCTCCCCCAAACCCCTAACAACCACTAATCTACTTTCTGTCTTTATGAATTCCCCTATTCTAGACATTTCATGTAAATAGAATCATACAATATGTGGTGTTATATGTAGGTTTCTTTCACATAACAATGTTTTCATGGTTCATCCATGTTACAGCATGTACCAATACTTCATTTCTTTTAATGGCTGAATAATACTCTATTATGGTTATACCACATTTTATTAATCAGTTGATGGACTTTGGATTCTTTCCACCTTTTAGCTATTGTGAATAATGGTACTATGAACATTTGTGTACAAGTTTTTGTGTAGACAAATGCTTTCATTTTTCTTGGGTATATACCTAGGAATGTAATTGCCAGGTCATATGGTAACTCTGTTTAACCTTTTGAGGAATTGCCACACTGTTTTCAAAGGGTTGCACTATTTTACATTCCCATCAACAGTGTATGAGTGATCCAATTTTGCTATATTCTCACTAACACTTGTTATTACTCACTTTTTTATTATAGCTATTCCAGGAGGTATAAAATGGTATCTCAATGTGGTTCTGATGTTCATTTTTCCTAATGAGTAATGTTGAACATCCTTTCCTGTGCTTGTTGGCCACTTGTATATCTTCTTTGGAAAAATGTCTATTCAAATTTTTTCCCAGTTTTAAATATATATTTTTGGTTAGTAGACTCGTGTCAGATAGATGTTTGCAAATATTTTCTCCCATTTTGTGGGTTTAAAATTTTGAAGTGTCCTTTGAAGCACTGCTGAGCTACTTTTAACAAATATTAAACCAAATTAGGAATACGTAATTGATGTCTGAATTATACTTTATAATTTAATGTGCATTATAATTTTACAAGCACTGTTTGTAGACCATTTTAACACTTTCAAACTAAGAGTCTTAAGTTCTTTATGATAGCTATTGCTTTTATAGCATTTATATGTCAGGTGCTATCTAGGCCCTCTGCATGTATTAACGTATCTAATTCTCACAACAATCCTATGACGTAGAGACTTACTATCATACACACTGTACAGATTAAAAAAAAAAAAAGAGGCAGAGGGAGGTTAAGTATAATTTGCCTTAAGTCAAAGAGTAAGTAGCAGAGATGGTCTCCAGATTCCGTTACCCTTAACCACTTGCGAGACTGCCAAGGCAGAATTAAACCATTTCAAAGAATGTCTAACCCCTCGCTTTGGATTTGAAATGATAGTACTTTCATAGCATCTGCACTCTGGACCTTTTCCCTTTCCCTACCAAACCAGAAACTAGTGCTGCCCTTCCAGATATCTTCACTGAGCCCTCCCCTCCTAGTCCGGCTTCAGTACTCTCTCTTCTCTCCACCTTGGGAGGCTTTAGTTTTTTGGAAGTAATTGTGAAGCCGCCTGCGTCCCCCAGGTGGAGCAGTGCTAAATTTCTCGCAGCCCAATGGGCGTTGAGAAGCAGTGGATTCAGCCCAATGGTGCTGAAAGCCGAGTCATGGGTGGAGCCAGCGAAGGGGGCGGGAAAGGAGTCCCCGCGGCGGTGCCTACTGTGTGCAGCACCCACTGCCCGGAGTGGAGCCATGAGTTGGATCTGCCCGCGTTGCCAGCAACCCGTTTTCTTCGGTGAGGCCCGGGCTGAGGAGGGGAAGATGATAAGATCTGTGTGAGCTGTTGGGTTCCCTGAGGACGTAAGGAGCTGGCGACGGTGTGGTCCCAAACCCCCTTTCCATCTGTGGAGGGCATAACACTTGAGCCGGATGGAGCTAGCATTCTGGATGAAGACACTGCCCAACGTGTCCAGGAAGCAGGGCGGGTCTGAGGGGGGAGGGGGAGGAGAAGGAGGGAGCCTGCTGCTTAGCTTGGCTCCCCACAGCCCGGTTCCCCCTTGTTCCCCACAGCGGAGAAAGTGAGCTCCCTGGGCAAGAACTGGCACCGCTTCTGCCTGAAATGTGAGCACTGCCACAGTGTCCTGTCTCCAGGAGGGCATGCAGAGGTGAGACCTAGCCAGGGCACACAGTCTGTCACTGTTCCCCAGGTACCAGCCTAATTTCAGCCCTGTAGGCCCACCAAAGGTGAACTCAGTAGCCAACTCCCAAGATCACCTACCTAGTGGGCCCCTCACCAGCCAAGATTTGGGGAGCCTGAGTTTTACCTCATGCCTTTTGAGAGGGAAAAGTGGGCAGCAAGCAGCACTGCTTCCCAACCTGCTCTTGCCCTTTCTCCCTGACCACAGTGGCAACTCTGGATGCTAGTCCACCCCTGACCCCTCCCAACTCCACCAGTCCAGCCTGGTGGACACATCTGGCAGCCTGTTTAGGGGGAAGGCCTGTGGGGTATGGGAGAGGCCCCCACTGGCCCCGAGCAACCCCTTTTCCTCTGCTTGTGCCTAGCACAATGGGAGGCCGTATTGCCACAAACCATGCTATGGGGCTCTCTTCGGACCCAGGGGTAAGTACCAGCCAGGAAGGGGGCAGGGACATCAGAACTTTCCCTGTGACTGGGAGCCGGAGACTCAAGCCTGACCTCCTTTCTCTCTGCAGGGGTGAACATTGGTGGTGTGGGCTCCTACCTCTACAATTCTCCCACTCGCACTCCTGCCAGCATCACTCCCCTCAGCCCCAGCAGCTTTAGCCCCCCCAGGCCCAGGACTGATCTCCCTCAGGGCAAGAAAAGTAAGTAAGGCTGGGCCCCAGCTATCCCTCCTTCTGACCCTTCCCCAGGCTGGAACAGGGGAAGTCTCCCACACAGTCCTCTGCCTCACATCCCTACAACTTTGTTCATGGCAACATCTTCCCTTATCCATGATCCCTTTTTCATGTTCCCTCATATCAGCTGCTGAGTTCAAAGGTAAATTGGGCAGATGGCATTACCACCCCCATTTTACAGGTGAGGAAACTGAGGTCTGGAGAGGGCAAGTGACCTGGTGCAGTCACAGTTAGAAGCAAAGCTGACATGGAACCCAGGCTTTTCCCGGGCCAAGGCCATGGAAGTAATGGTTTATTAGTGAGCCATCATTGGGATGGGGTCAGCCCCTCACATTCTTCCACTTCTTCCTTCTCCTTGTTCCTTCTTCCCGTCCCTGCTGTGGGTAATGACACCGTGCTCCCCAACACCTGACACCCCTGCCCTGGACATCTCCTGTATCAGCTCAGGTTTCCTGAGGATTGAGTTGCTGATAGGGTTGGGCTGGTGGGCACCTGAGCCCCTGGAAGGATGAGAAGGAAGAAGGTGGTCCCTCCTACAGATAGGGGTGGGGCAGGAGGTGGGGTCAGAGGGCACTCAGCTCTGCCCTGGGAAGGCATACTCATGGCTACCTGGGTGGGAGGCTCAGGGATGAGCATGGCTTTTGGAAGAGGACAGTGCCATATGCAGGCTGGTGCTGGAGGGCCCTCCTTAGGTCTGGCCCCCACCTCAGCCCTAGCCAGGGCCTCTTTCCCTTAAAGGCCCTCCCCACATGAAGATGTTTACTGGGGAAACCTCGCTGTGCCCTGGCTGTGAGGAACCTGTCTATTTTGGTAAGTGACAAGGGAAAGCTTGGGGAGGGGCATGCAGGATAGGTATCAAAGGGCAGGAAGGTGGTGCAAGGCAGGTGGGTCTCCCTGCCCTACCCCTAGGGCTACTACCTCTCTCCATCACTAGCTGAGAAGGTGATGTCTTTGGGCAGAAATTGGCACCGACCCTGTCTGAGGTGCCAGCGCTGCCGGAAGACCCTGACTGCTGGGAGTCACGCTGAGGTGAGCAAGGAAGGGAGGAGTGGTTATGTTGAGAGGAGAGAGGCTGGAGATGGGAAAAAAAAAAGCCAAACTGAGAGGGCTCTATTTCTCTCTGTATCCCAGCATGACGGCGTCCCCTACTGCCACATCCCCTGCTACGGCTACCTGTTTGGCCCCAAAGGTGGGCAGCCCCACCCCAGACACTGGGCCTAAAGTATGGCATGTGGGTCTGTGGGGATGTGTGGACAACTTCCCATGTAGTCAGACATGCCAGACCCCTCCCAATTCCCCCCAGCCCTCAGCCCAGTATCCCCCACCTCCAAGGCCCTTGGTGATTGGGCTTTCTCCCTCAGGTGTGAACATTGGTGATGTGGGCTGCTACATCTATGATCCCGTGGAGATAAAATCTAAATGAGATGCTCACAGAAGAGGTCACCCTAATTCAAGCCCCTCCACCATCCCCTCCGTGGTCCAGTGGGAGCTATAGAATGGATGTGGGGGAAGGTGAGATTCTGGCACCCTGGGCCTTGGCTCCAGGGTAGACCACAAAGTATAGGCTTTCTCTACCAGCCCCTCTCTTTCCCATTCCTATTTGATCAGGAGATTTGGGCCACCCCATTTTGAAGGGTAGCCTTCCCAATCCCTTTCCAATCCCTTGGCCTTCCCAATCTCTTTCTCCAGCAAATTCTGTAACTTCAAAGTACTCATAAAACTGTGTTTATTCTGGCTTCTCCAATAAAAAGCTGGTTCCCATGCCTTCAACTCTTCTTTGGGCATGAGACCTAGACAGTGAGTTGGAGGGTGGGGAGTGTGGAGTCAGGGAATGCATTATCCTGTAAAGTGCCAGGGAGATAGCAAGGCCAGGCAGAGCAACAAAGAGCTCTGTTCTCCTGGTCCTCTGGCCCTGGCATTGGACAGCCCCCAGCACCACTGGACAACATGCCTACCAGCACTGTTGGTACCAGAAGTAATCATAGGACAGTTCCTTCTTTAGCATCATCTCTAGAAGAAGCACCTTATTCAGCATCTCCTTGAACATGACAACAGATAGATCCTGTGATGAGGTCTGTTAAGAGCCTTCATTATCCATGTAAGAGATGAACAGACTGAGACCCAAGGAGGAAAAGCCACATGCCCAAGGTGACATAGCAAATCAGTGGCAAAGCTGGGATCAGAAGCCATGGGCACACTCAGTAACTTTCCATCCAGGGCTCATCCCACAGCTCCATACTACTGCCCCAACCCAAGGGGCACCTTTATTTACAAAATCACCCCCAACCATGAGAGGGTGCCAGAATTCTCCAGCAGCCCACTGCATTCTGGGAAGATGCCCTGTTGCTGGAGAGAAGGGCATTAGTGGTGACCCCAGCCCTGGGCAGGGGCCTCAGTGCCCTCAGCCCTGGTCACAAGGCTTGCCCTTCTGCTCTCCCAGCCCCCGATATGAAACTTCTGTGGAGAGCCTGCCCCTGATATCACTCAGTCGTGGACCTGCTTCATGGGCATCTCTTCCTCCTGAAGGCTGGACGGGGCACTGGGGAGGAAAGAGTCATGAATAGTGGTGGGGTTTAGACCCCGAGCTTACCACCCCAGCCTGCCCCAATCAAGGCTGGCCTAGGGCTTCCCCAACTCCTGGTAAACAAACATGTACTCCCACAACTGACTGCCACACATGCTTGTATACATCCCTGATGTGCAGGCATACCTGAGTGTGCACACATCCACCTCTTCCCAGACAATCTTGGGTACTTGCGTAAACATACACATGGACTCACATATGCTTTTATACACACAGGTCACACATAGATACCTCAGATCATGTACCCATGCACTCACACACATGGAACAGATACACACATGTAGACATGTCTTCCTCTCAGAATCCTACCTAAGGTATCAGGTACCTGAGTATCCATACCCACATATGCACATACCTCTTCCTCTCCACGTCCTGGATGGTCTCTGGCAGCTGTGCTTGCTTTGTCTCTGGTAGCCGGAAGGCAGTGCAGGCAGCCAGCAGGGAAATTCCCCCATAAGCGAGCTTGGGCAGTGGCAGCCATACTCCATCCAGCAAGGTTGCCAGTGGGGCCAAAGAGCCCCCCAGCCGGCCCACCAGTGCAGTCAGCCCCATCCCTGTCTGTCTGTTCAGAAAAAGGGTGGGGGAGGGGGTTGGTGTTCACACCTATTTGGGGTTATGCCTCTCAGGCCTCCCCTCTGCACTGTCAGGCCATGGTACCCCCTTTCCTCCCCAGACAGCTAAGAAAGCTGGGGCTTACCACCCACCACCAGACTGGGGGCCCCCAAGCCAGCACACACCAGAGAGTGGGGCCCCCATTCTGACAGAGTACCAATCAGGTATCACTGAAGGAAAAGAGACATCACCAGAAAGGCGAGAGGAAAAAAATAGTGTGGAAGGAAGAGGGTCAGCAGCACATACAGACCCTGCCATGTTGTTAGAGAAGGTGCAAGGCTTTCTAATCATACCCTGGCTTCCTACAAGTTTCCTCCCCACCTGCCAGTAGCTAGTGAAAGGGCCCCAGGCCTTTTGTCCAGAGACAACCTCCAAGAGCAGCTCTGCCTGGGCTGTGGAGAATGGGATAGGAGGGGCTGATGGGGCTTCTGGCTACTGTTTTCTTTTAAAGGAGGATCACAGAAGTTGTCCGACTTCACTCAGGGTCATTTTGTAAAGAAGATAAAATGCCCCTGCCTTCTTCCAGACTCAGGCAAACAGCCTGATTAGCTCTATATTCCGGACGCAGTGCAAGGAATGGGTGAGAGGGACTGGGAAGCAGTGTGTGTATGTGGGGGTATTGGTAAGAGATGTGACTAATAAACCCCCCAGGTGGGTTGCCTGGGACCCAGGCTCCCCTCACCTGAGCACAGTAGGGTACAATTCCGACGTAAACAGATAGGCATTGGTGAAGGCAGCTTCAGAAAAACCTTTTCCTATTACTGCCAGGGCAGTGCTCCAAGACACCATCCCTGGGGAAAAAGGGGTTCAAGTAGTGAGGTTCCCAGAATAGAAGGTGGAGCCTACAGAGAGGGCGAGACTTAACTGGCCCTGAGTCGGGGCTTCAGGGGGGAAAGCAGGGTAGTTCTCGGCCAGGAGGCAGGGCCGGGGGCGGGGCTCACCGGAGGACATCAGCAACCTGATGCCAAAGGTGAGTGCGGCGACCAGCAGCGTTCCTACTAGTGTGAGGCGGCGTCCAGCTTGGCGCACGGACAGGTAAGTCAGCAGCTTGGAGGGCAGCTCCACAGCCCCGAACAGCAGCTGCGTCTGGTACACGTTCAGCCCCAACCCCGACATGTCCAGAGACAGGCCGTAATAGGAGAAGTTGACTGCAAACCTGAGAGGGGTTGCCATGCCACTCAGGGCTCTCCTTCCCACTGCCGCTTTGTCCTCCCTCCTCCGGGTGCCTTGGCCTTTTATAAAGGGATAACCTCCCCCATCTTCAGAGCCAGCTGCCCATGACATTCCCTATCTCCATTGTCCTTCCTGAATGTGCAGCACGTGCCAGTGGCCAAAGCACCTTTACCTAATCTTCACAGCAACCCTGTGAGGTAGGAACTAACAGCATTCGATTTTACAGAAGAGACATTGAGGCTCAGAGTGTTAGATGTTCTGTCTAAAATCTCACAATAAGAAAATGACAGAGCCTGAATTTGAAACCCCTACCCCCACCCCCCGTGTCTCTGCACCATCTTCTGACTTTACAGAGCCTCATCCCCCCCACCTCTACCACCACCCTACACAGTTACAGTTCACTTGTCCCACATATATCCTCTCACACTGAGCACCATCCTGGAGTCAGACCCTCCCTGCACCTGCCCATCCCTACCCCTCCAACCCTGACCAGGCCCAGGCCAGCCCTCTCCTCACCACACCACCATGCAGCACAGCGAGATGTGTCGGAGCTGTGGTGTCCGGAACAGGTCTAGGTACGAAGGTCTTTGGACCACCCGCTCCCCAGCAGTCACTTTGCTCAGGGCCTGGTAGGGGAGGAGGAGAGTTTGTGACACAAAGTTGACTGTGTGGCCTTAGCAAGGCACATTGCTCTCTCTGAGTCTCTCTATTCCTCCCTTCTGCAGTAAGGGGGAGAAGAAGATGCACATAGGAATTGAGTAGGATAAGCAGAGTCAAGGGTATGGTCCACCAGAACCAGGTAGGACATCCTGAGGGAACTCTCCACTTGGGCAGGGAAATTTTCCTGCACACACAGTGGGCCCCAGGAAGGGAGTGTTTGACACAAGCCACACACACACACACACACACACACACACACACACACACACACACTTGCATACACTCACACACACATTCATCCTCACCTCCAGGCTCAGGCTGTCCTCACCCACAGGCCTCCCATTGATCCTGGCACAGCGGAGCAGGTACCTGCGGGCCTCCTCCACCTGGCCCTGGGTCAAAAGCCAGCGTGCAGACTCAGGCACCCACCTGGGGGACAGCAGGAGGCTCTTCAGTCTACACTCTAAGCCAAGTCTACCTCCTGGGTACATCACAAGCTGTCAGCCTCCAAACCCTTGCTCATAGAGTCCCCTCAGCCTGGGACATCCTCTTCCCAAGCCCTCCTCACTTGATTCATCTTTTAAGGCCCAATTTAAAAGTCACTTTTCCTAGGCCTAGGTCTTTCATAGCCTGGGAGTCTCTACTCAACTGAATTGGTCTCACCCCCAAGACCCCAGGACCAGCCAACCACTTTCCCCACACATGACAGAAGGGTACAGGATGAAGGAGAGACAGACATACAGACATACCCAGAGGGATCATCTAAAGACAGTTCATTTGGGGGAAGCAATGAAATGCCCACCCTACCTGACTTTCCACCCTCCTGCTTGGATTTCCTAACGCCATGCTGACATTGTCCCTATCCCCAACCACCCCTCCAGGGCACCAGCCTCAGTTTGTGCTTGGCTCTGTCTCTCATGTCACTCATGTGTCCATTTCCATCTGTCCCTCTAAACCTGTCTTTCTCAGTTCTGGTCTCTGTCACTCACCATCTCTCACTGGTTCTGTCTCTATCTCTCCACCTCAATCTCTTTATATTTTGTTTTCTACATCTCGTGTATTTGTCTCTCTCTCTCTCTCTCTCTCTCTCTCTCTCTCTCATGTTTTTTTTTTCTCTCTTTGTCTCAGTTTCTCTGTCTTCAAACCTCAGCTTCTGATTCATTCTGTTTCTGGTTTCCTGTATTTCCCACTCCCCAGCTGCCCACAGGCCTCACCAGAGGCTGAGGATGCCTGGGACACAAGGCAGGGTGACAGCCAGCAGAAGCCATCGCCAGTCCCGTATCAGGTATCCGACCAGTGTCAGCAGCATCAAGCCCCCTGTCCAGAAGGTGCTGCTCAAGACACCTGCCACAGTGCGGTGTCCCACGTCCAACCATTCCAGCTCTGGGGCCACAGCAGGGGCCGGAGACAGGAAAATAGTTAGCAAGAGACAGATGAGCTCAGTCTCACCCTTGACAACTGCCTCCCTCCAGCCCTCTAGGCCATGCCTGTCCTTTGCCTGCCTTACCCAGTGGCATCACAATGATGGTGAAGCCAGCCAAGGCTGTGCCGGTGAGGGTGCGCGTGATGACAAACATGATGTAGCTGACCGAGGTTGCAGATGCCAGGCCCATCACCAGGGCACTCACATAGGTCACCAGCAACAGACGGCGTCGTCCAAACCTGCACAGGGGTCATGCAGGGTCAGTTCCCTGAAAAAGGGAGGTCCCAAGACAGAGGTAGTCTTAAGCCTAGACCCCCGCTACTGGGAGAGGGTTCCCCACCCCACTTCCTTACTGGCCTCCCCATATCATCCCACCTGTCAGACAGGTATCCGAAGGCCACGGCCCCCACCATCACACCAGCAAAGAAGAAGGTAGAAGTGACTTTGTTCAGGCCTTTCTGCTCACACACCAGGTCCCACTGCAGGGACAGGCAAGGAAGGGCCTCCCATGGGCACAGGCCCCTCTCCAGCTGGCACTAATCCCCCCTCTCCAGACTTTGGGGCCTTCTGAGGTCAACTTTGCTATCCTGGTACCTTCATGTCAGATAATAAACCCCCAACTCTTCACCTCAGCTTGGGGGGTAGGAGACTACTCCTAGCCAATCCCGCAGCCTCAGCTTCTTCCCATGGAGGGCCTTGACCATGACAACAGGAGTCCTGTTCATGTGCAGAGAGACTCTCCCCCAACCTGCACTCACCTCCAGATGAATTATGTAAATCCCAGACCTGGGGCCCAAAAGATAAAGGAAGAGGAGGCCTCTATTATTTCTCCACCTCTTACCATAGAAACACCCTGCTCAACCCTCAACCAACTCCTAGAGCTGTCTTAGTCTTTCTCTGCCTTAATTACCTCTGAATTATTAATGATAACAGCTCCTGTGTGTGGGCTCCTTACTACAAGCTCAGTGCTTTAAATTCATAGACCCCATCTACAAATAGGTAAACTGAGATTCTAAGAGCTAAAGTAATGTGTCTACTGCCCACATAGTAATCACCCAAGGCAATAGCAAGTCCATCCCACTCACGTGTCCCCCAGCCTCCTGACTCGGGTACCTCGGTTGCAATGGTGGAGGAGAACTCTGAGCGGTCGTACTCCCAGCCCTGAGGGCAGGGCACTGTGGTGGGCTCACCCTGCAGCTCCCCAGGACTCTGCCCCTCTCCCCTCAACGTAGTATTGGGGAGGGCCTGGGGGTGAGTAAAGCGGAGGCAGGAACTGAGCATGCCGTCAAGCTCCTTGGGAAGGTAGGCCTCTAGCCATGTGTCCTGGTGGCTGAAGTTGGCAGGGGTGCCAGGCAAGGCACAGCGGTGAGCAGGCACAGCAGCCAGGAAGACGGGCAGGAGGAAGTGCATGGGCAGGATCATACGGGGCAGGGCCAACAGGGCCATATTCCGCAGTTGGAAGGGTCCAAAGCCACCCACCTGGTCTAGCAGCTCCTCAAATCCCATGCTTCCCACCCACCAACCGTCCCAAGCTCACGCTCCCTCTGTAGTACCCAGCACAGCTCAGTCCACTCACTACTTGGACCCTTGGACTTTGAGGGCATGATCAGATAAACTGGACTGATGGGCGGAGAGCCTGCAGACAGAATCCAGCCCTCAGGGGCTGACCCAGGACAGGGCCCTCCCTAGCCACTCAGGTCTCCTGTCTGTGTAGTCCAGTGTCTATAGGTGAGGAACTACCACTCATCTCGAGGTCACTGACCTGGTGACTCTGGGACTTACATATTGGTGCTCAGGGCCAAGTGAGGTAGCCTCGGGCTGCCATGATGGGGTAGGTGGGTATGTAGGAGATAAGCCCATTGCCCCTTGATCAGCAGAACACCAAGAGTCTCTAAGAAGAGGAGTCCCTAGGGGCATGATACCAGTTTAGCTCAGATGCCCTTTGTCCTGTGAAGCCAGGTAAGCCTTGGCTGTTTGCAACTACAGTCTGGCCAGCAGCCCAGGATTCAAGATCAGGTGAAGGGTTCTTTCTGCTGAGCCATAAGGACTCTTTGTACCCTTAGGTCCCTACCTGGAACTTATGCCCTGGCCTGAGACACACCAAGAACCACGATGGGCAGCCTGGCCAATCTGGGAATCCCAGACCCATCACCCTCCCACTTCTTCATTCAGGGGCTCTTCCTATATACACAGTCCCTCCTGCTTGCTCCCACTCCTATTCTCAGGAGCTTCCTAGATCACCCCTGATCTAGGAAGGGTGGGTAGGGAAGGAAAGAGTTTGCTAAGGTCCTGACATACGGCATAGGTATCTGCAATACCTAAGATTCAGGATTTTTCTGACCTACCCCACTCAGTTCTCACTCATGGCCTCTGCAGCAAAAGCACAGTTGAAGCCAGTAATGTCAGGTTTATTCTGATCTGGTTATCCAAACACTAGGTTGGCAGAGCTGGGAGTTTGTCAAATTGTGTTCCAAAGGCTCTAGATTTCTAAATAAATAGGTTTTTAAGGGGCCCCAGCTTTTAAAACTTGAAAATCACTAATTTAGCCTCCACTTTGAACGGAGAAAAAATGGAGGTGTGTGGCTTGCTAGGGTCACACAGTGACTCAAACGCAGAACTGAAGGGGAGATCAGAACTCCTGACTCTAGCCCAGGTATTTGACCCAAGCTGCTAAGCTGGAGATGTTCCAGTCTGCACTAGGCTGGGCTCCCTAATAAAGCTCTAGAAAAGGAGCTAAATCGGTGACATGGTGTGTGTTTGTGATGGTGCTAATAGACATGGGAGTAAGGGCAGTGATTTGGAGGTGGTGACAGGTGGTGATAATAGTAAGAGATATTTGTTGAGTCTCTAGTGCAACCTAAGCATTCTGTACGGGACAAAGATGCCTCAGACAAAATCCCTGCCCTCTGTTAGTATACTGTCTAGCAGAAGGGTTAAAACAAATTACATAAACCTTCCTACCTCCAGTCTTACCCCTTTCAACCCACTCTCCACAATGAACATTTTAAAACATAAATCCGACAGGATAAGGTCTCTGTTTAAAACACTTCACCAGCTCCCACTGCTAGAGGGTAAAAGTCCAGCTCCCTAGGTTGGCCCATATGACCCCCCCCAAGACTGGCTTCTCTCACCCCTGCCCCTGGCCCCTCCCCTCCATCTCTCCAAACACACCAGCCTGTTGATGCCTCACACTTTAGTGCAGTCCCTTGGGCTCACTGGCCTCCCTCTAATTCAATTGGTGGATACCCAAGCCAACCAGGAGACCAGCTCAAGTGTGAAACAACTCCTGTCCCTCTTGCTCTCACCCACATGTAATCTCCATGCCATTGGTTCCTCCTTCATTTGATACTATATAATCATATTATTTATTAAAAATATAAAATGTCATAATTCTTTGTGGCTCCTGAGAGGTAAGTTTTGCAGCCATCTCATCTCCATGATCCTTCCAGTGGCTCCATCCAGGACTACTTAGCCAGACAGAATAGCCAATGAGGCCAACCCTGGCCGTTGGCTGTGGTGCCTTTGTTTTCACAACAGGAATTTCCTGCCTTAACATGAGAAATAGCTGATAGTCTTATAGTGATCACCTCTCCTTCTTCACACTGGCTTCTAGGAAACCCAGATCTAAATATGCAGCCCCTTTCTACAGAGAATAATTTAGCATTAATTGTACCCCTGGCTTCTTATTCCCTGCCTTCAATCCATATGGCAGCTCTCCTCTCTGATGTCATTAAGAGGTGGTATTGATAATGACCATGATGTGTAGAGGCAAATGATGGAGCTGAACAGGCAAGAGTCTAACCAGAGGGCAGATCAGCTCTGAATCACCAGTTAAGAACTCATTTTGATTAATTTTAACTATCCTCCTCCAACCTGGAAATCTAAACCTGAGCTCAGAAGTCAGGGGAGGAGACTTTTGTTTATATCTGACTAGATGGGAAGGAGACTTATGCACTGGAAAAAATAACAACTCCTTAGTTGAAATTATGACTAGAACTGTTGGAGGATTTGGGGAAGAATAAGTTCCTAAGAGTTTCTAAGATAAACAGTTTCCTGTTTGGGACTGCTTGCAATAGAGACTTCTTACACCTTAGGACTTCTTACTTTATCCTTCTTTGCATTGAGTGACCTCAGATGATCTCCTCATCTTAGATGGGGTTTTACTGATCATTAACCATTGCTATAACTCTTGTAATCATTTCCTACATTGGCAATGGTGTTAACAATGGAATCAACTGTAGTGGTGAGTATGATGATAGAATGGCATAATAATGATGGAGGTGGGAATACTGATGGTAGAAATGGTGAAGGGGGTGATTGGAGTAAGAATGAGGAGTATGAAGCTAGGGATAGTGGTAATAGTGATGTGGTTATGAGGGCAGTGGTGGTGATGGTGATAGTGATAGTAATGATGGTGGTGGTGGTAGTGGTGGTTATGCTGAAGATGTGTAAACTCCGTGAGAGCAAGAATTTTGTTGATTATTCTGTTATCAGAGCCTAGTAGTGGTGATGGTGAATGTGGTGATGGAGCCTAGTTTGGGAGAAGGGTATTTGTGATTCGAATGATGCTGGTGCTGGTAATGGTAGGTAATAGAGTTAGAGGAGGGTAAGGGCAAAAGAGGTGATGATTATGATAACATTGATGATGGTAGTAATGGGTGATATTACACCGCTTTGGGTTTAATGGTACATGGGACGAGGAGGAATGCAGAAGATGCCACCTGGAGCTGATGGAAATGAGTTTGTATCATATTTCCCTCTGACCTATATAGCCAAATTCCCATAACCATGCAGACTCTCCTCCTCCATCACCACGCCGTGGGTAATGACCAGTCTCTCTTGCATCTGCTGAGAACTTAGAAGGTCATTCTGACCATCCTTTAGTATTGGGTTAGTCTCAGCTCTTGTCCTGGCCTTGACTTCTGAGTAGCTGATGGGAAAATCTCAGCAGGCCCCAGCTTCTGATGACCAGAGACAGGACACTCTTCGCACTCCCACCCTGGTCTCTTTTCTCCAGGGTGTCCCCAAGGGGCCTCTTCTCTCTACTAAAAAAGGCTGTTCCAATGTCCCTGGTCTTGTGGCCCCTAACTAGCCCTTGACTAACCTTGCTCAATCATTTATTTCTCTGCGCCCCTGTCTTCAGAGCTCTCTTGGCCATAGGACAGAAAAGAGAAATATCTTTCTGGAGGAGTGGGGAAAAGGTCAGCCAGGGGCTGAGCAGGTCCTCACCTGTGGAGCCTCAGGAAATGAGTGTGCCTGACAGGTCTCAATCTCCTGGGGGAAGGGGTGAGCAGGGATTCTCTGCAACCCTCCCATCCTCCTTGGCATAGCCTACCCTGCCTTTGACCTGGTCCTGCCCCCTTCACCCCTCTCTCCACTCCCCAATTTACATCTGTGACCTCCTCACTGAACCACATGCAGTTCTCACACCTCCACACCTTGCCCATGCTGCTCCCTCTGCAAGAATGTCTTCTCTGTATCTGGCCAACACTTGTTTGTCCTTCAAAATTCAGTCTAAGAGTCATATCCATCTGAAGGCCTTCCTTGAAGCTCCCTGTCTGGTCTGGGAGTGCCTTCCTGAGCCTCATGTATCAGCACAAATAGCACATGTAAAGTGAAAGTTAATTTACAAGCACTCCCTTTAGAGCTCACTGTGTGTTGTCTCAATTGCCAGAGAGTGCCCCATGTCTGGCAGCCACTGGTAAGTATGAGGCTCAGCAATAGCCTGAAGAATTAGTTGAATGAATGAATGATTGAAGGAATACTAAATAATGGATGAATTATCCATGGCATTCATTCGTTCATTCTCAATAATAATAATAAAATAAATTAAAAATAGAACAAGATAGCATTTTTCATCTATTTGATTATTCTGGGGATTTCCCCTAGACTTGATTTGCAGCAGTAAGCAAAGATTGGAGCCAGGATATTAATTTTGGCACTATTTGAAATAGTGAAAAGTTGGGGAAAATCTAATGAAACATTAACATGTAGCTGGTTAAATAGATTATGGAACATTCATGCCATGGACTATTATGTAGCCAATAAAAAGGACATAAGGAACCTCATATATTACTTGTGAGAATGTAACATAGTGTAGTCACTGTGGAAAAGTTTGGAAATTCCTCCAAATATTAAATATAGAGTTACCATATGATCCAACAATTCTACTTAGGATATATCAAAGGCATGTATCCAAGATAAATGAAAACGTATATCCATGTGAACACTTATAAACAAATGTTCATAGCTGCATTATTCATAATAGCCAAAAGATAGAAAAAATCAAAGTCCATGATGAATGGATAAACAAAATGTGGTCTATCTGTACAGCAGAATATTATTCAGCCATAAAAAAGAGTGAAGTACTGATAAATACTACAAAACCTTGAAAATATGCTAAGTGAAAGAAGACAATCACAAAGAGCCACATATTGTATGATTCCAATTATATGAAATTTCCAAAATAGGAAAATCTATATAGAGACAGAAAGTAGAATAATGGCTGGAGGGGTTGGGGGGAAATTGGAGTGACTGCTAATGGGTATGGAGTTTCTTTTGGGGATGATGGAAATGTTCTACAATTGATTGTGGTTATGGTTGTACAACTCTATGAATATACTAAAAATGAGAAAGATTTGTATTTTAAGATATATTGTTGAGCATAAAAATCATGTTTTAGAATAGTATAATATGCTCCTCTATAAGATATATAAATTATATAATTGTATTAATCCATGTTACCCCAATAAACTTAAATATATATATGTATTATATATGAGAGAGAGAGAGAGAGAGAGAGAGAGAGAGAGAAAGAGAGAGAGAAAGGGAGAGGGATAGGGGGAGAGAGAGAGAGAGAGAGAGAGAGAGAGAGAGAGAAAGAGAGAGCGAGCGCGCACTAAATCTATTATTATGAACATAAGGAAGAAAGTCTGAAATGGTACACACCAACCCACGCATGGGGATTACCTCTAGATTGTCGGATCCATGGCCGAGGGGCTTCTTTGTTTTATTTTGAATGCTTTTAGCATTTGCTTTTTTACTGGAAATATGACCTGCTTTTGACATTTTTAAACAAGGAAGAAGATGAAAGCATGTGGGGGCCCCACTGAAGTCTGGTGAATTAGGCCCTAGTGACCCCTGGCATCCATGTTAGAGAAAAAAGGGTCCCAGGAGGCCACAGAGGGGACCAGGAGATGGTTACACAGGTTCTGGGATGTCAGAGCTGCATCTGAATGATTTTCTCAGAGAGAGAGAGAGCAGGACTTTAGAGCCTAGCCTCTTTCACTTCTGAGCCTAGGCAGGGTCAGGAGCCTGCCCTGGGACAGAAATAGTTTATGTATTGCCTGGATGAAAGATTCACACCTAGTGAACCTAGGGTCCAAAATGCAAAAGGTACAGCCAGTATACTACACTAGAGCCTCCCTTTCCCCAGCTCCCCTCACCCAAGCAATGCGAGACCTCTAACACATCTAAATAGGTCTACATTATACATATTGTTCTTTGACTTAGTCTTAGTCTTAGAGACTAGTCCATAAATGTCTACAAAGAGCTACCTCCTTCACTGTAGAGCTTCACAGTACCTCACGATAGGATCCCCATTGTATGTGGGATCCTATATAGGTGGCATGCTCTATTAATCAGCCCCAACTAACAGACATTTAGATTAGGTATGAACTTTTGCTTTTACAGGTCCATAGTCTCTTATTCAAACCATTGGGATCAGATTTCTCTTGGAATTCAGATTACACACACACACACATATATATTTAGAAAGGCAATTCAGTGCATACTATGTACATTATGAGACATCATAATAGGACCTAAGGCGGCACCCCATAATCAAACACATTAATTTTTCCACTGTAAACATGAATGATAAGTGGAATTAATAAAGACTATAAATGGTTTTGTCAGGTTTTGATACCAAATGAATTTGTGTCAATCTAATGGAAAAATTTCCAGTTTTCAGAAATTTGGGGGCTTCAGAATTGCAGATGATGCTTTGTGGAACTATACAAAGAATGCTGCAATAAATAATTTTAGACACATGATTTTGCGAGTTTACATGTATATACATTTCTAGAAGTAGAGCTGCTGGGTCACAGGCTATGTTCATTTGTGATTTTATAGATTTTGCTAGAAAGATGACCATTGTTCTTCCTTGTCTGTGAGCCACTGTACTTTGTGGTTTTCCAAACACTAACTTTTGTTTTTTAACTTCTGGGCAATGAAAATTCTTTTTCCCACCCTCTCTTCAAGAAGCTAGACTTAGAGTCTCTGGCCCTTGGGAAAAGCAGCCAAGGGAGCTGAGAAAGTACAAGCTTTGCCATCAGAGACAGCAGAGTGGCCCCCTTCGACTGGTGTGGCCAGAGCAAATTACATGCATCCTTCTCCTTTCTAAAAACAATCTGCCTCCATGACAGTCCCTCTCCACTTGCCCTCCAACCTGAGCTCTTCTCTCCAGCCTACCCTGAGCCCCAGGGCCTGGGCTCTGCCCTCTCCCTCAAAGGAAGAAGAGTCCAGGCCAACAGAAAGAAAGATCCACAGGCTTTTTAATGGTGTGATGGCTACTTCCCTTCTGAGACCCGATCTAATCATGACAGCGGCTTCCAGAGTGTGGGGGTGGGGGTAGACAGGTGCAGGGTGGGCAGAGGCCATGCAGTGACTGGGACAGGGTGGGAGAGGGTATTACATTCTGTTTGGCATGTAAACATTCTTCAGTGGCTTCCAGGGGGAGGGGGAGGGCGATTCCCTGCCTCCTGCCCCTGCCCACCAGGGCTGGTCCCCAGAGCTGAGAAGACTGAGCAAGCCAGGCCCCTCTGAGGAGCTGGGTAGAGGGGTGTCCATGTGTCTGGGGCACTGCCCCTCCCCTGCATCCTCTTGGTGCACAGTGCAGCTGGGGAGTGAAGGCGTGTTCTGGGGTGAGCAGCTCTGCATCTGAGCCAGTGACATAGGCCGTGAATATGGGGAAGTGCTGGAGAGGTGTAGTGGTGGTAGTGGTGTGACACTCTTTTATAGAGAAGGGGCTCAGGACCCAAAAGACTTGATGGAGAGGATGGGTGATCAAGGGGGAAGAGGCTGCATCTAGGGGTGGGAGCACTGGAAGGTGTGGTTTCCTTAGCCCTGGATTCTTCTGGGGAGAGGAGCAGAGTCAGTCCCCTAGCCCTCTCCCATACTTGCCCCTGTCTCTCCTTCCCCAACCTCGGTGACATTCAGTGATGCAGAGGCCTGAGGTCAACTGGGAGCCCGAGGGAGGTCTGGTTTCCCAAGGGCAGACAGGGTTTTGCATTTCTGCCCAGCTTGGGTGCTGGGTGAAGCTGCAGTAGGATGGGCCTGGGCTCTCTCAGGCCACCCCCTTTTCCTCCCAACACCAAACCAGGGTGTTATTGGTCCTGGGGCAGGGGTGAGGCTGGGGGCCCTACATTCACAGTTCGGTTGGCGGCAAGGAGAAGGCCCAGGACCTGGGCACCAGTGGTCGTGCCCTGGTCCCCACCTGGAAGGAGCTGATTGTCATTTGGAGAAGCTCTAGGTTGGAAGGAGTGGCCCCTCCTCCACCCCCTCTGCTGAACCCAGAGGGCAGTAGAGGCCTTGGAAGGGTCTCGGGTTGACAATGAGGGCTCTATCTGGAAAGGTTTCCTGAGTGTTCTGGGAGCTTCTGTGTCAGCATGGGGTGGACTTTGAAGTCTCTCCACCCTGGAGTCCTCCCCTAGGTTGGTCTGCAAAGAAGCCACTACCTTGGCATGGAAGCAGCTGCCCAAGCCTGCTGACTCTCCATGAGGGGCTACAGCTGGCACCACCAGGGTGCTCCTGGGGCCAATTCCCTCATGGGTATCCTTCTAAGCGATGGTGGCTGGATGCTGCCACACCACTTGGAAATGTTGGGGCCTTTCCTCCTCTTCCCCTGGTTGCCTTGCCTTGCTCTCTGTAACCCAGGGAAGAACAGAAGGATCAGGCCAGGGGACAGAGGCCGTGGGTGCTGAGAATGGAGGAGGCCTGCAAGGGACCTGTTGCAGATAGGCAGGGCTGGCTGTCCCTTCTGCCACCAGTGTACTGCTTGGCCTAGATGTAGGCAGTTGAGGTTTATGGAGCTGGGATGAACTGTGAAGGAGCCTGACCCAGAATAAGGCCCCATATCCATTCATGGAGCAGCATGGTCCTCAACCTCTGCAGGGATGGCTCAGCTGAATGGATTGGGGTTAGGGCAAGAGGGGACAAACTGAAGGGTGAGCTGGGGGAGTTGAAGGCCTTGGGCTAGACCCATCATGCAAGCATACAATCCGGAAGTTAGAAGGGCCTTTCTGCCTTGAGTCCAGGGGCCAGCTGTCTGTCTGTTTGCCTGTCTGCCTGTCTCTGTTCTCTCTGCCCAATGCGGGAGATGATGATCTGATCCAGCCCACTCCCCACAACCAGGAGGACAGGAAGGGTGACCTGGCCAGAACTAAGTCCCTGAATCTCCAAAAGACCAGGGAGAGAGCATGATAACCAGCTATTCTCTACCTCCACTGAACCCAGGAGAGAAGGAAGTTGGCTGAAACTGCAGTAGGCAGGATTGAGGTTAGATGGCAATAAGGAATTCCTGATGGTGAGGGGTCCTGAGCTCTGATCAGGGGGCCAAGGGACAGGCGAAAACTTTTTTTAAAGCACCCCCCTCCAACTTTCCACTGGGAAACACTTGCCCACAAAGGCAGCCCACACACACAACATGGTTTCCACTGAGACCCCCCTGCCCAAATTTAGGGGGAGGGATGTCCCTGCATCTTAGAGGTACAAGGGATCACCGCCCCCACCCCCAATTACCTGCCCACTGCCTCCCACAGGAGTGTCTGTCCAGTCTGGAGCTGACTTTGGGGCAGATCAAACCTGCCCTCTCACACCTGAGTAGACCAGTAGCCCCCTAGGTCCTGCCTCCCCACTCTCAGTCTGGCCAGTGAGAAGAGGAGACTGTGGGGTTGGCCCCCAAGGAGAGGCTGGAGCCTCCACTTCCAGAATTTGAGGTTGCCTTTCTGAAAAGGTGGGGGGCTTTGGCTGGAAGAGGGTAGGAAGGAGGAAAAGGCTCCACCTTAGTGGGGAGGAGGGGACATGGAGAGCGGCAGAGGCCTGGTGGATGAGCGGGATGCCCCCATTAGTTGCGTCCTCGGTGAAGAGTGACTGAGCCTGCCGGGGTGGAGACTACCCTGCTCCATATGAGAGGTGGCAGGGGGTAGGATGTGACTGGGCGGGAAGGGGGGGTGGTGGTTAGGGGAGGCGGTCGCTCCCCCCGCAGCGCAGCATCCACCACCGGTCGGTCGGCCGGGCTGGTGGGCAGGCGCGGCGGGTGCTGGCGCACGCCGTCACAAATGCAGGAGGGAAGCTGGGGCCGCGGGTGGCGCGCGTCAAGCGCGTAAGGCTGTGCTGGGAGCTGTTCCAGTGTGGCCGGCTGCGGGTGGGGGGCCAGGGTGAGGGTGGGGGTCCACGGAGAGCCGCGCGCATCATTATCTGGCCCCGGCCCGGCCCTCCGCGACACCCGCCCGGCCTTTGGTTGCTGCGCGCTGAGTCTGGAGTTTCCCTCTGGGTCCTTTCTTGGGCCCCCCCGGGGAGGGGGTGCTGTCAGGCTGGGCCCGGGCCTGCGGGGCGCCCCGGGGTGAGGGGCCCCCGGACCGGGCCTGGTGCGAAGGAGAAGGGCTCTCTTTGCGGGACAGGGACTGGCTCCGGGGGGACGCGCTGGGATTGCGCGCGGCAGAAGCAGGGAGGCCCGGACTGTGCAGAGCTGGAGATCTCGTGCTGGCTTGGGCTCGCCCTGGGACCGGGCCACGGCCAGGGGTCTGTTTGGGGCGGAGGTCAGCAGCAATGACCGACCCTGAGGGCTTCTGCAGCTGGAGCCTGTGGAAGGAGCAGGAGGCGAAAGGCAAGAGAAGAGAGGACGAAGAAACAAAAAAGACATTTTCAGAATCTCCCTGGGCACCGAGCCCTAGAGTCCTGCCTCCTCAGATCTGTTTGGGACTGAGGAGACCAGGGCACAGATGGATAAACTGAGGCCTGCTGCTCCATCCCTCCAGGGCAGAACCTCTAGGGGCAACACACTCCCAGGCTTAATCTGAAGAGCTTGCTGCAAGCTTTTTTTGATGTCTCTATTTCACCTTTCAAATTCTCACAGATTTTACTTTCTACTCTATAATACACCCATATTTATTATAACGTTTTCTCCCAACTATTCTGGACTTTATCCTTTGGCTTCAAATGCCTAATGGCACACTAGAGGCTGTGTGTGGGCTCCACTGACCATCAACCTTTCCCAAACCTGGCCTCCCTGGCATCCCTCCAGATATATTCACTGTAGCCACTCCCTTGAGCCCAGGGACAGGGCTGGGACCTGAGTCAGAGGTAGTAGATAGAAGGTGTAGTTGAGGGTCCTTCCTTACTCTTCAGTAGCCCCTGAGCTTGGCTCTGGGGAAGTCCCTGCTGGTAGAGGCCTTCTGTGGTCACCCTCTGCCCACCCTGGGTCTGGCAGTGGTTTCTCACCTGCTGGTGTTGGCTGTGTCAGATGCTGGGGTCACACCATGGGGTCTGCCAGGGGGCTGCTGGGCAGGGGCAGGCATGGGCATGCGGATGCTGATGGGGCGGGGAATCCGGCTCCGGGTGGCAGCTGCCCTTCCAGTCTTCCTGGGCACTGAAGGCTCAGAAGCGGGTGTGTCCTCCTCAGAGCCCGTGCCTGAGAGCGTCTCAGAGGCGCGACGCTGCTCTTCACTGGAGGAGGACGATGCCCCAGAAGCCAACCGCAATAGCAGGCGGCCTTGCCTCTTCTCCATCACCAGCCGTGCCAGATCCTGCTGTGGTCTTGCTCTCTTGCCCCACCGCTCTTTGGCCGACAATGAACCTGAGGGCTCAGAGCCTGTGTCCTCCTCTGACAGCAGGACAGGGATACGGCTCCTGGGGCGAGGGCCTGGCATGGCATGATGGCTAGGGGAGATGGTGGCCAGTTTTTCGGGGCCCGATTCCAGCAGGGACACTGAGGCTGGCCCATCGGCAAGGGCTAGGCCATTGGGCAGTGTGTCTTTGGCCACCTCCGAGGGGGTGCCCCCAAGGAGACTGGACAGGACACAGCTCTCCAGCCCTGACTGGGCAATGCCATTCCCCAGGGGCACAGAGGCCCCCTCCTCTGCAGCCCTCCCATCAGAGGGCATGTCCAGGCCCAGTTCGCTCCCAGTGCCAAGCTCCTCAAGTCTCGAGGTTTGTCCACCAGAAGACATGACGTTGAGGTGGGTTTTCTCAGCAATGTGCACAAAGGTCCTCTCGACTTTGGTGAAGGGTGAGGAGGTGACTGCTACTCCCCCTGCCCCTGTGGTCACTGCCCCAGCTCCTGGCCCTGTCCCAGGTCCAGGGGGCTTGGGCTCAGACTTGAGGATGGAGGACAGGGTGCCTGGCTCAGACACGTCCAGCTGGCTGCCCATGGGCTGGGGCCGCTCTTGCTGAGGAGTGAGAGCAGCCAGAGTGCCCAGGTCAGGGTCGGGGGCCAGGTCGGCAGTGACGGGTGACTTCTTCATGTCACCAGGGGAGACAAGCACCAGCGTTTTGGAGCCCTCCTCTGGCTCCAGGTCTCCGTCAGCCATGGAGGCCCGGCCCCTGAACTCCTTCTGATCATCAGCCAGCAGTGTGGATGGGGCACCCTCTTGGCTCCGGTCGGTGCTCCTCTCACTCCCCTCACTGCTAGAGCCACTTTGGGGACCCAGCACCTCCCCCAGAGCCACTGCCTCCTCCTCATCCTCCTCGCATTCTTCTTCCTCCTCTTCCTCCTCCTCTTCCTCCTCCTCTTCCTCCTCCTCTTCTTCTTCCTCCTCCTCCTCCTCTTCCTCCTCCTCAGTAGCTTGAGGCTGGACAGGTGCCAGCGAGACCTGGGGGGTGGTGAGCAGCATGTGGGAGAAGCCCACCCTCCGGACCCTGTTGAGCAGCCGAGACCGTTCCCGGTAATCGGAGAGGTCTTTCTTGAAGTCCTGGTAGGGCAGGCTCAGAGGCACAGCTCGTGGGAGCCCATTTACCTCAAATGGGGGTGCCACGGAGAATACCTGCAAGGGGCACACACAGGGACCCACTGAAGTCACCCACCCTCCTGGGCTCAAGAAGACCTGCACTGCACTCACAAGCTAGGAGGTCCACGTGCCCAGGTGTGTCTCCCATGAGGGTGGGCACTGACTCTGTTTTGTTCATTACTCTTCCTAGGGCCCAGAATGTTCCCTGGCACCTAGTAAATGCTCAATAAATCTCCAATGAATGATTGTGTACATGTGCCACATCTCTTGAGGTCCCTTTCCCTGATCCTGGTGGTTATTCTGTCTCCCAGTCTCCCATTTTCCTGATCCCTCTCTTTGTCATGTGCATCCCCAAACCCTGAGCCACTCTAGTTCAATCAGTGAAAAAAATATGCCCACTGCAAGGCATCATAGCCACCATGTAGATCAACCCTCCCTTTTACACAATGAGGTCCAGAGATGGGCAGCCTCACTGCCTCCTCATAGGGCACAGTTCCTCTGCAGCCAGAGAGCCGGCCACCCAAGGCCACCAGAACCTGTATGGAACAAGGCAAAGTTCAGGCTGTCCCCCATGCCCTGAAGTTCAGGCTGGGCCACTGGAGCTCCAGGATCCTTCCTTCCTGCCCCTTCCTGGCCTGTCAGTCAGAAATTTTCCAGACCTCTACAAGTGTGTTTTGAGTCCACACTTCCTCTAGGAATTCACAACCAGGCTGTGAAGGGCAGTTTATTTTCATTCAATTAGGTTTTCCCCTTTGAAGCTTTGTACAGAGTCCCTGGGAATATGATGGCATGTTCTTGGTTTTCTCCTGCCACATCTCTCCTTCACCTCCTTCCTTCCAGACTAGAAAGGCTTGACCACCTTATCAGGACCTCAGCTGCTACATCTCCAGCTTCACCCTGTCAATCCACACACATCCCCCAGATACCCACAATGCACCGGTCCCCATCCAGGCTAACACAGCTCTGCTCCAGGTGGGATGGTGCTGACAGTATCCAGCACTTTGTTAGCCTTTTGAACACACGGTCTTTCTCAACACAACCCACCCAGACCAGAAGCCCGGAGATATCCTGACACCTCCAACACCTTCAGGTGCTATCAAGGAGTCCCGCCAAGTATTCCTCTTAGATATCTGCGTCTGTTTCTCCAATGCCACAGGCACAGCCCTATCTTGCCTAGTGGTTCCCCAGCCACCAGCCTGTTTTCTCCATCTCTCACTGCCTATCCATCCATGCCATAGATACCTGAATGATCCTCCTGAAAATTAAATTTAATCCCATCTCTCTCTTTTTCAAACCTATGGAAACCTACAGTGATCCCCGCAGTCCTCAGGCGATAGTTCCAATCCTCAGTTTGGCATACAAGCAACCCGTCCCCTTCTGCCCCATGATCTGGCTCCTAGTTTCTGCTCCAATCTCACTTCTAGCGGCACCTTCTGATTCCCTGCCCTACACACCAGGCATTCAGATGCAACTAGCATTTCCCCAAATGCATCATGCTTCTCACACTTCTGAGTCTTTCCCTAGGCAGTTTCCTCTGCCCAGAGGTCCTTTTCACCTCCTCTATTCACATGAAAAATTACTGTTCTTCTCCCAGGACCCAATTCAAACAGATCCTCTTCCAAAAAGCCTTCCTGTGCACCCTTCAAGCAGACTTCATCACTTTCCTTTCTACTTGTTTTCTCACATCCACCCTCTATTACACATATAGGTATTTTCATGTTTCTCATAAACACTAAGCCCCTTGAAGGTTTTTCATTCATTCATTCATTCATTCATTCAAGAAGTCCTGAATCTGTGGATCAAGTGTTGAACAAGACAGACGTGGTCCTTACTTTCACAAAGTGTGCAATCTCTATATTAGAAAATGGAAAGGGGATAATGCACACTTCACGAAGGTTGTGATCATAAATGAGGTCATATAAGCAATGTGACTGGCATATAACAGTTGCTCAATAAATGGTAGCTCTCTCCCACTCCCACCTCCTACCCCTTGCCCTGCTCACTCTGGTTTGGAGATCATTGCCTTCTTCCCCAACCCCAAAAATGCCTGCATGCCACCCCTATGAGGGATAGGATGGTGGGGAAAAGAGGGTGTCTACTAGCTGAGTCTCTGTGCAAATAGTCAGCCCAAAGAATGTTGGAGAAGAAAGGCAGGAATCCCTAAAGCTGAGAATCTGTCTAAGGCTGTCTGTGACTTATTCCATTCCCAACAGCCATAATCTTCCTCACAAGCAGACCATCAAGTGAGGACTTGGGGGAGTGTGGGAAGGGGAGTGATGCAAGGCAGGCAGCATCAGATCCCAGACAGGACCCTGGTACATCCTGTTTGAGCCAGACAAGGAAATTCTTTAGAGCTTTGTCCTCTTCATACCCAGAAATGTTTTTCTTCTTGTGCACCATTCTAGTTCTTCAGTTATTCATTAGTTCATCTAGCAAACATTAGGTGCTGATTCTGTGCCAGACCTCGTGCTGGGGCCCTTTCCCATGTTTCATTACCAATGTCAAGGCTAGAGAGATAACTAGGCAGAGGTGGAGGGGTTTGCTGTGAGCTCCTGGGTTTGTGGGGACAATTGGGCAGGTGCTGGCACTGAGAGCCAGGGACAGGCAGACATGATACAGAGCTCTGATTATGTCTCCCTCCTGTCCAGCTCAGAACTCACCCACCTAGCACCAGACACATGCCATCTAGTAGGGATATCCTTTGACCCCACCAGGCACCTTTTCTCAACAGAACTTCTGCTTATTTTCCCTGTCTCATCTCTGACACTTTGGTCATCCCTGGTAGAACTATCTTTTCCACTGCTCAGGCCCTGGATCTCTCTGGAAAAGCCCCATCAATAGGATGGAGCCACCTCTTACAGTGCCCACATTAGATGATTATAGCCGAAACCCTCTCCCTTTCCATCTCAAAGCCCTCCCCTTCTATTACAGGGAAACCTGGGACCCTCTGCCCTTTAGTGGGAAGGGCTATGAACCTCACAGCAGAGACAGTTTGCCCTGAAGATCAATGCCAAGCCTACCTAGGTCTGGACATGCTCGGTTTTCTGTTTCAAAGTCCCCCAAAGTTCCTCCACTCCCCTGCATGTGACTCCATGTCGGGGAGGGCCAGGCCTAGGCTCAAGTTCCTGCCTCCTCAGAGAGTAGAAAGTCCTCCCTCCTTCTCTCCCAGCCTCTCCTGGATGACTGAACCCAAAGAATGTTCATCTATTCTCCCATGCAGTCCAGTGCTCATTCACTCAACCAGCAAACACTAGAAAGCCTGTGTGCTTGGCCTTAGAGGGTTGATGACACCATGGGAGGGGGAGAGCAATGACATCCCCCCCCCCAATTGCAGCTCAGAGGGAAGCAACAGTGCTGGGGATCAGCAAGAGAAGTCCTAGTCTGGGGAAGCTCACACCTTCCTGCCCCCTTCCCGGGGCAGTGAGTTTTTATGACTCCAATTTGCTTATTGTAGTTCTCCAACTTGGTTTTACACATCATTAAATTGGGGTGCTTCTGAAAAATACAGAGTCCTACCCCCCAGATTCTGTAGGTCAGAGATGAGACCTAGAAATTGGTCTGTTTAAAGTTCCCTCGTGATTCTGCTGGAATTTGGCAAAAGGCAGATGTCATAGGATGAATCATAGTAGAAGGGGAGGCACGCCATTGGAGCTGAGACAGAGACAATGAAAGCCTCAGCTCTCCCCCAGTGAGCCCAGACCACAGGGCTGTGGCCTCACTAGCTTCTGACCCCAGCCTGAACCCATATTTTCTCCAGTCAGCAGGAAGAGTGAAGGGAGGTAGAAAGATCAGACTCTGACTTTCCCTACCACCAACAAAACTGGGATCTCCTCAGCCTTGACTTCTCTGACACTGACACTGGGGATGGGTTACTCCACATACCCCCATCCCCACACAGGGTGCATAGAGCAACTCTCTGGCCTGGACCCTGGCCAAGCCCAGACACTGAGCACTGCACATCAGCACATCAGCACATCAGCACGCAGGTCCCAAGGTCGAAGAAGGGAGGCTGCTGAGTGATAAAAGCAGGAGGGTGGGCCCTGATGCCCACCCTTCCCCTGCTGGGTGGGGATGAGGAGGGCTTTGTGCCTCTCACAGCAACGCGCCTCCTCCTCTTCCCTCAGCAGCCACCAAGTACACACCTCCCATCCCACCACTTCCCCAAGAGGAACACCCTCTCCCCTTTCCCATAATTGCCCAACCTGAAAACTGGAGATGAGAAGTCAAGAGTGCAGCTTCCTCCACTAACCACTACCTTTCCCGGATTCTTTACCTGTTTATCTGTCTTGGTCTCCACTCTCAAACCATATCTGCCAAACCAAGAGCCCTTCCTATGCTCCTCTAACCCACACACAAGAGTGCCACCCACCCAGGTGCACAGGCATATGATAGTCATCTGGATGAAAGGGGTAAGATGACCTAGGAGGGTGGCTGCCTACCTTAGATCTATACAAATCCTCGCACACTTGATCTCCAGATCTATTTGTCCCCAACCCATCCCTGTCTGGCCAGGGCAAGGGCTGACAGAGTGGGGGCATTCTAAATGCTCTGGGGGGTTCAAGAAGTGCAGCTGTAACTTGCCCTTCTCCTGCCTCCAAACTTGTTTTAGGCCCCAAAGAGAATGGTGTCTTCCACTTTCGGCACAGTGGCAACGGGCCTGCATGGGTGGGATGGGCATCAGAGAGGAGGAGGGAGGGAGAGCCCCAGCCCCCTTTGATCCTCTCTCTGCAGTCTCAGAAATCTTCAATCCTCTCCTCCATGTCCTGTCCTCTCATTGACATAGCCCTCCCTCAACCCATACACTATCCATGTATCCCTACTTTTTCACTGATCCCCCTAAACAGACCCTCTCTCTAGGCCAGGGCTACCTGAGATCTCCCATCAGAGGACATGGGCAAGAGAAGTCTCCTGTGGCAGTTTCACAGGACTTTTTGGCATTCTGGCACCACCCTCACCTCACCCTTGACCTCCATTGTCAGATCCATAGAGAAGACTATCAGTGGGCCCACTCCCTACTTCTTCTGCCTTGGGCATGTTGGCAAGCAGGCAATCTGTTGTCAGGCCTAGACCAGAGTCCACCCCCAAGCCCTTCCTCCGGATGAAAGGAGACAGCCATCAGGGAGGGGGTTACTCAAGTTCAACCAGGCAGAAACCTCCTGGGCCCCCTCTCCCTCTCCATCAGCCAGGGTCCCAGCTGCTGTGAAGTAGGGATGGGGCTGGATCCACTGATCTGGAATTTGCCCCACCCCATCCCTGAGTAAGCAAAAAACTAGCCCCTGTCCTCTGCCCAATCGGATAACCCCAGAGTTGGGGGCTTCCTGGAGTGGTGGGTTAGGAAAGAGGAGGGTGAAAGAAGCAGGCAAGGCGCAGGGTCCTGGAAGGCGTCTTTAATCAGGATTTGGTAGTACACAAGCTCTCCGGATTGTCTGCATTAACATACAGGGACTTATAAAGGCACAAGATCCCTCGCACAGCGACGCGTGACGGCGGGGCGCCCCCATCCCCGCCGGTGCGCGACTGTGTGCGCGTGGGTGCGTGTCCGTGTCCCACCCCCGTGGCGGCGCCGCGTGTGTGCGTGTCGGTTTCAAGTGTTGGATTTGTACAGTACTCGCAGTCTAGGGGCGAGGGCTCAGAGCATGCTTTTCTACCCGGGCCCCGGGCCCCCGACACCACTACGTACACTGAGGACGCAGCCCAGAGAGAGAGAGAGAGAGAGAGAGAGAGAGAGAGGGAAAACAAAAAGTGTCCCATCTTCGTGTGTGTGGTTTTGAGTTTTTCGTGCATGCTTACGCTGGCCAGGGTTGGGGAATAGTGCAAGCTTATAATACAGTATTATTGCAGTACAAAACGGGGGAAGGGGCTTTATCATGGGAGCGGAAGGTTCAGGAATAAACCGGCTGGGGTTCGGGACCTCTAGAAGGGTCCTCTCGCCAACCTCCTTCCCACCTCTCGCTCCCCTCTTCACCATTAGGGAGCGTCTCCGACGCTGGGAGGGGGATCCTTCGATCCTTGGAGAAAAGGGACTCAGCTGGACCCCGGGGCTGAGCTCCCCCACCCCACCAGTCCCACCTCTCAGGGGGCAGGAGTCAGCCCTCTCCTCGCTTAATACGGTCAGCCTGAAGGGCCTTGGACCCCGCCTCCACCCCCACGAAAGCCCCTCCAAGTGAGGGAGGGTGGGTCGACGGAGCAAGTGCAAAGGAAGCAGATGTTGGTCCCTGAGTTTTATTTTCGGGGGGCGGGGAGGGAGAAGAGCCGGAAGTGAGGGCATGTTTGGAGGCCCCCCAAGGCCCTCAGTGATAGAGTGAGTTGGGGCAGAAGACACGGACGCTGGGGCATGGGCAAAAAGGGGGTGTTGGGTGGCTCTGAGAGACCTAGGCTCAAAGCTTTGCTCCCCCCTCAATTCTGGGCTCTTTGGCATCCAATTGCAAGGCCAATTATTTGGGGAGGGGTGGGGGCAGCCCTGTGGGCGGTGAGGTAACAGGAATTAGGGGTGGGACGACGGGGGCTCTAAGAGCCTGGAGAATAGGCCAGCTCCCCCTCCCAGCCTCTCGTCTGCACCCTCGCCCTGGAAGCACTGAGGGGCGAGCCCCACTCCAGCCCCTGCCCCGACCCGGTGCCAGAGACCCAGCGGCCGCGAGCCAGCAGAGGGGAAAGAAAACACGGACTGAGCGCGACGGCGGGGCGCGAGGGGTGTTAACCCAAGCGGAGTATTTAGCAGCAGGCAGCTCGGCGGATGGGAGCCAGGGGACAGGGGCTGAAGTCCCCAGGGGTCGCGCACGTAGGTGGGGAGCCCGGGGGGGGAAGCTCTGAAGACGGGTAGGGGAGGGGCTCGGACTTGGGGCGCTCGGAGGCCGGGAGGTCCCCTGGTCACGCCACCTAGCAGCTAGTTGAAAAGACGGAACGTACATTCGTGGTGTGCGGCGGCGGGGGCAGGGGTGTGGGCGGGTCCGGGGACTGGGACAGAGTAGAAAGTGATGATCCTGTTACACTTAGAAACCTGCGAGAGATGCCTGGAAACGCAGTCCTTGTGCTTTTCCAGGCCAGGGGCTGCCAGTTTGCTGTCCGGAGAGTGGATGAGTGCTCGCACAACTATGGAGTGTGTGTGTGTGTGTGTGTGTGTGTGTGTGTGTGTGTGTGTGTGTGGCAAAGTGAATCCCCACCCCGCCCCACACCCCACAGCCTGTGCAGGTAGATGGAAGAATGCAGGCGGGGCAGACATTGGAACCAAGTGGAAGGAGAGAGAGGTCTAGGAAAGTTCCCATACTCCTTTGGGTTTCAATGCCCCTATTCCCCCACTATGTCTCAACTCTTGGGGGAGGGGTTATTCAGGCTCAAGGGCTCCCTGGGCTGGGAAGCCCACCTGGTGGTAGGAAACCATTGGGGGTATTTGAGGGATGTGGTCCTCAGGATGGGAGCCGCTCCCTTAGGGAGAAGGATGTTTTAACAGTTTCAGAGGCTGACCTAGCATTCCCCTGGGCACCTCTGTCTCTAATGAAAGTAATGTGAACTCTAGGGACATGCACTCCAATTTAAGGAGAGTGATTTGCTGCACTCCTTGTTACCAAGGTCTGAGTATTTGGTGGGCTGGTTACTACCTTTGGGTTAGGATCTCAGCGGAGTTTGTGGTAGGGTGGGGTGGTGTTCAGGCCCTCTTTAGGGGTCTATGCTTCCATCCTCAAATCAACCCAAGGACAGCAGGGGATACAGCATTCTTCAGGTTCCCACAACCAAGGGCACCCACACCCTCCCTAAGTATGGTTCCTCTCCCCTGGCCACTCAATACAGACACTGAAGTCCAGTGGCCCAGGCTTCCCCCCAGCACACACACACACTGCCTGGGCAGACAGCACCACCCTTCCCCAGAAAAAGGGACCTAGGCAGCGCAGAGGAGAGAAAGTCCAGGAGGGTCCTAGGATCCTCCACAGAGAAGACCCCTGGCTTTTCCTGGGATTGATGGGGTCTGCCAGCATGGCTCAGAGATGCCATCATTTCCCCACCAGGGCAGCTCTAGGCCCATTTTCCCCCAAACTGGAAGTGCAAAGGGGAGATTGCTAGGTTCAGGACAGTAGTTAGTGGTTAGGATGAGTGTTGAGTGGTTATTGCTGTGACCCAAGCTGCCTTGAGTGTGTGGGGGTGTCTATTGATTATGGAGATTTAATAGAGCATTTTTCACAGACCCAGGGTCCTGTCCCACAGAGAGAATACTGGTCCTACAAGGAGGACCCCATTCACCATAAACAAGTCCACTGGCCCATACACACATTCAGGCATACACAGCAACACATATGCATAGCACACTCCACACATCCTTACCAGCTGTCAGCCGCCTCCTCTAAGAAGCCCACCTGGTTTGAAGAAGAACACAGTCCCCCTTTGAGAGCTGCAGCCTTGAACCCAAGGGGCGTAGGCAGTTGTCAGGCTCACTGAGGTTGCAAACTGAGCTCAAGGTCTCTGTCTATAAACAGGTTTTGCTTGGTTCACACAATGTTTTAAGCTGTTTTTAAAATTAGATGCCAATAATTAAAAATTGGGAGATTTCACATGAAAATTGGAAAATAGTGGCGACAATTGGCTGAGCAGAGGATGGTGTGGCAGCAGGGAGGTGTCCCCTGTTTACCACAGTCCCTGAATCTGCCCACTCCCTGACATTACTTGGCTCCTGTTGATGAGTGAGTTTCTGACATTGAGCTCAAATTCCCATGGTCAGTATTCACCAACACCAGTACCTGCCCATCTGTGAGCCTGACCCTGAGGATCCCACCAACACCACCAAGGTCAGGGTTATGAGCACCCGCTTTCTCACCGAAATCCTTACTTGGCCGCCTAATCCCCAGAGCTGCCATAGGATGCTCGAGATGGTGTGGAATTGGAAGGTTGGGGTATCTAAAGAGATAGGCTCTGTCTGCCATTTCAACCAACTCCAGTACTCTGCAATGACCCCCAACTGGACACCATCTCATAGGGAAGGAATGGAGAAGGAAGGAGTCTGGCTCACAGACAAGTCCCTTCTTCCTAGATGGGGCAAAGAGGAGCTAACCAGGAAGGATGCTAAAGAGTCCAGTACACAGACTGAAACACTTTAAAACTCCTATCAAACAAGATCTCAGTTATTCGGCATTGACAGGTTTTTTTTATATGGTTTTGTAAATTAAATATTAATCTATTAAATGCAGATAATACTGGGATATACTTCATAAGCTATTATGAGGATTAAATGAGTTAATTTTCTAAAGTGCTTAGATTACTGCCTGGCACATAAGTCCCAGATGCCAGTGACTGTTAAATAAAATGAATAAATAATTGGAAGTCACCCCTGTATGCTGAGTGTGACTATAAAGTATGAAAACAACAGAGTGCTGCCTCTTTTCAAAACTGACCTTGGGGAGGCTATGTGCTTTCCCAAAGCAAGGGATCATTTCTCTTCTTCGAGAAATCCTTCAGAAAAAAAAAAAAAAGCCTGACAACACTGCAGGCTCACAACCTTCCTATTTGTCCTGGGACCTAGAGATAAGCATCCCTTATCTCTACACCCAACTCCAAACCAGGCAGAACTCTGCCAAGCTTCACGTGAACTTGATCCAACACATGTGGCTTCAAATGGCCTTAGCTGTTTCCAAAAGTCAAAGCCACCCTCAAAAGATAATAGTATTATCAAGATCACCTCCTGTTAGCTCAGAGCTTTATGGCTTACAAGACACTCTCTCCAACCACAGAGGGCATGCAATAGGATGTCTCCCAAAAGACAAAATGTTTTTGAATCATGACCTTGCTTTAAAGGACACACCCTCCCCCACAGGTATCAGTTCTGGGGTGTGTGTATGTGTGTGTGTGTGTGTGTGTGTGTGTGTGTGGTACATGTATCTGTGTGTATGTCTGTGTGTCTGTGCACATGTGTGAAAATTCAGCCATCTTCAGAATAAATTCCCCACCTCCAAAGGCTCTGGAAACAGTAATATATATTCAAAGCTAAAACAAGGCTGAAAGTAGTGCCATTGTCTTTGATAAATCACAAGGCACTTTGGTATCTTAGAGTACCTCAGGGTTCTGGTCACTGAGTGGGAGCTGTGCTCAAGGTCAAGTAGTAGAACTCTCTGGAAGGGAATGCCGGATAACAGAGTGCTTGGTTTCATCTAACCCCAGACAGCAGAGGCCTTTCCCCCACTGCTGCTGACTTTTGGAGCAGCTGGTGAACAGACTCCTCCTTACTTCACCCCCTGCCCCTAGCGGGGAGAATGGGAAGAGAGCCAGTGGACAGGTGGGAGGGTGGGGAACAGTGCCGGAACGTGGGAGTGGGGCTAGTGTTCGTCCCACACCCTCACTTTTGTGCTTTGTGTTTTCTGTCCCTTCTTGAAGGGTCTACCCTGATCCTTCCTCTACCTTCTGCCACAGCAGGATGCAGAGCCACCTAAAACAGCCTGGAGGGCAACAGAGGCTTGGACTTGGGGAGGTCCAAAAGTGAGCAGCCAAGATGGGGGTGGAGCGGGGCATGAGTTTCAGTCCTAGATGGGGAAGGTGTTTTTGGCCCAGATATCTGATGGGGGGGTGTGGCTGGAGAAAGGAGTGAGGTGGATGTATGCATAGCTCATGTGGCTGAGCCACAATACGGTGCTGGCTATCCATGAGGACAGTTCGACTGAAGGGCACTGCCCACCCACTTATGACATCCCCAGGCTGGGGCAGGGGACCTGAGGCCTCTGCTCCAATCAGAGATAGATGGGGAATTGAAGAGAGTTGAGTTGGGAGGGAAGCAGAGGTCATGAAGAGAAGTGGGTAGAGAGAAGGCCAGGATGAGAACAGGTACATAGGAAACTAATCAAGGACTGCACAAATATCTTTCTGAATCCCTAACTCACACATGTGCACATTCATACACACCCACACACAAAGGGCTGCAGCACTGCGCAACTTCATTAGGTGCCATTCATATTATGGTCTTCCTGGAATTGTGTAGTACACAGCCTAAGCAACCATCCGGGGCAGCCCAGCCACTTGCACAATGCTCACATATAAGCACACTCATGCTCACAAGTATGCATGCATGCACACAGGCACAGACACAGGCACAGACACAGTCTCACTGCGACAAACCTGCAAACCTTCAGGCCTCCTCCCTTCCTTCCTTCCCTATATAGGAATTGTCCTTCCTGGTGCCCTTTTCATTACTACCTCATTATCTAGGGGAACAGAGGTGCTGGCTGACATGGGCAAGAATGGAGAAAGGGAACCTCGAGGGTCCCTGCCGTGACAGAAAGGGCATAAGCAATTTGGCATCCTGATATCCCACCCATCTTCAGAACCCCATCTGATCTGCCTTCCCTGTGCTTTTTTCACCATGTCCCCTGGGGGCCAGCTGGCTTGGCTGGGCACTCAGAGGGAAGGAGTCACCCTCTGAGAGGGTCAGTGGCGGGTCTGCTGCTGTCTGGGGTTTGTCCTGAGCTCACAGGTCCTGCCCATCTCTAACCACCCTCTCTGTCACTACTTTTAGACAGGGTCCTCTTACCTCAAGGCTCCAGCTCCCTCTGAGGGCAGATCGCAGGACCCTATTTATCCATCCTCAGCCCTCAAGGAACTGGGCCAGGCAACCAATCCCACTAGTGACCGATAGCCCAAATGCCTTGGGGAAGGGGGAGCCTACAAGTGGACTGAGCTCCAGGCCTCCTAAGATGAGATGTGGGAGGCAGGGACCTTGTCCTTTGTGACAGTGGCATGTGAATAGCTCACTGGGTCACAGGGCTGCTTCCCCCATATCACTGAGTACAGAGGCACTCCTCACCAAACTTCAAACTTGGCTGGCCAGGCCCCCATCTCATACACAGGGCCACACACCTTGCCCCACGAAGACAAACAGGCACTCATAGCCCTCCTAGTTGGACCCAGTCTTCTGCCAACCCCTTCAGGAGTGGACCAGACCCAGCCATGCCAAGAGATCACAGATTAAACAGAATAAACCTCCTGCTAGGTTGACTCTGACTCAGCATGCCTCATCTCCCTGACACCTTAATTTCCACTGGACTCTGGATCCACTGGTGGTTCCAGCCAAGTGCCCTGTCCTATCCCTGCAACTGCACAACAGCACCACCCCTCCCTGCACCATTTGGCTGGCACTGAGCAAAGGGAGACAATGGGGGTGGGGGGTATTACAGTACCTTGGGCCAATGTTATGGGGGCCGTATTGCATGATGGGGTGGGATAGGGTATGTGTCTGATTATTGCGTCCTGGGAAGGAACCATGGTCTCTGCCTGCTCCCCACCCCCCCCACCTGCCCCCTCCAGGAGGGGGGGGTGCCCAGCCTAGGTCTTGTGGGTGAAGCGGGCCCACACCTGCTGCAGCTGGGACCGCGAGATGCGGAGCACCGAGGGCACGAGTCTGTGGTTGCCGGTGGCGAGGGGCGCATGGCGCCGGTGGGGCGCCCGCACGGGGCTGCTCTCCGCCGAGCGGCTGCGCTGAATGAGGGAACCGGAGGAGCCCGAGGAGCCGCCGCCTCCAGGGTGAGGGTAATGCTCGGTCTCCAGCGTGGAGGAGGAGAACACGGAGGACGCCAGTCGTCGCAGGGGGCTGTACCGCGGGAGGGAGTGCCCCGAGAGTCTGTCCTCCTCCAACTGAAAGAGACCAAGAGAGTGGAGGGAAAAGAGGTGTCAGGCACAGACTCGACAGCTCTGTCTCGGGGACCACCCACCGCGCACAGTCCCTTGCTGGCGCCAGCGTCCCCGGAGGGTAAGCAAGGTTGGGCAGGGTGAAGGGGTGCAGACCACTGAGTCCTGCCTCAGAACCTCAGCTCTGGCCTGCAACGCCCGTCCCCTGCCTGCTCTTCTCTGTCACTTTTCACACCCGTAGTCTCCTTGCAGAGACCTTGGTACTCACCTCCTTCAGGAAGCTTTCCTGGCTTAGCCCCACCTAGTTCAGAATTCCTTCTGGGCTGAGGAATCTTCCCTTTGAAGAAGGCCGCCCTGCAACTGTTACTGCCATGTGCTGGCAGCTGTGTCCTGTCTCCCCCAGCTAGACTCCATGTTTTCATGAGGTCAAGAAAACACTTCTTTGCACACCCTCTACTTTGACACCCCTGCCTCCATCATAGGGGTGGAATGTCAGGGTTTCAGTGACAACTAGCATAAGGATAGGATTCTGGAGTTCGACTACTCCTGTTCAAATCTCAACTCCACCACTTACTACCTGAGTGACCTCAAGTAAGTTACTTCCTTCACTTTCATGCCTCAGCTTCCTCATGTGTGAAATGGGGTGACAACAGCTCCCACTTTACAGGGTTGTTTCGAGGATTAGATGTTATAATATGTAGACCACTTAGAACAGTGCCTGCCATAGAGTAAATACTGTGTTGTGTGAGCTGCTTTATTATCCTTTAAATCACTCTTAAGAATGAGGAAAGGGGTAGAGGACTGGCAGCAGGTGGGTCAAATAGAAAACATTTCTACAAAGTGGGTTTTTCCTTGTCCTCTCCAAGGCCTAACCACAGGCAGCTGTGGCAGGGGCTTGGCTGTTTCACTGTCATCATGAAAATTCCTAACTAGTGCCCTCCTGCCCTGTACCCTCAGAGTGAGTGAAAAGGGAAAATGAGATTGAGTGTCTCAGGCATGTGGGGATGAAAATAGTGCCTTAGATGTCACCATGCCTTTCCCATCTTGACCCTTAGCTCTTCCTGGGACAGAAGCCAGTTTATATAGCTTTTGGTGGGGGCAGTGAGGACCGGCTAGGCCAGCTGCTAGAGGGCTGGAGGAGGAGGGGGCCCGGGACACTCAACTCCAGTGTCCCTTGCAAATAGGGGCACAATGTCTTTGCCCTCACCCTGTTTTCTGTTCCAATTTCTTTTTGACCAAGTCTAGGATCCATGAGCTGGTCCCATTCACACTGAGAGTAAAGGGGTCTAAGGCCCACCGAAGATACCAAGGGACAAAGGCACCCACAGCTGCCCATAGCCCCTCTCACAGAACATGGGGGTAGCTCGAGTTTGACACCCCAGCCACAGTTTAGTCAGCTGCCAAGGGAATTTAATCCCAACATGCTCCTGCCCCTTCAGGCCAGGTGCCACCTGTGGCTACCTACTTGTCCTCAAAGGCCAGCTGAAGTATCATCTCTGTGAGACCACCCCAGCTTCCCAGGCAGGGTCCCTGTCCCTAAGCAGGGAAGTTTTCTGTTCTCTCCCCTTTGGCCCTGAATCATGAACTTCCATGTTTATACTCTGCATCCCCTCCCCACCTCTCTTGACTTCTTAGTTACGAAAGGGCAAGACTGGGAAGCCTTAATCAGCTTTGTCCCTCAGCTCCTAGCACCAGTGCACAGGGCAGGGAAATGTCCTAGTGACTGCCAGTAAATGTCCATGTGCTCAAGGAATGCTGACCTGCTGTGTTATCAGCTAGAGATGACCTGGCAAACACCCTGCCCCCAAATCACACAAAGTCACACACTATCTGCTGCTTTCCCCTCTGCCCTAATTTTCCCAGCCACTTCCAATTTTTTACTTTAAATTCCCTAAAGAAGAATGCAAGGTGTGTGTAAAGAAAAGAATTTAAAGATCATGGCATGCACACCAAATAACTTTTGGTGTGCTTTATTCTAAACTGCCTGTTTCCACATTATCCTCGTCCCCGCTCTGCACAGGGATAAGTGACAGTTGCAGGTGCCCAAACCTTTAAAGATTGCTGTTATGAGGAAGTTCACACATCAGATACTGAGCAGACCAAGGTAGGTCTAGGAGGGACTCCTTGCAGAAAGGTAGGGTTAGGGGTGGGGTGGGGAGTTTCTAGAGAGACTTCTTGCCCTTCCCTAGCCATTTAATGTAGTTATATAGTGGGAGGAGTTCCACAAACTGATTCCAATGTGCAGCCAGGTTTGAGAGCCCTCACATAGACAGTCTCAGGACTCCTTCTAGACCAAAGAAAGAAGGAAAAACATGCCAGTCCATTTTTCCCTCTTCCCTTGCCCTTGAAGAAGGAAGATCTCTGCTCTATCCTGCTACATTCGGCTCAATATGCCACACCCTATGTGGTCGCACATTGTCACTCATACGGGCACACTGACATGCCCAGAGGCACACTTGATGACATGGCCCAACCAGTTGGTGCACATACCTACATGCATGCAAAACACACACACACACACACACACACACACACACACACACACACACACACACACCATTCTGATCCCGCACAAGCCATCTGCTCTCTCTGGCCTGTGTTTGCTCCTCTCCTAAACACACGGTTCTCAAACTGAGTGGCTTAGAGCATGACCCTGGAGCCAGCTGCCAGGATTCATATACTGGTTCTACCTGGTGACCCTGGACTCCTCTGAGCCTCCATGTCCTTACCTTTTACATGGGGGTTACCATTCACAGCATTGTTGATGGGAATACAAATGCAAATATGAAAGTGCTGAGAGCAGTGCCAGCCAGCTATTATTATTATTGTCATTAGAGTTATTACTATGATTGTTATTCTCCTTCCAGTTTTGATGGTCTAGCTTTCTGTGGTTCTCTATATACTCGCAGACCCACTACCCACTCTACACAGACGCAATGACGTGTGTTCCCACATGTATGTGCACATATATGGACACACACACATGGATGGATGCCTACTCCTGAGCTAAGCTTACACAGAAATGCACACACACAGTTGTAGAATGCTAACCAACCTCACTTCTGTACTCTGTGGGGAAACCAAGGCCCACAATCACCTAACACTACCTCTAGACACATGCAAGCCATTGCTCCCTGAGATGGGCAGCACCCACCCATGTCACAAGCAGAAACTTAGCCCAAGACTGACCAATTGACTGACTGACTGTACAATAGGCCTGTGCCTGCTCCTTCAAATCTCTCTCCTCACCCCCTTAGTCAGAGTTCCCCAATGTGAAGAAAACTCCCAGGACATGGGTGGGAATCTGAAGATGAGAAAAACCTCCCAGATGGCTCAGCTCCCTCACTCTGAGACCCAACTGGCATACAGTCACCAGGAAGAGACTGACAGAGCCCAGGGCCAGAACCTAGGCCTCTTGACTGTAATTCTGGGCTTTCTCTCTATCCCACACCACTAGTCTGGCTCCCCTCCTAGACTATGTGCTTCTTGTGGGCACAACCTATTGCGCATATGAACTCTGTTGCCTTGGGTACCAGGCACAGAGTAGATGCTCAGTAAGTGTGGAATGACTAGATATTGAACAAATGAATGAATGAGTGAAAAAAATGAGTGAATGAAAGGGAAGTGAGGGAGTCTCAAACAGACCTTTCTCCTCCTACAGCTTATATAGTGCTGGTTCTGGGGAGTAAAGTGTCCAGGCCAGCAACACAGTCATACTAGCCCACACCCTGCCCCAGCTGAGCTCAGGCTAGCTAGGACCTCTCTGGGTAGGTCTCATGGTACCCCATATTTGAATCTCCAACTTTCCAGAGTCTAGAGTAAGGCCATTTCTCAGGATCTCCACTCAGAGGTCCTCTTTTCCAGACACAGGGATGGGGTCTGAATACAGCCCTGCCTGGAACTGCTCTTCTCCAGGGCACCCTCGTGCTCCTAGGTCGGGCTTCCCAATCCGAGTACACTGAAGAACTGGCCCCGACCTCCACCTTGGTATCTCCCAGAGCCACCTGAGAGTGTGTCCCAAATGTGGCACCATAAAGCAGGACGCAGAACAGCCCCTGAGCCCTCCAGCTTCATTACCTCCTTGGCTCTCTCCAGCCCCTCTGAGGGAATGTGGGCCCCATTCAGCACCCAGCGTAAGAGTTGGAGCTACTTCCTGGATTAGAAGTCAGCTTCTTCCCAGCACAGAGAGGCCAGGCCAGGTCAATAGCCTTCTGCCTATTCTGACACCCCATCCTTGCCAGAAAAAAGTAACCAAAATATTATAAGACATGCTGTGGATCTTCAATCGGCATTTGCAATTCAGCCACCATCTGGCAACCTCCACCCTTGCCCTTCCAGCCTTGTCCCTCAGTCCCCCCACACAAAAAGGTGCAACTGCAACCTGACTGAGTCCTCCCAAAGCCCTCAAAATGCCCAGTCTTGTGCCTAGTCTAGGGTCCCTCACACCCTGGCTCCATTTCTTCCCACTGCCTGTCCATCCTGACTCTCAGGGCTCACCTCCCACATGGAGCCTGTCCCAACCACAGCTCCCCTGCCACTCCCTGTTGCCTTCACTTCCTTTGGCTACCCCTTCACTGGTTTTCTGGACTCCTTTCCCTGAGTCCTCTTTCTCAGTCTTTCTTGAGGGCTTCTTTTCCTCTCATCCCCCGAGGTATCTCCCGGCTCTGCTCTCGCCCTTGGCTCTCTTGAGTGACATCACCCACTCCTGTGGTTTCCAAGATGCCCAAATCCATATTTTTGACTGCAGTTTCTCCTGAAATTTCTCCACAAGCCTCAGAGGACATCCCACAGGTACACGAGGTCATCGTGTCCAAATCTGAGTCCATGCTCCCTTCACACCACTCAGTGACAGCACTGCCATCCACCCAGAATGCTGGGCATCAGCTGAGACCCCCTCCACTCCATCACAGCCCCCTCAGTACTCTCCCTAACACTTCTTGGCTCCATCCACCTTGCCCTGTGTCCAGAGCCCCCACCCTGGTTCAAGCCACCAGGACACTGTCCTGCTGGCACTTGCCATGTGATCTTCCTACTTAGAGTTTTGTGCCCCTCCAATCCACTTTCCACACAGCAGCCAGAGGGATCATTCGAAAGTACCAATATAATCATGTCACACCCCTGTTTAAAGGACTTCGGTGGCTCACCAAGTTTTCAGAATTGAGCCTCAACCACTTAGCTTAGCCCCAAGGCCCTCCAGGACAGGGCCCCAGGCCCTACCTCGCAGCCTCACCTGCTGCAATGTGCAGTCAGCACAGCGCTTTCCAATAGCCACCTCTGGGCCTTTGCACACTCTGTCCCCTTGGCCTGGGAGGCCTTACTCTTTTTGTCACAAGGCTAACACTGCTCAGAATGCAAGACTCAACTCAGAACTTAGAGGGTACTTCCTCTGGGAAGCCTTGCTTGACCCCCAAGCATAATTTCAGACCCTTCATCATAGCCTGCAACAGTCTACTGCTGGTTGGTGGCCCCACTGAGCACTCCAGGCTCCAGTGCCAGGACTGTGGGCGTCCGGGGGTGGGACGTGGGATACAAGCCCAATCTTACCTGTCTCTGTGGGCCAGTAGGATCTGACTCTCTCCGTCGAGTGCGGGGTCCCGAGTGCAGGGGCGAGTGGGAAGGGCTGCCGGGCGTGGGGGGCTGGGATGTCTCTGACCGGCCATCAGCCTGGCTCAGCTGAGGTGGCGGGGACTGGGATGACATCTGCCGTGGGTCCTCCTCAGCCAGTGGCTGCATGCTGCGTCCCCGGGGCCGGATGGCGGGCTCTGGCCCTGGCCTCCGCCGCTCCTCACCCTCCTCAGGCAGCGGCCGCAGCTCCTCGGGCTCCTCATCTGTGGTGCCCGACGTGCTGGGCTCAGCCCCCGGGGGGAAGTCCTTGAGTTCTGTCTCCTTGTCAATGATGACCCACTCCTTGCTGTCGAAGTCCTCCTCCTCAGCCAGTGGCACTGATCGGAAGGCATTGCTCAGAGCCTCCTGCTCCACGGAGGCTGACACGTCCATGCGGCCGCTGGCCTGCCGGTCAGCCTGGCCCGTGTCCACTGACAGCATCTGGGCTGGCTGTGAGGAGCAGGCCTGGCGCGAGGGCGAGCCAGGCAAATCCATTCGTGACCTGCAAAGCCACCCCAGGTGGGGCTCAGAGCCTGGTCTCTCTGGACCCACAAGGACCCCACATAGGTGGCAGGGTGGGCTGTGACGCCTAGACCCTCCTGACCATGGCACCTCTCCCACCCTGGGCCAGGCCCAGTCACCTCCTGGATTATCACCCTCCACCCTCACTCCCTGTAAAGATTTCATTCACTCAACACATCTTTTTGAATGCTTAATGTGTTCCAAGAACGTAAACATGCAGGAAATAAAATCTGGTTCCTGTGCCCAAGGAATACTTTCCTCCAGAACACCCCAGGGGAACTCAGTCTTCCTAAAGCCAATTTTCTGTTTGCCTGTCCAGTGCTCACACTTCATCAGGGGCTCCTCCCTGCAGCATCCAGGGCAAACACCCACTTGGCCCTTGAGTTTGAAGATGGTTTTTCTGACCTCTTCTACCATTACCCTTCAGGCCTGCCTGACTGGTTTCATCACCCCTAACAAATTCCAGTGGCTGTCAACCCCAAAGGCAAAGTCCACATTCCTCAGTTTAACACTCAAGATCCTTGGCTGCCAGACTAAGGCCCAGTTTCCCCATTGCCTTGGTCAGACCCATCTCAGATTCCCACGCTTTCCCCCCAATTGCCCAAGTGCTCACACCTCTGTACCTTTGCCCATGCTGTTCCCTCCACACAGCCTGTCCTTCTACCCTTTGCTATACATCTTGACTCAGATGTCACTTCCTCTAGGGAGCCTTTGCATCCTGCCTGGGAGTTATTTTGCTCTCTCAATGCTCCCTGTGTTCCCCTCTCATCAGAGCAGAGCACATGTGTGTTTACACACACGCCTGCCCAAGAGGCTGTGAGCTCTGCCAGGCAGGGACTGGGTCCCACCTGACTTCACGTCTGGGGCATTGGCCTGCCTTGGAACATCTCTTTCATTATTTTAAACTGTGCTAACAATCTCAAACTACTTCCAGAGGTTCTCAACTTGGGGGTGCATTGGCCCCAATATCAGGGTATTTCTGGTTGTATGTGTGTGGAGGGGGGACCACTACACAAGGAATAATCGTTCTCTCTCAAATGCCAGGGTGCCCCCATTGAGAACCATGAAGGCTTAGTTCCTCTGGGGTGTGCACATCCTCACACTCAGGCTGTGGGCAGAGGGCTGACTTTCATGCTCCCCCAGCATGGAGCCTGTGAGAGGGAAGGGTGCAGATTGAAGCCACCTGTGGGGCTTTCTCAACATATGGCTGCCCTGGCCTACAGCAGACCTGCCAGCTCTGACTCTACACAATATTTTTCTTAATTTGTTAATAAGGCTTAAAATAAAAACATCCCTGAGGAAGGTCACCCAGGGTCTAACATTTATACTCCCATATAAATGGCTGATGTCATTTCCTTTCCTGAGAGCATGGTTTGTTTTGATGGATATAAAGGAGAGAGAGAGTGCCTAAGGAAGAGAAGGGCTGGAGATCAGAGAGATCAGGGGATAGGTGGGGAGTGGGGACTGGTAAAAGTGGGGGAGGCGGAAAGTCTGAATCTCATCCACGTCATACTTTCTTCTGCTCCCCAGTGCCCCAGAGCCCACTCAAACTCTCTGCCCTGAAGAAACTTCCCTTCCAGAAAAATCTCTCTTCAGCTCTCTCCTCTCCCCAGCATCCCTGAAACAAGGGTTAACTCTGAGACAAATCAATTTGCTTTTCAGGACTATTTTTGGTGAGGGTATTTCCCACCTCTCTTCTCCACTCAAACCCCTTCCAAACTGCCCTCCCTCATTTCTCCATTTCCAGAATCCAGGTTACCATGGATGAAAACGTAGGCCAAGCCTGTGTAAGTATGAGAGTGTGTGAGGGCCTTCAGCTCCCTGAGGACAGCGTCGTATCCTTCTGTCCTGGGGTGACCACAGGGACTGGCATGGGGCTCCCCTGTCTCAGGCATCTCCACAGTCCAAAAGGGAACTGTGGCTCATCCCAGAGGTGGAGTGCATTTGGGGGCAGAATCCAGAGGAGGAGCCATGGCTAGGTGGGGCACGAAGGGGCACGCTGTGTGTGTGTGGAAAGGAACCCTCCCACAGAGCTGAGCCTGGGGAAGAGATTCCTTTCCTGGTGCAGAAAAGGCCTTAGCCCTGCTGTGGGGTGAAGCTCCACCAAGAGCCAAGGGAGGATAGGAACATCTCTCTTCCACCTGAGGTTGTCCCACCCGCCAGATCCTGATGGGGATCTAGCCCTGGTCCCTGTTGGCCATTGGCCACCCAAGGCTTACCTTAGCTCTAAACTTTCCAACACTTCCTCCCACCAACAAAGTCCCCTCCCTAACATTCAGATCCCTAAGCCTTCACCCCCAAAACCTGGTCTATCTCCTCCTCAAGCTGAGTACTCCCAGAACCCTTCTCCCGGGAACCTACCCTCAAGCTGAAAGGAGCCTAGTCAGCTATCTGAGGTATCTGTAATTAACCTTTAGGGAAAGAGGTTCTAGAAACACACCCACTTCATCCCTCACCTTCTCCTGGGCCTGGGGACCCCACCTATGCCCCCCACCACCATATCCCTCTGTGGCATGAGCTGGGGACCTCTGTGTCCCCTATCCCCTCTCCAGGCCCTGTCACCAACTCTAAACGAGTCTGACCCCAGGCTCAAGTACAATCGTCTCAACACTCCCAGGATCCCCCTACCTCTGCCTTGAATCTGACCTTTCCTCCAGACCAGCCCCTTGAAGGTGGAGGGGACCAGGGGGCCCTTGACAATTCCCTGTTCCCAGACCCACCTCCTCTCGTGCAGTTCCACCCGCCCATCTGCAGTGGAGAGCCTCTCCGACTCAGGGCTGTTGACCCTCCGGTAGCGCAGAGAACGAACTGGGGTTGTCGGTGAGTCTGGGGGAGCACGCACTGGGGAGCTAGGGACCCCCACACCTCGGCTCTGCTCCTCTTCCACCACACAGGGGGTCTGTGGGAGAGGGGGTTTCTGTGAGCTGGGGCCCACAACGCAGCTGTGGGTCAGGTGGTTTTCTCAGGGCAAAGGAGGTAGAGGGAGGTCGAGCACAGGATGCTGGTGATCCTGAGATGGGGCAAGGCCACAGAGGCAGGGACAGCAGGCGTGCGGCCTGGGAGAAGGCACTCAAGAGCAACGGGGAGGGGACCCACGGGCTGGGAAGGCCACCCACATTCTTCTCCCTGGCTGCAGTTACTTTGCCGATGTTGATCCGGAGTTTGTTCCGGTTGACATCTGTCTCCTCCCAGACTTCAGCCTCAGGACCCCCGGGATGGGGGGCAAGGTGGGGGCCAGGGTTCAGCCCCTCAGGGGGCCGCCCAGGCAGGATTGGGGGTGCGTTCTCCTGGTCACTCAGGTGCTCGCCCTGCAGCACGTCCTCGGTGTTCTCCCGGAGAAGGTCCCCAGGTACTGGTGTCACATTGACCACCCTAAAGAAGCCAGTAGGGGGGTCATAGTCAAGGCTGGCAGGGGTGCCCTTTCTTGCCAGTACAGGCCCTGGAGATCACTGCCACCCATGAGAGTGAGCATAGGTCAGGCCCTAGCAGCGGTGAGGTGTCCCTAGGCCCATTACCACCCCTGGCTCACGAAGACCAACCTTAGGTTAGCAGAGGACTGTAAGATGTGACTGGCAGGGACTGCATGATACCACCTAGCTCTATTTATTTAAGAGATCCCGCTGCTTTCCAGGCCCTGGCCTGGCTGGCTTCCTTCAGACCAGGAATGGGGCTAAAGAGAAGAATCACTTGAGCAATGTGATTGCAGCACCTTGAGCAATGTCTTTACAGAACTGGGCACCATAATGTGCTGACAAGTTCTGTTGGGTTTTCTTCCTAAATGTGTTCCTAGAGCCCACATCCACACCTCTCCCTGGCTCGTTCCAGGGGTTGGGCAGGAACCCCCTTCTCACTCCGGCAACCTCTGTCTTTGTGCCCATCACAAGGTTTTTAAATTGCTGACCCATGGATTACAAATACCTTAGACCAACTGAGAGCACTTGGAAGGCAGGGCTGCATGTTTTTTTTGCACTCTCACAGGGCCTAGCAGCAGGACTCAAGACATGTTCATGAAATGAACACATGTGAGCATGAAGAAACAAATGATGGGGCTCAGGCAGTTTCACTCAGGGCTCCCTGCTCCCCAGTAAGGTGAGCAGCTCCAAATGAAGACACCACTCCATGTACAGATTGAGGGTGTAAATGTGATAGAAGTTCCTGGGGTTCAAGAACCCCACTGTTGATCACCAAGAATAGGAGAGATGGCCAGGTGTGTCCAGGCAGAAAAAAGAGGAGAGGGCCGGCTTCTTGGTGACAGCTCCAGGTAGAAGTTATCTGGCCTCCCGCCTGGCCATCACCCCTCCCAAGACTCACCCAAACATGGCTGCCGTCTGCCGGGTATTCTGCTGGGGTGGGGTGGATGTGCTTGTGGACAGGAGGGCGTCGGTGCCTGCCTTTTCCCAGTCAAAGGCCTCATTCTCAGCGATGCCTCGCTCCTTCATGCTGTTCTCAAACACCGACATGATCAACTGCAGGGGGTGGGGATGGGGGGAGGACAGAGAGGTGACCCCGGAGCTAGCTAGGAGGAGGGGACAGTTGCTGGGATTGCAAGGGGAAGAGAGGGGCCTTCCAGGACAGGGATGGGCCAGGAGGGGGCATTGGAAGAAGGGCACATTGATTTTTAATGAACACATGCACATAATATGCACATCAGCATGCAGATTATTATCTTGGTTTAAGCCTCACTGACTAGACACAAGCTCCCTGAGATCTGTCCCCTGATTACCGTCCCCAAACTCCTCTGCCATTTCCACCATCGCAGCAGAATCAGCAGCAGCCAGAAATGACCGGTAGTTTCCCAAACCCACCACCTGGGGTCATGCGTCTGCACAGGCAGCTTCCTCTGCCTGTAATGCCTTTCCCACTCGTCCTCTCCGCTCTGAAGACTTCCCTGATTCCCACGCCACGCAGCTCCCATGATTGGGCACAGTACATCAGCTTGAACTGTTCACACACCTACCTGCCAACTCTACATCTCTAGCAGCCAGCATAGGGCCCAACACAGCGTGTGCTCTCAGCTGTGTGGTCTGGGGGACCCCATGAGGCTGAGATAAGATTGGGGGGCATGGCGTCCTACTGCCCAAGTGAGGCATCTCTGCCAGCAACTAGGGTTCTGGGCTCAGGAGGTGGCAGGCAGCCGTAGACCCTCTGAAGCCCCCAGACCATTCCACTCGAGTGTGTTCTCTCCAGAACGTGGGGCGGGTTCTCTCTGCTGGAGGACTGCTTCACAGAACACTGGGCAGAACACTGCTGACGTTTTCCCCATTCTCACATCAGGGTCAGTGAGTCCCCTCGGAGTGTGGGGATGGCACTTCGGAAAGAGCACTGGATTTGGAGTCAGAAGATGTGCCTGAGTCCAACCTGCTTCCTATCAGGCTATCGGCCTCAGTTTCCTCATCTATGACATGAGAACAATCATCCCACTCGGCCTCCTGCAGTGTTTTGGTGTAAAGTACTTGAAAGCACCTCATTTAATTAATTGTTAAATGCTAGAATATAACATAAAGAACATGCAATTACCACCAAAGGCTTGTTTTGAAGCTTAAATGAGTTAATGAATGAAAAGCACTGACAATAGGGTAAGCACTTGATAAATCTTAGCTATGTCTACTATTTATAAGAGTGCAAAACAGTTTCATGCAGTTGGAAGAGCAGGGGGAGATGGTCAGGGCACAGCGTGGGGCCTCGGCAGGATGGGCATTGCTGACGATGGTCGCCCACAGAGAGGTATCCAGAGATGCAGGCAGGTGGCAGGCTCCCACCTGGTAATCAGGCTTGGTAAAGTAGTCGAGGCTGGCGATGTGGTCCAGGAAGAGGTGGAACTCAGAGGGCATGTGTTTCAGTAGCATCCGGTGCTCATACTTTTCCTTGATCATCCCTACCTGCTCCTGGAGGCAAGAGGCACAGGGAGATGGAGCCCCAGCTGTCCCCATGCTCTCCCACCTCCTCAGACCCAGTTGCATGGAGCTCACCTTGTCTTTGATCTTCCTCCAGGGCAGTTGGCCCACTGCAAACTCCACCAGCATGTAGAAGAGGGACCACAGGTCATCATGGCGGCCCATCTCCTGGGAGCAAGGGGTAGGAAGGGGGTGACCTACAGCTCTCAGGTCCTTCCCTGGGAGCGGGGGTCTGATCCTTCACTGAAAGACACCCATCAGGGAGGCCTGACACCCAGGCCCCTAAAGGCAAAGCTGGGTTCTCCGTGAAGTTATGGCTCCCCCACCGACCCACCAGCATACTAGAATCCCAGAGTCAAAACTTCTGTGTATGCTTTCTCACCCACAGAAATCTGGGTTGGGAACAGAGAGTAGGAGATTCCCAAAAGCACAGAAGAAGGAGAAGTCAAGGGCAGAGCCTTCTTCCAATCAGGGTCTCTGGAGTGACAGCTTCTAGCCCCTGCCCCATACTTCTCTCCCCATCTCCAGAGCTGCCCACCCTACCCTCTCCCTCAGCAGCATCTGCTCTCCCTGACCTGTGCCATTACTGTCCCCACATCCCTCAGTCCTGGCTGTGCCACTCACCCGGTTCTTGTGGGCATTGACAGAGGCATAGCGAACAGTCCCTCGAAACCCGGCCACATTCCGAGGCTGCAGAGGGGAGAACACCACCAGGAACCTCACTCACTGCCCCTGACCTTGGCCACATGTCAACCCTGCTTACCGAGCCTGTCTTTGCCTACTTTAACTCTGACTGCCTCCCTGCACCACGCTTTCCCCCTGCCCCCCCCCCCCCGCCCCACCACCACACTGGCCTGATAAGGAACAAACCTGGCACACCAACCCCATTCCTAAACCTGCCTCCTGCCCCTGCATCCATCTTTGACCAGAGTGGGCAGACAGACACAAAATATGGTGTGGCATCCACCAAGAGCCCAAGCTGAGGGAGAAAGGGGACAAGTCAAGTGTGGACCTGGAGTTGGGTGCTACTGACACTGAACACAGGCTGGCCCTGCTCAGGTAGCTGCAGGACAACCTGGGGAAGGTTTTGGTGAGGGAGCAGGTAAGGAGACCAGGATTCCCAAGTGCTGCAATACTCACTGGCCGAACGTCCCCTGTGGTGTTGGTGTACTGCCGGGCAAGCCCGAAGTCCAGCATGTAGCACTTCCTGTAGGTGGATGGCAGCCTCCCCATGGCAAAGTTTGACTGCGGGAAGATAGCTGTGAGCCGTGGGCTCCAACCCCACTTGACCCACCTCAAGGGGTGCTAAGAAACAGCTCTGATGAGGGACCCTCAGCCCACATACCCTCACATAAGACTAAAACAAGCATGTGCAGCCAGTCACAGCACCTCATCTGGGGAGCAGGTGTGATTATCCTCATTTTAGAAATGAGGAAACTAAAGGTGAAAGAACTTAGGGGGCTTCCCCAAGATCACAGACCAACTGATGACCTAGCTGACAGTTGAACTGAGGTCTGTCTGGCTCTAAATCCCTGGGACTTCCTAGCAGGGCAGTGTGGCTTAGTCTAACTAAGGCAGCAGGAGACCTACATTATTCTTGCTGTGTGACCTTGGGCCATTCAGCCAATATTTCTGGGCCTTAGTTTTTGCTCCTTAAGGTAGGAGGTTTTTTCTAGTACTAAGATCCAAGATGCCACAAAATTATCTGCTTAGAATTCTTTACCAAGCAACAGCCCTGGTCCCTTTCCCTTGATCTCCCTGTCCTTCTCCAACCCCTTCACTTTTCTAGGTTCAAGGACTATTCAGGCCAGGGGTGAGGGAAAGGAAGAGAAGAACAGGAGGAGGCATAGTCATAGTCAAGGGACAGACAGGGTTGTGTGCTCCTAGGAGGCAGGAGAAGGCAGAGATGGGGCTTGGGATGAAGGGCAGGAGGAGGGGACAGGTAGAAGAGGTTGTCCTCACCTTCACCACTATTCTGGAGAAGAAACCAGGGAACTCAAAGAGAGAGAGGACATAGGGTGTGCTTTGGAGGTGGGTAGAGTGAGGCAGCCCTTACCGGCTTGATGTCACGGTGCAGGAAACCCACAGAGTGGATGGCCTCAATGGACTCCAGGATCTGCTTGCCCAGCCGCAGCGTAGTGCTCAGTGTGAAGGTGCCTCTCGGCTGGCTGCGGCGCAGGTCGGCTAAGTTCCGGCCCTGGGGTGGGGGAAGGGGCAACCCAGCTTAGTGGCCATCTCGACAACCACTACTGTGACACTCTGCCCAGCATCACTCTCAAACACTTGTGCCCACTTCCCACTTCTCCCAGGTCCACAATCTCCCTTCCTCACTCCTCACTCCAAGAGTCACAGCTTAAGCTCTTGAAGGACAGTGGAGGCAGGATGGCCCACAGGGACTTACCTGGAGCTGCATCACCACGTAGTTAAACTTCTCATTTCGGCCACAGCCAATGAACCTGCACACGTGGTCTTTCCCTGAGGGGCAGAGATAGGGGTCTCCCAATTCCTACTCCTCTCTTACTTCCATCCCTAAGGTGGGCTCCTGATGCACTCTAGATTCCTGGTCGCTCAGCCATAGCCCCATTACCACTCCACCCACCACCTCCCCCTAACCTTAGCCTCATCATTGCTCTTAGACTCTGGTCACATCTCATTTCACCTATCACCTGCCCCTTAGTCCCTGGCTCCATCACCTCTTCCCACCATTCCACCTGCCATAGGCCCTCACCTTGCAGCTTTTTGAGCACAGCTACCTCCATCTTGAGGACCTGCTTGGGCTGCTGGGCTGACTCCACCTTGAGGGCCACGTTCTCCCTGGTCAGCAGGTCCATGGCCTCGTAGATCTCACCAAAGCCCCCGCCCCCGATCTTTTTCAGCTATGGAGATGGGGGGAGGTATGATAAGGGACACAGGAATCAAGCTGAGCAGCTCCTCATTTCACCCATTGCTGGGTCATATCCTTCATTGATGGGAGGAAGGGCCATATTTGAATGGGGACCCCATGTCTCCCTTTCTTGCCCCACCTATCAGTGCCCCCACCTCTTTTCCTGGTGCAGGAGATAGCTCAGCCCATTGGTGGAACAGTGCACGGGCACGTGCGCACACACGCGCGCACACACACACACACACACACACACCCAGATATCAGAGTGGGCAGTGGGAAAGGGTATGAGACGGGTGACTCCATGACTCCATATAGACATATAGAAAAAGCTATGTAGAATTCTGAAGAGATAATAGACCGTTGTCAATCTTTTTTCTGGGAGGACGATAAATATCCATGCTCCCCCGTCCCCCACCTAGACTGAACAACCTCTGTCCAAAAAGAAAACCAATTTCCAGAACCTCCCAGCTTCAGGGTGGATCCCCCAGGGAAGCTGGCCCTTCCTAGGGTTGGCAGAATCCTGAAAGGTGTCACTAGAGGGAGACAGTATTTGGGGGAGGGGGCATTTTGGAGAGGGGACTCAGGAAAGGGTGCTCACTGCCCATGCCTATTGCTGAAGCTCATGTCACTTCCTGTGCCCAGAACCAGGGTGAGCCTCCTCTCCGGGGCAGGGGGCACTGTGGGAGCACGTGGGAATGGAGGTTTGGAGAGAATCTGCCCATTGCAAGAGGCAGTGCAGAAGCGATCTGACCCTCTAGGCCCCTTCTCCTCCAGCAGCCCAAGGCAAGTAGTGAGAAAAGGCAGGGGGAAGAACTGTCGTGGAGGAAGAATTGGCAAGGGGAAATGAGCAAAGCTAAGTTATGAAAAGAATTAAAATTTATGTCAAGTCAGAGGCCCCGGGCTCTTGGAGAGTGAGGGTGCTGCTGGCAATAGTGAGGGGACCAAGGAGAAGGTGCTAAGTAGGGACTCTTTAAGAAAGATGTACAGCTCAATTCTCACCTCCTCAGGGAGCGCACCCCTCCTGGCTTGCCTGCTGTCTTCAGAGACCTTGATTGCATCCTGTTGGCTTGTAAGTCATCAGCCACAACTGAGCTTGCTATTGATTGGATGGTGGCTACTCTGATCAGCCAGCCTGTAAACTGACTCTGAGCCTCCTGCATCTTCAAGCCTCCTCTTAGCATTTATTTGGCACTTGGATGCCCAGTAAACATTTAATGGTGGTTGAAATATAGGAATGAAGAGAGGAGGGGGGCAGGGCAGAGCTGAGGACTGAGAGTACCCAGCAGGTTACAACTGAAACCACTCTAGAAAGAAAAAGATGAAGGGAAGATTTAGAAGGAAAGTAGAAGGCTGGATGAGATTTGAAGGCTCCTATGCCCAGGAAGGAGACAGGGAAAGAGGAAGAAGGAAGAACAGTGAGAAACCAGAGTCTCTCTCTACTGAGATGAAAGTTAAGGTCTGACTTCTAAAAGAATTTCAGAGAGAAGTAGGGGTAAATAGGGATAAAAGGGATCAAATATTTGGTGATGGAAGGAAATCTAATTCTAGGGGGTGAACACAAAATATATATACGACATACTGTTGAATTGTACACTTGAAACTTGTTGGATTTTGTTGATCGATGTCACTCCAATAATTTTCAATAAAAATAAAATAAAAAAAAAGAATTTCAGAACCAGGAGGGGACAGACGCAGACTCAAGGGAAGCGATGGCATGTCTTCCTCTGGGGAACTTTAAACTCAAGGGAGATTCTAGTATCTTCTAGATTCCTTTATGGTTTGCTGTGAGAATGGAGGAAAGGCAAGAAGTAGAGGAACAACCACATCTTGGTTCTGTGCTCCAGACTCAGACATAATCTCAGCTCATCCCCAGAGGCACCTGACAACACAGGTGAGGAAGGTCACAGGAGTTGCCGTTTTACACAGAAGGAAACTAAGGCACAAAGAGTTAAGTAAGTTGCTGCAGGTCACATGGCTGGTAAGCAGCAAAGCCAGGTGTCATTTAACCCCAGGCAATCTGAGGCAGAACCACACTCTGAACCAGGACATTATAGGAACAGCTGATCACACTGGGATTAAAAGTGTCAGTGCTGAGATTCCAGCTCAGATCTGCTAGGCTCCAAAACCCTTGCTGGAGACGGTAAGGAGGGAGGAGGGCTGGGGTAGCCAAGACATTTCTAACACCTACTCCCCAATTTCCCAGCATGCCCAGGGTTATTTCTCTACCACCTTCATTTCCAAATTGAGCCTATTTTTCTTTCCTTAGTCTCCCCCTTACCCCCCACCTACCCTTTACAGAACATCCCTGGGACGGGAAGTTGGCTGTCTATACTCACCCACTCACCCAACATCCCTCCTTCCTGGGCCCTACAGCTTGGGCTGACTTATATATCAGGCATAATGGGCACAGTGACTAGGCCCATAATCTTTTTGGGAGGCATGAAAATGTTTTAACATTTTTTAAAATCAGAGAGAATAAATTAACTGTTAGGTCAAAAAGAAAGTTTTAATATATAACATTAATTTATTCCTCTTTATACTAATGCAGTCAGAAAATATAATTTTTAGTACTTTATTATTGAGGAAGAGGCCCAGGAAGGAGATGTGCCCAGGACCCCCGAAAGTCATAATGCAGCCCTGCTCACAGCCCAGTAACAGGAATATTCTCTCAACTTCCTTTCACCAGAACCTATTCCTCCTCTTCTACATTTTTTTCATAATCTCCTCCCCTGCCAAAGGACCTCCCTAAATGGAGGAGAAACATAACACAATAAGACTAGCACTCAAGGAAAACGAAACCTGGTTTCTTGGCCCAGCTCTGGGTGACCTGGGGTGAGTTTCTTAAATTCTGTGGCTTCACTTTTCCTCCTCCATAAATAAAGAGAATTGGAGAGGAATTGGTCACAAAAGACTGTCAGCTCTATCGTCCTGATTCTTGGATGGGCTAATTCTTGGAAAGCAGTGTAGCTCAGTGGCTGTCAGCAGTCAGAAGGACCTGGTTCTATCTACCAGTCATGAGAACTTGGCAAATTAGCTAATCTCTGTGCCTCAGTTTCCACACCTGTGAAACAGGGATAACAGTATCTACTCCACTGATTGTTGAGATAATGTATGTAAGGCATTTTTCACAACATTTGGTGGCAGTAAGTGCTCAAAACAAATTCAAAGTTTTTATTATTCTTGTTTGCTATCCTGATTCTGACAAACCTCGCCTGAAGAAGAATAAAATGTTATTGTTTTTAAATACTCCACCTAGTGCCACTGACCCTCATTTTCTCATGGCCACAGCCCACCTCTGGGCAGCTTGTTCTTGGTTCCTGAGCTCTACCTCATGTCTCTGTCCCATTCCTTATGGGGAGATGGATGAGGAGAGGCATCTGGCACCCCACTCTCTCTAGTTCTCCAGGGGCCTGGGAGGTCAACTGGTAAAGACTGTATGCTTGCCCCCTTTCCCCAACTCCTCCTTGCTATTTCTCTTTCCATTCATCTCCCACCTCCTCCCTCAAAAGGCACAAGTTCTAACCCAAACTCAGTATATGTGTGAACACTATCTTTCTCTCACCTCTTCAAGTGCAAATGGCCTGCCTCCAATCTGCCAGCACAAGAAGCTCTTATGTCAGGGCACCAAGGGTGGGGTCTTGGAGAAAGACTCCTCACTTTGCCATACCTTCTTCCACTGATTACTTCCCTGGCTCCTCTTTCCCCAATTTCTATCCTGTTACTCTCTTTCTCAAGAAGTTTCCCTCTGGGACAAAGCCATCCCCTCCCCTCAGCTCCCCCGCTCCTCCAGCCCTCCCCAACCCCAACCAAAGTCATCTCTGTCAATGCTGCCAACTTTGCACCTATTCCTGGCCCAGCAGGGAGGTTGTTGCCGCAGAGACCTACTGGCACTCAGGCCTCACTCTCCTCTCAGTCCTGGAACCCTGGTGAGCCTCACTCCACCAAACACACACACACACACACACACACACACACACAGGCTTCGTGTAGACCTGACCTGTGTATTCCCTCTCTCTTCCTTCAGGCTCCCCTCCCCAGTGCAGACCCGCAGTTTACACAGTATCATCCCACTATCCTCCCCACATCATCCTGACCCCACAATGATAAGAGACCATTAGAGAACTCTTATGCGACAGAAAGAAATGGGGGCGGGGCAGGGATTGATTCACAGGAGATCTTGCTGCCCAGACACTGTCTTTCCCCTAGCCTTCACGTGTCCTCCTCCCACCCAGACCCAACCCCCGCTCCAAGGAGACACAGACTACAACTCCCAGTAGGCCGAGCAGCCTGAAGTCCTGGGCTGGAGGAGCAAGGCACGCTGGGAGAAGGAGTCTCGCGCGTTGCACCTGCAGCAGGAACCAGTGAGGAGAGGAGAGTGGATGGAGAAGATGGAGTGCGGATGCGGTGGGAGCGTCCTGCAGGGCCTCCTTCCCCGAACCCAACCTTTTCCGCCCTGTGCGGTATCTGAGCGACACATGCTCACTCACTGCCCTTCTCCGTCCTCCGGCAGAAAAAAAGCCACCCCTCCCTCATCCCTCCACCGGGCTCTGCAGCTCCTGCTCCGACTTCCAACCAGGAGCTGTTTCAGGCTGGGCCCGACTAACGTGACCTAGCCCAGAAAGGGGTGAGAGAGGGCGGGGCTGGAGAAGGCACTGGGGGAAAGCGATTGTCCACAAGTGCAGGTAAAAATAATGACCTGCAAGCAGTATGCAAATGATCTCAGGGGCACCTCCCTCTTAGGGTAAGGGCGCTGTGTTTTAACTGGTCTCCAGATCCCCTTCTCCATACCTTCCCCCGCCCCTCCCTCTGCCTCACCGAATCACTCACCACCTTCCAGCGATCCTTGACCACGTAGTTGGCCGGCAGGATGTCGGCCTGCTCCCCTCCCCCGCTCATGTTGGTTTCGTCCTTAAGAGCAGCCGCTAGGCACTGCATCCGCCAGCCGGAGGGTGGGGTGTCCGCAGGGCCTGCCCTGTGGGGGCCATCTACCTGGGGGAGTGGGGAGGGGCTGTAAGTGGGGCGGGCTAGGATCTAGGACCACTTTGCAGATAGGATGGAGAAGAGTTCCATTTAAGCAAGGATCCTCCCAGGGCCCACTGGACAGATGCTCCAGGGGTTACTGGGAGAAGCACTTTGTAAGCACCCCAGTGGAGGTCAGAGGAGAAGACAAATAGTCTCCACAGGAAGGGAGATACAAACTACACACTGGAGATATGAAAACCAGCAACAAAGAGATGAAAAAAAGGAGAGGAAAATGATGTGCGAAGAGGCTGTGGGGAAAGCGTTTCTCAAAGAGAAGTATACTAGCTAATGTGGGGGAGACTTGCTAACCAAGGGGCACACCAGCCTGTGTCCCATGCTTATACTGAGGAGACTTAGGCCAAGTAGGACCAATCTAAGTGACTCAATCTCTTGCCCCCAGCACTCACATCTTCCCTGTGCCACAAAATGCCCAGAGAATTATATATCTGAGGCTTATTGAAAGGGGAGAACGGCTGACCAAGGAGTGACCCTGTGGAGACACACACCAGAGTGACAGAGACAAGCTAACCAACCACAGGAGGTGTGATAATCAGAGAATGAGGAGATACCCAACAGCCCCTCAAGGATGGTGCTGAGAGAAGGGGATGCAGCTACTGACAGGTATACCTCATTCTCAGTGGTGAGCGGAACCACTGCCACAACCCTGGGCTCAAAAAGCAAGGATGAGAGTGATGGGGTGAACATAAGGCAATGGACTCAAGATATGGATTTTAGAGAGACAGCAGCTGTATGGCCACTCAGAGGGAGAGAGTCAAGCTGAACTGGGAGAAATCAAGGGCCGCAGGGAAGTGAGAGTGGCCTAACAGAAAAATGACATGGAGCAGCAGGTCTGCATAGGCATGGAGTGAGAGATCCTCTGACTACACCTTTCTGTGTCTGCTCAGGAAGCAACAAGAAGGAACACAACTCTTGTTACATTAGGATAGATAGGAGTTGGACATCAGCGAGAGTATACCAACTGTGAGGGCTGGGAAAGCCAGCCAGTGTTACCCAGGGATACGCAGGTGTGTCCGCATGTGTATCTGTGCATGTATCCCTCTGTGTGAGTGTGTATATGTCTTTGTCTTTGTGTGTCTGTGTGTCTTTGTGTGCTTGTGTGCTTGTGTGTGTGTCTGTATGTGTGTGTATGTATATGTCTGTACATCTGTGTCTGTGTGTGCTTATGTGCGATATTGTGTCTTAGTGTGTGATATGCATGTATGTAGGCAGGGAGCCAGAAGAAATGACTTTTTGAGATCTCTGTCAATCCAGTACAAGAATGGAACAGGGATCTTCTCTTCTTTTCTTCTGCATTTTTTATAAGCACATTACTCTGCCCTCACAATGACCCTGGAGAGTCACAGATGGAAAGGAGGTCACTCAGGCTGGGATGGGTGGGTGGTGCGGACAGGAGGAAAGTGCCCGAGATATTTATGGATGGAGTGGGAACTCCACAAAGCTGTCTTTCCTTGGGATGGGGTAATTCTCCAGGGCTCCTGTGTCTAGCTATCCTCTAAAGGGGGCAGTAAGGAATAGTGAAGGCATAGAAACAACTTTCAACAGGTCATGATGTGCCATGAGGGACATGTGGAGAAGGAATCTTCATGGAGAGGGACACCTTTTTTTTGTCTTCAAATGATTCAGCTGACTGTCCTCCAATCCACACAACTTCAGAGTATCAAAACTGTGAGGATATCAAATAGACCTCTGTCCTCTTTCTGCCAAATGGCATATGGGACAGGAATTTTCAGGGCAGAGAGGGCAATGGCAGGATGAAGGGAGAGGTAGGGATGAGGGTTCTGGAATAAAGGTGGAGAAGACAGGTGGAGGACAAAATAAAAAAAGCACTTGAACCAGTAGGGAGGGAGCCTTGAGGAGTTGAACAGGGTCACCTCTGTTGAGATTTCCAGTCCTATGATGATGGATTTTGTAGGCTAATGAGAAAATTTGGGGTCCTGTTCCCATTTTATAGATGGGCAAGCCTAGAAGAAAGTAAAAGGGAGAGTGGAGGCAAGAATATAAATGAGGGTTCCCTCCCTTTCCCTATCCACCATCCTTGTTACTCTCTGCCTCAGAGGGATATACTCAGCTCAGACTAGGATTGGATGACATGAACACCAGTAACTTGGCTGCCCCATTACTGCCTCCTCAAGACCCTTTGGGTGTATGGAGGCATGAATATGCAGTGAGGGCTTGTGGAGGAGGTTTTTATGAACATCTTTCAGAGAGTGGGCATGTTTGAGAGTGTGGGGCCAATGATGTGTGTGTGTGTGAAAGAGAGAGAGAGAGGGATATCTAAGTATTTGGGAGCTCCTCGTAGTATGTGAATATAGGCGTTAATATGTAACTATGCAAGGTGTGAGCCAGGTGTGTTTGAGAATCTGGGAGCCCAGGTAAGGAGAGTTAAAAGAGACCAGTGAGGGGTAATAAGAACAGATAAAAAAATGTGTGGGAGGGGGCAGAAGGGAATGGAAGGGACCAGGAGCGACAGGATCAGAGGAGGATGGGTAAGATAGAGGCAGGTGAGACATCATGATGGCAGATGAGAAAGCAGCAACAGGACCACGAGAGGGGTTTCTGGGCACAGCTGAGGGGTGAAGAAGTTGGTAAGAAGGCTAGTGGGAGGAATGGGGGGACTGGGGACAAGGGAGAGAGGTTATGGAGACAGCTGGGAACGACTTGTCAGTGGTGACAGGAGAGTGAAGCCACAAGGACAGGGGACAGAGGTGAGAAGTGAGGAACAAATCCTCTGCAGGGCAGGTGGGAGTGGGTGGGTATGTGGGCTGGGGGACAGGGAGCCAGTCCAGGCCTCAGATGCGGCCCAGGCTGTGTAGGCCAACGTCCCAGCTCAGGCGGAGATGACAGCAGGGAGGGGGCGCTGAAAAAGGCTGCGTTGGGAGGTGAGCCAGGGCCCGAGGCCCAACGAGTCCGAGTCCATAGAAAAAGACCCTCCTCGACCCCCGCCCAGCCCACTGCCCGGCCCCGCCCCGCCTCACCTGCTCTGTACCCGCTGCGGCTGCGGCTGCGGCGGCGGCGGAGGCAGCGGCTTGGGGCGGCGCATCCCCCGGGGCCGGGGCGGGACAGGGACGGGGGCGGCTCAGTGCGGCGCTGGGCGGCCCGCTCCCTCCGGCGGCGGCGGCGGCGGCGGCGGCGGCGGCCTCCCGACCGGGACCATCCCGGCCCGGCCCGGCCCGGCCCCGATCCTCTTCGGGCTACGGCGGCGGCAGCGGCAGAGTGGGGAGCTGCCCACAATGCACTGCGCCGCCAGCATCAGCACCAACCCTGACATCACCGCCCCACCGCCCCGGCTCTTACATCACCGCCCTTTCTCTGACATCACGTTCTACTCTGCTCCTCTCTCCACTTTTTCAGCCCTAGTACTCAAACTGACTCTCTCTCTCTCTCTCTCTCTCTCTCTCTCTCTCTCTCTCTCTCTCTCCCCCCCTTCTTTCCCTTTCCCCCTCCCCCCTCCCGCCCATGGTCCTACCCCAGCTCTTAGGATCTCCTCACTAGTCTCAGCCACTCACTTGATCCCCATCCCCAAGCAGAGCCCCATCACTCCTTACCCAAACCCATAAACCTCATTTGTCTCCATCACCCATTATCTTCTCCACTCCCAGCACGTTCCTATCACTCTTCACCTATCCCCATCAGCCTCAACTGATTTCCTGACTCCATCCTCCGTATGTTCATGTTACTTTCCTCTAAACTCATTCCCCCTCACCTCTACCCATCCTGCGATATGTCCCCATCCCCCATTTCTTCGAACACTACCCCTGACCTTTTAACTCTCGCCTCACCACATATACACACCTTACTTCCTGGCTCAACCTGTCCTTCTCTTTCTTTCTTTGTTTCTTTCATCTATGACAAATTCTGTCATTGTTTATTACTGCTTTCCAAATAAGATACACACTCTTTACTGTGACATTAAAAATTTTTACCAACATGGGCCTACTAAGGCTATTATTACCCTTCTGACAGATTGGATTACTCAACATCCCTCAAACATACTTTGTACTTTGTCTCTCTCAGGTCCTTCCTTCCATCCTCATGCCTTCAATAAGTGCATACTGAACACTTCCAGTAACAACAGTAATAGTAGCAGCAATTATTTACTCATGCCAGACACTGTTCTAACTTTATACATATTAACTCGTTTAATCCTCATAACAACCCTATGAGGTAGGATTACTAATGTTATACCCATTTTATAGATGAGGAAACTAAGACACAGAGATTTGGGTAATTTGCCTCAGATTACACAGCTAACAAGTGGCAGAGATGGAATTCAAACTCTGGCTCCAGAGTCCATGCTCCTAACCAGTATTCTGGGAGGAAGGGTCATTGAGTCTGCAAGAATAATCAGAGGAGGCTTCTCAGAGGAGGTGTAGTTGACTGTCATTTGAAGGATTAGAAGTTTTCCAATTGACAAGTGGGGCCAGGGCAGACAGAGTGTGGGAGAGATTTCCAGGCTGAGAGGACAGCCTGAGGTGAGCTGGGGGTGGGCATGTGCAAAATTGTGAAAGACCTTGTGTGCCACACTAAGAAGATTGGATTTTCTCCATTTAGTTTTTGAAAGTTTAGTGGCTAGTGTGGCGAGCCATCCAGATGCCTCTTCAGAATCTAAGTAGTCATTCCCCCAGCCACCTAGGGTGCTGAAGGCCTATCGGCTGACTCTCTGGGGATTGCCCTTGGCCAAGGGAAATGCCTCACCCAAGATCATGTGCCTGTCCTGGAGCATCCCAAGGCTAATCCATGATCAACCTGTGAGTACAAAGGCCTGACCCCCTCCCCCCCCAACTCAGGGACGGCTCTGAAGGGACATCCCATTTTCAAAACTCCTAATAGGATCAGCTGAAACTTCTGTTGAGAATGCATCAAAACTCAGCTTCCCCTCTGCCCGATGCTGTTTTCTTCACTTCTCCACAGATGTTAGTCCTCAGAGCACTTTTAAATAAGCCTACTGCATGGTTATCTCTGACTCAGAATCACTGCCCAGGGCAGTTGGACCTTCAGACAGGAAATCACTGAAGAATTTTGAGCAGAAATAAGACAGTCTGATCTGAGTATTGGGTTAGAATTTAATGTTGACAAATTTTTTCAATACTTGAAAAATGCTCCTCTACTGTCTTCTAGCTTGCATTGTTTCTGATGAAAAATCTGCAATTATCCTTGTCTTTGTTTCTCTGTATCTAATGTGTCTTACTCCTCTGGCTACTTTTAAGATTTTCTCTACATCACTTGTTTTAAGCTATTCAATTATGATGTGACTTGCTGTAGTTTTATTCAATTTTCTTGCACTTAGGGTTTGTTGACTTTGTGTCTGTGGATTTATAGTTTTCATCAAGTTTGAAAGTTTTTTCATCCATTATTTTCTTAAATATTTATTCTGCCCTCCACTTTCCTTCATAGACTACAATTACCCTGTATATTAGGCTGTTGAGGTTGTCCCACAGCTCATTATGCTTTGTTCATTTTTTCTCCATCTTTTTTCTCACCATGTTTCATTTTGAATGGTTTCTACTGCTTATGTATTTAAGCTTATTAATCTTTTCTTTTGCAGTGTCTAATCCAGTAATATTTCCATTCAACTTAATTTTAATTGTAGTTTACATGAAGTTCAATCTGAGTCTTTTAAAAATCTTTCATGTTCAGTTTTTTTTCTAACTTCTTAAACATATTGAATAGTTATAACTCTTTTAATGTACTTGTCGACTGATTTTATTATCTAAATAATTTCTGAATCCATTTTATTTTTCTTCTATGAGTCATATATTTCTGCTCCTTTCCATATCATAAATTTTTATTGGATGTCAAATATTGTGACATTTTTGCTGTCGAATCTTGGATATTTTTAGATTTCAGTAAATATTCTTGACCTCTGTTCAGAGATGCAATTTATTTACTTGGAAATAGTTTGATCTTTTCAAGGCTTACTTTTGAAGTCTTTGTTAGATAGGACCTGAGCAGCCTCTAATCTAGGGTTAATTTTTCCCCACCACTGAGACAAATCCCTTTGGTATGATTTACCCAATGCTCCATGAATTATGAGATTTTCCACATCAGCTGGAGGGAACAGGTGCTATTTCTATTGAGTGAGCTCTGAGGATTGTTTCCTCTGCTCCTTTCAGATGTTTTTTTTTTCCCCATCTGAGAGTTTCCTCACTCATGTGTGCTCATCAGTCCTTAGCTAACTGTCATGGGGAGCCCTCTGAAGATTTCAGAGCTCTTTCCTACAAACTAGCAGTCTTGGCCTCCCTGGACTCCCCAGCCTGCCTCCTTAGCTCAAGGAAACAGCCAGGTTCAGTCTGGATTCCTCCTGCCTTTAGCCTGGAAACCACAGGCAACATGCTGGGGCAAATGTAGAGCCCAGATGGCTTATTTTCCGTCTTTCTGGGATTACTGTCCCATGCTGCCTGACAGCCAATGTTAAAACATCATTGTTTCATAGGTTCTGCCCAGTTCTTTTGGTCATTAAGCAAAGGAAGGTATACATCAGCAAAATGAAAAGGTGACCTACAAAATGAATATATTTGCAAATCATATATGTTATAAGGGATTAATATCTAAAATATATAAAGAGAAAAAAATAAATAAAATACATACAGAGTTCATACAACTCAATAGAAACATATCAGATTCGAAAATGGGTGTAGGATCTGAAAAGACATTTTTTCCAAAGAAAGCATACAAATGGCCAACAGGTACATGATGAAGTGCTCAACATTACTAATCATCAGGGAAATACAAATTAAAACCACAATGAGATATCATTTCACAATGAGATATCATATCATTTAGAATGGCTACTACTAACATAAGAAATAACAAGTGTCAGTGAAGATTCAGAGAAAAGGGAACCCTGGTGCACGTTGGTGGGATTGTAAATTGCTGCAGCCACTATGGAAAACAGTATGAAGATTCCTCAAAATATTAAAATAGAGTACCATATGACCCAGCAATTCCACATCTGGGCATTTATCCAAAGGAAATGAAGCCACTATCTTTAAAAGATATGTGCACCCCCATGTTCACTGAAGCATTCTTTATAATAGCCAAGACATGAAAATAACGTAAGCGTTTACTGATGAATGAATGGATAGAGAATAGACACACCCACACAAACACACACGGAATATTATTCAGCCATAAAAAGAAGAAAATCCTGCCAGTGTGAGAATATGAATGGACCTTGAAGGCATTGTGCTAAGTGAAATAAATCAGAGAAAGACAAATACTATATCATATCACTTATGCATGGAATCTTAACAAAGAATAACAAATGAATAGGTACAGAGAACAGATTGGTGGGGGTAGGTGAAATGGGTGAAGATGGTCAAAGGTACAAAATTCCACTTATAAGGTAAATTAGTCCTGGGGATGTAATATACAGCATGGTGACTATAGTTAACAATATTGTGTAGTCTATATGAAAGTTGCTAAGAAATTGGAACTTAAAGTTCTCATTGCAAGAAAAAAATTGTGTAACTTTGCATGGTGATGGATATTAATTAAACTTATTGTGGCAATCATTCTACAATATATACAAATATCAAAATCAGTATGTTGTACATCTAAAACTAACACTACTATATAGTAATTATATCTCAATTTTGAGTAATATTCCATTGAATATATGTACCACCGCTTCTTTATCCAATCATCTATCGTAGGACACTTCGGTGCCCCATGATGAGAGTACACACCACTACGTATGAAGTACTCTTGTCCAAAACTGAATTTGAATCTGATCAAACTCTAGATCCACCTCCAATTTACAGGACAGAGGAACACTTTAAGTGATACCACAGGGATATATAATCAGCCAACTCCAGACTGTAGGAAACTGTAAGACAAAAAAAAAAGTGGAAAGAGGCTATGCAAAGGAAACGTTCATTAAAATAGACTTAAAAGATATGTCAACATATCACATATGGATTTTATGTGATTCCTGCTTTTAAACAAATACATTGTAAACATAACATTTGTAAAACAATTGGCGATTTGAACACTGATGGACTATTTGATGGCAAAAAAATCTTGTTAAAAATATTTTAGCTGTAATAATAGTATTGTAGTTACTTTTTTAAAAAAGAATATCTTTTAGAGACATATTAAAATATTTACAAGTGAAATAATATGACCTTGAATTTGCATCAAAATATTACAGTAAGGAAATTGGATATGGGTATAGATGAAACAAGATGGACCATAAACTGAAAATTATTGAATCTCATTTTACTATTATTTTCCATACTTTATTTTTGCCTTCTGAAAGCAGCTTGTATAATTTACATGTCAATAAAATTCACCAGTTGTAAATGTACAATTTAATAATATTTTGTAAATTTATAGAGTTGTGCAATCATCAGTACAATCCAGTTTTAGAACATTTCCATTACCCTCAGAAAGTTTCCTTGGGCCCTCTGCAGTCAATGCCCACTCCCACCACAGCCTCTCCTGGTCTGCTTTCCAACTCTCTAAATATACTTTTTCTGGACATTTCTTTTAAATGGAATCATACGATATGTATTCTTCTGATAGTCTCTGTTAGTTTATAAGTTTGATGTTTTTCCATAACAAAAACAATTTTGTTGACTTACACGATGACTAACATTTGTATAGTACTTTGTGTTTTTATAAAGTGCTTTCACAAACCACATGATTAAGAGGATAACATTTCTTACCAATTTTACAGATGAAGGAATTGAGGCTGAGAGAGCTTAAGGGACATGACCAAGGTCATAGAGCTAATTAGTAACTGAATTAGGATTCCATTCTGGCCTCCTGTAACCTGGTGAGATATTTTCTCCATCATGCTAAACTGCCCACTGCCCTATTCCCGCATTGCATCACTTGGTGCCCCATCCCCGCAACTATTGAGCGAGAGGTCTGAGCTGCAAACCTCACCAACAGTGGATATAGAACCAATCTCAGGGAGTTATTTACCATCTGGAGAAACAGACAAAATATCCCCTCTACTCATTCTCTTTCAGCTCAAGGTGGAGAGGGAAGGCCAGCCACATCAAAGGTATGGACTCAAAGGAGATGGAGGTTTAAGACAAAGAGGCAAAATCAAGATGCTCTATGTGTATATGTGCATGTGTGTTCCTTACTTGTGGGAAGAACTGGAGGGAAGGTGTGAGCATGGATAATGAAGTTGAAGGAGGTTGCCCATCAAGTCATCTGGGGAATGAGATTTCCTTCCTTTAGGTGTGAGTGCATATGTGTGTGCGTGTGTGTCTATGTGTGTGTGTGTGTGTCTGTGTGTGTGTGTGTCTGTGTGTGAGGGTACCTGGAAAGCACTAGTGCATAACAGTGCATACACATTTGCCCCATGGTCCGTGTCTCTGTGGTTGGGCCCATAAGTGGACAGAAATATCCTGAAGTTTCTTTGCCTTCTCTTCATGTCTTTGCATTTTAAAAAATTATTATTGTGCCTGCTCTGTCATCCCATATTTTGGTATTTTAATAGTTATCATTCAAGAAAAATTCAGAAGAAATCTTGGATGATGCTTTCCTCTAAGGAATGAGATTGTGTTTTCAGGTCTCACTTCCTATTGCATACCCTCTTGTTCTATTAATTTTTTTTGTCCTATACGTGTGTTATTTTCATAACATAATGTAGGGGAAATCATTATTACTGGCAAGCACTGGTGTGTTCGTCTGTCTTCCTGAAGATCCTGCTTCTATCAGCTTACTATAGGGCTAAGCAGATTGCAAAGTGATGTCAAATGCAACTTCTCATTTAATCCACTCTTTCATTCAACAAATATTTGATGTTTCCTATATGCCAGTCACAGTTCTAGAAGTGAGGGATATAGCAGTGAACCAACCAGACAAAAATTGCTGCCTTCCTGGGGACTTACGTTCTACTAGGTATAGAAAGATATACACAAAAATAATAAATTGTATGGTACGTGAGAAAAGACAAGGCAGGGAAGGACGGTAAGCAGTTCTGGGGACAGGAGGCTGCCCTTTTGAAGAGGGTGGTCAAGAAAGGTGACATGTGAACAAAGACTTGGAGGAGGTGAGGGAGTGATCCAGGGAGCCAGCTGGGACAAAACAAAAAAAAAATGTTCCAGGGAACAGCAAATGCAAAGGCTCTAAGGCAAAAGCATGGCCAGCAGGCTTGAGGAACACCCAGGAAGCCAGTGTGGCTGCAAGGAAGTCAGTGAGAGTAATGGAGCTGAGGCTAAAGAGGTTAAGAGAGTGACCAGAGCATGTGGGCCTGGTGGGCCACTGTGGGATTTTGGTTACCCTAAATGAGAAGGGAGCCATTAGAGGATTTGAGTAGTGAAGGTCATGACCTAATTAATGTATTCACAGGGTCACTCTGAGGAGTGGAGACCAGACTGTGTAGTACTGAAGTGAGGAGCCTGTGAGGAGACTGTTGTGAGAGGTGGTGGCGGCTCGGACGAGCATGGCTGCCATGGAGATGGTGGGTGGGCGTCGGAATTTAAAAATCTTTTAGAAAGAAACGACAGGAGTTGCCGATGGATTGGATGTAGGGTTTGAGAAAAAGAGGAGTCAAGAATGATTCCGAGGTTCTGGGCCCAAGTAGCTGGGAAAATGGAATTGCCTTTGGCTGGCATGGCGAAGACTGGGGGTCGGCAGGGAGCGAAGCGGGTGAGGTGAGAAGGACCATGAGACCCTCCGGGACAAGTTTGAGTTCAGAAGTCCAGGTGCGGTGGCTTCACATGGGTGTCCTCACCCATCCTCCCAACTCCTCCGCATTTCTCAGGTGTAAGCACTCGGGCACCAGAACCCCGCGCCGGCCGGCCCGGGTCACGTGGCTGCGAGCTGGCGCCCTCTGGCGTGAGAAAGTGAGCGGTGGCAGTGGAGATGGCGACCTGGGCCGGCGCGCGGAAGCGCGGGGAGCCTGGGCCGCCGGGCGAACCGGGGCGCCCGGCCCTGTACTTCTGCGGGAGTATCCGCGGCGGACGTGAGGACCGGGAGCTGTACGGCCGGATCGTGTCGCGACTGCGGCGCTTCGGGACCGTGCTCACCGAGCACGTGGCGGCCGCCGAGCTGGGCGCGCGCGGTGAGGCCACGCGGGCGCGGGGCGCGGGCTGCCGGACCGGGAGGGGTCAGGTCCCCGCCCCTTCACCGAAGCTGCCCTCAGCCCAGGAAAGGGGGGCATGTCCCGTACCGCTGCGGTATGAGCCTAGTCTCCGAGCTCAGTTATTATCCCAGGGTCTGGTTCCTTCTTGGAGAACTTTCTTCTGCTCTTTCCAGGGGCGTTTGTAGGGCGGGGCAGGATGGGCGGGGATGGGGCTGCTGTGGTTTCCACGTCACCTGCTGGCATCTTCTCCCCAAACTAAGACGAAGCTAACCCTCCTGCTTCCCGCTTTGCCACCAAGGTATCTGCCTTCTCTTAGACCCCACAGAACCCAGCTCTCTCCAGCACCACCACCATCTCTTTCAGGCCTTCTGATCAGGTTCTTACTAATGTGTTCTGCTCTTGGCTGTTGGGTCTTTTTTCTTCTTCTTCTCGGTTTTATTGAGGTATAATTGACATATAGCATTGTAAACGTTTAAGGTGTACCTCATGAGGACTTGACCTACATATATTGTGAAAGGATTACTGCAATAAATTTAGTTAACATCCATCATCTCATATAGATACAAGAAAAAAGAAAAACTATTTTTTTTCCTTGTGATGGGAACTCACTCTTAGGATCTACTCTCTTAACAGCTTTCAAAGAACCATCCATACACCATGGTAATTGTAGTCATCATATTACATCCACAGCACTTATTTTTCTTATAACCAGAAGTTTTTCCCTTTTGACCTTCATCCAATTTCCCCACCCATGCCCCCATCCTACACCTCTAGTAACCACAAATCTGATCTCTTTTCCTAGGAGTTTGGGTTTTACTGTTTGTTTTTTAGATTCCATGTCTAAGTGATATCATACTCTGTCTTTTTTTGTCTGACTTATTTCACTTAGCATAATGCCCTCAAAGTCCCTCAAATGTTTTCCCAACTGGCAGGATTTTCCTTCTTTTTCATGGCTGCATAATATTCCATTATATATGTACCACAACTTCTTTATCCATTCATCCACCCATGGACACTTAAGTTGTTTCCATATCTCAGCTATTGTAAATCATGCTGCTGTGAACATGGGGATGTATATATCACTTCAACATAGTGTTTTCATTTCCTTTGGTTATATCATCAAAAGTGGGATCATATGGTAGTTCTATTTTTAACTTTTTGAAGAGCCTCCATACTGTTTTCCATAGTGGCTGCACCAATTTACATTCCTACCAACAGAGCACAATGGTTCCCTTTTCTCTACATCCTCACCACCATTTCATATTTCTTGTCTGATGATAGCCGTTCTAACAGACGTGAAGTGATAGCTTATGATGGTTTTGATTTGCATTTCCCTAATGCTTAGTAATGTTAAGCACCTTTTCATGTACCTATATATCTTCTTTAGTAAAATGGCTATTCAAGTCCTTTACCCATTTTTGATTGGATTATTTTTCTTGCTATTGAGTTGTATGAGTTTTTATATTTTTTGGATATTAACGCCTTATCAGACACATAGTTTGCAAATATACTTTCCTATTGTAAGGTTATCTTTTTGTCTTGATCATTTCTTTTGCTGTGCAGAAAGCTTTTTAGTTTGATATAGTTCCACTTGTTTTTTATTTTCCTGCTTTGTGCCAAAAAAACATTACCAAGACCCATGTCAGGAGCTTTTTTCTCTGTGTTCTTCTGGGAGTTTTATGATTTCTAATCTTACATTTTTAAATCTTTAATCCATTTCAAGTCCATTTTTTTGAGTGGTGTAAAATAGAGATCTAGTTTCATTCTTTAATAAGTGAATATCTAGTTTTCCTGGCACCATTTATTGAAGAGACAGTTTTTGTCAAGTATTGACTCCCTTGTCAAATATTAGTTGACTGTATATACATGGGTTTATTTCTGGGCTCTCGATTCTGTACCACTGGTCTGTGTGTCTGTTTTTAGGCCAGTACCATACCGTTTTGATTATTGTAGCTTTATAGTATGGCTTGAAATCAGGAAGTATGGTGTCTCCCTACTTGTTCTTTCTCCCTACTTGTTCTTTCTCTTTGCTTTGGCTATTTGGGTGGGATCTTTTGTGGTTTCACATAAATTTTAGAATTGTTTTTTCTACTTCTATAAGAAATGCCATTGGAATCTTGATAGGGATTACACTGAATCTGTAGATGGCTTTGGGTAGTATGGACATTTTAATAACATTAATCCTTCCAGTCCATGGACACAGGATACCTTTGCATTTATTTGTGCCTTATTCAATTTCTTTCATCAGTGCCTTGCAGTTTTCAGTGTAGAGATCTTTTACCTCTTTGATTAAATTTATTAAGTATTTTATTGCTTTCGATGCTATTGTAAATGGGATTGCTCTCTCTTTCAGATAATTGTTAGTGCTGAGTCTTTCTAAAACATGGTTTTGATCAGTTGATCTGGAATCTCACTGACTCTTCTAGTTTATTTGAAAATCGTGCCTAGAACTCTTGGACTTCTCAGAAAAATTTAAGTAGTTCCCCTTGCCCTACCCAGGAGCAGAGCCAGGATTTGTGAGACTTAATGCAATTCTGGGAGATCGCTTTTAAAAAGACAAAATCATGAGATTGCTAGGGCATTGGAAAGGGCCTGTGCATGTAAAGGACCTTGAAGCTTAAGATTTGTTGGTTTCACAGTATGTCCGCCCCTGCCTGGTGGTTCTCGAACTTTAATCTGAGGGAGTTTGTTTAAAATACATATTCTCATACAGTAGTCTGAGATGAAGCTTTGGAATCTTTTTAACAAGTTCTCCAGTGATATGGGGACTGTAAGGCTGTGAGCCTTACAGCCCTAATGAACAATGTTTAATCAAGCTGGAACACTGAGATCCTTGCCCTCTGACCCCGCTATGTCTCTCCTACTTTCATTCCCACTACCTCCAACTCATGCAGTGGTTCTCAAATTTTGGTGGGTATGAGAATCACCTGGAGAGGGCTCATGAATCGCCTGGGCTCAGACACCTGGGTCTTTGTAGTTTTATCAAGTTCTCAGATGATTCTGGTACCCACCAAAGCTTGAGAGTCACTCTGTTAGGCATTATTCTAGTCTTTCTCCATCCAGTCCTTGCTCTTGCGTGCCTTCTCCCAAACCAGGGATGTTCTTCCTCCTTCTCTCCAACTCTCGTCACTATGACCCACAGTTAGTCCTTCCCTCAAGTTCATCTGTATCATTCATCTGGTCCTAATCACACATGCTAGCTTGCATAGGATTGAATTTTTCTTATGGCTACTCCATTCCCTCACTCCTTTTCATGGACTCCAAGTGTTGGGCAGGCCCTTGGACGTCATCTAGTACATCTCCGAGCGCCCCGCCAGGGTGGATATGGGGGTGGCACAGGCAGAGAAGAGATACTAAGTATTGAGGACCAGGGTGGGGATACAGCCTTGACCAGCTTTCCTTCAACTACAGAGGAAGAGGCTGCTAGGGGAGACAGGCTCATCCATGATCAGGACCTGGCCTGGCTGCAGCAAGCAGATGGTGAGTGGCCCTTCTTCCTCCCTAGGAACTCCTCTGGAGTGTTAGATCCCCTGAACGTGCCTGGCCTCCCCACCTAGGACTCCCTAGAGCCCCCTCCTCACCACACCCACTCCATCATCTTTCCCTTAAAAGCCAGTATTGAGCCTCAGTCTCATCTTTCTTCCTAGTGGTTGTGGCTGAAGTGACCCAGCCATCCTTGGGTGTAGGCTATGAGCTGGGCCGGGCCGTGGCCCTCAATAAGCGAATCCTGTGCCTATTCCGCCCGCAGTCTGGCCGAGGTGAGAACTTCAAGCCTTGGATGGCAACTCCTTCCCTCCCTAGCGTTTTGAGGACTCAGCCCAAAGCCCTTTCCTTGGGGGTCTCTGACGAGTACAGTAGCTACCCCCAACAAGGGTTGGGGAAGGGAGCAAAGAGGGTGGAGGGTGGAAGAGAGGCATCTTCACCTTATTCCACCTTCCTAGTGCTTTCAGCCATGATCCGGGGAGCAGCAGATGGCTCACGGTTCCAGGTGTGGGACTACAAAGAGGGAGAGGTGGAGGCCATGCTGGATCGATACTTTGAGGCTGATCCTCCTGAGCAGGTGGCTTCCTCCCCTGCCCCAACCGCTTGACTTAAAACCCACTTTATTAAATAATTCTGATCCCAGACTCTGCTCTAGTACCATTCCTGCCTCTTAGCCCCAATACCAAATTAAAAGGTATGTTTATAATCCTAACTTTTATGTGTGCTATGGCAGGGCAAGTCCTCTGTAATATCCTCTTCCCACCCCACTTCACTTCAAGTTGTAGTGAGACCCTTTAAAAATATGTAGTTCCCCGAAAGGAGGACGCTTCCTAATGCCCTCAAGCTCCTGTCAGAAACATTCAAGAGTATAAGGGAAGGCCAGTAGTGGGGGATGGCCTCTCTCCTCTAATGCTGGGGCTGGGGCTGGGGCTGTGCCTGGCCCTGTACCATGTGAACCTTCACTTCCCTTTATCAGCTTAGGTCAAATGAGCTGCCTTTGGGCGCTAATGATAGAAGAGGCTGGAGGTCTAAAAGAAGCTATAAAGAATGAGGGGTCTGAGTGTGAGGAGTAAGGCGGCCTCCGGGAAGGACATCCAGCCTGATTCAGAGAAGCATGTGGGAAAAGCTTATTCAGCAAACAAAGGGTGCTGCAGATGCAGCAGACTGCCACCCCCGGCATGACAGCTCTCAGGCAAACCCAAGCCCCTCAGCCCCACAGCTCTGGGGCGGCTCCAGGGGCTCCCTGGACCCTGCCCCTCAGTCGTAGGCCTCCTCCTCCTCCTCCTCGTCACCAAAGAAGAAAGTCTCTCGGTCCAGATTCTCTGACTCCTCATCATAGGAGAAGCTGTCGTTGTCCAGCTCTTCATCAAACTCATCCTGCTGCCACTCGGGCACGTCATCCTCATCATCCTCTTCCTCCTCATCCACTTCCAGCCCTGAGGAGCCCTGGGGCCTTGGGGGAGAGCATGCCACTCAGCCCCAGAGGAAGCCTGGCATGTCCCACCCCCTCCATGGTTAGGCCCACCTGACTTACTGACTGCCAGGCACGTTGGACCCTTTCGCCTCCCGGGCCTCTAATGATGGACTCTGGAGACCAACCCGGAAATCCTGGCAAGGAGACAGGAGGATGTGCAGAGTAGGAGAGTTGAGGCCTCTAAGTCTCTTTGCCCAGCATTCCTTCAACCAGTGTTGTCTGAGGGCCTACTAGGTGCCATGCCCCTGGCAGGAATGCTCCCACTTGCTCTCCCTCCCTCACCACAGCACCTCACAAACCACTGTCTTGTGTAATTTAACTCGGAGGTGGTCTCCAGAGACAGGACGCAAAAGTGAGGCATACCAGCCCTGTGCTTCAGGAGTTTACAGTGTACATTCGTCTTTTCTGCCCAAGTTACCAGTCTGTAAGCTCCCTAAAGGCAAGACTCATAGTTTAGACTCAACATCAGTGTATTAGAACTGGAAAGAACCTCAGAGATCCCTTACTCTAGTGGACCCTAATCCCCTGGCCCCTACTCCTGGGATTATGAAAAAATTCACCAGGTGATTCTGATGAGCAAGCAGCTGGCCAAATACCCTTGATCAAGACCTGAGCTAACTCCTTTATCTTGTAGGCAATGCTACATGGTTATGTGGCTGGCTCCAGCAGCATCCAGGAGGACACTGGGACACATACCCAGGTCTCTGAGCATCTGTTTACTCACACTGCCTTTCCTTCTGGATGCCCCTAGGGCAGGGGCTGTGATGGGCACAGGAGGTCCAGGGTTGGGGCGCCATACCTGAGTGGAATGCTGCAGGATAGCAAGCAGCCTTTCCTGGATCCGCCGGAGCAGCTCCAGGCCTGTGTTGAGGCAGTCTGCCCGCAGGAGGCGCAGGGAGGAGGCCAGGTCTCTGCACCGCAGCAGGGTCTCCTCTGCAGAGGGGGCAGCGCATAGGGACTCCCTCTCTTTTTTCACCCCTTCTATTCCTTCCTTCAACAAACACCTCCTGAACATCTACCAAGTTCCACCAACATCTACCAGGCCCAGATCTAGACACTCGTTCTGTGGGTTTACGCTCTAGTGGTAGGGACAGATCATAATCAAAATGTCAGATTAAGATCTGTGCCCTTAGGCATTTATTTACAGCATGTACTGTATAACTCCAACACAGAATTTTAAAATGCCAATGGCCTACAGTGATGAGGCTTTGAATTAGGAAGAGGAAGAGGACAAGAGTGAAGGTGGGGAGCTGGGGTGGGGGCACTGTTTTGCATACCTGTTGGGGTGGGATGTTCAGGGGAGAGGAGGGACCAGGCCTCACCTAGGAGGATCTGCAGGGCATTGGTGTGCAGCTCCAGGTTCTCAGTCTGCTGCTCCACCACATCCATGTGCTCTGTGTCCTGGTTGTAGAAGCTGTACACGCAAGCATAGGCCAGCACCTAGGCGGGCCCAAGTCAGGCTTCTCCCCTCTGAGGCATGGCACCTGACCTCCTACCTGCTTCCTCCTCATTCCCCCATCCAGGTAGGTCAGAGGAAAGCATCTAGCCCACCAGACCCCCTTGACACATCCTCTCCTCCCACTCCCCGACCCAGCACAACCTTTCGAGCCTGCTCAAGTCCCCGGCAGGCATCACTGAGGAAGGTGAAGGATTTAGGTGGGGGCACCTCGTGGATGGCAGATAGACGGTTCCGCAAGTTCACAGCAAACTCCTGTGCAGAGGTAGGTGGATCGGTGCCAGCACCAGCAGCCCTGCCTCATGCAGTCGGAATAGCACCCCTCCAAATGGGACCTTTGGCCCCTCCCTGGCCATCTGCCCCAGCCCTGACCTCACCAACACAACTCTTGCCTCCCCACTCACCCGGGCTTGGTGATGGAAAGTACACCTCTCATTATAGTCTTGAAACCGCTTCTCTTGACGAGCTGCCTTGCTTACCTGTAAGGACATGATAAGAGGGCTACTGTGTTTTGTTGGGACACAACAGTGCTCACCAGACTAGCTATTATTCATTCACAGAGGGCTTTTGACACTTTATGCAGATTTTTTCATTTAATTCTCAGAACCCTGTGAGGTAAGACATATTATTACCCCCTTTTAAAGATGAGGATGCTAAAGTATGGACAAGTAAACTGACCCAAAGCCACACACTAAGCAGTGGAGCCAGGCTCTGACTCAAGAGTCCTTGCTTTTCTCTACTCTGTCCTGCTGTCCTGAGAATGACCAACCCACCCCAGCCCTTCTGTAGCCACCTAGCTGTGAGAAGTCCCACTTTGGAGCTGAAGGTCCCTATACACAGACCTCCCAGGACAGGATTCCAGGTACGTATAGGCCTAGGTAGCGTCTGTCTTCTCTCCACTGAGCCTTTGTCCCCAAAATTGTTTGGCTGCTCTGGACACACAGCCCTCTTTGCCCAGGGCCTGTCTCATCCTGGTTGCCCTTGGGCCTCTACCCTCCTCCCAGTGCCTGGCCCCTTACCATGGCAGAGCAGTTGTAATAGTCTTTGTGATTTGGTTTCCAGGACTTGAGGCAACGCCAGCAGAATCCATGGTTGCATTTGGCACAGGTCATGCTACGGAGGAAGCTAGATGGTCAAAGAGTTCCTGCCTCTGGCCAGGGCCACTCCAGGAATGCCCATAGCCTGGACATGCCACTAAAGATGCTCCTAGCCCTTCCATGTCTTTAGTCTCCTAACCTTACCCATCCCTACTGAATGCACCCTTGCTTCTGAATTCTCCCATACAGTGTAGACTTGGAAGTGGGGGAAGGAGCTATAAGATCCTGGAATCACTTGAAGAGTGCCATATGAGGGTAGTTGAGTAACTGCCCTTGTTGCTCAGCTTTCTGGTAAGCCCCATTGCCCCTTTCTTATTATTACCAGGCCTCTTATCCTCTCCTGTGCCTGCAGACTCCCCCAGGGTCCACAGTACCCCCTTCTTACTGCAGACATCCCTCATTCTTCTCGATGGGAGCCTGACAGCTGGGACAGCGCTTAGAGATGAGCTTGGCCAGGTGCTTGCTCTGGGCCTCCACACTCATGCCATCATAGTAGCCGCCATCATCGACCCACTGAGACATATGGCCACAGCTGGCAGGGTAGTGTGCCTAGAATAGGAGGAGGTGGTGAGGACACAGCCCAGCCTTTACTAAGGGCAGCCCTGCTGGTATGTGTGGGAGAGAGGGAGGGAGGCAGGTCCATTTAGAGACCACAGGAACTCAACTGGCAGAGGATGAGGATAAGGTAGAATCTGTGCGTGTGTGGCAGGGTGGGGTGCTGACTAGGGAGGGGTATGGAGCCTGGCTCAGTATCAGGGCTGGGCTGGGCACCCACCTCAGGGAAGCTACAGTTGAAGCAGGATGCCCAGCCACATTTGGAGCAGGTGGTCCCACAGCCCAGGCCCTGGCGACACAGGATGCGATCGCAGCCCTGGGGGTTGGTGCACCAGGTCAGGTTGGAGCAGCTTTCTACGTAGCCACGCAGGAGGGCCTTCTCGTACTATAGAGACACAGGTGCACCAGGTGAGGGCCTGGATCTCCAGGATGCCACACCTCCAGGACCCCTAGCACCCCGTATGTCAGCCTATTCCCTGGAGCCATCCCCTCTTGCTATGCACTGGAGCCTCTTTCAGGGGAGGGGATACCTTAGAGATGACCTCTGGTGAGGAGACGATGGCACGAATGAAGGCTCCAGTGGGCTGCGCAGGGCAGTCGGCAATGGGGCAGGTGCAATTCAGCACAAGGTTCTGTTCGATTCGCGTTGTCAGATATTCATTCCAGCAAGACTGGGAGTGAAAAGGAGGGGCTGCTAAGGGACAGTGTGAGGGCAGCACAAGATGGTGTCCTGGTCACTAATCTAGCAGTTTCCCCGACGACGCAGAAGGCCAGAGACAAGCCTGCTTCTACATCGATTTCAAAAGTGACACTAATCTTCCTGGCTTCCAAGGATTTTCCCGGCATTGGCCCAAATTACAGTTTTCTTTGAGGATGTGTGGGCCAGGAGAGCAGCCTTATTATAATTATTGTTGGTATGGACTGGGAGGGAATGAGTAAAGAGAATTTAAAAAAGAGAAAGAAAAAGAAGAAAGACTCAAGTTCTAAGAAAGAACTGGAGAGAACAACAAGGCCAGAGATAGGTCAGAAAGGTGGGTCCTCTTCTCCTCACTGAGTGGCTGGCCTTGGAAACTGGAAACACAGCTGTGGCCTCTCCTTGTTCCATTTGCTCACATCAATGCCTTTCTTGAGGCTCCCACCCCCACAGACTCAATTTCTTCTCCACAGAACCAGACTTGCCCACTGCATCTCCCAAATCCTAATCAACGGCACTACCGGTCTCCCAGCCCCGGTGTCGTCGGAACCTTCACATCTCTTGAATCTTGAATCCTTGTCTTGCGCCCTTGTCACGGCCCCACCCTAAACCAGGCCATTATCCTATCCACCCCTAAACTGCTGCAGGAGCCAGTCCCGATAAATGGTCTTTCTACCTCCATCAAATCTGCTTGGTTTATGCATGATCAGCATCCCAAGTCTCTTAAAATACTCCATTAGCAACCTCTTCCCTTACACTGCCGATGGCCAGCTGAGCTTTCCAAAATGATGCATTTAACCCCCAGGAGAGCACATGTATCACTGTTATTAAAGCTCCAGGATAAATGGAAAGCACTTTCCTGGAAGTACTAAACTAAACGAAACAAACTTCTTTTTATGGTGAAACAAACCCAAATAAATTGAGAAGTTGGATGTAAAATTCCTGTATTTCTGAGATAAAACAGAGGAAATTTCTCCAAATTCAGACTGCACAATTGCAGGCACACAGGCACAACAGGATCCCTCACAGCCACAGAAGACAAAGACCCAGCTGACCATCTCATTTTGGAGCTGCTCAACTCCCAGAAGGAGCCCCTCTGCTTTGGGCTTGCTCTTGGTTCTTGCTGTTCCCGCTGCCCAGCGCAACTAGAATTTGGTCTCCAGCCTGTGCGCCCCCTCTGGCCCTCTGCCAATCCCACCTGCTACTCAGGCTCACTCTGGGAAGCCGCCTCCAACTGCTCCAGACCCCAGGATTTTCCTGCTGCGAGTTCTCCTGCATGTCATTTATACCATTCAGCTGTGACTTATTCATAAGCTTCTCCCTGTCTGGGACCTGTTCAATTGGCCTGTTTTTCTTAGTGGCAGTTTCAGGCTCCCTGTCTCCATCTCTCTACAGGGTGCGGGTGCCCCAAGCTCAGTGCTTGGGCCTACTTTTCTCTCCCTGAGTGATATCAGCCCGGCCTCTCCACTTAATTCTGAACTCAAAAACCCACTGTCCACATGCCATTCACACAAAGGTGTCCAACAAGCAGCTCAAACTTCATGGTCACAAAAGACTGAGTTTCCCGTCAAAAACCTGCTCTCCACCCTTAGCCCCAGCCCAAGCCCCAGCATGTCCCCCAGTTCAGTAAAAGATGACACATCCCATCCACCCAGATGCTCAGGTAAAAAAACCAGGAATCAGCCTCGATTCCCTAGTCCTAAGACCCCACTTCTAATTCCCCCAAGCCCTGTCAGCTCCACCTCCAAATGCAGTCCAACCCATCCACTCCTCTCTTCCCCGCTGTCCCTAGGCCAAACGACCACCTTCTCTTGCCGCTTTGTACAACAGCCTCCGAACTGGTATCCCTGCTTCCACTCTTGTTCCGTCCAAGCCTTTTCTCCACATAAAGTGATCCTTTCAAAAATGTAAATCAGATCATATCACTCCTCTGCTTAAAACCCACCATGGCTTCCCCCAAAGTAAAACCCACTGTCTGCCAATCCAAACCCAATCGGGCCCCTGTCCACCGCCCAAATCTCCTCTCCTACTGCTGTCCTGCCGCTTCACTGTGTCTGTCTTTGCTCTTCCCTCTGTCCACCACATTCTTTTTCCAGACATCCACCTCCTCAGAGTGGCCTTCCTCAAGCTCCCCAGTTGAAAGTCCCTGAAAAACCCCTCAGCCCACTCCTAACCCATCACTTCCTACATGACCCTACAATATTCTTTTCCTTGCACTTATCCTAAGTGTGGAGGGAGGGCCCTGGAGTGAGACTGCCAAAATCCAATCCTGACCTTGGCAACTTCCTACTCCCAGTGCCTTTATCTGTAGTCTGTAAAATGGGGATAGTAAAAATACCTACCTCATAGAACTAGGATGGGAATTAAGATAACACATGTGAAACAGCATAATGGCCCAGAGTGAGTTCCTGTAACAATTAGCTGCTGTTATGATGAGCACTTGGGTCATTGCTTACTTGGACTTTCCCACACCCTCATTCAGCACCTAGTGCTGTCTATGCACACAGAAAGTCCATGACAAATTAGTTGAATGAAAAAAATGGAAGTGTCAAGGAAATAATTAAGAACCTGTAAAAAAAGAAAGCATAGGCACCTATGGGAGAAGAGTAACTTGAAGCCAAGCAAAAGGGAAGGAGAAAACGTGCTGGTATACATGCATGCAATGCACATGTCCCAGATCACCCACTACTGGGAGACACTGTTGGGAGGCAGCTAGAATTCATTGCAACAAGGGTGCTCATCCTGTTAAGCTGAAGTATGCGGGCTTGGTATCAGTTTTAAAAACTGTGAGGCAGGGAATCAGACAGTCAACATTCTGGTTCCCTGTGCCTCAGCCCCCTCCTCTCTGACTTTGAAGACTAAGTACTTACTCCCCAACCTCCAGCTTCCTATGCTTCTGCTTTGCAAGTCCTGCCTTTCTATAATTCCCTTCTACTTTTGTGCTATTTTCTGGTTTACAAAATCCCCTTTTATTTTTGTATTAAATGTGAGTATATATAAAAGAAGTGATGATGTTCTGAGATAAAGAGACTTGAATGGTGAAATGGAAATCATAAACTATAGTCATCACCAATTTAATACTTCTCATTTACAAAGCACCTTAATGTATATACTGTGTGTGCATGCACACATGTATAACAGTAGTTCTCAAACTTGGCTGAACAATGGAATCACCTGAGGAACTTTTAAAGCTTCAAATGACTGGGTTTCACCTGCAGAGATTCTGATTTAATTGACCTGGGATACAGTATGGGCAACGGGATCTTTAAAAGCTCCTAGTAATTATAATATGCAGCAAAGTTTGAGAACCACAGATGTATATCGCTGGATCCTAACAACCACTTTTCAGAATGTCAAGGCAGATGACAAAAGTTTAAGAGGGACCAAGAGACTTGTCCAACATTACTCAGGGTAGGAAATGGCAGCACAGGGGTTAGAACCAATAGTTTCCAAGGAATATGTTCAAGTGCAAAGTCAGGACATGAGAGAAGCTGGCAGGCCTCACCTTGCAACAGTAGTGCATGCAGCAGAGAGAGGGCAAGTCATCGTTGGGCTCCAGGGGGCTGACACAGACAGGACAGTGGTCTGGGCACGTGGGGGCAGCCTGAGCCTGGGGCACACACAATCCAGCCGCCAGCAGCAGTGGCTCGGGGTTATCACTGTAGCTCTGCAGCAGCTGTTCGGCGCCCCAGTGAGAATGAGCCAAAAGGTGCTGAGCCACGTCTGGCTCTAAGTTCAGCATCTCCTGCACCTGCCGCACTGTCTGCTCCATCAACCCTTCCACCTCTTGGGGGCTCATGGTACGGCCTGCAGGCAGCTGAAGAGAAGCCAGGGCGGCCAAAGCTTCTGGGCTTAGGGAAAAAGAAGAGGCAGTTGTCAGTCTCCCTACCCTGCTTATCCAACATACTAACTGAACCCCACATTGGCCCCAGCTCCCCACTTGCATACCCCTGTGTCTGCTTGCTTAACCAGCCTGAGGATAAACACCCAAGCCAACTGTCAAAGCAGGGCCCTCCACAGAAGCATCTGTAGGTGCGGGGGTAGGGCTGTTTGACACAATGATTGGGAGCACTAGTGGACAGGAATCTAGTGGACAGGGGTTAGGATACTAACTGACCTACAGTGGATGAGACAGTCCCATTGTAGGTCCCATCCAAAAAGCTACCAGCATATCTGGTGAGAAAGTGTAGTCCACAGCCTTACTAAAGTGTGGTCTGTGGACCAGCAGCACAGGTATCACAGGGAGCTGTACTGAATCAAGATCTGCATTTTAAAAAGATCCCCAGGTAATGTTATATATGTGAAAGTTGGAGAAAGATGACTCTAGAGAACTCATTTTATACGCAATGCAAATGGCAGGCATCAAAGCAGTGCTGGAACAACTTCTGGTGAACTGGATCTGATGTAAAAAGCTTTACCGGAACAGCTAATTAGGGTATCCCTACGGCAAATCCCTCTGTAGAACAGTCTTCCCAAAACCTAGAGTTTGTATATTTCACTGAGCAGAATGCATAGTTAGCACTCAACACATACGGCATAATATTTCATATTTGCTTAGAATGAGAGAGATATATAAAGGAGCTTACATGTCTGGGTCCCTTGCCTATAGGCTGGCTCTAGGAGGATGGGGACAGCAAAGCCCTTGATTAGAAAGGAAAAGAAGGGGGTGACGGCACTAGTAAGGTGAATGAGGATGATCAAAATGGGGAAAATAACAGGAAGAGGGAAAATGGGGTTAGATAAAGAAAGAAATGAAGTGTTTCTCCACAAGAGAGCCCGGCTTTGGCACTATGACCCCTTCCAAGTTACTGTGGTGCCATCTGTCACAGGGAGCCCACCCCTCTCTCCTGGCCTAGAGCCCTTGCAGCAGGGAGATGAGGCTGGGGGTAGCTACCTAGGCTTGGAGGTCTCGGTGGTCTGGCTGCCACAGAAGGGGACCTCTGCCTGACCCCGGCAGGGACCCATGGGCTCTGGGGTAGCATACATCAGGATCTGGGGCCGGTCATCACGCCGTTCCACATAGCCCTGACCCAGGAGGTGCAGGATGCAAGAGAGGACATCTGTACTGGTACAGGCCACACCCCCAGCAACAGCGCGGCCCAGACTTCCAGGGGGGTTTGGACCCTTCTGCCAGGCCTCTAGCACCTGAACAGGAGGAAAGAAAACAGGTAGGCTACTTTTACCTAGAGGAGCCAGTCTGCCTGGGTTCAAAGACAAGCTCTGCTACCTAACAGCTGTGTGACTATGGATAAGTTACTCTCTCATGCCTCATTTTTCTTATCTATCAAATGGGGATGATGATGATAATGATAATAATAATAACCACCACCTATCTCACAGAACTGTGTGGATTAAATGACTTAATAATGCAAACTTAAATTTAGGGCCTGGCACATGGTAAACATTCATGTCTTGTCTCTATCTTCAGTCTACCTGCCCTGTCAGAAATAGAAAACCCAGACAGAAACATAACCCTTTGAGTTCTCATACTAAGAGAGTTTACCTTCCCTTGGGGTGACCCCTGGCTCCAATCTCCAACCCTAAACATAACTCCCTCCCTCTCCCAACTTCATGGTCTCCTCTCAGCCTACCAGACAAACCAGCTGATCAATGTGGAGGCCCTTTTCCCCATGGGCTTTGAGAATACGGACAAGAAGACAGCTCAAGAGGTTCCTCTTCTGTTCCAGGCTTCGGCCCTCATCCTTCTCTACGTTCAGGTACCTCTGGGGAGGTATCAGCCAAAGGGCCTCCCTACAGGGCTGGAGCCCAGGTTCATGAAGCCGCAGCACACCTGGAATGTACTCTCAGTCAATACCCAAGAAGGGGAAGGAACAGATAAGTGGAGGTAAAGGGGACCCCAATCTCATTCCCTATCATACCACTCCCCACCCTGAGAGCCCCATCCCCTGTGAGCATGGTCTCAGGTTAGCTCCCATTGACCTACCCCCATGTGGAATGTCCTGACCCTCATGCAGGGTCAAAGGGCCATTCTCAGAGGTGAGAGGCAGAAGTGCCTGGAGCAGTAGCTCTGGGGTGAGGTCAGAATTCTTCAGCAAAGTTTCTACTGACACCTCCTGGTGAGGAGAAACAGCCATCAGAAGGAGATAGTCAAGGGAAAAGAAAATAAGAGGGAAGAAAGAATGGAAGGACAAACAGAGTTAGAAGAACAGTGGCAGACAGGGGGAAACAGAAAATAGACAAGAGGCTGAGGAGCTGAGGCACCTCTGTCTGATTGAAAGTCAATAGCAGCCACATCTGCACAGTAGACACATGCAGGGTCTGGTCCCCAAACTGCAGCTCAGCCTGGCCCAGCCACGTCCACTGCAGTCGCCGATGTGGTCCCATATCCAGGACTGGATGTTTCTGACCTGGGAAAGTGTCAAGGAGAAGGACAGAGACAAGAGTAGGGGAAATGGGGAGTTAGGTGTTGAGGCGAGGGTATGCCATTAAGTTAAGGTTTGTTCCTGCTAGTCTCTGTGGGGAGAAGGTCCCTAGCATTTACAGACATAGAGATGCCTTGTCAAGCTTTCAGAGTTCAGCTTCCTCTGTGCTACCTCCCTGGCAACCTACAGGTATCTGGGAGCCCATGCTGTCACTAGCCCTTGTGCCGGGCAGGCTCCACGAAAAAAAAATACCAGAGAGACCTTGGTTTTACCCTTAAGGAGCTGACAGTTTTAAAGACCCACTAGGCTGGGTCTCTTCCTCCTCCTAAGTCATAGCTTGGGCAAGGTGAGCCTGCGATGTTTGCTCATACTAGAAAACAACGATGCTGTCAAAGAGAGGGAGCATTGGAGTATAAAAAGGAGCCAACATGATAAGTGCTCTCTGGCCAAAGATGGGACAATTTTAACATCAAATAATAAAAAATAAATAAATAAAATAACACCTGCAATAAATTGAAAACACATGAAATATTTTAAAAATCTATGAGTTCGTAATGACATATTTATTTTAAAGACCTCATTGGTCATCTTTGGAGGATGCTGAAAACTAACGCATTATTTTGAAAACTGGTTCAAAATAAAGGGGAAGAGGAAAGAATCAAGTCTTTCTTGTATAAACTGTACTTCAGGATAACTAAAAAGTTGATAAGAGGAAGTTTCTCTTTATAGAAAAAGTACTCCAGCTATTACACGAAGGAATGACAAAACTAGAATATCACTAGTTCATAACCCCTAATGAAATGATAGACCTAAATAATAATAAATGACTGCCTAATGAAAAGCTGATAGCAGACTTTATATAATGTGTACATCACACTGACAACCCTCAAATCCACTGATCCATCTGAACATCATAAAGAGAGACAGCTAGACGTAAGTAACAAGCCTCCTTGTATAAGTTCACAATACCACCCAGGAAGTGTTCTTGCACAAAAAATCAAATCTGAATCTGAATAAGCTGCTCCAGCTAAATATCAGTTTTCAAGAAATAAAGATGATTCGGAAACATGCTAGCAAACACAATGTGGATACAATCAGCAAAATCTAAACTGTCAACAACTCTATTTGGCAAAGAATCCAGTTTCCTCCACAAACAATTGCAAAGGGGGAAAAAAGGGAGACAGGAACCTATAGATTAAGGGAGATGAAAGATGTAACTCAATCAAATGCAATGTGTGGCATTTGTTTGGATCCTCAATAAACAAACAAAAAAAAAACGAATTTTAAAAATTAGATAATTAGGGAAATATGAATGACTGTATATTTGATGATATTAGGAACTGTTAACTCTAAAGGTTTCATAACTGTTGTGTCCTTGCTTTTAAAAACAGAGTCCTTATCTTTTAAATTTAAGGGCTGGAGAAAGTGGGTAGGGATATAGATAAAACAAGACTGGCCATGAATTGGTATATGTTGGTACAATGGAGTTTATCTATTCCATCTACTTTTGCCTATGTCTGAAATTTATCACAGTAAAAACATTTTTTAAACAAGGGTAAAAATAAACCATTCTCAAACAAAAACTAATAAAGTTTTCCACCAATACATCAATACTCCCTCAATGGAGAAATTTCTAGAGGATGAACTTCAAGGAAAAAAATTGAATTCAAAAAGAAGGATCAAGATACACAAGGAATGGTGACTAAAGCAGTTGGTATGATGGCAAATCTAAACATCAACTGATAAAACAATAACAATGACTAAAAATATATAACTCTAAAATATGGAACAACAGTAACAAGCAAGACGGGAGTTAGAGCTATAATGAAGATTTTCTATGGTCCTTTTATTGTTCAGGAAGATGGGAAGTGATGTTATTAACAAGTCAAACATACAGATTAAAAATGTAAAGGTAATCAACTATAGAAATAGAATGTGTAACTTTTCAAACTGAGAGAGACAAAAAAGGAATTAAAAATCAATCCAAAAGAAGAAAAAAAAAAAGCATAAAAACCCAGGGTACAATCATATTTATAAACGCATTCAATTTATTATCCTTCTTTTAAATGTACATATGTTTTATATGTTCTTTTGTGTATGTGAACTAGAATTTTAAAATATAAGAAAGGTAAACTAATACACAAAATAAGGGCTTAGAAATAAAAGCCAAATATATCTTCATTCATAGTAATCATAAATAGGCTAAGATTAACAACCTAAAAAGAGAGATTGTTAGGTTGAACGCAAAATAAATTCTAGGTATTTACAAGACATATGCCTAAAATATATGAGTATGGCAAAGGTAAAAGTAAACTGATAGTGGGGAAAATTATGATGAGAGTATATTGGCATGGTTTTACAGTATCTCCCCTGGCAGATTGCTTATTAACAGTTGTGAGGAAAAAAATGTTAACTATACAGTAGAGAAATCAAACCACCTCTTGCCCAGGTTGTCAAAATTAATATCACAAAAGAGGAATCATGGAAATTGTGTGATTCCAAATGTAATATCCTGAGAAGTATATAATGTCACTTACTTAGTATTCTGGCCAGGAATGCATAACCTGAATCTAATTATGAGGAAATACCATACAAATATAAAATAAGAAACTATTTAGAAAATTTTAAAGGACTAATTCCGCAAAAATGTTAATGTCATAAAAGGCGTAGAAGAGCTGAGGAATTGTTCCAGATTAAAGGAGACTAGAAACATGACAACTAAACATAAAAACATAATGAGTGATCCTAGACTGGATCTTGTCCTGCACTAAAAAAAAAAAAAAAAAAAAAAAAAAGACATTATGAAGTCAGTTGATAAAAGTAGAATATGGAAAGTATACTAAAGTATTATACCAATGTTAAATTTTTGAACTTGATAAAGGAATTGTGGTTATGTAATAGAATACCTTTACTCTTAGGAAAAAGTACTTGGAGGCAAAGGGCCAGCATATATGCAATTTACTCTCAATGGTTCAGGAAAAAAAAAGTGTGTGTGTATGTATATATGTGTGTATGTGGGGGGGTATACATGTAATATATACATACATATATACAGTTACACACATATATACTCATTTACATGTACATGCATATACACATTTACATAAATGCATATATACACAAAGAGCAAATGATAAAAGCAAAATGGGCAAAATGTTAACAAAAGGTAAACTTGGATAGAGTAGATGGGTGTTCTTTATAATAGTCTTAAAATTTTTCTGTAAATGGGATATTTTTTCTAAATAAAAAACATTTTTAAGTAAAAAGGTAAATGAATTATACATTTAAAGTGGTTAAAATGGCAAATTTTACATTATTCTTTTTTTTAACTTTTATTTTCAACTTTTTTTTTTATTTATGCCTACAGCACCTGGTCTTCCTAGGTGGTCTCCCATCTAAGTACTAACCAGACCCAACACTGCTTAGCTTCCAAGATCAGACATCGAGCTTGTTCAGGGTGGCATGGCTATAGACCATGGACCATGGCTCCACTGGGGCACGAACCCAGGACATTCTGCGTGTAAAGGAGACATGCTAACCGCTACACTATGGAACCACATCCTATATTATTCTTATTTTACCAGAATAAAAGGGACCTAAAAGAATGATCTATCCAAACAAAAACTAAAAAGACAGAAAAAGTATAATAGAAAAATACTAAAGAAAGCTGTTGTTATTAATACCAGATAAAACTAGACTTTAAGAGCTTTACTAGATAGAAGGTCATTTCATAATAATAAGGTTTAATTAACCATGAAGATTCTAAACCTGCATAGTCCATTGTGATTGTCACTAGCCACATGTAGTTAAAGGAAATAAAAATATTCAGTTCCTCAGTTGAATCAGTCACATTTTCAAGTGTTCAACAGCCACAAATGGCTATCATATTGAACAGTGAAGAACTTTTCCATCACTGCAAAAAGTTCTATTGGATGGCACTGTTAAATGGCTTTAAAGTTGTATGTAATAACATAGCCAAAAATATATAAAGCAAAATTTACATATTTAGAAATTTAAAAATCACTATCATAATGGTAGATTTTAGCACACCTCTCTCAGTAACAGATCAAGCAGACAAAAATAAGTAAGTTTACAGAAGATTTGAATAACATAATTAACAAAGTCAATTTAACGAAATATGTAGAATCCTGTATATGGCAGTTGAAAAACATATATTTTTCTTAACTACATGTGGAACACATAAAATTTGGCCATCTATTTGGCCATAAATGAAGTCTCAATAAATTGAAAAGATTCTGAATCACAGAAACTATGTTCTTTGGTCACAGTGGAATGAAGGTTGAAATCTAAAACAAAAAGATAACTAAACAAATGAAACGAAATTTACTTGGCAAGTTTTAAATCTACTTCTAAAAAACTAATAAATCAAGAAATAATAATGGAAATTAGAAAACTCTCTGAACTAAAAAATAATAAAAATACTACATAATAAAAACTTATTCCACATCCCAATGTCCATCAGCAGCAGAAAGGGCAAATATAATCCTACAACAGAGTATGACTCAGCAATACAAAAGAACAAAGTAATGATACAACTTGGATCACTCCCACACACATTAAGTAAAGGAAATCAGACACAGCAGAATATATACTCTATGTTTCCATTCACATAATGTTCAAATACAGGCAAAAATCTATGGTGACAAAGGGAAGAATAATTGTTTCTCTTGGAAGAAGGTACTGACTAAAAAGGGGACATGAAGGAGGAAGCCTTTGGGGGTGCTGGAAGTATTCTGCATCTTGATATGGGGGGATGCTTACGGGAATACATATGTATATAAAATTAAGGCATAATTAAGATTTGTGCACTACATTAAATACTAATTATACCTCAATAAAAAAAATCTAAAAAAACAAATCCCAAAATCTTACAGAATGCAGTTAAAGCAATATTGAGAAGGAAATAAATAGCCTTAAATATTTTTATTTAGAAAGAAGTCTGAAAAGACTAAACATGCAACTTGAAATTAGAAACGAAAAATAGAACGAATTCAAACAAAGTTGAAAGAAATAATGAGAGGAATTAATGAAGATCTAACCCACACTTGTTCACCCTTCCCTAGGAACCTGTAGTCCCTAGAGACTACGTTTCTTTTTATCTACACATTCCTGTCCAAAGGTCCTCTCCTCTTCCTCTCTTGCCACCCCAAATCTCACCCCAATCTCCAGTTGCCTGTCTCTATCTCCTCACTCTGGCTGTAGAAATTGGAGAAGTGGTCAAGGGCATCACAGAATTCTGTGGGAAGGCACTTTCTGGGATGGTACAGGTAGCAGAGTGGGGAGACCGGCCAGCAGCGTGGTGACAGGACCAGTATAGAAACTGTTGGACTTGGATCTTCAATAAATAGTTCTTTCTCAGCCTCCTCTTCCTCCTCTTCCTCCTGAGAGACAGAAGGATTTCAAGGGCTCTTGGGCTCCTTTCTTTGGTCTAGTCGCCTCCTGTTCTCCTGTTCTCCCACTCTTTTCCCTTGCTCTTACCTCCTCTTCTTCCAGGCCCTGTTCTTCCTCATTCTCCTGCTCCAAGAGCAGCTTGTCAAGCTGCTGGAGCTGGAAGAGGTGGAACTGGCGCTGCAGCTCCTGGGAGGCACTCAGGCTTCGCAGCATCTGCTGGGGGAGGCGGTTGGGGAAGCAGGGACCGATCTGCTCCAGCACGGCCTCCTCCAGCCAGCTCGAGCCCAGACTCAGGAGACGGTCTGCCATGTAGTGCCTGCAGCACACACAGCCCAGGCGTCAGTGTGGGCACTCCGTATGGCCCAGCCTCCCCCTTAAGAACATGGTCCCTCTGTTGCAGCTGGCCTGAGTCACAGGCCCTACCTCACCTCTTCCTTCCCACTCCCTATCCACAAATGCCAGGCTATCTCTGGATCTTAATCTCTCCTCCCTCCACCCTTCACCTCCTCCCTCATCTTTCCTCTAAGACTAAAATCTTTGTCCTCTCTAGACTCTCAGCCTCCCATTCTCTACCTCTCCAGACCTGCACTCACTGGTAGAAGTGCTCAAAAGTAGTGGCCAGCTCCAGACCAGAAAGGACCATGATGGGCTCCAGGTGCTGCTGAAGCTGCCCTAGCATTTCCACTCTAGGGGCTCCACCAATCAGGTGGCTCTGGATCTGTTGGTCGATGTGCCTCGCAAACTGCTCACTTATCTGAGGCAATGGAAAGGGCGTGAGTGAACCACGAAAAGAGAGTAGAGGAGGAGAGTGGGGAGTGAAAGAATAATGAGCAGAAAGAGATGAGCCTTGGGTATGAGCTTACAGCCCCATTGACTGGGAGGCTGGTGATACTCACATGAGTGGCCGTGAGGAAGGACTGCTGCAGCAAGGCACCCGAGAAGCCACTGCGCAGGGCCAGTGTGAAGGCTGCCCGAGGCCCAAAGAGCTCTGAGCCTGCTCTCTGCAAGTGCTCATAGAGTGTACAGTAACGAGGGACAAAGTCTGGGGCCCTCCAGGCTGCAGCCAGAAACCTGCTGACCTGAGGAGAAGGGGCAAAAAATACCATAAATGAAAGTCCCGGTATGTAAAGAGCCTAGCAGACCACCACTCCCCCATCCTACCCGCCTCCAGAGTTCAGCTTCCTTCTGCCCACCTGCTCCTGTACCACGCTCAACCAGCACTGCGTTAGATTCCTCAGGCTGCTGCTTGGAAGAACTGGTGAAGGCCCAGGGCTCCGATCCCGACCCTTACTGCTCTTGCTGACTGTGGAGACAGAGGGCAAAGGAAGGGGTTCCCTCTCAGCCCCTGGGTGATTCCTGGGGTCTTGGGTACTGATCCCTGGAAATACCCAAAACAAAGCAGCACAGAAGAGTAAAATCCAGGAGGGGAGGAGCCAGATATCACCGCTGCCCAAATTCTTAGCTCAACCAGCCACAGCTGTGACTTACAGGACCGAGTGGATGGCTCAGGAGAAAGCCCAGGAGGAGGCTCCACATGCACCAGCAAGTGGCAAAGGCGACGAACTCGAGAGGCAAATGATGCTGCTCGACTCAGGGGGTTCCGAGAGCTCTCCCTCTGCTCTAAGTACTGACCCAGCAGCCATCCCAGGGAGCTCACACCTTCCGCATCTAAAAGAAGATAGGTCAGGAACGGGTCTACGTGGGAAATGGGGAACAGACAGCCCAGGAGGAGACAGAAGGAGTAATTGTACAAACAGGTTTGGGGGCAGCAGGGCCCTAGTTCTCCCCACACCAAGGTTTGCTTCAGCTGGAGTCTGGGGATAAAGTAACAGGCTAGGAGTGGGGTAGAGGAGAAGATTCAAATACCAGAGTCTCAGAGAGCAGTCCCTGGGGCAGGAGGGAAAGGAACACTGAGGTGATGGGCCTTCAGGGATAAAGACAGGAACCAAGAGAACCAAGAGCATTAACTCAGATGGTCCCTGGGAATAATGACAGGAGCGGGTTAGTGGGGCCAGGGGTCGGGATGGTTACCGGGGGAGGTGATGTTCTGCACCAGGGGGCTGACCAGGGCCTCCCAGCAGGTCTTGCCCAGTGCTTGGGCGGCCTCATCATCAGGGAGAAAGCGATCAGCAAAATTCTGCTCGTGGCGCAAAACCCTGTTCAGTCTTGAAATAAATAGTGTGTGGTCAAAGATTAAAGGCACAGATTCCCTTGAGGCCTCCACTCAAGTGCAGTCAACTCTCAATCACCCCATGCTCCGTCCCTTCCCCAGCTTTCCCATAGCAGCACACACTTCTCACCTATGTTCACTTTCTCCTCATGTCCTGGCTGCTGCTTTACCTTCCAGACTCCCATAAGAGCATATCTCCTTCACAGTGTCATGCTCCTTTAACCACCTCCCCTCCTGCTTTCAACCCTGCCTACCTCCTGCCCCACTCACCTGGGACACAGCTGGAGAAGGCGCCTGCGATCCTCTGCTATGTCCCGGCTCCAGGCTTGTGCCCAAATTGTGTAGAAGAGACATGTACGGCGACACAGCTGCTCTCGGAATAGTGGCCAGAAAGTGGGCTTGGGGCCCAGCACCTCCACACCCCGAACTCGGGTGTCGATGCCACCCTATGACATGCACAGACTTATCTGTCACCTAAGCCGCCCAGCCACCAAGCACTACCAAAGCCAGGCCTCATATTCTGAGTTCCCTAGAGCTACTTGAGAGGGTCCCACATCTCTAGAACTCCACAGGCTCTTGGCCCATCCCCAAGCAGACTAAGGAATAACTTTGGCCTAAGCCTAGCTCCCAAACACTGGAGAACGCAGCCACTACAGAGATGTTGTCTACCTCCTGATCCCCAGCTCCCCCTGCCTCTTCCCTTGCCATACCTGCTGGCAGCGCTTTATACGGATCTGGATGATGGGCCAGAAGCGGTTCAGGTTTTCCAGGAGGATCACCCGGCTGGCAGAGGGTACCACATTCACCTGGAGGGGCAGGAAGAAGAGGGAGAGAGAGAGTTGTCACCTCCAGAAGTGGGGTTGGAAGGACTGTTGACAACAGCCAAATTTGTGATGGTGTGTGCCCGTCACTGCTCTTACACTGAACCCATGGATCTACATGGCTCCACGTCCCTAATTCCACTCTCACTGCTTATAAGGCAGTGTCTGCCCAGAAGGAAGGGATATGGGAATTCCCCAGGGACTGGGTCCTTCTGATAAGGCCCTGGGACAAACAGAAGGATGGAGAGTAAGATGTAAGGGACAAGGGCACCAGGGTCCCCACCGTATTGAGCTCGGTGCTGATGCAGCTGGTACTATCACCACCAAACACCACCACCCTGGCCGGCATGTAACTTGAGTCCTCACTGGCCACCAGCAGTGTCAGCTGCCTGGGAGAGGAAAAAGGAATAAGTCAGAAGTGATACCCTGCTCTTAGTTCAAAATGACTTCCACTACTTCCTCCTCAGACTTGTCCCTCTGTTTAAGCGTCAGTCTTCCCCAGACCCTCTGCTCTTGCCTTTATCTTCCCCCAAAGCAATTTCATTTAAACCCAGACTTTCAACCAAAAATACCCTAACTCCAAATGTGCATCTCTACCCTAGACCACTCTTCTGAGCTTCCATGCTGTGTATCCAACAGAAATTTCCATGTCAGGCCCCACAGGTACCTCAGTCAACATGCCCATATGGACATGCCCATATGGAACAATCATCTGTCCACAGAAACCTGCCACTCTTCCTATTTCTCTCTCCTGGGAAAGAAAACTGACATCCACTCAGTACTCAAATAGAACACTGTCACTGTGACTTTCCCTCTCTTGGCTTCCCTCATCCAGTCAATGGCAAGTCCTGCAGACTCTGCCTCTTAAGAACTCCCAGTCCATAATCTCCTAGCTATTCCCATTCCCTCTGCCTGAAGACATTCATCATTTCTCAACTACACCACTGCATAAACCTTTCTACTTTTTCTCCTGGCCTCCAAACCCACATGATTGCCAGAATGAGTTTTCTGAATAATTAAAAAAAAAATCTAAGTTTTGTCTCTTCCTTATTTTAAAATCCTTCAATGGCTTTCCAAGTTTCAGAATAAAGCTCACACTTCTTAGCTCATAAAACTCTTTGGGATCTGACTCAACCTACTTTTCTGGCTTCGTCTCCTGCTACTTCACCAGACACACCCTTCATTCCTGCCAAACACATTTACTTAAATTTTCCCCAAATACATCATTCTGTTTCTTTCTTCCATTTTGCACATGTGCTGTCCCTCTGTCTGGAATATCCATTGCCCTCTCTTTACCTCACCATTTTCTGCTTAAAAACTCAGTTCAGTCAACCCCTCCTTCTGGAGGCCTTCTCTGACCTCTCAGTTGGCCTCATGATCCAATGCACATGTCAACCATAATGCTTTTTCTTACTCTATGCTCTTACTGATTTTCCAGCCTAACTCCCCAACTAGACTGCAAGTTCCCTGAAGACAGGTCCCGTATCTTATTGTCCTTGTAGCTCCAGACCTTTGCACAGTGCCTGGCACCAAGTATGCATTAAACAAATGCCCACGGAAGAGTGGATAAGTAAGATATCAATCTCCCTCAACATCAAGCACAGGGAGTGACATCTGTACCTGTTGAGAGAGCACGTCACCAGGCTGAGGGAGTGAGATGTCTATACCTAGCACAGAGAAGGCAGGTCTACAATGTGTCTATATATTCACTGCACAAAATAGGTTTGTGTATATTCCTCAGGGGTTACAGATCGTGTTATGTATGTGGGTGTATTCACACCTAACAAGAACACCACGGTGCATGTGCAAGGTGATGTAGTGGGAGCCGGTGCTGCCATTGGACTCCCAGTAGGTCTTGGGGTTGCGGTCCGTCAGCTTGCTGGCCCGGTGCGGGTTGGAGGACACTTCCACCTTCTCCCAGCACTTGTCCTCCTTCACTTCCACACTAGAGCCTGGGGGCAAGTGAGAAGGGGTGGCAGTCACAGCCTGGTTAGTCAAGAGAGAAAAAAGGAAAGGGACTAGAGAGAGGGAAGGGAAGGGGAGAACAGATGCTGGGGTGGGAACCAGGAGAAATCAGACTGGGAGACGAACCCTGGCAGAGATGCCTAAGGAACACATCAAAGAAGGGGATGTTGATAGGTTGGTGGGTTCGTCTGTGATCTTCAATCTGGCCCAGCACCATCTGCAGCCGGAACATGAGAAGGGGAAGGGGAAAACACAGAGACATATGGAGAAAGAGCAACAAAACACCTAACCCATCTTTTCCCCAAATTCTGGCAGAACAGGACCATGTGAGGTAAAAGTTGAGAAATAAGTACCCCAGATTTGCTACCACTCAGGCCAAACCAGGATACCAAATGGGGTCATGCACTGAATCCCCTTCCCCCACTCCTGGCTTACAGTCTCCCTTAGTTCTGTACTTATGGATCCTCCTTACCTGAATGCAGCCAGCCAGGATACTGGAAGTGAGGCTACTATAGAGCTGGGCATGTTTTTCACACTCCGTCACCAGGTCCCGAAGCTCACAGGCCAGTAGTAGCTGAGCCGAGTGTTTGTCCAGGACTTTGGAGAGGGCCTCTTTGGCTCCCAAGCAGCAGAGCACCACTGCATAGTCCTTGTGCATCGAGGCCAGGCGATGCAGGAAGCAGAGCAGCTCCTGAACAATCTGAGCCCGGTGTGACAAAGATTAGTATGGGAAACATAGGCAGGCCACATAAGGGTTGAGGAGGGATAGGTTTAGTAAAGAGAATGTGGTAGCTGAGATTTTGGAGAAACTCAGAAGCCCAGGGAAAGGAGAATACCAGACAGGTTGGAACAGAAGACTTGGGTGCTGGGACTCTGGAGTGAGCTGGCAGGAGTGGGGCTCAGCTTCCCAGGGTTCTTCCTGCCAGAGCCAAATTATCTCAAGAGCCAACCTGGGGGCCTAAGCCTTGCTCACAAGACACTAACCCTGAAGGGTGAAGAGCAAGGAATGTTTGGATTGCTGAATGAGGGCTTCTCCTAAACCCACAATCTAAAATCCACGTGAAGTCAAAAGGTTTATACAGGCATACCACGTTTTATTGCGCTTTGCTTTATTGTGCTTCACAGATGTTGTTTTTTACCAATCAAAGGCAAGACCCTCCACCAGCAAAAAGATCACAACTTTGTTGCGATACTCACTTTACTACAGTGGTCTGGAACTGAGCTTGCAATACCTCTGAGGTGTGCCTGTACTTCAGAGGTCCCAATTCTGGAGACTCTTAAATGTAATTAGCCTTCTCCTTCTTACCCACCCTTCCCAGTGTCCAGACACATCCAGAAAGGCTATGCTGTGTCCTCCAGAGGTAGCTGGTGCCCAAAAGGCTGCCTTTCCCTCCCCCACACTTGCCAGGGCACTGGTACCTCAGAGTCACTGCTGGGGCCACTCAGGCAGTTGAGGCAGGGCTCTAAGACCTCATGCCAGGGGAGGGCCATCGCCTCAGAGTAATCCAGCAGCCGGGTCATGACCCTGGTGAAGGGATGGAAACAAGTGAAGTCTCTACAGTCTGCCAGCTCCCCTTGCCTCCCACACATCGGGGCCCAACAGGCCACTCACCTCAGTGAGGTCAGCAGTAGAGTTTTATTGGGCCCAGGGGCATCCAGAGTCCGCAGCAACAGGAGGAAGGGCTGGGTCTCCTGCTGGAGGCTCTTGAGGAGGGGTCTCATGGCACCCCCTGGGCCGCCCTCACGGCACAGCACACGCTCCAAGTCCAGGAGGAGTTCTGCAGATGGGCCCCTCACCAGGGATCGGATCAGCAGCTCAGGGGACCCATCCTGGCCCTGGACACTGGGGGTCTCCAGTGTTGCTGCCAAGACACACAGGAGGAAGGAAATATGTATGAAGAGGATCCATACAAGTTGGTCAAACCAAGAAATAGGCAGTTCCTGAAAATCACTGCCAAATTTTCCTCCCAGTTGGAGGATATCTGCACTTTCTACCAAACTGTGGGGCATTTCCTTTTCCAGCTCCAAATACATACCTAGCTACATGTAAAAAAAAGCCTAGTATGGCAAGCACTGTCAAGTTTACACATTTTTAATCTCTTATGATCATATACATTTTATCATTAAATGTTAGCTATACTGTTACATATGCCAATAAATGTTAGCTGTTATTATTACATCCCTGTCCCACCTGGTAGGCGGGCTTTAGATATACAGACTGAAAGACACATGTGCTTATTTCATCTTCTCCCCGTACCTTAGGTTTGCACTTGTTTGTTAAAAACAAAGGGGTTTTTCCCCATTACATCAATATTTCATGTGTCTAATCACAAATTTTCTGTATCATACGTTATAATTCCCTTGAAAGCCTCTCTAGAAGTCATTTCTTTTTTTTTCTAAATTTTTTTTTTTTTTAATTTATGCCTACAGCACCTGGTCTTCCTAAGTGGTCTCCCATTCAAGTACTAACCAGGCCCAACACTGCTTAGCTTCCGAGATCAGACATCGTACTTGTTTAGGGTGGCATGGTCGTAGACCATGGACTGTGGCTCCACTGGGGCACAAACCCAGGACCTTCTGCATGTAAAGCAGACAGGCTAACCAATACACTATGGAACCACGTCCTCTAGAAGTCATTTCAACCAAACTTTCCATGTAAAATAAGACGAGACCAAACCCAGACCAGACAGATGGCAATCCTCATATGTTTAAAGACATTCAGGGAAGGCAATTACCTTGTACCTATTCTAGGGTCTCCCTCTCCTTAGTCAGGAAATTCTACTTATGACCTCATTTGAGCACTAAAATTCTCACTCATTTCTTGAAGGTTCATTGTGTCCTTCCAGGAAGGTATGAGAAAGTAAACCGATGGCTTCCTGGCCACAGGCTGGCACTGTCTGAGTCCACAGCAGAACCACCCCCTCCACAATGGTACCTGCATGCTCAGGACTGCCTGGCGGCTCTGAGTAGCGATTGAGAAGCATCATGAGGATAGTGCGTGTGGTGGGCATGGGTTCTATCCCCAGTGCTACCCCTGAGTGCCTGAACAAGGTGTCTCTCAGCTCTTGTGTTATAATCTGGTCTCCCAGAGTGTGGTGGTTGCACAAAAGCAGGTTGAGCAGAAGCAGGCCATTTCTCACTGCGGAGGAGCACCTGGGAGGAGGGAGGTGACCCGGGAAGAAATTGACAGAGTGAATGCAATGGAAATAGGAAGCAAGTAAATAGGGAAGAAGCCCTACAGCCAAGGAGGAAAGAGTTCCAGGGGTCCCTACCCTCAGGTCACTCCTCCCGACCCCAGGAAGAAAGGAAGTGTCTCTGCTCTCAGTCAGAGAGGGCCACCAATGTTTTACCCAGAGGTAACAACATGAGGGAAATTTCTGCAAAACACGAGACTTAGGCAGGGAAGCAGCAGGGCTGTGGGCTTAGCAGGAGTTTGGAGGGTGATGCCCTGACCCCTCAGTGTTCAGCATCAGGATCACAGCTGCAGGGACGGTAAGGAGCAGGCTCTCGGAACCCGGGCGCGTGGCTGAGTCAATGCTGGCAAAGATCTCTCTGGTCATCTGGGCATCAAATAATGGGTGGATAGAATCTCGGCCAGTAACAAAATTGGGGATCTCCGAGGAGCTGGCAATGGCCAGCATCTTCAGTGCCTGTAAGGAGGATGTGGAAGCAGAGTTAGGAATGGGCAGAGCCACCACACAGAGGAAGGGGAGAGCCAGGCTATCATTCTAGATCTCAGACTTTGGGGAAGCTGAATTGTTTGCAAATAAGTCAAGTAAAAGATAGAAATGGAAGAGGTAGTGATAGGACATCAAATGTCAAATAACAGAAAAGAACCAAACGAAACAAAGCACACAAAAAAATATAAGGCTCAATGGTGCTAATATCAGTCCACAACTTCTCTCTACCAGCACCAAGGCTACCCGAGTGAGATAGACGCCCCCTCCTCTGGAGGCCTCATGCAGCTGGTACTACAGGAAAAAATTAATTAAGATGAACACTATACCATTAAAGTGGAAAATGTCTCTGCTGGTGAAAGGACTGGCTCCTGAGAAGAAACCCTCTAGGAATTAGAAATAATTCTCAGGATAATCCCCCCTTAGGAGGCCTGGATCCTCCAAGCAAATGATGTCTCGTAATAAGGCTTTCTCCCTTTGGCTACTCCACTCTGCCCCAATCAGATGGATTTTGTGGATCTCGGTCATAAACAAAATGATGCTATTTTATTATAGAGCAAGAGGTTGAATTTAAAGACAAATGCTGTATTTTGGTCATGCAATTTGAAAAGATCAGGGAATTCTTTAAGCAGACATGGACTGGACTATGAATGTTTGGCTGCTCTTGGGAGAAACAACACCTAATAGGCCCATACAGGAAAGCGCTTCCCGGCCTCTCCCTGGAACGGCCTGCTCTAAGGGGACATATGCTCCTGGCCACACTTATACTGCCGAAATCCGTTCTCAGAACTGAGGTGCACCAGGTCCCCTCAAGGTACCTCAGGCTATCGAGAGCACACTCTGCCCACACCTCCTACCAGCCAGCACTTCTGTCTGGAGTAGTCAGAAAGCCAGTTATTCTGTTAAGCTCTCCTGGACGAAAGCCTACCTTCCCATTCTCTAGACCCAGGCAGCAAGGCAATGGCAATGCTGGCTTTATTTTACCCACATCTGAGGAGGGAATATTTTCTGTGTAAGGGTACCACTCAGATCAAAGGGTAAAAACCTACTTTGTCCCACCTAGAAAATTGGTCTTTAACCAGACACCTAATTGTAACTAAAAAGGCATGGGAAATTCAACATACCTAAAAACTCAACTCCTGACCTTCTCCCCATACCTGGAGTCATTTTTAAAAACATCCTTCTCCCTTTCTCTGAGCATGTACTCAAGCTCCAAGACTGTCCAGCTGGAACTCTTAAATCCATCTGCATCTTTCCATGTTGAGGTCTTCTCTCTAGTCTAAATCACCACAGTACCTCCTCAAGATTAGCAGTCCCCCAAACTGCCCATCTCGCCCATCGCTCACTCCTGCCAGGCCCAGTTCCACTCACCGCCAACCCGGCTTGCTGCACCAAGACGGAAGTCTTATATTCTTGCATGCAAACCAGCACAGCGTAGATGCCACCTTCCCTGGCAAAGAGTGGGCGCCATTCATGCTTGGTCATGAGCAGGTACAAGAGGCGCAGGGCCAGCACCACCACCATCTTCTCTCCCACCTGATTGGTCAGCAGCTCCACCAGCATCTTCACCAGCTTCTCTCTGAGAGAGAAGAGACATTGGAGTTTCCCCCTGCAAGAGTCATGCCTGACTTCCTGCCCAACCCTACTCACCAGGACCCAGTCATCACCCTCAGCCCTTTCCAACCTGCCTTCCTTGCCTTAGACTCATTCCTGATGCCCTCTCCTCTGCAGTCTAACTGCCTCTGGCTCCTCACTTCATGAAGGAGGCAGAGAACAAAAATGGTTAGGAACTCTGGCTCATCTTCCCAAATAAGTCTACAAATTCAATGTAATTTTTATCAAAATGCCTAAAAGGTTTAAAAAAAAACATGACAGATTCAGGCACAGGAAGAGAAAATATGCAACAGTAAAGAAATGTTTGGGAAGAAATAATGGTAGACTTGCCTACTAGTTATCAAAATACAAACCTAGAATAATTAAATCTCTGGATATGATACAGGGTAGCCAAAAGGATTAATAGATGAGAAAAGAGATAAGGATGGCATCTCAGCCAGTAAGGACAGGAAGGATCTGCAAAACATGATATGGAAACACCTGGCTATTTAGCTGAAAAAATTAAAGCTAGAACTCTGCTTCACTCTACCTGTGAAAACAAATTGCAAACAGGTTTTAAAATAAATGTAAAAAACAAAATCATAAATATTTTTAGAAAATATAGGGAAATATTTTTATAATCCTGGAATAGGATAGACCCTCTTAAGCAGGACATAAAATCTAGAAGCATTAAAGAAAGTTGAAAAATATAGCAACATAAAATCTAAAACTTTATCATAATGAAAGACACTGTCCACAAAGTTATGAGGCCACATAGTCAGAGAACATGTCCAGCAGAAATGCTGAACATAAGGGAAGGAAAAAGTTCCACCCAGCGTCCCTGAAAGACAGTGAGCATCACAAGAGGAAAAAAGCCAAGATTAACATCTTTCTCCATAGTGACAGAGATGCATATTGAGGAGGTGCCTATGAACTATGTAGGAAAGGAACACAAAGGAAGAAATTCTGGGAAAGAAGGCAAATAAAGGTACTGGCAAAGTTCTGTTTTTATCTGTCTTTTCTCATGAGCTTTAAGATGACCACAATGGGAATCAAATACGCTTTAAATATATATCTCCTTCTATAGTCATGATTTCTTATATTTAAAACATAAATAAAAGATTAATATCCAGCATTCCTAGAAATCAATAAGAAAAAAAAGGCAAAGTCTTAATAAGAAAGTGGGCAAAGGGTAAGAACACATTATTTATAGATGAAGAAACACTACAAATGTGTGCAAACATGTCTAACTAAGAAATTAAAACAAAGAGGTAACATTTAAAATTTTATCAACCTGATAAGTTTAAAAAATGGCAATATCCAGTATTGGCAGGCATGTGGAAAAACAGATCAATTAGAATCCTGTATTTGAACTTGGACATAACCAGACTGCAGAGTACTCTGTAGTCCTAATGAGGCAGCTCTATGTGGATGGACATGCAGAGCCCTCATAAGACATACTGAGTGTGGGGGAAAGTTGCAGAAATACATAGAGTATAATTATATATATTAAAATACATACTCAGAAAATGTTCTATATCCAAACGCACTAACATCTGTAAATCTAGAGGTCTAAAGGATACACACCAGACTAACTGTAGTGAAAAGAGACTTTAACTTTTCATTCTATGTTCTTTTATATTCTTCAGATCTTTTAAAAAGAAAATTTGTGTATTATTTATATAATTAAGAGGTAGCAAAACAAAAACACTTTTAAAACAAAAAATAGGGAAGGGGGAAAAAAAGAAAGGAAAAGAAAAGAAAAAAAAAAGCTCAAGTTCTAGAGTCAAAAGACCTATAGGTTTGAATCCTGGCTCTGTTTTCTGTCATATTCTGGGCAAGTTACTTACATTTGCTAAGCCTCAGTTTCCTCACCCATACAAGGGAATAAGAAAAGGAATGACTTCCTCAGGTGATAGGAGGATTTAATGAGAGAATGCATGTAAAACTCTAAGCACAGAGCCTGGTAGAGAATAAGTATTGCAAGAGTATTAGCCATGATAACATTCTACCCTCCTGCTAATCCTCAAGCTGACCCTTCTTTCACCTCTAGCCTTTCTAATTCTTGATCTCATAGCTCCTTCCCTCCCTACTACCCTCCTTCCCCTCTGACAACTTAAACCAAAACCTCTCCCCACCATCATTCCAACCTCAAGGATCTGTCAGGATGGACCAGAGGGTGGTCCCGCTCAGTGACCTCCTCCACAGCCTGAGAGAGGGCATAGAGCCCTGAAAGCTGCAAGTTTGTGTCCAAGCTGGATATCTGCACAGTGGCCACAACCGCTGCCACATGCTGATCCAGGGAGCTGCGTGGACCTGGACCCCGCAAGGCTCTAGCCATTTCTGAAATTGATTAGGAAAAGTCAGTGGCTTAAGAAAATTATGGTACCTCTAAGTTGGAAGTACTTAAAGGTCAAGCCCAATTATCCTACTGATATTTTAACACATTATTCATTACTGTAACTTGCATTCAGAACTTTTCCAATTCTGTGTAAAAGATTTAGTAGTCAAATGACAAAAATGAAGATACTCTGGAAAATGGACCCTCCTTTTCCAGGGATACTGAAGAAAGGGAGCCACAACTGATTAGACGTAATCAAGGCCAAAGGAAGGAAGATGGATGCATGCTTTCAAAGCATTTTCCTGTGCAAATGGGACCTTACTCCACGGCTTTCCCTCGACCCTGATTACCCACTTATCTGGGGACCACCCAGGACTTGTTCCAACTTCCTTGCCCTCTCCTCCCAGCATCTGACTCACCACTGGCTGCCTCCTTCGTCTCGAGGGGCAGAGTCATCCCCTCAGTCACCAGAAGCTGGTTAAACAACTGTGAATCACTCTGTGCCATGGGGGGCTCAGTTTTTTCTTTAGCAGCCTCTGCCTCTGCCTTAGGGGGCTCAGCTTTTGTTTTGGAGGACTCAGTCTCTTCCTCTGAGAACCTGGCCTCTGACTTGGACTCCTCTTCTGGATCTGGAGTACAGGGGTGACTTCGTGAAGAAGATGAGCTGCTTAGTTCATCAGGCTGCAGCGCATACTTAGTGTAGATTTGGGAGTTGAGCAGGTCGCTGAGGGTGCTGCCCTCAAACCGATTACGGAGAACCTGCAGCAGACCCTCAGCCACCTCTATGGGCACGGAGATTTCTCCTAGGGCCTTTTCATCCAGGGTCTGTCAACAGAAGTGGGTAGGCATTTTAGGGGTGAGCAGACACAAAGCTCCTGGGGACAGTAATAGGAAGGGTGGCCACCTTCCGCTATACCTTGTGCACCTTCTACATACCAGAATCTCACATTTGTTTCCTCCCCGAGCAGGACCCATCATACTCTCTAACCTCTAGCTGCAGCTTCCTCCTACACGGTCCCATATCTAGAACTTCCTTAGACAATCTCATTTCTAACCTCACTACAAACTCTGCAGGCATCTCAGGCCTATAATACCTCATCCAGGTTCTCCCGAAGATTCTGAAAAATTGGCTGCTGCTCACATATGTCCAACTTCTTGATGAAAAAGAGCAGCTCCCACCACTCAGCCTGAGTCAGGTATCCCAATTTCTCATTCTTCTGAGGCTCGGGCTGGAGGTATGGCAAAGAGTAGAGCCCATCCACAGGCTTCCAGTCCCAGGATGGAAGTGCTGAGAATATAGGCATAGGATCTCATCATCCACCAGGAATAGAGTAGATTTCTGAATCTCTGGGGCAGCTCCCAGTCAGGAGTGGCTTCATTCCAGCCACTATTCGTCTGCCTTACTCCTCTGTTCAGAGACATGCTGTCAATGTCCCCTTCAAGGCTCACCTGTGCCCAAAATAGTGGCCCCTGCCTCCTTCTCTACAACTGCTGGAGCTGTATCCTCTGCAGCTTCCTCAGGGCCCAGGATCTCAAGCATGTGCCAGTGCACCCAGTAGGTGCGGCCCGTCGACTGCCAGAAGACCTGGTATGGAAGGACGAAGAAAGAGGGAAAAAAAGAAAGTGCTCACTCTCTGAGCCCTGGGTTGTGCAGGCTTAAGAGGACATACTGGGCCCAGACCTGGAGCATACAGCCCCCAGATGCACACCTGGCTAGGCTTGGGGAAACCTCTAAAAGGCTCCCTTCCCCTATCATGATAGGGCCTGCCTTTCTCCTCTTCCTAACTAATAGCTTCTGCCCCTACACTCCCTCCCAGCCGACTCCACAGGTGGGAGGGAAAGTGGAGGGGGAGAGTCTCTCCACATATTAGTTCTGCTTTCTGGGTGTAAGTCTCACCTTAACCTCACAGCCCACCCACTCCCTCCAGATTTTCTCAGCCCTCCAAATGCCCCCCCACCCCATCCATTGCTGATCCTCCCTTGAACCATTCCAGTTTCCTCAAGGGTTTTCTCCTTGGGTTGCTTGCCAGAGGCCCCTGAATGGAAGCCTCAGCTATGTGCAACCCAAAAAGATCTACAACAGTGCCCCCCCACCACACACTCGCTCACCTGCACAGGGGGCACGCCGTTGTTGCTCTGCCGGAACTCACCCTCGTCCCCAGCACTGATCTCCTCATAATCATCCAGCATCCGCACGTGCGTGCCTGGCACCAGTGTCTGCTGCACATACTCACCATAGCCACTACGGCTAGAAAATTCAGAACGCTGGCGGAAGGCCCGCCCTTGCTTTCTGGGGGTGGCAACAATAGTGGGTAGTAAAAGGCTGGGGCCTGAAATGCAGGGCTGAAAAATAGACCGGGATGGCCGCGGAGGTGATGTGCCCCGCTCTTCGCTGAGGTTCCGGGCCCAGCCCATGCTTCGCACCAGCTCTGAGATGAGGTTGCCCATAGCCATACTGAACTCCAGCTCCCGTGGCCCCCGGCTTTTTTCCCGGCCAAATTCCTCCCTTGGGGACAGGGAGCCTCGATCTCCAGCCCCTGGCTCTGGACTGTTATTCAGCTGATCCAGCAGGGAAGTGACACATAGGTAGCGTTTCACCAGGGAGAAAAGCAGCTTTCCTGGGACCTGTAGGACACAGTCCATGGTGTAGGTTCATCTGCTCCCAGCTTTAGTCCCTCTCTTTTCCTCATTATCCTCTACAGAAAAATATGAAGGCCTCATCCCTGTACCTGTCATTCTCAAACTGTGATTTATATAAGAAACACACAAGGAGTGTCTTAAAACAGATTCCTAGATTCTAATCTCAGAAATTTTGAGTGAGAAGTGGCGCATGAACCTTCATTCTAACAAGCTTCCCAGGTGGCTCTGGTGCTCATGCACAGTCCTGAACCACATTTTCATAAATGATGCTTTAAGCCTTATACATAGCATTTCCCCCACAGCTGCCAGAGTACCTGAGGCAGATGAATGCCCTCAAAGGCCATACAGTGTTCCTCAGAAGATGTGGTCTCTGCAAACAGCTCCAGCAAAGTATAGCGGCTGTCAAAATCCATGTGCTGCTCGATGCCATCTTGCTGGCTCAGTGACAGAAGGACATGAGCCCGACTCCCTGTAATCCACACCCAATCCATATTTTCTTCTCAATCCCCAATACTTTTCCCTTGCCCTTCCTAGACTCTCTATCCCCTACCCCAGAAGCTTTCAAACTTCCTTGTGACAGACTCACAGTAAGGTATACATTTTATATGGTAACCTGACACAAATGTACACACATACATATAACTGAAACATATATTTCATGCTACAAAACTGACCTTATTAAGTGCTATGTACTGATATTTTAGATTTTTAAAAAATGTTGGTTATAACCCACCAAAATGATTTCACAATCGACCAAATGAATCTCAATCCACAGTTTAAAAATATAAAGCTATCCCATTCTCTTCTCTACCACTACACTGAAAATGGACAGATAAACCAAGTACTATCATTTTATCCTGTTTCCACCCCTGTTATAGCTTATTATCTATAGCTTTGCTTTGCATTGAATTGATATTCCTAAACACTAGGTGTTCTTACAGACTTGGCAAATCCCTCCTCTTTCTGTTCTTACTCTTTGTGGTCCCATTTTCTCCTCTCCAGCTGTCTCTTACCAGCATCGTGGGCTGCCAGAGCCTGTAGCATCTTGCCTGCACTCCGACGGATCTGAGGCTCAGGGTTGCACAACATGTGCATGAGCAGGTCCAGGGCTCCTGTTTCCCTGAAGACCCCAGTGAGGGGCCCGATGCTGGCATAGGCACTGAGCACGTGGATGGTGTGGAGCACAGTGGCTGTGAGGCTCGAGGTCCCACCTTCGTCCAGCTGCCGGGCAGCCCTGCGCACCAGCGCCCGTACATCAGCCTCCATCTCACCCATTGCCACATCATCCAGGCCTCCCGGATCTCGGGGAAAACTTCCTGAACACCCAGCTGGTTCGTGCTGAGGTCCCTTAGATAGTGCCCGCTCACCTAACAGCATGGGGCAGTTGGCATAGACCTCGGGGGCTGACAGCCACATGAGAATGTGCTCTGCCTTGCCCTCTTCTACACCCATTCTACCCACTTCCCCGCACTTCAAGACACTCCATCGGATCAGGTATTCAGGACGTCCATCATGCCCAGGACGCTGTCGAATAAGTTCTTCAGGATATGCCTGCAGCCGGGGCCCCAAGGGCACCATGAGGTCCCCAGTGCGCCGTTCCCCTACCATCTTGACCTCCTGGGACACACAAGAAGAAAGATAAAGGCAGTATGAGAAAGCAAAAAGACTACATGTGGGGTAGACTCTTAAGACATAGATAGGGTGCGTGGTGATTCGTAGGTTGCATGATGGAATTTAGAGGCTGAATAGAAAGGCCAAGAATAATATGAAATAAATAACTTAAACATACTTTGAGATTTATAAGAAGAATGAAGTGAAAACAGCGTGAGGATGAAATGAAAGGTTTAAGAAATGGAAGAGGTTATGAGAAAGATGAGAAGAATAAGCAAGGTAACAAAAAGAGTTGACCACTAAGCAGGACCGTCTGGACAGAATAGCAAGGTTTCTGAGGGATACAGATCAAGACTCAGAAGAGTGCCATGAATGAGCAGGAAGGACAGCAGCATGTGGGACAGTGGGGCCAAGTGAGGAACATCAGCATGGGGGAGAGGGAAGAAATGGGTATAATTGACAGGGTAAAGATGGAATGTAGAAATAAAGGGGTGGGTGATGGCAGATAGACAGAATAGAGATGAAAGGAGGCTGGGCTGTGGGCCCCCACATCCAGATGACTGTATGAGAAAAGCGTTTTGAGAGTATCGTGAAAGGGAGGGGCCTAAGGGCCAGATAAAATTATGGGAGAAAAAGACCATGTCCCATCCTGCACTTATGCTATGGTAGGGTCTAAGATAAAAACGGATGGTGAAAATCATGGAATTGAAGGGAAAGGAATGAGGTCAGGAGATGGAGGTATTACAGAGGTAACATAGTATAGATTTTAGAGTCAGATAAACATGACTTTCAATTCTGGCTCTTTGACTTACTATGTGCATAGTTTTGGATGTTACTTAGCTTTTGAGTCTCAGTTTCCACCTCTGTAAGATGGTAATAATATTCATACCCAACTCTTGAAGTTGTAAAAACTTAAGATCACATATGTAAAGCACTCAGAACAGCCCCTAGCTCATAATGAGTGCTCAGTAAATATAATCTAATATTATTTTTGGATGGTGGAGGGAGCAGTCCTCAAATAATTGGAACATTAAGTTAGAAGAATATTATAAAGGGAAATGGGGTGATGGCTTTATTAGTGATCAGGAAGAGCTATGTGTGATATAAAGCAGTGTGGGGCAGCAGGGAATGGTGAAAAATGAGAATGGAAGGTAAACCCAGATGAAGAAATGGTGATCAGGACGGGGGTCACTTGGGGTACGGGGATAAAAGATGAGAGTAGAAATAAGGCTTGAAGAGGAGGGAAAATATAGAATGTAGACTTCCATGAGGGTAAGGGTCCAGTTAGCATGGGGGGTGGGAAGGGAGGCAGGCTTGGTGGCAAGATTGGGAGATAACCAGTGATGTGGAGATGAACAACTGATGATCAGGCTGAAGTAGAACAATCGGATAGGCCTAAATCAGGGGCGGGGGAGTGGGGGGCGGGTGTGGAAGGAGGGAGCCTAACTATCAAGGGCCTAGACCAAGAGCAATGAACTGAAGCGTGGAAGTGAGGTCTGGACACGGGGATGAGACGACAGGTAGGCGTAGGTAGCACGGTCAGACCCAAGACTGCACACCAGCAGGGGCGATCCCAGAGGCCAAAACCGCTGTGGGAACGGGTTTCTGGGGCGGGTAGAGGATGGGGGAGCGCCGTCCAAGCTGACAGGACCCAGCGAATCTCAGGGAACAAGACTTGGCTCCCGTCGTCAGCCCCACATTAAGTGGATAAGGGACCGGGGAGAGGACGGGGCAGGGATCGGGTTGGCAAAGAACTCTCCTCTCACCTCCCACCGCCCGGCTTGGCCCTCGCTGGGACCCAGCGGCCAGTCCCGCCGTCCTGGCCCCGCCTCCTCAGCAGCTCCCTTCCGGGTCACACGGCGAGGGCACGCCCTGCCGAGCATCTACGGGTCCCAGCGCAGCCCACAATCAGGCGCGGCAGAACGGTGCGCAAGTGGAGCATGCGTAGTACCCACAGGCCCCTGCGTGAGGGCGCGCCGCAGGCGGAGTTTGAAATCGCCGTCAGGTTGCTCCGGTCTTTGCAGCGGGAGGCAACAGTTTTTATCTACAATCTACTTTGAAGCTCCCCCTCCCTTGCCTGGGTCTGCCTCCCCTGTACCCCTGAAACCTAATAAGTTATACTCCCACCCTGTGGCTGTCCTTTGAATTTTCACTAGGTCGCATGGCCGTGAGTTTCTCAGACCCCTCAGCGATGCTTTGGATTGGTTGAGTCACTTTGCGTTAATTAAAATTGCTTATCCATGTTGACCTAAGCACCTAACAAAGCCATGTACAAAGATTAAGTCCCCAGCCCCACGAAAAATTCCTTAAATTAAATCGTACAAACTTCAACAACCCAAAGCACCCCTTAGCATTGCTGTTGTTTTCAACAAGCAGCCAGACTTGCTTCTCAGAGCAGCAACTTGGGATTTGATTGTTCATACTTCTCTTTCTCCCTATATGGAAAAACAGAGGCAAAGACCCCAACAGTCTGTGCACAAAAATGATACATTTATTGAAAGAGTATTTTTTCTTTTTAATACAAAAGAAAGCTCTGTACATAGGACTGTGACCATGTCCACTATTCCTGGGTCAGCATCCCAGGGGAAGTAGAAACCACTGACATACACACCCCACATTCACACACACACATTCACTCAGATACGCACGCACGCACACACACACACACATACCCCAGAGCCACCAAGGAAGGGAAACACCAAGGGTTGCACATATAAATGTCACCTCATCCCTGATGCGCACGTTCTCCCAAGGCCACGCTCACACAACACATTATAAGCACTTTGCCTGATTCACTCACTGGGTCTGTCTTTTGTGGGAAGGAGAGGAGGAATTCATCAAGGTCTCCTCCCCTGGGTGGGGGAATGGGGAGTGAGTGAGTGAGGGTAGAGTGAAACAAGAGCAGAGAAAAGGGCTGGGCAGTTACAGACCTGAGTCCCAAGCCCCCCTACTCTCTGGCCCCTGATTTGCCTTGCCCCAGCCTGTAAGCTGCCCATAAGCCCCAGCTGTCTCCAGGAGAAAGCCCAGTAAGGTGACTTCCATCTTGGCACCCCAAGTTGGGGCAAGACAGTAATGGGGGTTAGAGGTTAGGGGGTTCTCAAACATGTCGGCAAATCACCCCTTGATAATTAGGCTGTGCGTAAAATCTTCCCCCACCCCTTCACCTATTCAGAGAAGCAGGCTTGTTCCTACTGAAGGCAGTCACAGGGTTAATAAAACTGTACTCCAACTGCTGCCCTGTTCTGAAAAAGCTTCCTTTCTGGATATCAGTGGTGAAGGTGGGCTCTGACACAGGGTAAAAGACCCTCCCCCTATGTTGGCCCACCCTGAAGGTCTACCCCAAAGAGGGCAGAAGTGGGTGGGGCACAGCCCCTGTACAAATTACATAAATACTGAGGTTACACTTAGAAAAATAAAGTCATTTTCTTCAAGGCTTTTTGTCTTAATTTTAAAAAGTTACAGTAGCTGCTCACTCCCTGGGAGAGCTGCCCATTTCTGGCTCCCCTATCGCTGCACTCAGCCCAAGAGCTGTTCCCATTTCTTCTGACCCCCATTCCTGCCTCTTACCCCCTCCCAGACCCCACCCTGCTCACTGCAACTTGGGCCCCAGGCAGCTGCAGGCCTGGGGGAGCACAAGGCTGCAACGCCCATGCATGTGGCACAAATGAAGTCAGTTTCCTCTACCTTATACCCCCCCATTCCCACCCACCCCCCATTTGGTCTCCCTCTTCCCTCTCCCTAGCAACAGCCTTAAAGGGCAAAAAGAGGCCCAGAGCTGTGGCTCACCCTCCCCACCTCGTTGGGGCGTGGCCTGAGGGCCCCTCCCCCGGTTTTTCCTGGAAACAACCCAGGACCGGGCAATCCCAGAATCTCCCCTACACACTGGTGGGCCCAGAGCTCATGGGGTGGCTCTGTCCCCAAAGGCCCAGCCAGTTCCGGGGAGCCCTAGGGCTCCCCAGGGAAGGGGAGCATGGGCAGGGAGGGGGACGAGAAAAACGCCATAAAAAAAAGTTAAATATTTTAAAAATATATATTTATAGATTTGTTTTCACTTCGTCTCCTCAAATAAAAAGTTCAAAATCAACTTTGAGTAAAGCAGCTGGGAGGAGAGGGGGGAAGACAGGGAGAGGGAACACTGGTGGTTCCCTCCAACCCAAGAGCCCCTGGAGTTCCAAGGTGAGTGGCAAGGCAGGGCAGGTGGCCCCAGGAACCTGCTCCATGCACAGGCCCAGCTACTCAGGAGCTGTAGGGGCAGCGGGCGGCAGCGTGAGGGAAGATGCCCCATCTACCCAACTGGCTCCCTGAAGGGCAAGAGGAGGGCTCTTTTCACCCAGCCTGTGGCAGACACAGTGCTGACATACGGTCAGCAAGGAGGCTGGGCAGAGGACCCCAACTGCTTCCTCAGGAGGGAGGGACACTGCCTAGTCCCACAGAGACACGTTGTGGGAAGGTGGGGCACGGTCCCACTGGGTAAGCTAATACTCATGGCAAACATGGAGCCAAGCTGGCAAGGGGAGTCTGAGGAGGGAGGACAGCCCCACCATCAACAGAAATGGGAGGTGGAGCTAGAAGGAGGGGAAGGTGAGGGAGGATGGGGTGGAGGGCAGGCTGGCCCATTTCTTTGGCTGGAGTGAGAGGGCTCAGTCCTATGGCTGCCCACTGCTCCTCCCCTCCTCCCTCCTGCGGCCCATCAACGTGTGTGTAAAGAAAACGTGAAAAGGCAACAATAAATAAGTGGTGCCATCCCTTGGGCCTTCTGTCCAGGGCGGCGGGGCGGATCAGTCACTCTTGGTGCTGTGGGCGGTATCCAGGTTCACCACCTGTAACTCGGTGAGGTTGCTGCTGCTCCCGGCCTGCTGCCCTATCACAGCCATCTGGAGGGAAGGAGGTATGTAAAGAAAAGATGGCAGGAACAGATTAGCCAGCTCAGGCTACTCCTCCTTGCCTGATGGCCCACCACAGGTCTGACCAGGAAAAGAGATAGGCCTCCTGACTAGAGATCTTAGCTTTGACCAATTTGGGAATCCCCCAGGTCAAGATAAAGAAGTGGCTGGCTGGGATGGGGGTGAAAGAGGATACCACCTACCTGATGAAGCTGAACTGCAGAAACAGGGATCTGCACTGTCCCAGAAGGTGCTGTCAGGAACACCTGGGGGACACCACCTGCATTGGAAAACCACAGTAGATACTCAAATTGCTTACTCAAAGAAACTTCCAGTTATTGGAGGAGTGCTGATAAATGCACAAATGACTGGGTAAGTCTCAGAAATATGTACCCTACAGTGTGTCCAATTATGTCCAAATGGACAAGCATGGGTACTGGAGTGTGTGTATAAGCATCCGTGTATGTATGTATAGGTATATGTATGGGTATCCTAGTTTGTGTATGTGTATGTGAGTATATCTATCTGAGTAGGGGGCAGTTGAACGTATATGTGTGCATGTGTAAAGGAAGCAATGATCCTCCTTTCCTCAGCCTCGCCCACCAACTCACCTTGCTCCTGGACCTGGCTGTGGGACACCTGCATGGTGGATGGTGCCTGTGAGAAGGCATTGAGCACGGTGAGGCTGCCATCAGTCAGGCCCGAGGTGGGTGCATACATCACCGCATGGGGGCTAGGGTACATCATGTGGCCGCCCACAGTTGTGGGCACAGATGATGTCATGATTGTGGCAGGCAACGTCACTGGCAAACACAGACACATATCAGGGAGGTCGGCATTGATCCCTACTAACATCCTCCATCCCACCCCCAGGAACTCCAAGCTTCCAGAGCCCTCTTGCCATTTTCCCAGTCAGAAGCTAGACAAGACATATTCCTCTGCTCCCTGTCATCAACTAAGAAAAGCCTTTTTTTTCCTTGAACATGACAGCACCAGCCTCTAATTGTATCCTATCACATCATACTATTTGATTGTCTATCTGCTGAATTCTGTTCCAAGATCCTAAGGCTCTAGGAAAAACAAATTAAAGTGACTGACCCAACTTAAGGAAACTCAGATACTCTTCCCCTTTTAGGGAGCTCCATTATCCCATTTTTTATTTGTTCTCACTCCTCCTCCCTCTTCCTAAATGTGTGGCTAAAAAAATTCATCTTTTAAATAAGCACTTCTCAAATGTTAACATGCATTCATCACCTGGGGTTCTAGTTAAAAAAATGTGCATTCTGATTCAGCAGGTTTTAGGTGAGGCTTAAGAGTCTGCATTTCTGTCAAGCTCCAGGGTAAAGATAGTCCTCCATAGAAACACTTTGTACAACAAGGTTGTAAATAACAAGAACTTAAAAGTAATTTTATTTTAAAAGTGTCTCATCATTTCTGAAATGAGCAGAGACACTGAGAAAAATTATGGCTACTCAAAACCTAGGACAGCCTCCCACAAGGAGACAACTGCTCTATAAATCCTTCCTGGTAATTAACCAAATATGTGTCTTTAGGCAAGTAACTTCTTTCTGGGCCTCAGGCTTTTCATCTGAATGAGGAGGAGGGTGGCTTCAATGGTCCCCAATTTCTTCCTAGAATCTACAGCCCTACTGCAGGGTAAGATTAAAAACCAGGCATCCTCACCTGACTTTCTCATAAGGATTAGGATAAGGGTTAAGTCAAAAACCTCAGTCTCCACATTAAGAAATTCTCTCTGACCTTAGTTATAGGAGGGATACTGCTGGGCACCTGTTGCTAAACCTCAAGAAGGAGGCAGGGCAGGGAGATGACAGAGCTTTGAGCTATACCTGTCCCGCTGGAGGAGGTCTGCGTGAGGTCTGTGCTGCTGTCGCGAGAGGGAGACGCTTGCTGTGGGGCCTGGTGCACCTGAATGGCCTGCACTGGGACCTGCTGAGCCACTGCCCCACCTATGAGACATAGAGACTTACTTGTACTCTGTCCCACCCAGCCACCAAGCACCCTCAAACACCCCCATGTCCAAGGTCTGGCACATTGCTTCTTGACTCCCATTGCTATCTTTCCTGGGAGCCAAAGAAGCCCTTCCTGTCCTGAATCTTGCCTCCAGGAGCTCTACACTCTGTTCTTGTTCTTCCCTTCTCCTCCCACCCAAGAACTTGCCTCTGCCCTCTTCAGGAAGCTGGCATTGACCCATCAAAGACATGATCTGCCCTCCAGTCAAGATAGAAAAGTGGCAGAATATCTACTATCCCTGTGGCAATGAAGGGCTGGGGTGGATGGGGTGGAGGGTGGGGGAGAGAACAGGGCTGGGCTGGTTAGACAAGGCCAGAGTATATGGTTAAAACTTACTGACAAAGATAGTAGGGGTCCCAGTGGGGAGGGGCATGCCTGCCAATGGGACATAAGAGGATTTTCTTAGGCTCTGGCCCTGTTCACCATCCTTCTGAGCAGGGAAAGAGGTTCTCCTTGTGCCAGCCCTAAACCCACTCTTCACATGCTCAATTTGCCCCTTGTGACTCACCAGGCATAAGGGTGAAGCTAGTAGGCAGCTGCATGAGGCCTCCAGAGGAGACAGGACCACTGCCTGTACTCTTCAGCACAGTTCCATTGGCACTGCTGACAGCACTGGGGCTGACACTAGCAGACACTGGTGCCAGGTAGTTGGTGATGGGGAAGGAGGGGCCGCTGCTGACTTGCATGGTGGTAGAGGTGCTGGGCGCTGTTTGGATGGTGGAGGTGGTACCTGGCAGGTTGGTGACTGTGAATGCCGGTTTCAATGAGTCCTATACCCAGAGTAAAGATGGAGCAGTGAGCCTTACCAGACCCTGCCCCTGCAGATGCTTAGTGTGGATTGACAGCCCAGATTGGAACCAGTGTGTTTGGGTTCAAATTCAAATTCAGCTCCACCATTTACCTGCTGCCTGGCCCCTGGGCAAGTTATTGAGCTGCTGAGCTCAGTTTCCTGTATGTAAAAAAAGAATGATACCTACCCCACAGGTTTTGTGAAGAATAAATAGATTAACAGACATTAAGCACTTAGAATAGTGCCTGACACACAAAAAGAGCAATAAGTATTTGCTGCTCTTAGGATGACAAAGATACCATCATCATAATTTTCTGAATTCTCTGCCCAAATAGACTGTGGCAACCACATTGGCTGGGGAATCAACATACCTGGGGTGCTGTGGCAATGACCATCTGTGAGATCCTGGAAAAATTACTCTTTCTGAGCCTCAGTTTTCCTCCTCTGTGAACCCGTGGTAGCTGGGCTACTAAGCCCTCTTTAAAAGGGTCCTCTTAGCTCAGATTTTGCTGATATAGGGACTGAGAGTTTTTCAGGGACCTTAGAGTTTGAGAGAGATCTTAGGGGGTTGGCAATGAAGCACTTTATGCTAAATACTTAGCATTTAAAATGCCAAAGGAATTTCTTCATCCAGCAAAATTTCCTGGGAATAAATGAACCCTACTGCTAAGAGTTTGAATATTATTACTTATGAAATGCCGCTAACAGAGAAGTCTGCAGTACTGCCTTTCCTCTCAAGGAACCTTTGTTCTTAGAGGGGGAAAAGAGGAAGCCAGGAGCTGAGAACCAAGCCCAGGGAATAGAGGGGGCTCAAATACTGGAGGTGGGTCAGCGAGGGATGTTTGCTAAGCAGCCGAGGTTGAAGCCCCTGATTGGTGGAGGCGTTGCTAAGGCAAACAGTGTCGCTTCTTCCAATTGGCCGTTAGTGAAGGGCCACCCGGAAGGTGGAGCTCCCCAGAGGAGCTGAGGAAGCCCCGCCCCCTCTCCTTACCGGGAAAAGGAAGGGGGAGGCGTAACTAGGGCCGGCATCCCTAGCAGCCGGGAATACACAACCTAACATGCCCAGGCCCGGACATCCTGAAGAGGTAGGCGGCTGGCTAGTAAGGTAGGCGTCAGCCAGCCAGCCAGCCAGCCCGCCTGCCGACAGTGCTGGGTTCCCAGGACCCTGGAACCCATGAGTGCTCACTTCCTACTCCGCGGTGACTGGGCCTGAAGGGAGGGCAGGGCTAAGCTACGCCCCCGCCCCCACGGGGAGACAGCTGGCGGGAGGAATGCAAAGGCCCTGCCAGGCAGGCGGGCTGCAGGCGGGAGGCCGGCGTGGAGCCGGAGCCGGCCTTATATGGGCACGGAGGCCGCCCGCTTATCTAGGGGGCCGGCCTCCTGTCAGGATAGCGAGGATGGACACCTGTCCCCTAAGATGAGGGGTACTAACCCTGTTCCACTCCACATCAGTGAGCACCCATCACCTGTCCTTGGTGAGGGAGAGAAAGGGAACCCCTCCCCTCTCTGCGGGTCACATCCCTCCCTTACCTTCCCCTTAGATAGGGGACCCAAACACACCTTGGTCTCCCCACTGCTGTCGGACTCCGACACCTGGTAGGTGAGGTCTGTCTCTTCAAAGCCCGTGGCACTCATTCTCTGGTCTGTGGTGGGGTCTGAGCGGGGTGGAGAGTCTGGCGAGTTGAGGCAGGTCTGAATCAGTGCCTTGCCAGTCTCACTGGTGATCATGGGCTGCAGTTTGCGGGTGGCAAAGGTATACACATGGCCTGTCTCACTGGCCACCAGCAACAGCACCTGTGTCCCTGTCAGCGTGGACAGCTCATAGGCCTGGGGTAGGGGGAGGAGATGGGTAGGTCAGCAAAAGTTTTTATCTCTACCTTCCTTGGGAAGTAAGAAAGAGAGAAAGTACACAGTGATCTCAAGTACCCACTCCCACAATAACCTTCCTAGGGGAGTTCTATCGGGATATCCAAAGGTAAGCTGAAAAGCAGAAAAACCTTAGTCTCCTTCTTTGAGAGGCAGCCCCATTGACCTGGAGATACCCCAAGCGAACAGTCATGGCCCACTAATAACAACATAAAACCTCAGGGGATACAGAGAGGCCCAGGTAGTTTCTCCTCACGACAACTGGGTGCCAGGCCTCATGAAGAGATGGCTCGCACCCTCGCCTCACTGTCATAAGGACAAGGATGAAGTCATGTAAGACATTAGGAATAAAGGGCCACCTAAGCTCTAAAAGTTTCTTCTCAGAAACTGCACAGATGCTAACCTGTTGCCATTTTGTCTTTCTGCCCTTTAATACTATACTACCATTTTTTCTTCCTTTTTTCTTGATACAAGTGTCTGGAGTGATGGTAAATAGGGGACATATTAGCAGCTACTACCATGCTATGAGCCCAGGGAGGGGGACCTTCAAGATGGCCCCATAGATAGCATCCTCACTTCCAACAAAGTTCCACAACCCACCTTGGAAGCAGCTCTGATTTCTATATGGGACAGATATAAATAGCAGCCAATGTTCCCAGGGTTCTAGCTTCTTGTTTCCCAGTTCCTCTGCTTCTATCCCTTCCCAAATATCCTATACCCTAAGACAACTCTTTTCCTCGCCCCTATTCACTGAATAATCAGCAATAAGAGAATTTTCTAGGTACCTCAGCAAACCTCCTTGTCTTCCCACCAAACTCCATGCACCAATTCTCACTAGGGATGGGAATCCCACTTATAGGAAAGACATGATTCTGAAGTCTGTCTTGCAGGAAGTGTGCCAACTTCCATTGGTTGTGTGGAAGACACATGGTTATGGCAAGACTTGGTTTGGTACTTGTTGCTCAGGACATCAGTTCTGCCCTGCTCCCTTACCTGGGGCTCTTAAGCCCCATTCCGTCATCAATCCTGCCTGTCTGTCCTCCTAGCCGGCACAAACTTCAGTGGTGCCCACACATGCTCTCTCGTTGTTATACTGCTCCAGCCTCCTCATCTCCATACCTTCTCTTCTGCTCCCTGCTTTTCCGGCGCCCTTCCTGGAACACCAGATCGCAATGGACCTATTGACCCCGGGGTATCGTTAACCACCTCCCGGGCAGCCTCGCAGCCTCTCATTACCACTCCTCACCCATTCACTCTGCAAGGGCCCAGTTCTATCGCGGCCGTCACTCCCCCTGGCTCCTTTCCCCTCTTTTCCGGACGTTCGCGGCATCTCCCCTCTCCCCATTTCACTGGCGGCCCCTCCCCTTTCACCCTCCCTGGGTAACAGCCATCCCCTCCCACACACCTCCTGCGGACTCACCGCCCCTCACCTCCGCCCCGGCTCTGCCTTCCTCCCGGGCTCCCCCTGTGTGTCCCCACCCTCCTGGTCCCCCGTAGCCGGCCAGCTCCCCGATCCCGTACCTTCTTCATGATGCCCGTCTTCCTCTTGCTGAAGGTCGTGTAGCGCCGCAGCTTGTTGTCGATGAACTCCATCTTGATCTTCACGCGGCCCCGAGTCTTCTTACCCGGCTTGGCCCCGCTCACCGCGCCGCTCACCGGCCCATAGCCCCCGGTGGCCGCCGCCGCCGCCTCGGGCCCACCGACCACCATGCCGATCTCCATCTCGCTTAGGCTTCGCTTCAGGCCGCGCCGCTCCGCACCCAGCTCCTCCTCCTCGCCCGACTCCGAGTCGCCCTCGCTGCCGCTGTAGAGGGCCCCCGCGGTGGGCGCCGGGGTGGTTGTCGCTGCTGCTGCAGCCTCCCGCTCGAGGCGACCCGGCCCGAGCCCCGCGCCGTTCCCGGGGACCCGGCCCCCGTTAGCCCCGCGAGTCACGCCGCCGCCACCTCCACCGCCCGGCCGCCCCGTCGGGGTCCGGTTCAGGGTGCCCCCCAGGGCCGAGCCCCGGCCCAGCGCCGCCGCGGCCCCAGCTTGGCTCGGTAACATGGCGCTCAATGCAGGAGAGCGGACGGGCAGTCAGCGAGGAATCGGAGTCGCCTTCGCCACCGCCATCGGCTTCCCGGCTCAACCCGGCGCTCCCGCTGCTGCTAGTAATGCTATCGCTGCCGCCGCCGCCGCCGCTGCGAACCCGGGGCCCCTGCACGCCCGGGCCGACCTGGGCCCTCACTTTCCTGCCCCTGTGGCCCGGGTTGCCCCAGGCTGCGCGGAGCGCCCCCTGTCCGTATGCTGCGGCGGCGCGCTCGGCGGCCGTCAGCGTCCCCCCGGGGGCAGAGGCTGCTGGCCGCGGCTGGGACGGCGGGTGGAGGGGGCCGGGACCACGCGCAGGAGGCGAGGGATCCCCCGACCCTTCCCCCCATATAAAGAGATACAATGTTTCCTTTTATGGCGAGGCCGCTCCTTACATGGTGAGCCCCTACGCCCCCGCCCCATTGGTCCGCTGTTCCGGCACCTCCGCTCCCTATTGGCCCACAGGGGGAGCCTATTTGCATAAACATACCGAACTCGTTGCTGTCATCCCGCGTCAGTCGGCGACTCCGAAAGGGGAGGAGCGGACGCCTCTTAAAGGAGCAGGGGAGGAGGTACGACTCCGCCCCCACGGCCAGAGACTAGGAGAATTGGGAGGGGCCTGAGGAGAGGAAGCCTGGGAGCGGACTAGCTTCTTGGAGCGCAATCTTGTGGAGGAGAGGGAATAGCACTGTGAGAAGGAATCCGGCACTGTAAGGGCTGGAAGCAAACACTAGGGTAGTTCCTGAGAGGATTGTGCAGGTTGCAGTAAATGATATAATACAGCCCAAATTCCGAGGGAGTTCAGGGATCGGAGCAGTAACCCACGCCTTCCAAAGTTTCTGGCCGAGTAGCCCGGACTTGAGTCCCTGGTGTTCAGACTCGTCGCGTCCCCGCCACTCGGCTCCAGCCCTTACCCTCCCCCCTACTTCCTTTCCCTTTCCCTCTCTTTCCAAGGCGACGACACTTTCCCACCAGGCCGGCTCCCTAGTCCTCATTCATCATCCTCTATACTGGGGAGGTCTTTGGCAGATGTACATCTGGAAAAGATGGGAGAGACAGTCGACCTCCCTGTCCCAGTTGGGGCCAGGGAGGAGAATGGAGATCAGTGAAGACTTCCAGCTGCGGGCTAGGCTGGGGGAGGGGGTGGTCCCAGCGATAAAGCCCACCCCTTAGCCAGCTCAGAGGCCTGGGAAAAAGTGTAGCCGGGAAGAAAGTTTAAGCAGACAAGTATGCGCGCGCGCACACACACACACACACACACACACACACGCGCCCATCTCTGGAAAGCCAAGGAGAAAAAAAAGAACTAGGGTGCTCCAAGGGCCAGGTTCAGGCTCCAGGTCTGGGTCTTAGCTACAAGACAGTGAAAACAGGGCTTTGCTGTTATAGAAATTATGCGAATCTGGAATCTGCCCCTTCCTAACTCTGTGCTGGAAACAAGTGTTTGACCTTTCCAAACTCCATATTCCTCAACGTTGGTACCCATCCCATGAGGTTCTTAATGCAGATTAAATGAGACGAAGACTAAAGCGCAGAGTAAGTGGTCAGTGAATAGTTAATAGGAGCTACCTGGGCAAACATCCTCTTGTGTATGCTAGGATGGCAGAGAATGATGATTCCTACCGTAAAAGTTGTGAAGATTAAGTGGTAGTGAAATCAATTTAATATACTGCAACCAGCACTTAAATATTACAAATAGCATGGGTAAATATTGCTAAATAAAACTTTTGTTTACATTATTTATAGGTTAACCATATAAAATTGCCATTTTATAGGTCAAGAGGGTGGGATAGTGTAGATTTCATATGGTTCAGTGTGTGTGTGTGTGTGTGTACTGGATGACAATGCTCAACTGCATATCTTACTGTGAATCACAATCCAAAGACTGAGATGTACTGAAATAAAGCATGTTCAAGTAATTTGTGATATAACGTGTATATATACATACACATACATGCACACCTATATTAAAAACATAGGGTTGTTCATCAAATCCCTAAATAGAGGAATTAAGAGCCTTCCTCTTCCCCATTTCCCGACAGTTTTAAACAGTTTTTCTTTTCCCAACTTGATCCACATGACAGGTAGTTAAACATATGGAATGTGTTAGCTCAAGAGGAAGAACAGGTCAAATAGATAAATAGGTTCCAGAGGGCTTCTGGGGCCACAGATGGTGCTTGGGACTGCAATTTGTTTGAGCAGCAGTCTTACACCCACAGCCCTGGGGTCCATTCCTGCCTAGCTAAGGACTTTCCATGTGAGACCCCTGATTTAGAAACCCTCAGCAGTGGCACCCCAGAGGACAGCTGCTACCTGCCACATCCACAGGACAGAGAACAGTTCTCAGCTTCCCTTCTAATAGACTGCCCTCTCTGATTTTACCCAACCCCTGGGCCATTCCACACGTTAGTGCCACAGCACCTTTACTTGCTTGGAATGGCTTCATCTTCACAGCACATTTTCACCACTGGGCAAGGGGGACCTCCACCCATTCTATATTGGAGTATTATTACAGGTTCAGGAACGAAAACTGTTGATGTGGATAAAGTCAGAATCAAAAACTGGTCCATAGATGTGTTTTGTTTGGACTATATATCATTTTTAAATCAGGAGATTTTACATAAAAATCTGAATATCCAGCCTCTCTCTCAAAAAATTGGAATTTTTAGCAACTCTAGGCCTATATGCACACAGGAGACTACAGCCTAGAGCTGAGCTGAATGGTGGCCATATAAGAGGCATCTGTTCTCAGGTTCACTATAGACTCCACACAGTTCACTGAGTTCAGATAAGTCCCGACTGGCCTCTCTGGAATGTGAGTTTGGTGCTTCTCTGATAAGGCCTAAATCACACTAGTACCCTGGAAGATGGGCACTCACATCCACCCCAGACCATGAAGAACCTCCAAAAAGGCATCAGAATTCCCACCCGATCCCCTCATATACCGTACTATTCCTACCTTGACCTTTCTCCTGATTTTTATCATCCAAATAACATCAAAACAAAAAATAAGGATTGCTTTAAAAAACTCACAAAAAAATATTACTAACTCTAAAATCATTTTCATTTGGAGTTAACTTTTACACAGGTATTCTTAACTTCACCCAGAAGAAAAAATGTCTTAATTGTTATAGCAATACTTGAGGGAGTGAAGAAAAGGGATTCTGAATCAGTGTGCCTAGGAAAAGTCTAGAAAGCCATGCTCCAAACACAGATAGTGCTTACTTATCACACTGCAGAGGAGTTTGGGGACTAGAGGTATATGTTCTTTGATTTATACCAGTCTGTACCATTTGACTTCTTCCATGATCAGTATTACTTTTATACAATTGTTTTTCTCTTTAAATTAGGCAAAGCCAGAAACAAGGTAGAGGTAGAATAAATGGATCTTGGTGACAGGCTACACAGGGAGGAGAATACACAAAGAGGACTAGGACTTATGATGAACTGAGATTTTGAGTAAGGGTGACTATCCTCCAAACAATGGTACCATTAATGGGAAGAGAAAACTTGGCTGGAGAAACAGGTTTAGGAGAGAGAACAATTCATTTTGGGCCCTGGGGAACCAGCAGAGGAAAATATCCTGTAAAAAATGGGGAGCATGTGTCTGGATCTTGAGGTAGAGGCTGGAATTGCAGCTAATAGTTGGGGAACTGTCCACACTAAAGGCCCAATTAAAGACACATGAGGTGAGATGAGATTTCTGTGGGGGAGAACATAGTTCAGGAAGGCCAAAGACAGAATTCAGAACAACCATCTCTGAAAAAGGCAAGAGGCGCCTCAGCTGGGGCTGGAGAAAGCCTGGTCAGAGAAGGTGGAGACCGAATACCAACATCGAACTCAAGAGAGGAGTTTGAAAAGGCAGATATGGCCAGTAATGTTAGCTGCTACAAAAGTGGTCAAGGGAGACCAGGAGTGAGAAAAGGATTGGTGATTTATGACCTAGAGTAGTTCCTTCCCAATACTTCTGAATGCAACCCACGTTAAGAGATCATTTTTACATCGCAACCTATGGTGAATTAGATTTTGCTCCCAATCATTCACACCGTGTTGGATTTAGATGTTCACATCCTTTGTCATGTGTCTTTGTAGAACTGCTACTTCTGTTGTTGGGTTTTGACATGTGACATGCTTGGGCCAATAAACTGTTAACAGACTTGTGGTTTTAAATGTGCTTGTATGACCTGGTTCAACCTCTTGTGCTCCTGCCACTGCATGAGAGCATGCTCTTGGATCAGCACAGTAGACCCAAACCAGTCCTACAACCTGAAGCCAAGTCCAGCTGAACTCAGCTAGGTCCAGCCAAGGTCAGCCGAACCTCACCAACCTGCAAATCCGTGAGCGAGAAAAATAATTGTTGTAAGTGACTGAGATTTGGGGGTTATTATGCAGGATTCACACCCTAATAGCTGACAAATACATAACCTACTAACACACAAACATGTATCAAATGTTACAAATAAAAACTTATAAAAGAATACTTACCCTTTAGGTATACGATGTATTCTGATAGTTTCTATCATGTTTCATTATTTTTAAAATGCTAGTTGCAACCTACAATTTTAAAAACACTGCTCTAGAGAAATTGTTCTTGAGTTGTTTTTTCCCCCCCACTACAACAGAACTTAGAAATGTAACACACTGTATATCAACAAGTAAGTGGCTCAATTACTAGCTGTGTGACCTTGGGGAAACTACCTGGCCTCCCTGCACCTCAGCTTCCTCATCTGTGAAATGGGAACAATAACATCTGGCTAACAGAGTAATCACAGAGATTAAATGATCAAATGTATGTTAAGTGTTTAGTGACTGGGACAGAGCAAGAACTCAATAAATATTAGCTGTTATTTTCATTACTGAGAAGTGTGGTGAGGAAAAGAATGAACTAGAGAAATTTCAGAGTGAAGGACTCTTTTCTTTAGGATGGGGAACCAGACTGAAGTTACTGGAATAAGGTAGAATATAACTGAGACACAAGGTCTAGGTAACTAAGAGGCAGGAATCAAACCAGGTGAGGGCCTTGGAGCAATGAAGCATTAAGCATCATCTCTTTGCTCAGTACTATCCACTCCATCTCCCTCCTAGAGTCTTAAAAGGATTCAGATACCTGAATCTGTCATTAACTACTCCTCCAATCCTATTCTAACTTGCCTTCACTCATTCATCCTTCCCACTTGAGCATGAGGAATGGGACAGCTAGCAGTGAATAAGTAGTTGGCAGTGAGAAGCAACACGGGGTCCCACGGACAAGGGGTGGCCTTGCCCGAGCCCACATTTTCACCTGCTCCACGAACCAGAGAGAAGGACCGGTGTCTGCCAGTTATTCCTGTCCAAGCCCCACCAGACTCTGTGAAGGCACATGGCCCCTTTGATAAGTGAGGGAAAACAGGACATGATTCATGGGCAACAGCAGGGAATGACCATCAGAAGCAAGTTGTAAAAAAGGCTTCTTTATTGAGAGCAGCGAATGTAAAAACAAAAACAAAAACAAACAAACAACAACAATAAAGGTGTGAGGCAGGGGTGGCCCCCCTCCCCATCTCCTCCAGGGCCCACCCTCCCTCCCACACCCACCCACCCTACGCTGCAAGTACATACAAAAGCCGCCCATGGTGCATACAAAAAGGGCGGGTTATATAGTGTCAAAAGCTCCTGAAAACTCCTTCATCTGCCAGGCACTTAGGATGAGGAAAGGAGAGAAGGGTGGGGAGGAGACATGGGTCTGGGTCAGCGTCCACAAGTCCATGCAGGGAGGACTCACTGCTGTGTCCTCCGTGATCCTGGCGCAGACCCTGTGGTGGGGGCAGATGGGGCATGGGCCAGAACTACCCAGGCATTTGAGTATATTAAGGAACTCCCCTCAAACCCAGCTCATCTTCAGCCTAGCCCTCCCTGGGCAAAGTTGGCAGACAAGTGGCAGAATTGGACCTGGTCAAGGGGAGGAGACCCAGGCCAGAAATTGGGGTTACCTGAGGCACCCACACTGTCCCTGATGGGTGAAGGGGTGGCAGAGAAAGCTGCTCAGCCCAAGGCCCTAGTAACCCAATTTGGGTCCAAATCAGCCTCCCCAGGGGCTGAGGGTGAGGAAGAGGGGGAAAGCCCAGGCCCTGCCCAGACCGCAGCAGTGCCTGTGGAGCCAGGGCAGGGCCCCTCGGGCCAAGGAGGACAGAGATCTTGCCCATCATGCTGCGGAGACCCCTAAAGAGGTCCTCCCCTGCCCACGCCATCCTGAGGCACAGCCTGCCTGGGCTCCCTCCTCATGGCTTGCTGTCTGCAGGGCTATCTCCCAGGATGTTGGCGATCTCACTGAAGGAGGGTCGGTCCTTAGGGCTGACGGCCCAGCAGCGCTGCATCAGCCGGTAGAGCTTAGAAGGGCAGCCCTCAGGCTGTGGAAGTTTAGCCTTCCCAGCCTGCAAGTCTGCAGAAAGATGGTGGGAGGAGTGTTAGTCAAAGCTTTTAATCACCTGTCCAATATTCTGTGGAGTCTGCAGTTCTCACAAAGTCACAGGAAGGCAACTTGGGGTAGGGGTCACTGGCCAGTGGAGAGTGGGTGCTGACTCAAGGAGTATACAGGAAGTATCTTGTAACCAAAGTTTTCCTTTGGTTACAACATACAGCTCCCTTGGCCTGGTGGCGCCAGGGTCCACACAGCACACACAGCCAATGTATGGGGACTAAGGTGGCATCGATGGGCAGGTGTCAGTGGCTACAGTGGACATTGGAGGTAAGGGCTAATTATCAACCAGTATGAAAGTATTTCAGTGGCCATATCTATGTATTAGCCCTGAGAGAGGAGGCAGGTTTAGCCAGCCCCAAGACCTTGAGCAAACTCTCCACCTGGAGAACATCTGGAATTGTTCCTTGGAAACACAGCTGCCTACCTGCTAGCACTTCATCATCGGTCTGCCCACCATGGGGCATCTCTCCATGGGTGAACACTTCCCACATCAGCACGCCAAAGGCCCAGACATCAGACTTGGTGGAGAAGTCACCCTCCAATATGGCCTCAGGGGACATCCAGCGCAGTGGCACCCAAGCCTGGCGGAAGTGGTAGTACTCACTGCAGAAGAAAACCACATACAGGGATGGGGGTGGGGCCTCTGTGGCTCAGGGGGTGGGGTGGGGTGAGAGACTCGGCCTGGGATCCCAACCTCAACCTAGGTCTGGGTCTCATACCCAAGCTGGAACTCAACTTTTCTACATCAAGGCACTCAGAGAAATCAGTAACATTTATGCTGAGTATGGAGATATATGAGAGAAAATCTAAAGCCATCCACGTGTGGTGTGAATGTTAAAAATTCCGTTAAGAATAACTTTGCCTAGATGTTGTTATTTAAAAAAGCTAATATGTACTTTCGGTATTGGTTTAAAATGTGAAAAACAAGACCACGTTAAATGAAAAAAAATTTTAAATGCTTTACTAGTGATAAATCAATCATGAATAAAGCAACTGTCAGATAAACTAGGGTGACTCAGAACTGGGGTGACTCGAGGGGAAGTTCCTGGAGGTGGTACGTTTAGCACGTGTAGTCATTCCAGAGCCGTCTCTGGCTGTGAGTGCTGAACTTGAAGTCTTAGTCTTCAAAATAGTAATTACTGAATTCAGGAGGTTATAGAGGAAGCCACATAAATAGTTAAATTATATATAAACTGTTATAAAGTTTGACCAATTATTTAAAAAGGTTTATGATTTTTTATCACTAGAGAAAATGCATAAAAGTCAGGAACCTGTGGCACACTGGTTGTGATGCCTGCAGCACCTGTGGAGAAAGGATGGGAAGGCTCTGCCCATCCTGGGCCCTCCGGCTTCGGACCAAGCAGACACTAGCCCTTCCCAACACCTCCCGAACTGCATCTGCCTTCTGCCCCTCTCCCGGCCCCACCCATGTCCTTCTACCTGTTGTACACGTCCTTGCTGAGCCCCAGGGCCGACACCTTCACCTGTCTCTGGGCGCTGACCAGGCAGTTGCGAGTGGCCAGGTCCTTGTGCACAAAGCGGTTGTTGGACAGGTGCTCCATTCCCAGGGCCACCTGAGTGCAAAGGGCTACCTAGGGTGAGAAAGGCGCTTGTCAGGGCACCCAGATCTATGAGATCAAGGTGACTATCCCCAACACAATTCCTAGTAGGGTCTCAGTGCCACTGGTGTGATCTTTAGGAAGCCCAAAAACAAAGGTACAATGGCCTCCTTTTTCTTCTATGTGATGGGGATAATAGTGCCTACATCACTGGTTGTGGGAAGAATGGAATTAAATGAAGTTAAGCTTTTGGAACCACACAGCAGGTGCTAGATAAGAGAGTGGCACATGGGGTGGGTAGAACACATAGTAGCCACTTGTTGAATGAAAAATAACTGGGCAGTAATCATAGCTTACATCTTTAGGGGTTGTTCCTTTTCCTTTTTACTTAAAAATTACATATATTCTATTAGTTTGTGTGTGTGTGTGTGTGTGTGTGTGTGTGTGTATCTGTAAAATTTGTTTTTTGTGTGAATTCACACTGTCACACACACACAAACTGATTGCCTCCAAGGACGGGAGCTAGGGGCTAGAAAAGAGAAAGGTAGGGAAACCTTTGGTTCATATTTTTTTAATTGTTAACTACGTATAGAAAATATCAAATATTTGTATACTTCCACAATTAAAACACTCACACCCAGGAAATGGTTATTAAATTAAAAAAAAAAAACCCCAACAATGTTAGTACCCCAAAAACCCCTAAGGGCTCCTTCCTCATTATATATTCTCCCTCCCCTCCAGAGGTAATATTGTCCTGACTTTAGGATAATTTCTTGGCTGTTCTTTGTAGTTTACCACTTACACATATGTTCCTAGAACACTATAATTCATTTTGGGGACCAGATAAGCATACAAAATGTATATTCTTTTGTGCTTGATTCTTTCATTCAGCATTGTGAAATTCATCTATTTTTGGGGGGGTCCCACTATACTGAGTTTTCATCTTGAATATACCATAATTTATTCATTCTAATGCCAATGGATATTTGTTTTTTTCCCCAGCTTTGGGCTATTAAGAACAGTGCTGCTATAACTGTTCTTATGGATGTATACTGGTATTACTTTAAGATACCCAGGTGTGTGGGTCACGGACTATGAGTATCTCTAGCTCTAAAAAATAAACCAAACTATTTCCCAAAGTATAAAGAGTTAGGGATATTTTTCACTGATGCTCTTTTTAAATTTTTGAGCCACGTCAATGTATTATATAGACTATGTAATGAAGTTATATTAACATTTTAAAGTATATATCTATGCACTGAACAAATATTAACTGAGCATCTACTACATACCATACACACCTGGGTGCTGGTGGAATATAACAGAGAGCAAGGGCTCCTTCCTAGTAAGAGGGCAGTCTAGAAGAGACACAAGAATTGTACCTGCAGAAGACTGCCACCACCAGGGAGAAAGTGGTTTATGCCAATCAAAAGTAAAACTGGAGGACCAGGAGAGTGCTTGTAAGGACCTATGGCCCCTTTGCCTCTGTCGCCTTATCCAAATCTTGGGAGCAACCACCAAGGGACACGTGGGAACTGTAGCATTTTCTTGTATATAAAAACAAGGCAAAAAGAAATGCAAAGAGATCCCTGTGACCAGTGGAAGATTATTTAACAAGTTACAGGCCAGCTGTGTGCTTCTTCTGGCATACAGACTCATTCTCAGGATCCACAAGGGAAAAGTCAGCCATCAGATAATGTCATCATGGAGGGAGGAAGATAAGAATGTGGCCAAAACCCAGTATCACTGGTGACCAAGGAAATACAAACCACGACCCGATGTGATATCATTTTACACATACTGAATTACAAAAGGTCAGAATCTGCCTCCAACTTATCTCTAATGGTTCAGAAAAAAATGCACAAAAAATAATACACATACCTATAGAGACAAAGAGAAAGCAAATGGGACAAAATGTAAACAACTGAATCTGGATAAAGGGTTTGTAGAAGTGCCTGGAACTGTTCTTATACCCTTTTAAGTTTGAAATATCAAAATAAAAATTTACCAAACACACACACAGACAAGCACATTAAAAAACGACGTCTAACCAATGTACTATATACTTAAAACTAATTTAAATAAATAAATTTAATGAAAAAAAAAATGACTAAATAAAAGCAGCTCACATGTGAGCCAATAGTGAGTATGTTATAGATTATCTGAAGATTATGGTTAATCTGATTCTATGTTTCTGAAGTTCAAAAAGAGATAAAAGTGAATGGGAGTGGTAGAGGGGCTATTGCCAAGTTACCTAGTGAAAGAAGGAGACCAATAAGAGAGAAGGAACATTTGCTGAGTACACACTGTGTGCTGTATCCTGAACGAGGCCAGTTGCCTCTCCTACTTGCACTCTCTGAGGTACGGCCATCTACAGCTCTGCCCATGGTTCCCTCCAAGGCTATATACTCAGTCTAATACCAAAGTCTGGCTCTTTCCTCAATACTGCAGCTGCCTCTCCTAGGTCATATTATTGGGGTTGGGGGCACGAGAAGGGCTGTCTACCAATCAGTAAGCCCAGAGGTGGAGTGCTGGCTTTGGCCTGACCCTTAAGCATCACTGGCTGGCTCTGAGCAGCTTCACCAGCCTGGCTCCCAGGGTCACAGGAGGGCTGGCCAATAACATCCCTGCAGACTCCACTGCATCCAAGAGTTGTTTGCTAACTGTGGTAACAACCTATTAGTATGCCATCAAACCAATTTAGTGAATCTTACTGGCATTAAAAATAAAAGGAACAATTACGTCTGAAAATTATGTAATTGTATTAACCAATGTTACCCAATAAACTTAAAAACAATAAATGAATGAATGAATGAATGAATGGAACAGAGAATACAATAACTGAAATGAAGAACACCTTAGGAGGAATCAACAGATTAGATGAAGCAGAGGATCAAATCAGCGACAAGAAAAAAAATTCATCTATGGCCATGCTACCCTGAACAAGCCCAATCCTATCTGATCTCAGAAGCTAAGCAGGGTCGGGCCTGGTTAGTACTCGGATGTGAGACCACCTAGGAAGACCAGGTGCTGTAGAGGTATAAAAAATAAAAAATAGGGATTGTAAGATGACAAAGTCCTTGCAATCTGTGAAGTCAACCAAGGGTTGCCTCGCCTAAAAAAAAAAGAAAAAAGAAAAAAGATAAAAGAATCCAAAAAAATGAGGATAGTTTAAGGGGCCTCTGGGACAACATCAAGTGTACCAACATTCGCATCATAGGGGTACCAGAAGACAGAGAACAAGAAATTGAAAACCTATTTGAAGAAATAATAGTGGAAAACTTCCCTAACTTGGAGAAGAAAATAGACACACAGGCCCAGGAAGCGGAGAGTCTCAAAAAAGATGAACCCAAAGAGGCCCACACTTCTTTTTAACATTTTTTTTAATATCATAATTAAAACGCCAAAAGTTAAAGACAAAAAGCAGCAAGACAAAAGCAGTTAGTGACCTCAAGGGAGCTCCCATAACACTGGCAGCTGACTTCTCAACAGAAACTTTGTAGATCAGAAAGGATTGACATAAAACATTCAAAAGGAGAAAAGCAAGGACCTACAACCATGATCACTCTACCCAGAAAAGCTATCATTCAAAAATGGGGGGAAAGATAAAAATCTTCCCAGACAAGAAAAAACTAAAGGAACTCATCACCACCAAACTAGTATTACAAGAAATGTTAAAGGGACTTCTTTAAGAAAATAAAAATCAAAACTATGAATAATAAAATGGCAAAAACATATCTATAAACAATTACTTTAAATGTAAATGGATTAAATGCGCCAATTAAAAGACATAAGATGGTTGAATGGGTAAGAAAACAAGAACCTTACATATGCTGCCTACAAGAGACCCACTTCAGATTGAAGGACACACACAGAGTGAAAGTAAAGGGATAGAAAAAGATTTTCATGAAAATGGAAACAAAAAAACAAAAAAGGGATAGTAAGGCTTATGCTAAACAAAATAGATTTTAAAACAAAGGCTATAACAAGAGACAAGGAAGGACCCAGTTATCCCACTTCTGGGTATTTATGTGAAGAAACCCAAAGCAAGACTTCGAAGGGACATGAGAATCCATGTTCATTGCAGCATTATTTACAAAAGCCAAGACCTGAGTGTCCATCAATGGATGACTGAAAAAGAAGAGATGGTATATATATACAATGGAATATTACTCAGCCATCAAAAAGAATGAAATATTGCCCTCTGCAACAAAATGGGTGAACCTAGAGAGTATTATGTTGAGTGGAGTAAGTCAGATAAGAGAAAGACAAATGCCATACGATTTCACTTACATGTGGAATCTAAAAAACAAAATAAACAAATAAAACAGAAACAAACTCATAGATGCAGAGAACATTTCAATGGTTGCCAAATGAGAGGTGGGGTGAAACGGTGAAGGGATTAAGAAGTATAAATTGGTAGTTACATAACTACGTACTTGTTAGATGGTACTAGATTTATTGGGATGATGACTTTGTAAGATATATAAATAAATGTCTAATTACCATGTAGTACACCTGTAGCAACTGAAAATAAAATAATTTAAAAAAATGGAATAGAAAATGTCAGAGTCCATTCTCTTAGTATGGGTAAGTATTACTAATATTTTTTCCATTTTTTAAATATACACACATGCGTTATTAAGTTGTGATACAAAATGTGCTTTCTGCTACTGCGGGTCTCAGTCAAAAACAGTATAAAAAAACAACGATCTAAACCGATGCTGTCTAAAACAGTAGCCCCTAGCCTCATGTGGCTATTTAAGTTAATTAAAACTTAATTTCAGTTTCTCAGTGGCTCCAGCCACATTCTAAATGCTTAGTAGCTATGTGGACATAGTAATTACTACATTGGACAGCAGTAGATATAGAATATTTCTATTATTGCAAAAAATTCTATTAAAAGGCAAACAACCACCAACCAAACAGGATCCATCTACATATCCAACATATTGACTAACACTGCATATGCAGAAGCACAGAACAAAGGACCCCATCAAGGGTTGGGAAAAAAATCTCATCCTCTTGGTATATTTTCTTTATCAAAAGTAAGGACACAAAATCTCTGTGTAGCTTCCAATCAAATGTGTGTAAGGAGGGTTAAAGAAGTCAGATAACAGATCTACCAGGATTTCTGAGTCCTTCTTGGGTACAGAGCCCTACACAGGATCTCCAAGGAAAAGTAGAGGCCATGCTTCCAAAACAGTACCCAGACTGCCATTTTTAGAATGCCCCAAGTACCACTGGTGGTTAAAGGGCCAGATGACCACTGAAGTGGTCATCATAAATAGACAGACTCTATTTCAGGCTTCAAAACACCAAGGCATTGTCCAGCCTTGCTGGGTCATCTGTTAGGGGCAAAGGATTTTGTAATGTGACATCAGACTTGCCATCCCATCCATCTGCTCTCAATCTGCTGCTAGTCAAGGAAAACAGAACAGAGTGAACTTGGCATGGTAACTAACTTGCTATCTTTGAAGAGAGGCAGTGCTTCTGGAAATACTGGCTAAGTGAGGATAGTAAAAGGGAATTCTGTTAGACCCAAGCCAATTGTTTCCTTACTGCTGAGCAAGACGCCATCAGATGGCCACAGGATTAATTTGCAAATACTGTTATAAAGACCTGACCCATCCCTTCCTTTCCAACTTTAACACTCTAAGGACTTGCCCAGGTTCCACTAACTCACGGTTACACTATTGCACTCTTCTCACAACAGGCATTCTGGGTCCCGTCACAACATCTAACTGCATGAAGTGCTGTCCATTGGTGTGTGCTAAGCTGACCCTACTTCTCATCCTCTCATCAGCTCGCAGGTGATCCACAGAGCAATCACAGGTTACAGTTCTCAGACTTCAAAATATCCAACAGCTTATCAGTTACTCTAAAAAGCATTAATTACAATTATGCCAGCACCCAGGGCCCATGTCTTTTGATTTCTATCACTATCCCACTGCTATCCTGAAATCCTCCTGGGGTTCCTCCAGCCCACCCACACTACCGTCATTCCAGCTCTAGCTGGCCAAGGAGCACCCTGTCTACCACTTCAACTCCCTTTAAAAACTTAATTCTACCTCCTTCTATTCCCCCAGGACCCTTAGGAACACAGTAGCTCATTAAATTATTAGCACAAGAAAGTATCTATTAGTTTTAATATATATTTCCCAAGAATTTTAATTTGTACAGAATCCTCAAAAAGAAGTATTTTTCAAGCTACTGAGACCCACATAGGTCTCAAAACCAATTTTCTGGGTTAAAAAAAAAAAAAAAAGGATAGGAAATGTCCACTGCATCAAATATAGTACCATGAAAGTTTTAGTTGTTGTGAGTGTATATGCATGTGCTGGGTCATGATGTAAAATGTATTTCTTATAAGGGATCCTAATCAAAAAATATTTCAAAACCACTGTTCTACACAAGGACTCCTTGAACTTTAATGAGCTTAGGAATCAGCTAGAGAAGTTGTTTAAAAAATGCAGGTACTCAGATCCTACTCTCAGAAATTCTAATTCCCTCAGTCTCAGTGAGGTATGGTCCAGAAATCTACATTCTTTTTAAGCAATTCCCACCGCCCCCCCTTTGCATTTGATGCAGAATAGTGTCCTTGGAGAGTATGGAATCCAACTTAATGAAGCTCCCTCACGAAATTTAAAATATTCTGGCAAAAAAGTATAGGAGATCTTTAGTAAAGGTGGTGATGACTTTCAGCCAAATAGTCCCTTAGGTCATGTGATGGAGGTAACTGACTTTCTGTCAGCCTATGTCCCTGTCTCAGCCACAGAAACTTACCTTGACTTCCCTCTCTCCTGAATTCATCCCCTTCCTGCTATTCAACTACTTCCTGCCCTTGAGAACTGACCTCAAATGGCTTTCTCTACCAGGGAATATTTGTTGATCACAATGTCTGTTCACCAAAAGGAAGCGGATGTCTTTAACATCTCTTAATTTCCGTCTCTCACTTACTTTCCATGTTGCACCTGAAGTATGTATGGCACGTGCATCCTAATTTACCTAAGCTCCCGCACTAGACACGGAGTGCTCCGTGGATGCCTGACAGTTTCAATTTTGCCTCACCAAGGGCCCTTAGGGCCATGCCTGGCTCAGTAAAGATTAGCTGGCTCCATGTATGTCCTGATTTGTGAGTTCTGGGGTCCTGACAACCCATGGAGCTGGAGTAGCACATCCTTTCCTGGGGCTTCTCAGAGATGGCAGTAGGGACTCAGGATCAAGAGTCCAGCTCTGGGTGACCTGGGGCCAGGTCACTTGCCCTGTCTGGGCCTTAGTAAATTCACCTGTAATGAGAGGAGGCCAACCTGAAGGGTACAGAGCCACTTCCCCAGAGAGATCAGGAGCAGCCAGGGTCCCACTTGCAGGCCACACCTTTCTACTCTGCCCGCAGTCTGTGACCTGAGTCAGCCTACAAGGCAAAGGAATGGTGACCTAGGAGGGCTCTAGCAGTATCTGCCTACCTGCCCTGAGCTATGATTGATTTACGAGGTGACTTCACTATCAGCTTGAGAGCAAACTGCCCAGTCCCATGGAAGGAGACAGATCCACTTCAGAGGGTAGGAGAGGAGTTTGTGGGCAGGAAGAGGTGGGCCACAGGAAGTATCATCTGATGTGGCAGGGGGGAGTAGGCAAGCTTTGCTTTCTTTACTGTTTCAACTGAGGCCTGCTCTAACATGGGGCTCTAGCCAGGACTCTATGCCCAGAGCAACCCTCTGCACAGAAGGCAGAAAGAGAACAGGAAGGAAAGGCTACACAGCCTATGGCACAAGTGAGAGTGAAAGTGTGAAAACCATAGTGAGTGAAACATGAGCAGCCCAATTACAGAAGAGCCTTCCACGCTCAGAAGAAACAAGCTCAGGGCCACAGTCAGCCCAGGAGAATCCTAAACACTCAGGCTGCGTGCTCCTCTTCCAGATAAGTGCTCCTTGCCGCTCATCCTCAATGCTCCCTGCAGGGAGCACATATGTCCTGCTCCAGCAGCAAGGGCTAAGAGCATCTCTTCAACATGAAGACAACATGGCAACAGAAAGCCTCTTTTGGGCTGTATGCTCTGGGACAAGTCACTTAACCTCTTAGACCTCAATGTGTTCATCTACAAAATGGTAACACATTAAGAGGATAATTGCAATCACTGAGATGACACATGCGAAGTACTTACCACAGGCCCACAGGGAGCACTCAATCAGTGGCGTCTGTTACGATGACTGCCCTTGCTCCTGGCCCACCCTTGAGGACCTCTCCCTCCCTGTCCTCACCTTCTGCTTAGTGCTGAGGGGCTGTGACTTCAATTTTTCATCCTTGCTCTTGGAAATCCTCAGGAACTGTTTGAGGTCTCCCTAAGGGAAAAGCCAAAGTTTCTGTCAGGTCAGAGCCCAGCCATTCTGTCTAAAGCATCAAACCACACAGGTGCTCACAGGGTGCCTGCCTAGCAAATGGTGAGAAGCCCTGATCTGAATGCCCACCCCAGCCTAGAGGCCCCGCCTGTGGAGAAAGTCCAGCGGGAATTAAGATACATACGCGATGCCTCCTAGGAGCTCTCTCAGTCAGAAAAAGAAGAGTCGTAACTACCCTCAAGGGAGCTCCCAGACAAGGCAGATGTCAAGAGGAAAACACAGCACCCCCTATTGACTCCTGTTCTCCAGGAGTTTATTATCTAACAGACATAAACAAACAAGGGGAACTCCAGCAGCAGATACATACACAAAGCACTTATAAGCACTTCCCCTTCCTGCACAGGATTTGATAAGCAGCAGTGGTTTGAAGACCAAGGGGATTAGGCCCAGGTCAGTCAGGGAATGAAGAGCAAGGGGCAGATCTAGGCATGACCACTGAGGTGGAAAGAGAAGGCTGGTTACTGGGCTAAGACCAGTGCCTCACATGGTACAGGAAGGAAGAAAAGCCAGGTTTTGATAAGTTGATTTTCAAGGCATGACTATCTCTGGGGAAAAATAAAAATGACAAACCAAAGAAAACCAAAGTTAGGGAAGAAGACCTGAAAGGCACCCATGCAGTGTGCAGAGTGAGAAGTACTTGGAACCAACCCCCAGACACAGGGTGGGCAGATGGGAAAGGCAGGGTGCTGGTCAAGGAGAAGCAGGTGTTGGAGAGTTGTGGGGAGGGGAAGAGGCTGAGCATCACAAGATGGCAACAGCAGGCAGGCCAAAGTTTTGGCCGAGACCACATGAGACAAAGTTTCCAAGGTGCCCCCCGACCCCGCTCACCCACAACCCATTAGGGCACTGCCTGCCCAAGACCCCCAGGTTCCCTGCCAGCAGCATACCAGGTCCACATACTCCAGCACCATGTAATGGGGCTCAGCCTCACGACACAGCCCCAGGAGCCGCACCACATTGGCATGGTTCAGCTTCCCGAACATCTCAAACTCCCTCCGGAAGTCCAGCTGTTGTTGCTCGTCCCGGCTCTGCAGGCTCTTCACAAGCACCAGGGTCTCTGCCACCCCCTCCTCCAAGCCCTGCGCCTTTGCCAGGAATACTTCTCCAAACTCACTTTTCCCTGTGGGTACAGGTCTGAGTCAGCCAGCTGCCTACACCCAAGCAGAGGGAGCCCCTGACTTGGGGAGGTGCCTTGCTTCTTTCGCACAGTTGGGACTTTGCTGCTCCTCATCACCTGGACTGGGCAGAGGCCTAGTTCTGCTATGTGACGGTGAGAAAACCCCTCCCCCTCCTGCCCTAGGCTTCAAGTCCACAAAAGTAAAAAAAGAAAAAAAGGGTGGAGATTAATATTCAGGGTTTTTCCAAAGGGTGGTTTGTATGAGAATTTTAGGTGGCTCATCATAAACATGTCTTAATAGTTACGTTTTAATGTATGCTCAGAAAAAATTTAACTAGCACGAATCTCTATTTTCTCACATTTTTTTCTAGAACACAGCTAATAAAAGTTTATTTCTAAAAAAAGGAGTCAATCTAAAGAAAACATTAAGTCAATAACACCCGAGAATGACAAAAGCTGTGGAGGTAAGGTGTGAATGACAGGAACTGTGGACACACTGGTGACTGTGCTCCCCTCCACTTCTAAGGTTCTAGATTTGAGGCTTCAGAGCCAACAGCCTTAATGTAGCCTCAAGACAGAATTGGTCGTCTATACAGTTAAGCAGTGGAGTTGAGGCCAAGGCAACATACCCAGTGTGGTGATGGCCTGCAGGCTGGCCCTTGGGAAGTGCATCTTGTCACTTGTGCTGTGGCGTTTGTTGGTGGCTGCGGGGCAAGAGCCCAAGCTGGTCAAGGCCACTTCCTCTTGGATCTCTGCTGAGGGCTGCCCATTCTGCAAAGGCCCACCTGGGACAAAGGGGCAAAAGAAGAGTGTCAAGAAGAAACGTGACACTCAGGCCACCACAGGAACCTCCCTCAACACCCCAGTTTCACCAATGAGTCCAATTCCAGTGTTCCACACAAAAGAGCCAATCCAACTGATGAACCCATGGGGCTGGGGGAGAAGGTGACAGGCATCCTTTACGGTATGACCACTTATTGATACAGCTGATTACAACCTCTGGAATGGAATGAACTGTATGAGTCTCATCTGAATAACTGGTCCCTGGACACCATATAGACATAGGGGTTTTTGCTTTCATAGGGCCTTCTATGTGCAAAGCCCTAAATAGACACAAATGGGAAATCACAAGGGAGGCCCAGGTCCTGCTCCTGAACACCTCAGCTTGTAGGGGAGACCAAGCAATGCCCCTAGGGAGCTCCCAGTTGAAGGAGATGAGAGTAAGAGGAGGGAAACAAGCAGATTACCCTTCAGGGAACAAACTCAAAGACAAATGGGTAGAGACAAGATGTGCAACAGAAACATGAATACATATGCTAATTATATGCGTGGCTTAGTGCTACAGGGAAGAAAAGGCAGAGAAACATAGGAAGCTGGCCCAAGAGGCTACAATGAGGAAGTCTTAAACCAGACTGCTCAGAAGCCAAGGCCCTGGGAATCTGCCAACTTCAGACTTCCAGCTGGGGATGGGGCAGCTCTGCTCTGGCCTAAGCTCCAAAACCCAGCCCTGTGCACCGTCCGGTTCCTTCAGTGCCGCAGCGCTCTCCACCATGGCCGCAGGAGGGCGCTCAGCACCGGCACATCGCAACACCACCCTCCTGCAGGAGGCCCCTCACCATTAAGGCACTCCATCTCTGGCTCCTCGCCCTCAGGCTGCTTCTGAAGCCGCTTGGCCTTGCAGCGCTTCTTGCAGTAAAACATGAGGCCCAGCACAGCAATGATGTAGGCCACGGCGGCGCCCACCGACAGCCCGATGGTCTGGATCATCTTGTAAGGGGGCGGACTGCCTGGGCCCTCCGACTCCTCCAGCATAGGCTTGTCTGAGGGAGACACACAGAGGTCTGGGCAAGAGCCAACGAAGCAAACCCAGCCTTTCTTCTCTACCAACCCCTCCACACTCATGACAACCTCCCAGACCTTTGATAGCCTGACCAAGCCAAAGAGACCTGGGGAGGGTCACTGTTGTCACTGGCTTTAACTAGGGCCAGGTCCTCGGGCCTCACTGAGGTCATGGCGAGCACTGAAGGAGTTGAGGCCGGTGATTCCCAAGTTGGCTGTGCATCTGAACACAAGGCTGGGACACGCATGCAAAACCATACCTGTCGGGGTGCCATCACAAACCCACACTGATTACTAACAAGCTTCCTAAGTGACTTGATACCGTGAGTCAGGCCCTGCAGAGAAGCATCTGGGAACATCTAGTTTAGAATCCCAGATATTGTCCAGATCAGAACAGGTTCTTCAAGAAACATATGTGTAGAAGGGGCTCTTCTAGTCTAGAGGCTTTCAACGGCCTAGGGTCTCAGGAGAAAGTTAGGGGAACCGACACAAAGAGGCTCAAGGGCAGATGATACAGGATCCCCCAACTCCTACACACATTCAATGGCTCCAATTAAGGGGCCTGTCACTTCACTGTTATCCAGTTAAAGTCCCACATCATATTTTGTCTAAAAAACAGTTCTGCTGCTGAACCAAAAAACCTTTGAGAACTTCTCATTTATACCACTCCCTTCTTACAGTTGCAAAAACAGCCCTGGAGAGGAAATAACACCTATCTGTAGGGGCATACAGCTGATTAGCGGGAGAGTCCAGACTGAAATCACAAGTCCCTGACCTTAGTTAGGGCCTTTCACCCAACACGTCATCCTGTCTAAGCCTCTAGGACAAAGGAACACATCTTGATGGGTCCTGACCTGATCCCCTCCCTGCCCACCCAAGGAGACATGTGGCTGCTACAGGAGACCTGAGAGAAAGTATTATAGGACAAGCACACCTCCACGCAAACACGCATACACACCCTAGCTGGAGAACGTTAAATAAATGACAGCTCTAACAAGAAAACTGAGACTGTGCCGTGGCACAGCGTAAGGGACACAGCTGAATCCCACCCTCACCAAGAAAATGGCTTAAGTGCTTTCTGTGTACAAGCGGCAAATGAGTACAAAGATGAGAAAGCAGTCTGGCCCCACTACTTCCTGTCCCCAGCCCATACCCACGACGTAGAGTGGGGCCTCCGTGTGCTTGATGTTGCAGCTGTTGCCCGCGATACAAGTGTAGCGGCCCGAGTCCTCTGGGGCCACGTCATGGATCACCAGGGAGCCATTCTGGAAGATGTGCATCCTGCCAGGACAGAAGCCACAGCGCTGTCCACCTGACCTGCTCATGGGGACACTTGGCTGCAGGAGAGGTGGAGTGGGTGTGGGGAGGGAGACGGCCCTACCTAGGTCCCAGCTTGGTGGGGTCCAGGATGCGGTCTTTGCCTTTCCACTGAATGAGTGGCTTGGGGTCCCCCTGAGCCTCGCACCGCAGCAGGGCTGTGTGGCCCTGGTACACAGTTGTGCGCTCAGGCTCCACCTTGAAGGTGATGAAAACTGGATGGGAAGAGCCCAGCAAGGGCAGGAAGCAGTGAGCAATGGGGCTGGCAGGGTGCAGGCTGTTGCCCTATAGGGCTTGCCAGCCCTGGCCCCAAGGCCCTGTCACGGTCGCACCTGCCACTGTAAGCTGGACATGAGCACGGATCTGGCCCTGCAGCCCATTGGAAGCGATGCAAGTATAGTTGCCAGCATCATCGCGGGTCACCCTGGAGAAGTGCAAGGTTCCGGCATTGTCTGTCACCCACTCTGGGAGGCTGCTTCCATCTGTAGGGGCAACAAAGAGAAATTATAGAATTGATCAGTTATATGGGTGGCTGGCTGGCAACGCCCTCAGTCATTCATCTCTACTCAAAAACATGTCATCACTCCTGACTATCCACGAAGTAAAGCCCAAACTCCTGAGTCAGGCATTGGGAGACCTGGTTATTTACCCTCTTTCCAATATGTGAGTCTTGCCTCCTTCTATTGCCCTATATAACATTCCACTTCTGCCAAACTGGACTTCTGATTGAGACTCGAATGTGTCTTGTTCTCATCTTCACTGCTTGTCATTTTTCCGTCCCAGAACCCATCCCTGCTCTTTGTCACCATCCCAGGCTTCAGATCCATTTTGAGCCCCACCTTCCACAGAAAACTCCCCCAGACAACCTGAGCAGAAAGAGCTCACTTCCTCCTCAAAACCTACAACCCTCCTCTCTAATTCTCACTGTTCATGGGAATGTAAAAATTGGTCCAGCCCCTTAAAAAACAATTTGGCAATCTGCATCAAGGGTTGTAAAACTGTGCATACCCTTTTATACATAATTATTCCATTTCTGGGAATCTTTCCCAAAGGAAATAAACCCAAATCCAGAAAAAACTTTGGCTTTAAGATGTTTATTACAGCAATAAAGAGAGAGAGAGAGAGAGAGAGAGAGAAAGGGAGGGGGGAACGGAGAGAAGAATGGTTAGCAACTCAAATCTCTAACATTTAGGGAATATTTAAGTAAATTATAATGAACTCAATCATTGAAATATTATCGCAATCAAAACCAATGTTTACGTATAAAAACATGGGATAACGCTTGATAATGTTAAGCGAAAAAGGATATAAAGTCAGTTATCTGCATGTTCTTTTTTTATAGTAAGCATGACTTAACGTAAGTTTAATAAGTGAAAATGTACATTAAGTACAGTAAATAAAATCACTTTATAAAAACAAAAAGATATGCATAGGAAAAGAAAAGGGCACACACCCAGAAATGACGGATGGTAGGATTATGCTTTTTCTCCCAAAATTTTCTGAAGGAGCCCAGGTTACTTTTATGTGGGAAAGACGACTATTTTGAACAGGGAGAAGGGAGGACATTAGAGAACTATCTGGCCCAATCCAATCACTAGTTGTCTTGAGTCATCTTATATGTTACCTAATGCTATAATCTGACCTCTTTTGTGTCTGACTTTTTTCTTCCTAACTGGACTATATATAAATTGGCCCTATATTTCTAGCCTTTCCCCACAGTTCCTGGCATGGTGCTGGGCACTTAGCTGGTTCTTACATATGCATGCATCTAATCAGTGTATGGGCCTTGCCCATCCCCCTTCCCAAGCCTACATGATACCCACCTGCTCGTATCCACTTAATAGTGGGCTTTTCTCGGCCTGTGGCTGAGCAGGGCACTGTGGCCTCCTTGTCAAACTCCATGCACTGCTGTGGCCGGGGTGGTGGTGTGAACTTGAGCTTTTCTGTTTCAGTAGAGGGAGGATGGGTGGGTGGAAAGAGGAGGAACTGAGGCAGCTAAATAGGCTGGAGGCAAGCCTGAACACCGTGAACCCTGTTGCTCCTTCCCCATTCACTCTCCTGCCCACGAGGCAAGGTGCTCTCCCCCTGCATGTCAGCTCACCAAGCACTTGCACACGGGCTTGGGCCTCAATGCTGCCGGCTGGGGTGCTGCTCACACAGCGGTACCAGGTCCCATCATACACCTCCACACTGTTGATGCGCAAGGTCCCATTCTTGGAGACCTCGAACCGCGAGTCCTGCAGCACACAAGATATGACCATGAGAGGTCTCAGTATGAACCCCCACCAACATCATCCTGAGGGCAACCTATGGAGGTCAGCACAGAGGGGAGCAGCGAGACCCACCACCCGCAGTAATCCTCACTCTCACCTCTGAGATGAGCATCTGGTTTCTGTACCAGATGACTGTGGGTTTTGGCGTGGCCTGGGTTAGACAGTGTAAGTAGCCTGGCTTGCCTTCCTCCAGCTGGCTATCTTCGGGCTTCTTCAGCCACATGGGCACAGCTGGAAGGGAGGAAACAGTGAAGAGAGAGTAATGTGTCTGTGAAATCAAAGGATCCAATCCCAAGAACTTCTAATACCCAACTAGGTCCTGAGTGTAAAACTCTCATCTGCTCAGGTGCTAACTGTAGCAATTACCGCTTAATAAAGGCCTACAGTGCCAACACTTTTTGAATAATACCTAGTTAAAGGTCACAAAAAATCCCAAGGTATGTATTCCTATACTCATTTTACAGCTAAGAAGACAGGGGTTCAGAGATGTAATGGTGATTTGCTAACATATGAGAAAGATGACTGAAAATTCTGGTCTGTATGACTCCAAAACCCTTGCTCTTTTTATTACACCATAACACTCAGGCTTCAGATCTCTGTTCTGTATTAGCCATCCTCATTCCCTGAATGATCGCATCTGGCTCATGGCATTCAACACCATGAGTGGATAATTCTCAAACCTAGATCCTGACTCCTGACTTCCCCCATGAGCTTTGGACTTGCAGCTCTAAATCCCTACTGGCATCCCTACCTGGCTATCTAAAGGGCATCTCAAAGTTTAGATGTGCAGAAGAGAACACCTGATTTCTCCTAAAACCTGCTCATCTGAGTTTTCCCATCTCAGTAAATACTGCCACTACCCTGCAATTGCGGAAGTCAAAAATATAGTCTTGACTTCTCTTTCTACACTCCATATTCCCCACCATTACATTCTTTCTACACAAACACTATCTACCTTAACTCTAAAATACACACCTTGAATGTGACCACCTCTCACCCCCACTGCTACTCCTCTGCTCAAGGCCCTTCATCCTCTCCCCTAGATTACAGTCATCTACTAACTGGCTTCCCTGTTTTGACTCCTGCTTCTAACATTCTAGTCTTCTCAGAGCAGCCAGAGTGATCTTTTCAGAATGTTACTCTCCAACTCAAAAATCCGTAAGGACTTCCCATCTTCAGACTTGGTGTGGTAAACTGTTTACAAAGATGGTTGTAAACTGTTCTCCCATTCCTTCCTTCTTTCTTTAACATGACGTTGCCACTTTCCCGTCAAGAGGTGGATTCTGTTTCTCTACTGCCTGGAATATGAGTGGCTTGCCTTGTCCAACAATAGAGGTGACACTGTGCAACTCCTAATCCAGTGCCTTGAGAAAGAAGCCTTGCAGCTTCTAATTTCATACTCTGAACCCAGCTTCCATGTGAGGAAGCTTGAGCTAGCCTGCTGGAGCAGCCATGTGGAAGAGAACCAAGATGCCTTGGTGATATGAACTGCCAGACATGTGAATGAGGCCAACAGGGAACAGCCAGCCACCAGCTGATCTATCAGCTGATTATAAATACGCACAAGCCCAGTCAACAGCACATGGAGCTGATGAAACACATCCTAGTTGAATCTTCACCACAGAATCATAAGCAAAACAATGACTATTATTTCAAGTCATTATATTTTGGAGTTGTCTGTTATGCAGCAATAGATAACAGACTTGGAAAAAAGCCAAAGTCCTTCCTATATTCTTACATGGCCCCATGTGATCTAGTCTCCATCTCTCAGACAACCTCAACCACACTCAACGTCACTTATTCACCTCTAGCCACACAGGCTACTGCTTGTCCCTCCAAAATACAAGCCCATTTCTGTCTCAGCGCCTATCAACATGGCTCCCTCCTTAATTTAGGCATCGGCTCAAATGCCACCCTCTAAAGAAGTCTTTCCTGAACTTCCTGAGGTCCTCATGTCTCTCTCTGTCACTTAACTGTATTTTGTTTTTCTTCATGGCTCTACTGCCACCTAAAATTATCTACTCATTCATTCAACTGTTTTTCTTGTTTTCTTTGTTGGTCCTACTAAACTATGAGCTCCACAAGGAGAGGGATTTTTGTCTGCTTTGTTCACTGCTGCATTCCCAGGACTGGGAACAGTGCCTAGCACAATGAATGCACTCAATAAATCTGTTGACGGAATATAGTCACTAAACTCTCCCTCCTTCAAATTCTAGCCCCTACCCCTCCACACCTCATGCACTCACTCTAACTTCACAGGCTTCCTTCTCAGAGGGCACAGGGCATGGCTCAGGCAGTACCTGACTGATCAAAGCCAGCCTTCCCCACGTTCAGCATGCATAAGCATTACCTGGAGCACTTGTTAAACACTCTCTGGTTGGGTCCCATCCCCAGAGAATCTGGGTCAAGAGATCTGAAGTGGAGTCCCAAATTCTGCATTTTTTTAAAGCACCCCCAACAAAACACGTAACTCATAGACCTGGAATGGAGAAAGGCTAACTGCCTGCTTGCATTTGCCTGCATGTTGCTGGGGAAGTGTCCTGAGCACACATTACCTGTGTGCTGCAGCTTCTGCCCTGAACCAGGTATCTAAGGACAAGTGAGCAGGTCTCTGAGGTTTCAGTATCTTAACAGGAACTTCAAAATTTCAAAGCCCTTCCATGTTCAAAATCTTTTTGCATTTTTTGAAATTTATCCACTTGAAAAGATGGAGAATAAATGGAAGAAGCAGGTTGCAAAACTGTGTGTATGCATATAGGGTTTATCTCATATATCCTTTTAAACTACCATAAAAGAAAAAAAATAAATTAAAATAAATTTTAAAAAACTACCATAAAGGTTTAGAACAGGTATGGTGTAAAGAAAAAAGTAAATAAATAAATCCCTATGCCTATAGCAAGGGTATACAGGTCTTTATCATATGCACTTTCATTCTATTCATTTATTATAATTTTTACTCCTTTTCCCTCTTATTTCAGTATTCTATTCATTGTAGAAATCTAGAAAATATAACGAATAAAATAATAATCGCTTATAAGTTTGTTCACTATCACCTCCCCCCAAAAGAAAATCTTCTTTTTTTCTATTTCATTCATCTTTCCAATCATCTCGTAGGGTAGGTAGAGGGTTATTAGCCCCATTTTATGGACGAGACCAAGCCCTAGAAAGGCAGGTAACTTGCTACCCATGGTTGCTCTGTGCGCTAGGGAGAGAGTGGGACCTGGGTCTCTAGATTCTAGTTCATTGCTTCTTCCTCTGCATCCAGAGGATCATTTTTCTGTGAGGGCTGTCACCCCAACATCCGTGCCTGGCTCTCCAATGTCCACTCCAACATCACCTCCAAGCAGCTGACTGATTTCCAAGCCTACAGGGCCCAGAGCTGAGAGAGCCTCAAGTGAGCACCAAGGAAGCCTCTGTCCATCATACCCAGAGCCCAAGACCCCCTGGAACTTGGGTGCCCCTCCACCTTGTCTCAACCTTCAGGGTAAGGGTGCTCACTGGCCACAGTGATGTTGACATTCTGTCGCCGCTGACCGGCCAGGTTGGCTGCGTGGCAGGTGTAAACACCGGCATCACTCTCGACAGTACTGGTGAACACCAGCTCATGGCCCTTCTGGTAGACTCTGCCATAGGCGGGCAGCTTGACTCCTGAGTGCTCCCACCACACACTGGGCTCTGGTAGGCCTTGGGGGGGAAAGCAGGCCACACGCTCTTCGTTGCCAGCTGTGAACACCCGTGGCTCAAATGGAGGCATGTCTTCAATCTCTGCAGAGATGTGAGCAGGTCAGAAACAGCCCAATTAGTGTGGGTCTTAGGGTACTCAGTGTTCTCCCACAGCAAGCTTTGGCCCTTTCCAGCACAAACCCTCCCGTATAACCCTCAGCATCTCCTCTTTACAACCTAGCATCCTCAACCTCCCTCTGCTCTCCAAGTTGTTTTGACATGGAAGGAAGCCCCAACTTCGGCACTCCAGACACCAGGACCCACCTGCCAAGTGAAGCATGGCCTCCAGGATGACAGGAGGTCCTCTCTGCCCCTGGCCTATGCAGCGGTAGACTCCGGCATTGCGTGGCCGGACCTGGGTCAGCAGCAGGGACCCGTTGGCAAACACCGTGGCTCTGCGGAGGTATGGAGGACTATAGAGGGGAGAGGGTGCTATTTGGAAAAAGTAGCCCATAGGCCTCCTTCTAGAGGGGAATGGGATGCAACCCCATCCCACAAAGGTCAGAGATATAGGAACCAAGTAGAGAGAAGGAAGCCAGCATGCCACATTAGTGTGTATGCACGTGTCTGTATACATGTGCATTTGCTCGTGTGTGTGTGCGGGCATGTGTTCCAACTATAAGAGACTTGGCTTTTGGAGTGGTGAGGCAAACAACAGTGTTTAAGTGAGAGACAACGAGTAATCAATAGCATGCAACTGTAGAGACAGACGGGCCACCTTCCCGTGGGGTCAAGACAAGCCTGCCGGTAAGGCATCCAGCTTCAGCAGTCAGAAGCCCCTTAGCCACACCAGATGAACTAATGATGATGTCATCAGGGCTGAAGTCAGATGGGATCCAAGTCCCTAGCCTATGGAGCCACAACCTCAATGACCACGGCCACACCTGGCACCACAAAGGTGTCCACTGCTCTCATAGGGCCTGGACAAGGACAGAAGTCTCTATAAAGGGACCGGCATCTCTCAGCACCTTCTAGAAGTGTTTGCTTCCTCCAAAATACATACATGTGCGTGTATGTGTGGGTGAAAGGTGTCTGCCATCCTACCCAGACTATGATCACCCAGGCTCCCTGTGTCCTTCCATCCCTGGGCCTCTACCTGCTGATTCCAGAAGACACATGTAGACAAGAAGGGAGGGGGAAAGAAGCAGAGCCACCACTAAGCTCATCAGTGTCTCTGTGGGAACTGGAGAAAGACGCCCTTCCTGAACACTTTCCTTTGTTGGACCCATTTGGTAACAGAAAGACATTCTACTACCATCTGCTGGAAAGCTGAAGTAATACATGCACAGATCTATGATGTCTGTGATATGATTTGCATTAGCTTTTGGAGAATGCACTGTGCCATACACAACCTGTACCACCGTACTTGAAGGTCCCCTGCCAGATGCCTTACCGGCTGCGGTTAGTGATGGGAGTCTCATCCTCAAAGACCCACTGCAGGCTTGGGGGTGGCTGGGCTGAGAACTGACAGTGAAAAATGGCCTCCTCATTCCTCGCCACTATCACATCCTGCGGTGCCAGCACTACCCTGGCAAAGCTCTCATCTAAGAAAGGGGAAGCACAGGCATGTGAACAGAGTGGACAAGCCCCTCCCATCCCTTCCCCACCTTCTCCATCCCCATCCCAGGCTCACCTGCAATGCTTAAGGTGAAGTTCTGGCTGCTACAGGTCTGGCCAAAGGCATTGTGGGCACAGCAGGAGTAGATGCCACTATGATCAGGGCTGGCTGGCCGGAGGATCAGATTGCGCTCCTTGATGCTGACTGTGTGGTTGCTCTGACCCTCAGAGAGGGGGCTGCCATCTCGGAACCACTGGTAGGTGGGCCTGCGGGGCGAGGGGGTCAGCAACAGGGAGGCAGCGGTACTCAGGTGGCCAGTGGACAAGATATGGAATCAGAGAATCAGGGCTAGATCTCTCGGTTTACAATTGGGGAAACTGAGGCCTAGGGAGGGGAAGTGACTTGCACAAGGACACATAGCAATTCGGGGGTAAAATCAGGTTGAGATCCTAGACCTCTCAGCTCCCAGAATCCAGGATCACTCCACAACAATGTTGTCCTTCAGGTCGCCAGGGGCTGTTGTGAAGCAGCACAGGTGCAAGGGTGATTACAGAATGAAATGAAGTGCATTTGAATTGAGTCCAGGATGTGAGGAGACATTCCTTGCCTGTCTAGAATAACCGTCTCCATCCCCACCCTCAAAACTGGCTCCTTACCGAGGGTGCCCATCAATGTGACAACGCAGAGTGACCTGGGTCTGTGGCTGGATCTCGGCTTCCAAGGCTGGATGCTTCAGGACCACAGGACCAGTTTCAATCCCTGTAGCAGAGGCCACAGTTGCAGACTGAGGAGAAGAGCAAGAGTAGGAGGGCAAAGGGGAAGGAGGACAAGCAGGAAACAATAGAACCAGGGGGGCTCTGAGCTAAGGGACAGAACAGGAAAGCCCTGTGAGGCTGAGCCCAGGGCTATAGAGAGGCCACCAGAGACTGACTGCCTGCCCTGTCTCTGGCAAGTCAAGCCTGACACTGGCCATGGTGCCTCACTTTTCTTGCCATTTGCAAAAGTGTCCAGCAGATAATTGATCTAAGATGTGAAGAAAAGAAAAATTTGGAAAAATTAAAACTTTTAATCTCCTCTTATCTACACAGCAGAAAGAGCTGACCATACTGCATTCTGCCCCATTCAGCTGGAAATGGGAAAAGCTGAGGGAAAGGAGAGGTCCCACAGGGCTCAGGAGCTGAGGTGTGGCAGCGGGCAGGCACGCCCCAGATCTCACATTTGATGTTGAAGGAAGCATTGGCACTGTGGGCCTCCTCTCCAGTAGCCTCATTCCGAGCCACGCACTGGAAGGCTCCCGAGTCCTGCAGCCGATCTACAGCTGCGAAGCTCAGGCTGCTGCCCTGGGTGAAACGCCGCTCGGTGTCCTGGACAGGGGACCCATCCAGCAGCCAGTACACATGTACTGGGCCTGAGGCCTCCACCTCACAGCGGAGCAGAGCCCTGCGCCCCTGAAGTGCATCCTGGGATGACGGCTCCTTGATGAAGATGATAGCTGCCTGGACACCTGCAGATGGGGACACAGGAGAGGCAGGGTCAGGAAGAGCTGCAGCCACTGTCCTAACACAGGTCATCCATCACCCTCTGCACAAGAGGTGAAAAGGGGCTGTATACACAGCAGACATCTGATAAGCGCAGATGAAAAGGATCATGAGACCACAATCGCCAAGCGTACATGGAGGAACTTTTAAACTGTGCTGGGTGCTCCACAGGATACCGGTCTGGAGAGGGACAGAGGACAATTATACAGGCCACGGTTAAACTCATGCCCAGTGAATGGTCTGGGCAGTCAGTGCATCTAGAGCAGAGAAGAGGGAGGAGCCAAAAGGGTTGAGATTAGTGGGGCGGCACTGGTGGCACATAGGAGGCTCCCTAGAGGAAGAGGGCCTTGGACCTGTGGGACCAGATCATAGGAGGTCTTGATGCGGGGCTGAGAAAAAGCAGGAGACATTAGCAGGCAACCCCCACCACCATCTTCAGACTCCAGGACACCGAACAAAGATTAAATCATGATCCAAAGAGCATCTCAGGATTACTGGCACTCACACATTTGCTGAGGTTCCACCAATCAGGAAGGATGCTTTCAATCCCACCCACAGACATTCTGCAGCCCAGTGTTCCCCAAGGTCTTCTTTCAGAGAACCCACCCCATTAAGAAGAAGCCAATATTCTCCTGCATTGCTACAGATCAGCTCTGGCCAGGACCGAGGGCGGGGCACCACCAAAGAGGGGACCTGCAACCAAAGGTGGAATCATAGCCAGCAAGAATGAAGGGAAGAGTGAAAAGTCTGTGCTAAGCAGGAGATGGGCTGGGGAGGCGGAGGGCAAGGCTGGGCAGGTGGCATGGTTACGGCGGCAGGAATTACACACTGGGCTTTGTTCCTGGCCCACGTGTGTGCCCTGCAGAGACCCAGAGCTGCTGGGCGGGGAAGACCAGCCTGCCAGGGGTGGCTGACAAAAGAGAAAGGGAAATGCTGCCACTCCAGGAAGAAGAAATGGGCCACCTGGGGCAGCTGCATGAAGCAGCAAGCTCTGCACCTCTGGCAAAACTGGGCCCAGCAAGGGCGGAAATAGAGGCCTACGAATTCTGTCCATTCCCTCCCAAACCACTGGAAATCCATCTCAGGACCCTCCAGGGCTGGGTCCAGATGAGGTGCTGCTCCTGGTGTTGGTCTTTCCCCAACATCCTCAGAGAGGCCAGTGTACAAGACACAGAGAGCTAGAGATGGGGTCAGAGCACCCTTGTTAATTCTCAATGTGGTACTTACTGTTAGCTCACTAGACAGGACAATACACCACGCTGGTCTATCCCAGTCACTGTACAAGTTAACCAGTTGGCCCCCTGGACACTGCTAAGCACCCCCAGTCACCGTGACAACCCAAACACTCCCAAACACCACATACAGGAGGTGGCACCGGCCCTGCTGGGCAACTTGGTACAATCCCTTTGTAGTACAAGTGGGTAAACTGAGGTCCAAAGAGATGATGGGATTTGCCCAAGATCAAACAGCTAATCTGTGGCAAAGCCAGGAATAACCATAGCCCCGTGCTTTTCCTAGCCCCGCCCAAGAACTCAAAACCAACGCTGGAAGTATCAGATCCCATAATGGGTCTCACTCCCCATGGAAAGGTAAAGGTAAACACACCTCGTGCAGACAGTGCCAAGCACACAAAGGCACTCAGCAACCACTGGCTGAACTGAGGTAACCTCAAAGGAAGTGTGAGGGAAGAGCTGGTGAACATGGAGGCATCTGGAACCCTTCCTTCCTGACTACCTCTCATGACACAGAAGGATAGGGGAGCCTCGAGCTGAGGCCCCAGCAGGCCTCTGTGAATGTGACTCACCAAAATCTTGGAACCATAGACCCAGAACTCCAGGAGGCTCATCAAAGGCCAAAGAAAAATTACCTGCCTCAAAGTGTAGGCGAATCCCCACTTCCCCTCTCAGCTTCTCCAGACACAGTGCGGAGCCAGGAGTCTCACCCACGCAGAGGCACATTAGATAAGGTTTGGAATCACACAGGTCTGGCTCAAATCCTGACCATCACACTTGGTGTGTCTGACCTTGGGCAGAAGTGCCACGGACAGAGCTAATTCGGTAAACAACAAGCTACTGTTATTATTACCATGAGCTCCCTTCCTGCCCAAGGACTCACATTTTTAGAACATTAGAAAGCTCTCCCTTGCAAGGCCCAGGACCACTCCCAGAACCTGGATGGGACGGAGCCACCACAGCAGAAAAGTTTGAGGGGGAATAATCAAATGGGGGGTGGGAAAGAGGGTGTGGGGTTGTAGGAACCACAGACCATTGGCCACAGAAACCTGACCTAGGAGAAGAGATGGCATGACTCAGAGGGGACCCAGCTAACCCTTCAGCATCCCCTCCTGGGGCTGGGGCTGCCCTGTGGCTGTGGTGAGATGCTGCATTCCCAGACTGCCACTCAGAGCCCCCTGCGCCCCCACGATAGGCCTGGGAAACATCAAAGCCAGCCCCGCGGGGCTCTCTGTCCTGACGTCAGCTCACAGCAGGTCCTGGTTAGTGCTTGGCTGGGGCAGACTTTAGATGTTACAAAGGCAGGGAGAGCAGCCACTAGGCCTTCTCCAAGCCCTCAGCGCCTGCTCTGAGCTTGCAGCTGGGCCATGAGGCTCCTCACACAGGAGGCAGGCTCAGTGCCGTGGCACTCACGTTTTGAGAAGACAGTGTGAAGTGTGTCCAGTGTGGCTACCTGCACAGTTTGCAGAAGAGGTCAGTCTGTTGTTTTGTTTGGCGGGGGGTGGGGTACAGGTAAGACACTCAGAGGTAGACTGAGGAGCCCCTGAGAGAAACTCCAGACTCCAGAAAAGGCAGCACTGGGATGTGAGGAACTCTACCGCAGCATTAGCTAGTACAACAACAAAAAATGGGGACAGCCGTGACAGAGTGGTGGGAGGCTTTGGGAGACTGAGTGGGTACCTGCCTCAAGGTGGAACATTCTCCAGCACATTTCTGGTCCTGTACTACCTCTGAGTTGCAGATGCCCCTAGGGCTGTGCTCTAGGGAAGACTTTCTCTGATGGCACACTAGCCTGAGCTTCCCCTCTTTCATGGTCTGGCCACACCATGAACCATGCCTTTTACACACAGGCCTCACGGACTACACGGCCAACATGCTCCCCGAGGCAGCCCGCTGAGTGCAGCAGCTTCGATGCTGCCCAACAGGCCGGCTGCTCCCTAGCAATGCCAACTTCGCCTGACCTCTGTATGCTTTCTCTTGCCATGAAATGGGGATCCTGCCCCTACCACTTAGGCTGTGTGAGGCTAAGTGGGTCCACATATTCAAAGCCCATAGAACAGCATGAAGCATACGAAAGGTAGGGAGCTGCCCTGCTGGGCAAAGTGGGCTCAAGAAGTCCCTCCCCAATGACAGGAAGGCAAAGCCATCTGCCCACACATGGCACTGACCTCAACAAAGCTGGAGCGGCAAATACCCAATAAGGACATTTTCCAAGCTGTTTCCTCAGCTCCCCAATAGCCATCTATATGCAGACACTCACTCTGCCTGAGCCCTGGCCCCAGCCCCCTGAGAAAGGGCTATGTGGGCAGCAGCCCAACTCCCGCTCCCCACCCCCTAGCTAGCATCTGGTCTCATGCCCGCCCTCCTTGCTGCTCTCTGGGCTCCAGGCCCAGTCAACCCATGTGTGAATACGTGTGCATGTGCGCACACACATATGTATAAACATGATTTTATAGAGAGCAGAGAGCGACAGGAAGTTTTTCTGTTCTGAAGTAATTTCAGCTGCTTCAGTCCAAGTATCCATCTGGGCCACTCAATTACCCATCTCTTGGGGGCCAGTCCGAGGGAAAACACCCTCAGGATACTGGACAGGGCCCCAGAACCTGCCAAACTTGACTAGCTGATTTTATCTACCTTTTCTCCCTCTTACAAAAGAAGATTCATCCTTTGAACAGATAGATACCTTAGGACCAGGCTGAGATACTAAGTTGACCCTGGTTGGCCCCAGTATGGGCATTTTGTAGGTTGTGTGTGATCAAGTGAGTGACTGTTACCTCTCCCACGCCCAAGGCCAGCCAGCCACAGAAAGGTGACTGACTTCCACAGCTAAGATTCAGTCCCGGCTGCAGGTCCCTGGGCCCTGTAGGTTCAGAACATCTTGACTCCTGGGTGACCCCGAGAGCCCAGGCCTAGGTGGCTCCGGTTGGGACACACAGACCCCTTAGGTTGGGCAACTTCCTGTGCCGTCTGGGGTGACAGAATCAGGACACAGGCCTGAAGACACAGCCCTCAAACCAAGAAGTGCAAATGCTCCAGGAAAGAGAATGGGTCCTGCGCCCACTCTTCTTCCCCAGAGGGCCAATGCTCTGTACCATACACCTTTGACCTTCAGGGACTTCAATGGCACACTTCCAGCTGCTCTGGAGCCACTCCAAAGGCCTGTGGCCCATAGACATTTGGAATTTTTTGAAGGAACAAATCTCAACTGCTGTAGGAACAAGTCACTTGGATGGACAACAAGCCCAATTTTACCCTCCATCCCCCCTGTCCCTGTGCCCCCGCCAATCCCATTTGCCCAGGTTGGCAGAAACACAAAATACTGAATGGGATTGGTGAATTTGGACATCTGGAATGTCCCTCCCTACTAACACCAGTACACCACCAATATACCACCCATGGCTTAGGCACCAGCAACCGGGACTGATAAGCCCAGGACATCAGGGTTCAGAGCATCGCTGATTAATCACAGATGACTCTGAGACCCAGAAAGGTGACTGACTTCCACAGCTAAGAGCACAAAGTTCTGCCCCGCTTCTATCTTCCCAGTGCCTACTAAAGGCCCCAGGTATGCTGACAGGAGCCCCACAGCCCTCCACAAGCCATCACTGTCCTGGCTCTAAGCAGTGATGGAGGGAGCAAAGCCAGGGGCCCAGCTGAGTTTTCCTGTCCTGGGATTTAACTGTAAATATCTGGAGAGGCTCCCATATCCGGATTAGAGGAACAGAGCAAAATCACCAGGGATTAGGGCAGAAGCAAGCTAGCAGCCTAGCTCTTTTACCTTAGATGAAAACCACAACTCAGACCTGCCCTGCTCACTCCTAGGAGGCCCTAGAGGGGAAGATCAACCCCTAATGGTGGGAGCAGGTCCTTATGTCCAGCATGATGTGGCATCTGAGACCAGGGAGAAACGTATGCCAGCTGGAGATGTGGCTTAAGATGCTCCCCAGCCAGCAGCCACACCATCTGACCCTGGAATTGGCCTATCTTCTGCTGGGGCTGTAGGAGCCCTTTGCAGCGACCTCTTCAAGGAAGCAGCTATGAATTTAAAACCAAGCCAGAGTGATGCAGTGTGATCAGGCAGAAAGAACATACAGAGAGATAGGGGTTCCGGTCTCGATACAACTACTAAAAAATCAAGTGACCCTGGCCAATCCCACCACCCCGCTGGCCCCCAGGCAGTTTGAGTATCTGTAAAATTAGAGAAATGAGAGGATGCAACTGGACAGTCACCAAGACCTAACACTGGGCTCACAGCAATGATCCTCAAAGGCAGTTACAGAAACAAAGGGCTCATTCCCCAGAGTCTCCTCCCCACCCACAAGCTGCTTGGCCAGCCCCTAAAGCCCATGAGGCAACTGTAAAGGCCAGCCCCAGGAGGGATTAAAAGTGATGCTATAAATGGCAGCTTGCTGGTTGGAGGCAGCTGAGGGTGGAAGGCAGGAACCCAGCATCACTTCTGACAAGCTACTCCCATTCCTTTGGCTCAGTCTGCATCCTGCCTCCCCAGGAGATCCCACCTTGCACTAGCCACACATTTGCACTGACAGCTCACTGCCTGTGACACCCCAACTATTTCTGCCTGTGCTATGACTGAGAGTTACATCCCCCAAGCCAGGCTGTAAGCTCGAGGAAAGGACAGACATATATGCCCAATGTGATATGGCTGTGTTCCTCAGAGTGCCAGAGCCACACGGTAAGTACTCGCAAACATTTATGGGGGGATGAAGTCACTTAAGAGTCTATGTGACCTGAAATCCTGTCCTACGTCCTTTATTCAATCTTGGCCAACTTAATTCTCCTCTCTGGGTCTCGGTTTCCTCACCTGAAAAATGGTAGCCTTGAAACTGATTTTAGGGATTCTTTTCCAGGACTCTATGATTTTCAAATAAAATACACATTTAGTATAGACACAGGAAAGTCTGAATATTTTTCAGGGAAGTAAAAAACCCCAGAAGTTCTAGGGAACTATGGCCCCCAGGTTAAAAATGTCCTTGGATAAGGTGATCCCTGAGGAGTCCAACCGCCTAGTGAAGTGGGGATGCGGGTGAGGGGGCCAGGTAGAACCAGGTGTTCTGTGCACTCTCTCTGCCTTGGGACTGATCCATTCTCAGCCCCAAGGAAAGAGATAGCAGCCAGCTATCTCCTGAAGACACATGTGAGGGGCCTGCAGAAACCATCTACATCACAGAGAAAGGGATGGGGGCTGCTGGACCAAGAGACTGGGAAAAGTGCCAGGAGCTCAACCCCAGGAAGATCTCAGGGATGCTCAAACTCACTGGAGGCTCCCCTGCCATTCATTAGTGGGGGCCCAGACCCAGGCCCCAACCAGGTCTGACTCCCAGGTGCAGTGGTGAGGGCTCTGGGAGACCCCAGAGGGAATGGCAGCAGACTGAGTCCAGGAGTGAGTTTCCCATGGTCCTTTCCTGTGGAGGCAGGGGGCAAACTAAATGACAGCCTGTAGCCACTACCTTGGTTCACTACTGGCTGGACCAAGCCTTAGTTTATTAATTTTCAGGACAGGCTCAGAAAACTCTATGAGTTCATTTTCTGAGCTCTTTTTACTCACCTCTGGGAGGCTGATAGGGCCTTTAGCACAGACTCCAGATGTAACCATAGTGGCCACAGCAGTTTACCCTAAATTCCCTGTGGGAGGGAGAATATGATTCCCTGCCCTTTAGGTGGAATGGCCTCCACTGATCTCAGTCAGGGAAGTCCTCCCTTAGACCTGCTCTGTCCAACACTGCAGACACTACCACATGGGGCTATTTAAATGTACCTTAATAGAAATGAAACAAAATTGAAAATTCATTTCCTCCGACACACTAGCAATGTTTCAAGTGCTCAGAAGCCCTATGTAGCTAATAACTCTAAATTGAACGGTGCAGATACAGAACAGTTCCATCCCTGCAAAAAGGTCCACTGGACAGGCTGCCTTAGCTCCTCTGACTGTCCACTTCTTGGCAGCCCTGTGCACGGGCATGTGATTTCTACTCCAAAGAACCCTTGACACGGGTCAGGCTCATTTTACAGAGGAGGAAACTAGAGTCAGGGCTATCCCAGTAAATGGCAGGGTCAAGAACTGCCCCTGGATCTGCCTGGCTCCTAAGACTTTCCACGCTGGCTGCTTTTCATTTCTTTCAGGATTCCCTTTTATCCGCATTTCCCCTACAACCATTCTATCATGTTTCGTGTAAATCCTTTTCTTTGTATATGCTCTGGTAAGATGTGATTGTTTCACCCTCAGGTATTTTTAACTTACGGAAATAATCTTGTATCATCACTCCCTCTGCTTCTTACTTTTTTCCATTTAACACTGTTTTGAAGATCCCTGTGGCCATCTCCTACATCCTGCTGCTCTGCCCAAAAGATGAACATACTACTGGGTTTGGGGAAGGAAGAGGCAAATAAATCTTTTTAAACAAGAATGTGGCTGAACATAGCTGTCCACAGTATGAAAATCAGTCTTTGAGTCTCCCTCCCTCCTCTCTGTGCACTCCCAGCACCCCACCCTGGCCTCTATCGTAGCACCTAGCCCCACACTGTCTGCTTCTCCCACTCATCTGGGTATCATCAGAGCCTTGTGAAACGCACATGCAAGCACACATATACCAGCTTCTCCTGTTACCCTTCCTCCTACCCCAAAACCCAAGAAGTCACTGAAGAGGCTGGACCTCAGCTGGTTTCAAAGGGATAAGAGAAAAAGTCAGTCTCATACTTTTATATTTAGAAGTGCTCTGCAAACCACTTCCTGGAGCAGACAAGAGCGGGGAATGTGAGGAAATCACTTTGCTATGTGTGATGTGGAAAGCACGAGCCACTCAGAGCCTATGGCAGCCACACACCCAGTGACACGCGGTGATGCTTAACACATGTGCAGGAGGACAACACGCCCCTTGGCAGCCTGGAGGAGACCCCATCAGATGATACACTCGACAGCCTGGCTGTCTGTGCCCCTCGGGGCCAGAAACGAGGCAGGGCCCAGGAATCAGAACTAGATACCCTCCTCAAATTGAGTATCCCACCCCACCCCACCCCACCCTAGCCTTCCTTTCTTTTCTTCTCCACCTGTCTGACCAACAGCTGCTTCTGGAAACCAACCCTTCTCTCCAGGGAATAGTCTTAGAAAGGGAGGCTCCAAGCTTTAGGCCTCAACCTGGGTCACAAAGAATCCAGGCTGAGGGAGAAGGCTAGGAAGAGCCACTGGCTTAAAGAGGCAAGGGTGTCCTCTGGGACTCTAGGCTGCTGGGAGAGAGGCCCCGGAAGGGGGTAGATATCTTGTAGTGGGCATCAATTACTGCAGCCATGATCACTGCTCAAATATTACTCAGATGTAACAGAGTCTGGCCCAGTGTCATTAGGTGAGGGGGGTGTCAATGGACAGAGGGGGAAGTAGAAGGCAGGCCATCTGCTTAATTAGAGTCAAACTCTCAGACCCTAGATCCTTACAAACCTCATTTCATTGCTTAAAATATAAACTTTCTAATATGGCAAAACTAATTTTATTCTTTTATTTCATCTCTTAATTGTATTGCTAATGATTTGCTCCTTTATTCTTAAGGAAAACAACCAAGAGAGTCTTTTTTTTTTTTTTCAAAAATCAGCTGTTTAGAAAAAGCATTGTAGCTAAAAATGGCAAATAAGTATTTCAATATCCAAATCAATAACAACAGATGAAAAAAATGCAAACTGATGAATAACAGACAGAAACAATTCCTTATAAGTTATCTTTAAAAGTATCCCAAACTTTGCAACTCATCACCAGATGCTTAACGCCTAGGGATAATCAACTCTGGGGAGTTAAATGTTATGAAATATAAAGCACACACACAAAGAGCTGAAGAAAAAAGCCCCTAAGAGTGGCTGATGCAATAACTGAATTGAATAGCCAAAAAAAAAAAAGACAAAGACCTATAAGTTTATTTCATGCCTACTCTGTCCATCTTTAAGTCAAGGTCTGGGAGACACCAAGATCTGACTTCACTTAAATCTGGGACTGGCTGTTCCTTCATTCCAAGATGTGCCTCATACAGATGTCTAAAGTCACTGGGGCAGGGCGGGGCGGGGGAGGGGGTGTTGCAGAGACAAGCAGACATCGATGCCAAAAGACAGAGGGAGACCAGAAGATGAGATAAAGGGAGATGAAGGGAGCATTGACACACAGAGACCGAGTGATTGACTGCATAACTGACAGAGAAACAGAAATCAACAGAAAGAAATAGGCCATGACAGAGGAAGACCAACAACTGGCACAGAAAGAGAGACAGAAGGAGACTGACAGAGTAAGAGAGAAAGAGACAGTGGCAGAGACAAAGAGACCCAGACCCTGACTGATAAAAGAAGGTAAGAGATCAACAGGTAGAGACATGGACACAAACTGAGAGACAGAGGCAATCATGGAGAGACCCAGAGAAAGAGATAAGACAATGACACAGAACAGGAGTCCCAACACCCAGGCCATGGACAGGTAACAGTCAGTGGCCTCTTAGGAAGCCGGACTGCACAGCAGGATGTGAGCAGCAGGAGAGTGAGTGAAGCTTCACTTGCATTTACAGCCACTCCCCAGAGCCAGCATCACCTCCTCAGCTCCACCCCAGATCATCAGGTGTTAGATTCTCCTAGGAGCACTGGTCCCTGGTGCCAAAAAGGTTGGAGACTGCTGACATAGAACACAAGTATGTATGTGTGCACACACACTGGACTCCCTATGCCTGTAGAACAGGCCCTAGCCGCACAATGGTGCCAGCTTCCCCAAAAGGTCTGTCCCTGTGTCTCCAGTAAGGATGTCCTCCCTAGAAGCCACAGAAGCTCCAAACTCAGACAGCCACAAACTCAGACTGCCCACTATAACACCAGACATGAACAGTGAGCTAGCCTGAAGGTAGGAGACCCGGGGAAGAGAGAAGAAAGGAGAGGGGGCTCTACAGATACCAGATTCAGACCATTTATAACGGAGAGTCCTCAAATTAGAGGCTCCTGGTAAATAATTCATCAGGAAAAGCACAGTACCTTCCCTGGGTTCATCCATTATTCACCACGATAAATGTACTATATTGTAATACTTCCTGACATCTAAAAATGGTCTGAGCCATTAGGTCAGGAGTAAGTAGATGGCAGGGCAATTTCCACCCAACTTCTCCAGAAGCCCTGACCCAGCAAGTCCCCGCTGCTTTTGGAATCCAGCCTGCTTCTCCTCAAGCAAGGGCAAAGCATTCGACTTCCGGAAAGGGCCAGGCCTGGGCTCACCCATGAGTTCCGAAAGTAGGCCCCAACGCAGCCCTCAAGAGCCCAGTGCCAGAAGGTCAGAGCTATGCCCAGAAAAGTCCTGAGCAAAAAGCCCATGGTCACCAGACCCCATAGGTCTTGCCCCTCTCAGGAAAAAGGCAACCACTTTGTACCTGTCTAAGGGCAATTCTGTTTCTAGAAGGTTTAAAGAGTTTGACTTTGATGCCAAATGAGTGTCGGTTACCAAATACAAGAAGACCTCCTCCTGACTCTGCACAAGTCACTCTGTGCTACTCTTCCACTTACCAAGTGTGTGACCTTGGGCAAGTTGTTTATCCTTTCAGCGCCTCCATTTTTATATCTATAAAATGGTGCTAATAACAGTATCTACCTCATAAGTTTGTGAAAAGTAGATACATAAGGTAACAAATGTAGTGTGTTTGGAATAGTACCTGGTATATATTACGTTAAGTACTATGTGCGTTTGGCTCTTAGCCATTATTTGTCATTGTTATGTTTGAGAATTTTTTTATATTTTAGGAACCACATCCCATCACAACCATCTCCCACTCAGTGTAGGCTTTTGCTGGCATTCCTCTCATGTAGAACACATAGAACTGCAAAATGCCCTGTTTGATTTGCCACTCACCCAATCTCTGCTCTCTGGGTATTGTGGTTCTCTCTGAATAGACCCTAAGGTCTGAAACTTCATCCTACCCACCGCTGCCTGACAGACCTTGGAGCCACCTGGTCACTGGATGCACCCACAAGGGCCTCTGCAGTTCAAAGGGTGGTGCCCCCTGTAGGTAAAGATCTGTGGGATGGCTGCCGATGCCTGAGAGCTTTGCACCTGGTGCCGCTGCCCCAGGAGCCTCCAAGCAGCACCCAGATTACCAACTGATCATAGATTCATTCATTGCCCCCTCCAAAAGCTGTTCGAATCTGATGTACTTTCAATATGAACAAGAATCAAGTGACCATCTTGGTACAAGGCAGACTTTTGGCCTTAAGGGACACAGCTGTAGGTAGGTGAGGAGACTACAGTGGGTGTCTATGTACCAACTCATGTCTCAACATAATGATTAGATTTCCTCTTTCTGATCTCATAAAGCCCCAACCAGAGAGGACTGGGAAATTCTACGCTTTATAAGGGAAAATACCTGATTACATAAAATAGAAGTTGTAAACAACTCTCAAAGGCAAATTGGGAAAATTATTTCCAGCAATTGACATAAGCGGGGTTGCTGGTTTTGACACATAGTTACAAATCAACCGAAACTACTAAATTCAAATAGTAACACTGGTCGAAACAACATAGAGTTCTCAAAACAAATATGAATGATTAATAAAAGTTAAATATATCCCAATGTATTAGTAAGCTAAGAAATACAAATTAGAATGAGTCATCCTGCCCATCAGGTGAACACTAAAATTTAAAAAATAACACTCAACACCAGCAAGTCTATGTTTCAAAAACTGATAAAGAATCGAGCACTTATTTTCCCTTTCTTCCACAGATATACCTCAGGGTAAATCAAACAGTTCATGAGGGGAGATCTGTCTTTACAGAAATCTCCAGCTAATAAACAGAATATCACCATCTTACAACCCCTAATGAAATAATGGATCTAGCAATGAGTACTGATGGCTGCTAATTCCAGAGAGACAATCAGATGTTATATGTCTACTGAGGGATGTACACACGGGGAAAAAATTCAAATCTGAATCTCATCTCATGAAATCTCTAGACCTAAGTTTCATTATTAAAAAGTTTAAGAAGCTTTCTAGAACAAATCTGGAAAACAAGTTAGAAATTAGATAACAATGTGCCACCAACTAAAATAAAACTGTAAATGCAGGTTCTTTGTCTTCTATTGCTCCCACAAATGTTATTAAAACCTAACATTATTTAACATTTCATGTGCTTACAACCTGTCTTCCACACTAGATTGTAAGCTCCCTAAGGACAGTCGTGGTCTCACACTCATCTATTCCCTCTACTGCAGGTGCTCAGGAAACACCAGCTTGTCTGTAGTGGTTTACTAAGCCAGATATTTGGCCCCATTTATCTCTTCATGATGTGGAACCAGCAAAGGGTCAAAGCCCAATATGAGATCCTGGTAGGCAATTACATTAATTATTATTAATTCAACAAACATTTATTTAGAGCCTACTGTGTGCCAAGTACTCTGCAAGACACTGGGGATGGAGAGAGAAAAACACACAATTATTGCCTTTTAAGTATCTCAGTTTAGTGGGGGAGTTAGGTGAATTAACATATAATTACAATAATAGTTAACACTTACTGACCATTTTAATGCCAGGCACTGTTCCAAGAGCTTTAACTATATTAACTGGTTAATGAGGTAGGCACTGTGATTCCCAGTATGCAGATAAGAAAACTGAGGCACAGAGACATAAAAGTAACTTGCTAAAGGTCTCACATCTAGTAAGTGACAGATGCATGATTCATCTGGCTAAAGAGGAAAGCCTACTGAAATTACTGGCATCATACCACATTATCACAGTGTGACGGTGAGTGAAAAAGACAAACTTTGAACTCAGAATGTGGGGAGAGGGAGACAAGGAAGAATTCTGGAAGAAGGCTCTTCAAACAAGGTTTTAAGAAGGAATGGGGCTTCCAAATAAAACAAGACAGAACACAATGACAAAGCATGGTCAGAGAACTCCGGGGAATTCAGAATGCTCAGAGTTTAAGGGATGACTTGGGGATGGGGTCGGGGTAGAACACAGCAAGAGGCCACTAGAACACTGGTTTGTGGGGAGGCAAAGAAGGTGGGATACAAATTTACCCTGCTCAGGCTGTGCCCTGAAAAAAAATCACCACCACAGTGAGCCCCTGTTTCAGAGAGGTGATTATTAGTGTAGAAAATGGACTAAAGAAGCTCTTTGTCATAGAGAGAGCAGCAGGAGCATTCAGAAGGCATAAGATCATGGGATAATGCCATACCTGTTCTATTAGTTTCCTAGAGCTGCTGTAACACTTACCACAACTGGGTGACTTAAAACAACAGAAGTTTATTCTCACATAGTTCTAAATGCCACAAGTTAGAAATCAAGGTGTCAGCAAGCTTGGTTCCTTCTGGAGGCTCTAGGGAGAGTCTGTTCCATGCCCCTTTCCAAGCTTCTAGTGGCTGTTGGCTATCTTTGGCATTCTTTGGCTTGTAGCTTCACTCCAATCTCCACCTTCATCAACATGTGGCCATCTTCCGTGTGTGTGTGTGTGTGTGTGTGTGTGTGTGTGTGTGTTCTCTCTTCTTGTTAGGACACCACCAATCGTACAGGATCAGAACCCACCTCAATGATTTAACTTCATTATATCTGCCAAGACCCTATTTCCAAATAAGGTCACATTCACTGGTACCAGGGCTTAGGACCTCAACACATCCTTTGGTGGAGGTCACCATTAAACCTACAACATTCTGCAACCTGCCATTCTGCAACCTGTCGTTCTGCAACCTTTTTTTCCTACACAGTTAAGCACAGATATCTTTCCATGTCTGTTCACATGGTTCTAGCTCATTCATTTCAAGCACTGTGTGTTACTTCACGGTATCGATGACCCATAATCTATCTGTCGAACACCCTAAAGATGGACATACAGGTGGTTTTAAATTTTTTGCCATTACAAACAATGCTCCAACTGAACCTCTCTGTACAGGCACCCATGCACACTGGTAATGAGTGCTTCTGTAGGAAGACTTCCTAGAAACAAAACGCCCCCTGGACCAAAGAAAATACAATTTCAAGTTTTAATAAATGACAAATTGCTCTTAAAAAGTTTGTGCCTATTTGTGCTTCCTTACCAACACTTGCTACTTATTAACCTTTGTCAATCTGAGACATACTTTGTTTTAATTTGCAATTTGAGACATTTAGTTTGTCCTTAATTAGATGGAACAATTTTTCATGTTTTTCTGGATAGCTGAATTTCTTATTAACCATTTTCTATTTAACTTGTCTATTTTTTCCTTATTTATCTTTCTTATTTATAATCAATAAAATCAGGAATAAGGCTTTTTCTTCATTACATGTTGAACATTTCCCCCGAGAATGGTCAGTAAGTTACTGAATGCCTGGCTACTATATGCCAGGCATTGTTCTAAGTGCTGGGAATATAGCGGTGAACAAGGCGGTAAAGGTTCCTGTTCTCAACTGTTATTTAACTTCTCAGATGAAACTGTCTTTGCATAGGATTCGGGCTGGGCAATATAGGAAGTGAATTTTCACCCTTGGGTGCAGAATTACTCTGGAATTAATGTAAATACTGTCCTGTTTTGATCCATTTGAGAGCTTTCTGGGGGAAAATCTACTGTTCTCCAGGTGTCCTGGAAGTATCTAGATAATGTGGTATAAAGCAGTGTTGTCAGTGAAGGTAGAATCAGAAATAGCTGATGGGCAGCTGCACCCTGTCCCTGAAGGGAGGAGCCACACACACCCCCAAGCATCCACACCCTGGGTGTCCCGGGCTTTCAAAGGTTAAGCCTAGTGAATTCAGAGAGCAAAGGGAGTAAGTTTTAAGGAGCAATAATTCCTCCCCATTTCAATAGAGGGGTAACATTGGAGCCTTATGCCATCTCATCCCACAAGCCCCAGGGAGAGGAGATGTCTAATTGGGCATGTCTGGCTCCCACCCTTCCTCTCACACCCACTTAAGGTTGTGGGAAAGTATATACCCACCCCGACCCCTGGAAGATAGGTCACATTTTATTAGGGGGCAGGTACACACACACATAATTCAAGGGTGAATTAGGCAAGCAGGATGAATTAGACAAGCTTATCCTCTTCCGATTAAAAATCTGTCTTCAGCTTTAGCCTTTATCAATAATAAAGGTGACAGTCTGATCTCCACCTGTCTAATTCCTATATCTGTTTTTCTTTCCTCCCTGCCTCCAACGGTTTCAAATTCAGAGGGGAAAAGGGTGATATTTACCAGCTCCTTCAACATACAGTTTCCATTATACTGCTTTACGCCTGAGTATTTTATGGATTTGTTGATTTTGTGAAGGAGATAAACAATTCTATTATATTTTCTAAAAGGTTACTTGATGATGTGTATTGAACCTTCTGGATTTTGTGTAGTTTTGTATTTGGCCGAATGACTCGACTGTATTATTTAATGGTTTTCAGTAGATACTTGAGTTTCTCCTGTAAAAAGTGATACCATCAGCAAAGAACATTAATTTTATTTTGACCTTTGTTTTCTTATAGTATTATTTCAGCTACCATTTCCAGAATGTTAAATGACTTTATTATTTTAATGCAGTGACTTCATTTTAAAGAGAATAGCATTATAATTTCATTCTTAAGTATAATGTTAGCTGTGGTTTGAGATGTTTTAAAAAACAAGAATGGATGTTAATTTGTATCTAGGGTCATTTTTTAATCTATTGAGATACTGACTCCTCTGACCTATTTTGATGAATTATACAAGACTAAACTGTGCATTTTTGTAATAAATCCTTTAATTGTTTATAGTACATTATTTTTAACATAGTGTTCGATTTAATTTACCAGTATTTTATATTAGATTTTACATCAATATTTCTAAGAAGTGTATTTTTCTTTTCTGGACTGTCAGCATTTGGGAGCAAGGATATATCAACTTTGTGACATGGCGTCCATCTGTTCCTTGGTTCTCTGACAGTCTATAAAGCATTACGAGGCTCTATTCCTCAACGTTTTTCTAAATTTTCCCTCAAAGCCCTCTGATACAACATTTTTTTAAAAAAACTATCTTTCAATTGTCTTTAATACTTACTGGTCTATTTAGTCGTTCTAATGGCTCTTGAATAAATTTCAGTAATTTATATTTTCCTAGCAGAGTTCTTAGCATAGCAATTGATCATGGTAATCCTTGATAATTTAAAAATTTTTGCCATCACAATGATCACAACTGTAATTGTTAGTAAACATTTTCTTCAGCACTTCCCATTAAATAGTAGGCTTCATCTCATTCCTTGCTATACATCCCCAGCATCTACCAGGTACCTAGTATGTGCTCACGAAATTGTTGTGAAGCCAGGCATAAGGTTAAAGCCTCTTTTTCCTTTCTTGTTTTGCCTATTGACATGTTCTTTTTCTTGACTGGACTTGCCAAAGTTTTATTTCTTTGTTTTTTATTTATTTATTTTTAGGTGAGGCAACAACCCTTGGTTGACTTCACAGATTGCAAGGGCCTTGTCATCTTACAATCCCTTATTTTTTATATATTTTTTTACGCCTACAGCACCTGGTCTTCCTAAGTGATCTCCCATCCAAGTACTAACCAAGCCTGACCCTGCTTAGCTTCCGAGATCAGACGGGATCGGGTTTGTTCAGGGTAGCATGGCCATAGACTCACTGTTTTTTAAAAGCAATGGAACTTATCAAGTCTATATTTCTTTCATTTCAAATTTATTAATTTCAAAGCTATATTCAGAAGAAAATTAATCTTAAATATTTCTTAAATGATGAGTGAAACAAATTAAGCTATTGGCCTAAAGTTAGAAAAAGAACAATAAAATAATCTATGTCACTATTTTAGGTCTGCCTCATGTAAAGAGCATGAAACTTTTTACTCAATCTTAATTGTACTCTAACTCAGTAGGAAGACTTATTCCCCTGAAATTTAAAATCACAGCTGTTTTATTTGTCCTGATTTTTATCTAGTTTATGTTTTAATACTACAATGCTTCTTCTTTTGTTACATGCATTATGTTTTATTTGCTTTCATTATGTTTTAGGATTTGCAAGGTAGACTTCTTGCTTTTTAATTCTACTAGTATATCCTTTATTACTTTTTAAAATCTCAAATCTATTTCTCTAAATATCACTTTTTTCATCATTTTCATCTCTGTACATTTTCCTCTGGATTATGAGAGCTCAACAAATTCGTGGCACTGATTAGATTAATTGTAGAGCTGATTCAGCCCTTTAGGGATTATACTGGAAACTTAATTCTGCTGTTTCATTTTTTGTTTCCCTATACTTGTTTATTTTCTCAGCCAGTCTCCCTTTTATTTCTCCTTCTCAGTCAGCTTCCTTTTCATCTCAGCCTGTTGTTTCTCAACTAATTTTTTCATCTCAGGTTTCATAAAGTACATGTCTTGTGGACATTTTTGAGGGGAAAAAAGATGCTGCCTTCGAAAATTCACTTCTTTTTCCCAGAAGTATTCCAAGGGAAAAATGACAAGACCTGAAGTAAGCCACAGACAATGGGATATAAAGGGAGGGAACAGATACAAGAGCAATTAAGGTGACAGTAATAAATGGAAAGCAAAAGAACCAATTCTAGACAGTCAGCAGTGCCTTCAGGGCTCCCCAGTATATGTCCGCAAAGAAGTGACAACATACGTCAATGAGAGTGTCCTTGAAGCTCACCAAACACAACCCACGGCAACATCCGCAACACCTCTGGCCAAACTTTATTAGACTCCTGCCATAGCCACATGAGGTGGATATTATCATTTTCATCCTACAGATGAATAAATGGAGCTCAGAAAAGTTAAACTGCTTCCAAGACTCAAATTCTGGTCTTGGGAATCCAAGAATTTCTGAGCAACCACTGAGCATCTGGGAGAGTTAGGTTTTGTGGGAAAACAGAGGACGAGAACTTGACCCACCCCATCAAGCTCATCATAGAGTTGGGGGCAACAAAAAGGATATATATGATAGCATGGAAAATAAAAAGGAGCAGGTAATTCAGAGCTCCGCAGTGTCGAAGGGAGAACGAACATACATGGTCTCAGAGATCAGGGAATAAGATCCTCGGTGGGCACTGAGCCACCATACTCCCAAATTACCTGAACAACGCTGGCTTATACTGGTTGTCTCGGCATAAGTACTAATAATGTCTCAGTATGCGATGATAAGTTCTCAGGTCACCCTAGCAATGCCCCACACTTGGACCATGCTTACCAATTTTCACACATTATCCCATGTGATTTTCATAGGCCCACTGTATAGCACAGGTTCAGAAATCTGATGAAAGCTATAAACTTCCCAGAAAAATTATGACATAAATATAGAAGTCTGTACACAGTTTTGATATGTTCATATCCTTTGACGGAATAGCTCCACTTCCGGGAATTTATCCTACAGATATACAAGCACAAGGGCAAAACTAG
>CM053502.1:92056057-92405447 GCA_028627145.1 Eidolon dupreanum | reverse complement strand
AACCCCCCCCCCCCCCCCCCCCCGCCAACTCAGCAAGGTCCCAGGGGAGGAAGAGACAGGAGCGAGCGCACAGGAGGAGGCTAAATAATGAATTGTAAGTGTGTGTTTTCTTTGGCCAGGACAGTCTGGCCAAGCTCTGGGGGCTGCTGGGCAAACATTTTTCATATTTTAGTAGCTGGCCTATACCCAAGGCAGTCAGAAGTTAAGTAAGCTTTGAATGAGCTGCGCCCATCCTCTCCCCAGCCCCAAGAATTCTTAATGATGTCCTGAGGCAGCAGCCTCCAGCAAACCCTATGTGTTGCCTTAAATATCACTCACCCTTCACTACTTTTAATGAATGCAAATGATTCAGCAACAAAACACTTAGCCTGGAGTGAAATCCGTCTTTGTGTAGCTGGTTTCACCAGCTTACAGCCCAGCTCAGGCAGGGCCCTACTGGGCTGACAGCCCGCCCAAGGTGCCCAGGCTAGCCCAGGCAGACCCCTACACACCCAGGGCTGCAGGAGCACACTACAGAAGTGCTCAGTACCAAGGAAGACCCCTCCACTGCCCCACTCCTACCTCCCACTCTTCCTCACTCCACCCACTACCCCAGCCACCAGATGCAGATCCTCACAACTCCACCTCTTTATGACTCTGGCTCCAGGGCAGAGGAAAGTGTGAGACGGAAAACAAAAGGTATTTCTTTGATCTAATGAAAGGGGCTGATCCCAGGCACCTCAAAGGCCCGGCTGGTCACCACACATCCTGCAATCAAGGGCACTTCACCCTAACAAAACCACCCCCACCACCTCTTTACCTGAGGCCAGGTACCTGAGGAACTGAGCAACCGGAACCTGAAAAACTCCCTTGGACGGGCGCCCTCCCCTTCACCAGCTTCACATAAGCAACAAAAACAGAGATGGTATAAATAACCCAATTTACACCCTGTTTTCAGAGTTCTCTTTTGGCAGCAAAAACTGAAAGCAATTTGTCAGGAGTCTAAGAGCAACTTTTAACAAATTTACTTCCAACCTGGGGCTCAGGGGGGATTTGTTGCCCCATCAGTTTGTCTGATCAACACCTCTCCCAAGGCTGAAGCCGCAGCCTGGCCCAGAACAGGCAGCTGCTAACTCAGCTGCCAGAGTCATCGCCCACAAGCCAGCAGCTGGCAGGAGACCCACAGAGGTCTATGCAAGTCCTCTCTAGGCTTTTCTGGTCAGTGTAAATAAGGAATGGGGAGGCTTAGACCCAAACAGGGCAACTGGAATTCAGGACTACCGAGGGCCCATAGGTATCACTGTGGGTGCCTGAGACAGAAAAATGATTTCAAAGTATTTGTTTATCTGGTTTGGAAAGAACCACTGTCTCTTTCACCTCTCACAGGACAGAGAAGATGGGAAGCTCAGGCACCCCAGAAGAAAATTTCACACTGAATTTCGAGAGCCTCCAACAATAAGTTCTGTATCATCAAAATGCTCCTACCTAGTCTATCAAAAGGTGTCAGGAAAAGAGCACTGGAATTATCTTAACACCTCAACAACCCAGTTCTTCCTGATTGTTCAAGGCCCATCATCTACAATGCCTTAACTCTCCTCCAAAACGATGCTAAAAGCAGCAAAGAGGGGCACTCACTCCATGGAAGGGCTGAGTCTCCTAGACCTTGGACTCAAGTTCTTGCCTTCCAGGTGATCAATTAATCAGCGCCTTTCCCAGCTGAGTGAGAACAATGAAAGAATTCCGCATTCGGTAACCCCTATAAGGTGAAGTATCTAAGCCTACAAAATTGAACATCTGGAAGGCTTGAAACAAATCAATTAAAAAAGGAGAAAGAGGCTTTGCTCTTGACATTCACTAATACATATAAAAAAGACATCTTTCTCTTTTCATCTATCAGCTAAACTCCAACCCCACAGCCAATCCACCCCACTACCACATGAACCAGAACTCCACGGAATGAAGAACTCCTTTGCCTTTGGGCCACTTGTGTCCTGAAGAGGAAAAAGTGCCATTTAGCAGCAAATGCTTGGACAGCACGAAGCAGAATGGATAGCACCAGCTGTCTTTCACAAAGCTGGGATCAACCCCACACAACTGTGTTGCCTGGGAGGGGAGGAAAATGCTACCATCTCCTGTCTGTCTCCCGTCTGCCCCACTCAGGTCTCCATCCTCTGAGAGCCCGGCATTCACTGTATCCCCTCTCTGATGTGTCCTGACATCCTCGTTAATTACTCTTTTCTGGTTCTGTCTATATTTACCTACCAGACGATCCACTCCAGAAGTGAGTCTGCAGTCTCCCTCAGGAACAGCTCAGCCTTCTTAAATGGAGAGACTGCCACCAGAGAGGCATTTTCTTTCCATAATAGGCTGTTTACCCTCTTTGGGACATCTACCTCCTCTTCTACACATCTCTTGCCTTCTAAGGACTTAAAAGTCCCTCCTCTACACCCTCTCCCATGCACACTACCTACCATGATGCCTTATACCTTGAGCATCATTTGTTATTTATGTGCCAGGCTTAAAGAAAAACAGTTTCTATTGAAAGTTGCTGGTGGATGGGAAACAAAAAAAAACAGGTGTGTAAAGAAATCACACTCATCACATTATAACTATCTTTTATTAAGCATTCACTAAATGACAGACTAACCCCTTTGTGTATACAGAATTTCAAAGACGTCACTGATTTAAAATATACCATTATTTGTGTTCCATTAAAAGGAATGGTACCAGTTAAACTAAGAACAATCCTACGTAACTGATTATGTCGCAACCTGATTTCAAAGATGTGAAACTGAGAAAAAGAACGTTTTAGAGTAAACGAAATAACAGTGCTATCTCACTTAATTTCCACATGCTCTCTAATAGGACTTGTTATTATACTCACCTTACAAAAGAGGAGACTGAGGCTCAGCGGAGGTGAAGTGAACTGTCTAAGGTCTCTGGGGAACAAGCTGTGATGCCAGAACTCAGTTTCTAAACAGCTTTCTGAATCTTCCTGGGGGAGAGGAGGTGGCTGGCGGCCTCAAACAGACCACCCTTGGTTAAGCTGCCCCATCAAAGCCAAGCAATACTTGCCTGGCTGACTCCTAAAATCAGGATCTTTCTACAACTGTACCTTCACAGAGCCTACTTCCAGAAACAACAACAAAAGGAAAACAGGTTTCCCTAGCTCTTTCCTCATGAAACTAGCTGGAAGTGAGGGGGAAACCTTTTAGCCAACTTGTTATACATAAAGCGCATTTAACGAGCTTTTCAAGTCCTGAAGAGTGGGAGAAGGCAGGCTTCACTGGAAATCTGATACTTTGGCAGCCAAGCGGGAGGGACAAGGCCCTTAGCATTAGCCCCAGGGGATAAACACCATCCCAAACCCCTTTGTCTGACAGAAGTAGGTACTTCCTGGGGGGCAGGAGCCAGCAATGTTTTTTATGACAAGGCCCACCTAACAACAATCCTCCAACTGGAGACGTGGCTTGAGTCTCTGTACAACCCACCTAACCATAAACCCTCTGTCCTTTTCCAAACCTGCTGGGGTCCCTCTTCCCACAAATACCTGTGACCGCCATAAATGCCCTTAAACAGCCCCTGTTTACTGCCGGGCCTGCCTGCTGCTAAATGAGGGCATTTGTTTCAAATTTGCAAATACCGAAAGCAGTGGAAACCTAAGTCCACTCCTAAAATGAAATGTTCTGCATTCCTCCAGGCCTGAAGCGCTGTGCTTCAAAAGCTGCAAGAGGCCCTGGCTGTTGACTCACTGGTGGAGCTATTGGGAGAGGTATTTCCCTGCTCCCTGAGGAGGCTCCTTTGATCTGGGCTGGGTGGGAAGGGGACAGAGAGAAGTGCCACCCAGGCCCAGGCGAGGCTGGGCCCAGACCTAAAATTGCTGCCAACGACAGGAGGCCGGCTAGCAGGACCGCTCATGCCATCTTCAAACGCCCTCGAAACAAAGGTAAAGAGACTTAGAGGAAGGCACTTGGGGCCCAGAAGCAACTGACAGGACTTCGGCCTCTAACACAAAAATAAAGTGACAAATCCCCCACTAAGCAACTCAGGGCACTTTATCAAGGCAGGGGCATATATTTACTAAATAAAAGCCTTTTGTTGTAAGGAGTTTTCAGGAAGGAGGGGGTTTGATTAAAGACAGAGATCCTCCTTCAGGCCCCCAAGGCTGTTCTAGGACCCAACATCTCCCCCAACCCCTGGCAACTCAAGCAAGAGGCCGTGACTCCTGGGGCAGAGGAGCCCAGAATACAGCGCACAGAGCTGCTGGTGAGTTGGGTATATTTTAAATTAGACAGTTTAACAAATGGTTTAACTTGCTAAATTAACCAAACAGATATGGATAGAATAATTTGCTCTTTATAGCTGGAGCTACAAAACCAACGGCATTTTCTCCCCACCCCCAACCCAAGCCTGCAAGACAACTGTTTGTGATTTGTTTTTCAGGTGGCTGGAAATTAACCTGGGCTCTCAAATGCCATCCTAGCACAGCTGGCCTGAAAGATCCTTCTTCTCTCTAACCTTCCAGCCAAGAAACAGCTCTGCTTTGTGTTTTTTAATAGATGAGCTAGACAGAATCAGAACACCAAAGTGTCACTTTGCACCTTTCCATGATAGAACATAAGTTCCCATGTCGGAATCTGAGGACTTCAAGAGCTGAAGAACAAACTTGGCAAGACTGTCAAGAGCAGTCAACGACTTAGTCAAAGGGAGAGATAGACCTGGCATAAAAAAAGCTTACATCTCCCAGAATGTGACAGGTCATTGTCCAACCTCTTCCAAAACCTCCTGAGTATTAAAAGACTTGGCCTCAAAAGTCAGAAGTGGAAGGGAAACCGACATCCATCATGCCTCTACTACGAGCCAGGGTCTGTGCCACCAATCGCAGGCACATCTACCTATACGAAAGCAGTTAGAGATGGCAAACTATTAATCACAGCAGGATTGACTCTATTACCACCTACGTGGTTTCCACCACAGCATCATCCAGTGTACAACTCCCAGCAGGCACACTGGTCTGGAATGTGGCAGCACACCTGCAAGCTGGGGCCTGCAGCTGCCCGTGACCTTCTATTCTAGAAGTACCAGGTGGAAGAGTCTAAAGACTCACAGGTTCATGAGAAAAGCTCAAATCTTGGGGATTTGGGTACAGTGTTCTGGTCTTCTGGATTATATACAGTCTGAACATAACTCTAAAAATGTTAAGATGCATACAAACCTCAGAATGGGCCATTGAAAACCTTAACCTGTTCTGTAACAAAAACGGGGTGAAAAATTGGCAATCTTGAATGCTGTTGCCCTAAAGATCTCTCTGTAAGTTACTGATATGTTCCTTATGTAGAAAGAACAAAAGTTATGCCACCCTCTGACTCTAGCAGGACTGCTCTTAAATCCACTCAGAGTTATCTGATCTGCAAAATCCAATCCCCAATGACTACCTGGTTCCAAGGCATGTGTGTGCAACATTTCATAGGTGATGACATACATACAATGACACATGAGAGCACAGAATCAGCTTTATTACTTACCAGCTCTGCAGTCCTAAGCAAATCATACTTTGTGCCTCAGTTTCTTCACCTATCATCGAATGCCTCCCTCCCTTCCTCCCCCTCGCCCCCCCCGCAAAAAACCAACACCCTCATCTTGCCAACCTCTGAGGCTTGTTGATAGGATTAAATGTCAGTGTGAGTGAAAGCATTTTAGAAACTGCAAAGCTGGGTACAGTTGCCGGTTATTACAGAGGAGGCTCTCCCAAAGCACGCCCAATCCCTTCTTCCCAACTTTAAGCCTCCCTTTGGTTGTTTTCCCTTCTGTGCAAAAGAAGAAAAGATGTTCCCACTCAGGCACTAGTCCCTCAAATACCTGAGAACTAACCAGGTAACTATTTCTGCCTTCTCTTACTCAGATAAAAACTTGTTTTTTCCCCCTAAGAATTCCCTCCCAAACTGCCTCTAAATTTACTCAAAACTTTCTATTCTCCTTTGTACACAGGGAATTACACCCTAAAACCCACAACACCAGGTGACCGAGTGTAAATGAGCCCACACACTAGAAATAAAATGCAGTCCTAAGGTTAAAGGGATCTCCCCAGAACCAAGGGCAAGAAGAGCCTGTAAGTCCCACAGAACACAGGTGTAGGGTGCATATGGCAATACTGGGTCAGGTCAGCCTCAAAGGTCACCACAGTAAAGGTCTTCCAAGGTCTGTCTTCAAATTGAGACCCAAGTAGCAGGTTAGACTTGCCCAATGTCACACGAGCAGTCTGGGGCAAACGTGGGAGCAGAGTCCATGTCTCCCAACTCCCAGCCCAGTATTCCTTCAGTGCCTCTTCAGGCTAAGAGGGCTGTACACCTCCAGGGTACCCAGAACAAGAGCCTATCATGACCAAGGACCCATCCTTGCAATTGAAGTGATACCACTTCTACTGCAGGACTTCCTCTAAATCAGGAATGCCCACACACTTTACGTGGGGCCCAGCATGCCCAGGAGAGAGGCAAGCCTGAAGCTACTTACTGAAGTGTAAGGTAAACTAAGCAGCCCTCTTCCCTGAAGACTCAACCAGCCTTTCCTATCACTCATCACATAAGGCTAAAAACCTGCATCTGCAAGGCATAGAGAGATGCCCAGAAACAGGCCAAGACCTTAGCACCCACAGACATGCTGTGGAACCCCAGCCTCCCAGGCTTCTCCTGTTGTATGAGCAGCAGTGCCCCACCACACCACCATAGGGAGCAGAACAGTAGCAAAAAGGGTTCATCTGAAACATACTATTAGAATAGAGGTCACCAAAATCACCTTAGTCCACAACTGGGAAGCAAAGAGCCACGAATTGCAAGGCCCTCATTCCAACAAACAGGACAGCCACATATGACTGTTGTACAGGTTGTACAATGCTCAAGATGTACGACCAAGCGAAACACTGCCTGTGCCCCACTAGCCAAAGCCCTGGGTCCGGTGCAAGGCTGCATCCACATGGAGGAAGGGCGTCTATTTCTAACTTACACAAAGGCACTGTATGAGCTAGCTAGCCGCTGGGACACCTCAGTAGTCCCAAAAGCAGACAAGCATTCTCCTCACTGCCCTACCACTGCTACCACCCCAAGAAGTGGACAAGAGAAAGCCAGTGTATGTTAGCGCCCGCTCTGGCCACCTTAACCACCCATAGGGAAACCACACAGTACCTCAAGAACCTCCCATGGTGCTGACAGAAGTTCCCGCAAACTACACAGAGTGACTGACTGGGGAAACCTTCACAGCCATCCCATGATGACAGAAGCCCCTCCCCTGGGTAATATAAAAGCCTGCCTAGGCTTCAAGAAGCACAATTTACTGCCCACTCCCTGAAAGAATGTCAGCCTGCCGGGGGAGATGGTGGCTCTTAGCCAGCACTGACCACCCTAGGGAGAAGCTGCTGTTGGGATAGAGAAAGAATTCCCACCAGGAAATGCAAAGTGGTTGTGCCCACATTTCTGAGCTGCTGTTGGAACGAATACTGAGACCCATTTAGAAAACCTGTGCTTCAGAATGAGGAAACCATTTCTAAAGCTTCCAGTCAAGAGCGACTTTGTTGAGCCCTCGCAAACCATTCTAGAGACTGAGGCCTGGACAGAAAGTCTAACACCTTAACGGAAGGACAAAGGGTCAAGACAGTCTCTGAGGAGAGACATCAGGGCTGGCCAGAGGGGCTGCTTCCCTGGGTCAACCATCCTTACAGCTAGGAGCACTAGGTGCAAGGCAGGGGTCAGCATCATTTGCATTTTGCAGATGAAGAAACTGAGGCTTGGAAAGGTTAATGAAGCAGCTCAGGGTCATGTGGCTAGGCAGCAACCAAGCCAGGACCAAACACAGAAAAGCGGGTGTCAGAGGACTACAGATGTCACCTCTCTTCCTTTACTGTGCATTGATGTGTGTGTGATTTTAGAAAAGAACCATTAAAATTTTCAGACTCCTTGGCCAGTGCCTTTATTCAGCCTACATCTACTAGGAATGTCAATCCTCTCTCCTCTCTGAAGTCCTTTCACTTCCCATTTGCTCCTGCGTCGTGGACTTACTGTCCTACACATTCACTTTTCCAAATGATGTTTTTTCATTATACTACGTCTGATTCACATCTCTCCATCTTGCCTCTTTCCTGCCTCCTGCCCCACCAGAGACAGCATCACCCAGAGACAACACTCTAACACTTTGAACTGACTCCTTCCTAAGCACCTCAATATTAATACCAACCTCTTTCTCATCACACCTCCACTTTAGCCTGACAAATTCTTCTTACTTAAAGTGCCTAGTGGTTCTCAAACTTGAGTGTAGATAAGAATCTCCTGGGAAACTTTTAAAATGCCCTTTCCTTTTGAGATTCAAACTATGTAACTGGATTGGCTATTCAAAAAATACAACATAATCTAACAAATAAGAAAATAAAATGTATTTTCTGGCTCCTCCCCCAGTGATTCTGATGGGTTGGTTACCTGCCTTCCACTAAATTCCCAGATGGTCTCTGGACCATGTTTTTGAAAAACACATTTCTAATCTTTCTAGCACGTGACTCATAACCCCCATCCCACGACTCAGGACCCTGTTTTCAGAAGTCACATATACTCCTAAACCAGCAAGTGCATATCCTGCTTATCATGATGGGTCTAAGCTTCTGGCAGGAACTTGGTATCTGCAGGACCCCTAAGTAGACTGTGCTCCACTCACCTGTGCATTCATTCAATGTTAATGCTCACAGGGGTGTGAGAGCTTGGCGACCCCAAACCAAGCAGCAAGAGGGGAAAGGCGCCTGCATAGGTCAGTCAAAGTTTCCTCCCTGCCCCATTGCTACTTGTGTAGCATGACTGGGAGGGATATGACCTAAATGCAGAAAAGAAAAAAGGATGGAAAAAGTGACAGACTACAGAGGGCTTCCTGAAACCACTGATTAGCTGTAGCAGCTCCTGTGCCAGCTCCACCAAAGCGCCAGAGGGCTCAGCGGGACCGAATGTGCCCTCAGTGGTGAACTCAGAGAACCCCAAGAGAGGACTCTAACCCAGCCACCATGACAGAACTTCCACATCTTTGAAAAAAAGGGCGGGGGTCGGGGGGGCAGGGCAGGAAGATAGGAGAGAGGCAGCTAGAGGGCAAGGCTAGAGCCAGCACCAGCAACCATGGCTCTGAGCCTGCAACTCCACCATGTGGCTCTGCCAGGGGTAGTGCCAGGGGCACAGCAGCAGAGAGGCATGCTACTGAGGTTAAGGCAGAGAAGGCTGAGGGACGCAGGCCAAGGATACCCAACCCTGTTTAATGACCCTTTCTTCCACCAGGAAAACACCAAAGGCTGAATCCCTGGCTCCAAACTGCTCTTGGCTCAAAAATTAAGAGTCTGAAACGGCCAACCTCCATCCCAGATGAATCTCACAGAAGCTGCACTGGCTTAAACACAAACTCACACAAACCCCTTTCCAAAATATGAAATCCTCCAAAGACTCAACAACACGACAACTGTCAAAGCCCAGCAGAGACGTCATCTTCCTTTAGGGACCAAATGTATTCCTGAAAAGCCATCCATCGACCAAATTTCTGCCTAACAAATCTAATTTCTCCACTAGCTTTCATTATACAATGAGACACATGCTCCTCTAGGAAAGGCTAAGGCTCCAAGAGGAAATGAACATTACACTCATGTTGCAAACCACCTAGAGTCACACATTTAATGAACAAGTTCCCTGACAAAATCTAATCCAAATTCAACCCAAAGTGAGGTAATTTTTTAAGTGCACACATCACACAGAATAGTGGTCACATGACCTAAAAGTTATTTAAGGTAAGTTCTCCAAATACTGTGCAAGATCTAGTGTCCATGATTTGCCCTTTGCAAAAGGAGTTTCTATGTAAGGAGAGAAGCCTACAGCAGGACTTCTGGAATGCTGGGATGCGGTCAGCTGGGGAGCTTGTTAAAACACACTGGGATTCTGATTCATGCTCCCAGGGAATGCTGATGTCACTTGTCTTTGGACCTTACTTTGAGTGGCAAAGTTGTAGATAATTGAGGCCCCTACCCAATTCAGTCTTTAAGCTGTGGGCTTTTGAGGCAGATCAGTTTCATATGTAGAGGTGGTCGGCCACACCCAGAACTCTTGAAGAAAGCCAGAAGCCCTGCCACATCAAAACTCACAACAAGGACCACAAAGAACAGATAGCTCAGGAGTGGGAAGTAGGAGCTAGTCCCTTGATTGTGTCACTGTAAAAGAGGCACAAGGGGAAACAGGCCACCCCAACTCAGAGTAGCTAGAGAGGGCACAAAAGACTCTCAGTCCTAGGAGGCAGAGCGCAGCTGTTTACCTTTGCCCTTGGTTATTCTGCCTCCTACCCAAAAGGTTAATTCACCTTTTAATAAACCTAGATAATGACCCATTATAAATAAGATACTGGACTGAATCTATAGGAAGAGACCTTCAGTAAGTTAAGACCCAACTGAGACAAAAATATGGAAGGGGTCCTAAGAGTCCAGAAGTTCTACAGGCATTCACTTTCTGGCAGGAGGGAGAGGACAGCTTTGAGGAGGAAGTGGAGGTGAGGCTGGACAAAAGAGAGATAGGGGGGGCAGTACATATGGGGGTACTGGCCAGAGAAGAAAGGTCTGAGAAATCACATATGTTTTAGGGGATGGGAAAGACACTAGTTGGGCTAGAATGAAGGGTTCCAATAAGGTGGAAAATGTTTTATGGTTGGGGATGACTGTTAAGCCGAAAAGGTAATTATGTTGGAAGCACACCATAGGAGAGAAAAGAATGAGAAAGGAGCCCTTTATATATTTCATTATATTTAATCCTCAGCACAATTCCAGGAAGTAGTAAGTTCCTTTACAGAGGAGGCCAACTGTAAGGTCAAGAAATTTGCCCAGGGCCACAGGGCCTGTCAAGAGTTGGAGTCGCTGTTTTGCCAAACACTTCATCTCCACAGCCTGAGAGCTCTCTCTACCACTCAACCCTGCTCTGAATGCCAGGAGTTTGACTAGACCCTTTGGCAAACGATGTGCAGAGATTACTCTTGCCCTCCCAGTGTACTTCCTAACATTTGAGAAAGCCCATTACTGATAAAAGCAACTCCTGGGCCTGAATTATAGGCTGCAAAGCCTCGAGGAATCTGCAGAACAGCTTCTATCAGAACGTGACAACTTTATTTCCCACAAAGAAACAAGAGTCTGGAGGAAAGAACTCAGAGAAGGGTATGGGAACGGGGATGGGGAATGACCACAACTGATCGTTCAAGGAGTTGGTGCGCAGAATCCCAGGTTTCAACCGTCAAGCTCTCTCCTGCTCCACCATCATATTTATCACAATGAGGATCAAAGTTTAGAAAGTTACTCAGCCATTTACAGCATAATTACCCAAACTTGAAAATGGTCTAATCCACAAATCTAGCTAGCCTAGGTCCCTTACTCCAGCCTTGTTAACAGCAGGGTCTCAGTACAACTCCAGCTAATTACACAAACAATAAGATGGAAAAATCTACTCTAGTCTATTTAAAAATTGTTGCCCCCTGAAGTCATGCTGACCAGGAGTAGACTGAGTTCCCAGATTTTACCAGAAGACAGCAGGCGCCTCAATCTTGGCTGAAATTGTTTACAGCACATGGACAGGTTCCACACGAAGGCACATTTGGTGGAACTGATTTAAAGCTCTCATTAAAATGTTCTTTTGTTGAGCACAAGACATCTCCCCACCCCCAGAGGAGATTCCAGACCTCCAGTCCCAAGCCCTAGGCAGGCCCTAACTTCCCCCACAGGAACCCCCCTCTGCTAAACACCCATCACCAGATTAACATCGATTAACATTAGTCGTCTCCTCATGGAAGGAATTTAGCGTTTGTTGAACATGAGCCCCATCTCCACCAGAAGTCTCTTGACTGCAGAACTCTAAACATTAGCAGAGAACACAGTCATAGCCGGCGACCAGAACACCAAAACCCAAACAGCCAGCGGACCTAGGAAGCCTGTGAGCTCAGGCTGCTCGCCCACATGGCTGGGCCCCCCATCCTGGCTGTGCAAAAAAACCTCCATACTTCCTCTGGGAGCAGATGTGGGTTCTGCCATGAGCAATCACCACCCCACACATCACAAGGAACACAGGGCAGCTCCAGAAACACCTTCTACAAATCCTTGGAGCCTGTTCTTAACTCTGGGTTCTGAGTTACAATTACCTCTCCTTTTACAACTGGGGGTAGGGGAGATGTTGATTCCATCAGCCCCCAAACCCCTTAACCGCTGGTAGGCTAGGAAGATATTAGAAAGGCAATTCTCTACCCCAATCCTTCCCATGTCTACTCTCCAAAGAAGAAAGTGATCAGCTAGGACCAGGTCCCCTGGGCAGAGCTCCCCCAGAGAGGGCTGCTGCCACAATCATCACCAAAGATTGTTGTGGTTTGGCAGCGACGGGCTGGGAGGGGATGTGGGGGCACATTTCCAGTCCACGTCCTGTGGGAAGCTTGGTGCTTCACTTTAAAGCACTTCAACACCTCCCTGGTGACTCTCAGGTGTGACTAAGCCAGAAAATAGAGTTAAGAAGAGGGGATAAGGAGAGAGTCGAATTCTGTCTGTCCTGGAGATACTGGGCCACACCCTCACCAAAATGCGGAGCCCTCCAAGAAAAAGCAGAATGTACTGCTCGTAGTGAGATTTTCTTTTCTCGTGAAGAGACACAGGATGGAAATCCAGGAAGCAGCAGAACAAACCCCGTCCGCACCTTTGCAGGCCAGCCATGCCCGATTTGGCAGCGGCCTTCACTCATTAGTCACCGAGACAGCCTGGGACTCCGCTCTCCAGATTCGATCCTGGCAGGGAGTGGGCTTGAGGCTCTGGCCCAGGAATTAGAGGAGATAAGGCGTCCCCTAATTCTTCCCTTCTTCCGCCCTCACCAGCAGGGCCGTCAAGGGTCTCGGCTTGGCCCAGGAACTTGGAGGAAAGCCGGGAGCGTCGGGCGGGCGTAGGTAACAAAGCTCCGCGCTGTGCGCGCCGCAGGTCGGTCCCGCATCCGGCCCCAGGCCGGCCTCCCTCACCTGGGCTGAGCCTGCGGAGGAGACTCCGTGTCCCCCACCGCCAGACACTTCACTGCATCCCCCTAAGTGCGTGTGTGTGGGGGGGGGGGGTACTCCTTTCTCTCCCGAAAAGAAACTCTCGACCCAGGGCCCGGGCGCCGGCAACTCCCAGCAGCTCTCGAGCAAAACTCTCCTCCACTCAGACCGGGAAAACTCTGTGGAGGCTGGCAACGCGTCCTCGCGGGCGTGGGTGGGAAACGGGCCCCGACAGAGTCCGCGAGGGCTTCGCCACCTCCCGGCCGCCGGGACCTCGCACTAGCCTCTCCACCACTCCAGGGTGTCTTCCCCTCTCCAGCCGCCCAATCTCACTTCCTCGGTGCCCCCTTGCGCCTGCGAGGCTCACGCGCTTCCCGAGCCCCGCTCCCCCAGCTCGCTGGGACTCACCGCTCAGCAGCGGCAGCAGCAGGACGCTGAGCACAGGCAGCCGACGAGGGCTGCTCGGGGATTCCCGCGCAGCTCCCATCACTGCGGGCTCAGGGTGGGCACACGGCGGACGCGCTGACTGCGCTCCGCGGCGGCCCCAGGAGACAGAGCGCACGGGAGAGCGGGCGCCGCTGCAGCAGCCACAGCCGGAGCCCCGGGCGTCCCCAGCCCGAGCCGCGCGCGCCCCGTACCTCCGAGTCCTTGCGCGCCACCGCCACCGCCGCTGCCAAGCCCCGCCTCGCGACGCCCCCTCCCCGCCGGCCGCCGCGCGGCGCCCCGCCCCCTCGACGCCCCCTCCTCGCGGTGGCGGGGTGGAGCTCACAGTTGGGGGAGGGGTCTGGAGATGGATCCCGAACGGAGGGAGGCTCCGGGAAGTATGGGGGACCTGAGCAAGGTAGGGGAGGTAGGCTGTACCTAACGCCCAACATACAGGAACTCAGGGGAACCAAAGTGACCTTTGTGAATCCGTGGCCCCAGAGAATGGTCAATTCTGGGCCTTCCTGGGACCTGACCAACAGTTCACCCAAATTTTCTGGGTGTGAGGGGGAAAGGTGGGCTGTGGCTCAGTTCTCAGCAACCTGAAATCCTGAGGGTAACCTAGAACAGAAGGGTGACTGGTGTTCCCCAAGCAAGGTAACCTTGAGATACTATGGAGCCCCAGGGAAGATGTAGCATGGAGAAGTGAGGACCACTGCATGGCTGGGGTCTGGTTTGGCACTGGACCAATCTGAACCCAAAGGTAGAAAACAGACTGGGCTCAGAAGGACAGGCTGAAGGCTATTAAACTGACAAATTCGTCCCAAGTCCATCTCTAGGCAGTCTGGGCTGTGTCAGGGCATGGCCAAGTCTCCAGCTGTGGGGAGGCCCAGCACAGCCCTTGTTCCAGGCACCCCCCACCCTCCACCCCCAGCGCCACCACCCCCACATTCTTTCTTTGTTGTGAAAGCAGCAAGGGGTGTAGGAGGCGGGTCAGGAGGAGTCAAGCTTTAGAAGATGGGCCCCAGCTGCTGCTCAGGCCTCCAGGATATGCAGAGAGGGGATGGATAGTGAGTTCCCCTCTGGCTCTGGAGGGCCCCCCAGGCCTGCTTAGACCTCCCTTCCCCCAAGCAGCTGGGAGGAGGAGGGGCAGCCATAGAGGGCCTCATAGGCCAGGAGCAGTGGCGCCAGGACTCCAGGGTCCTGCCACATGGCCACCACATGTCCCTGACAACCCAGTCCACAGCACCTTCTCTTTGGGTTGTGGGCCTCCTCCCCCATCCCCCAGATGCCTTCCTGCAGGCCCTGTTGGAGAGGATACAAACAGGGGAAGGAAGAGAAGAGAGATCCAAGAATCAACACTCCTGTTGCCCCATCCATCACTGCCCCTCATCCCTCTGTGAAGGGCCCCAACATAACCCTTACTTCCTACCCTCTTCAATCAGGATTCAAGTGGCAGAATAGTTACCTGATTCTTTTATTTAAGAAAAGTGAAATACATGGACCTGAAGTGAGGCAGCAGAGGGAACAAGAGAGGCCAGGGCAAGGCAGCTTGCTTGGCCAGCCCCAAACCCTCTGACAGAAAAGCCAGCAGCAGGCTGCATCTCTGAGGTGCGTACTTGCTCCTTATCCACCTTGGGGGCCTCAGAGCTAGCTACTCTAGAGAACCACAGGGTGGGGAGAGGATGTCCTGAGGGTCTTTCTTGAGGGGGATTCCTGAGGAGGGAGCCGAGACCCTGAGGGCAGCAGCAATCTTCAGGTTAACTGCTCTCCCTTCACCGTCCCACTGTGAGGTTGGGAGAGCCAGGAGCAATAGGGAATGCTGTGAGAGTTATAGGGGGACCCAGCAGATTTGGAGGGTGAGTTGAATGTCAGCTGCTTGAAGAGAGGTCCACAGTACTGGCACTGAGGCCCCGGGAGACCTGAAACAAACAACATAATCCATCAGCCTGCGGACCTCAGCTTCCCAAAGACTGGAGTCTATCTATCTCGTGGCTGTAATCTATCTCTGTACCCAGGATGGTGCCTGTAACCTCACCCCCAAGCTCTGGGGCTTTGTTCAGCCTTTGCTAGGATTTTATAGAAGGCCATAATCTGGTGGAGAAAATACCTGCAAGAGCCACGTGAATATTGGCATATACTCTGAATACAAGTGGTCGTTCCCCATTAAAATTTCATTACTGTTTTCTCAAATGGGGATTATTGTTTTTCTTTTTCCTTTCTCTACTACTGAGTCCCCAAGGTAAGGCATACGGTGGCTGCAAGAGGAAGAGCAATTAGAATCTTCACATCTTTCTTAAATTATTCCTAATTCCAAAGTACCAGTTTGGAGAACATCAATTCCTGTTCCCCTTCTGATTTATTTGCTACTATCTCTGGCTTGAAACTGTCCCTTTGTAGTCACCACCCCCAGCAAGCTGTCTGCCTGACTCTGCCTGCCAACTCCAATTCCCTAGCTAGAGTCTTCATCCCAGATGCCTCTCCCCTCTTCTCTAACTCCTGCTGGGCTTGCTCCATGGTGGCCCCTTCTTTCTCACCCACCAATATGCTCACGAGCATGGCTCTCACCTGGAGGGGAGCTGCACTGGGTTGGTTCAGATAGTTTAAGGAGGCTGCCCGCTTCATGTTGCTGCTACAATGGAAAATAAAGAATCAAGGCCTCTTTTCTTCCCCTTGAGTGACCCTAAAGCTGTGGGCCCGCCACACAAAATCAAATCAGTCTCCCCACCATCTGACCCCTGCCCCCACCACACACACACACACACACACACACACACACTCGTATTGTTAACCCCATTGGTTAACAGTATCTCCTTAGGTGTCTTTTCTCCCCATTGGGGCACCCATTTTTCCTGAACTCTCCCTGGCCATCACATTGACCTCCTCCATGATTATCTCCAAGATACTTCTTCTCCAGAGGTGAGGGGCCAAGAGGAGTTGGAGGCCAGGGATTACTTGCCTGCTTTGCCATATATCAGTCTCATTCTGTACCTGGAGAGCCGAGGCTCAGTTCCCTGGAGCTTCCTCACCAGGAGTTCACTGCTTCTACGAAGCACATCACGGATCTTGCCCAGAGAGCCACTCCTCTGCAAGGTCCCACTGCCATCCTGGTGGAGAGGGATGGGGAACAGAAGCTAAGAGGATCCCATGCAGACTTGCTTCTGGGTCTACTCCTGCCATTTATTCTGCACACACACACCCTCCCCCGAAAAGCCCAGTGATTGAAGACGAGAGCCCTGTCACTAGCCTGCTCACAGAGATACCTCTGTGAGTGATGGGCTGACTGAACTGGAACAGGAACAACATGTTCTCACATCCTACATGGACAGGCTCAGAGCCTCTCACCACCACCAGCAGGAGGGGGCAGGAGAGATCAAAGAGCAATAATCAGACTTACCCCTGACCACTCCACAGCCACAGAGGCATCTTCACCTCCCTCGAATTTCACACTGCTCCCAGGACCCTCCTGGGAGGTCTTTCCATTGTCGCCCTCCCCAAGCAGCTCAGCCACCTTGGTCTGGCTGATAGGATCAGTGCCCTGGAAGGAAAAGGAAGAAGCTGAGACTTCCACTTCTCAACTCCTCAGGATGGGCTTTCAAACTTTCTTTTCACCATCAGGGAAAAAAAAAAAAGATGACATTTTCCTTGTGATGTCCCAGTACATGCCGCACATACTGGAATGATACTCATCTTTTCTATTTGCAATGTATTCCTACACAGAATTGATTTCATGACCCACTAAAGAGCCAAGACTCACAACTTGAGAAACTCTGATATAGGGCTCCCCTCAACCTCAACCCCTTCACCCACACTACCCATGCCCGTCCTCAATAGATTCTTCAAATTGTGAAAGTGCAGGGCTTCCCTTTTAATAGTAACATTTAGTGAAGTGAAATTTGAACTTGGAGCACTGACCACAAAGGGTAAGTGGGGGTAAGAACACACTTAAAAACAACCATAACCACAAGAGTGTCTCACCTTCCTTTCTAAGTCTTCCTTCTCAGCCCCTCTTCTTATTCATCAGAGACTCACAAGAAGCCTCAGTGGTCCCGTCCCCAGAGCCCCACTTTCCAGGCCCCTTCCTCTCATGGTCTCTGACCTGTTTCCGAGAACGCAGGGCACATTCCTCCAGGGTCTCAGCTGCCTCCAGCTTTCCCTGGCGCCTGTACAGAGCTCCTAAGTTTCTCAGAGTGGTGTTTACTGTGGGGCTGAGGGGGAATGAGAACAGGGAAGGAAGTGAGGATGGGTTCAGAAAAGAAACAGGAGAGAGAGGGAGCAGAGCTAAGGCCAAGCGAAGGAAGGTCAAAGGGAAGAAGGGAAACAGTCCAGGAGGCCAGGATCAGGGCTTGGATGGAGGGTGTCAAAGACCAAGCCAGCTTCTCACTGGCAGCTCACCTGCTCACTTTGCAGGCCTTGTACCAGCCTCCATACTCAGCGTAGGGTGTACTGCCCTCACGTTGTCGGCTCTGCATTAGGATAGCAGGGGAGGGGAAGCCAGAGATGAGAGTACAGAGATGCTGGGGTAAAAGCCGCTACTGGGGTTGGGTGTAGACTGGGCTAGGGAAGGCACCATGCATCTGGGGCTGGTGCTTGGGTGGGGAGTGAGGAGCTAGTGCAAGGGGTAAGACAGAGGTCCTGGTAGGGTGCCCCGCCCCCAACACTCACTTTGCTCATTTCCTCCCGCTCCTCTGCATGCATCCAGATGGGCTTGTGGTCGTCTGGGGGTGATACATGGGATGGGGTGGCAAGGTTAGAGAACTGAGCTGGATGGTATGGGGGGAGCCAGGACCCAGAGGCCCACAGGGCTGGACTAAGGGGTTTGGCTCCCCCTGGGAATGGTTGTGGCCTAACCCCCCACCTTTGATCTATATATCTGTTTTCCTCCCTGCAGCTCCCTCTTCAAGTCCTCACCACTCACCATCCACAGACCCAAACTCCTGCACGTGGGCACGGGTCAGGATCTCTTTGTAGAGTGTCTCAGCCTCAGCGTATTTGCCCTGTTTTAGGTAACAGGAGGCCTGGGGGCAGGAAGGCAAAAAACAAGGAGTAAGAGATGGAGACGAGTCCTCAGCTAGGCTCTGGGATTTCCACTTCTTGGTCTCTTTATGGTCTTCCCCAGAGATCCTCCTCACACCTCCTTTTCTAGCTGCACCGTCGAGAGTGTTCCTATTCCACTTCCAAGAGGCTATGGAACTTCTGCCTTCCCACTGAAATGAAGCAGATCCCTCGGCCCCAAAGACAGCCCCAGAGATGGGCACAAAGGCAGTGGGGTTGGTATACCAGACAATGATGCTTTCCCCTCCCCTCCTTCCAACAACTTTGACCCTCCTCCCTTACCAGGTTGTTCTTGGTCCGGGCTACATTAGGGTTGTCTGGCCCCAGCTGCACCTCGTAGATGGCCAGTGCCCGCTGGTAATAGCGTTCCACGGCCTCATACTTGCCCTGGTTTTGGCACAACAGGGCCAGGTTGTTCAGCTGCTTTGCCACATCTGGGTGATTGGTGCCCAGGACCTGAAGGGGAGCAAAAGAGTGATAGATGACTATAATTATGTGTATATGTATGTGCATACTCACGTGTGTGTGCAAGTGCATGCATGACATGCACCTGCAGGGAACAGGGGAAATGACGGAAGAGGGAACAGGCAGAGAGAGGGGGGTGAGAAACAAAGTGAGAGAAGAGGGTAAACCAGAAGAGAGATGGTAGAAGAGAGTTCACAGCAGCGGAAAAGAATGGGGAGAGGATGTAGGCACCTTTTCTCGGATTTCCAGTGCCCGCTGGCACAGTGGCTCCGCCTCCTTGTACTTGCCCCTTTTGCCGTAGAGCACAGCCAGATTGTTGAGTGTGGCAGCCACCTAAGAAAACAGGCCTATTCCCTCAGATGCTGGTGCTTTTAAGGACCTTAACAATCAGAAGTCCTCCCCAACGCTGCACAACCCCAAGAGAAATGGACTCTGCCACCCTAGCCAGAGGCAGGGGAGGAGAAACTGCTGAACTGAATGGCTCTGTGGTTCTCCATGGGGGTGGTATCCCCACCTAGGGACATTTTTAGACATTTCTGGAGGTGAGGTTTTTTTCTTTTTTTCTTTTTTTTGGGGGGGGCAAGGGTGTGGGGGTTGCCATGAAAATTGGGGGTATTATTACCTTTGGGGAAGCAAGAATGTTACAGATGTTCTGCATGTATGGGACAGTTCTGCCAACTTTGAATGTCTTGCCAGACATTCAAACACTGAATGTAAGCTCTGACACTTGGGATATCAAGATAGGAGTTACATTTTCTGAGATACATCATTCCTGCCTATCACGTCATAACAAAGAGAATTATTTTCATAGTTAGCTCATTTTCACAAATATTTTATTTTTCATTTTCTCCTCTTTGACAATCTATTGTTTGTCTTAGTAGAGTATCCAAACTTATTTCTCTCTTTCTCTTACCATATACAAATAAATCTGGTCTGTGGTTACTTATTCTAACACTGCATTTTAATCTCATATCCACCAATCCTTTTGCTCTGTCATTATATAGAATGGCTTACTAGTCTTACTTCTAAATCTAAAATTATTCATTATAATATCAGACTACTAAGTTATGTCTTCTAGCATAGTTGTACTCAATACTACAACTGTTATTATATTGTATTTTTATTTTATTGCAATGTATTATTTTATTTTATTATAAATTGCTTTGTTTCTCTTTTATATTAAATTAATATAATCAAATTTATATTAATTTATATTAATAGGGTATGTTTCAATTTTTTTTTATAATTACATGTGTAAGTAGGTTACATTATCTATGAATTAAGTTTCAGGAAAATATTCATTATAAGAAGGAGTCGCTGGGTCTTAGAGTTGAGAACCACTGGAATTGGTGGATAGTGCCTAAAAGAAAGGACTCTTCCTGTTTCCTCCCTAAGCAACCCCAGGGATTGGGCTGAGGGCAGAGGATAGATGAGCTAAGAGAGGCCAAAGGAGCATGGGGGAAGGGGGCAAAGAATACTGACAGCAGGGTGGTCCCGGCCCAGGGTGCTCTCCCGGATGCTGAGGGCATCATTCAGCAGATGGGCAGCTTCCTTATACTTATTCTGGTCTCTGGAAGAGGACAAAAGTGACAAGGGGTTATCCTAAACTCTGCTCCCAAGCCATCTCCTTTCCTCCTTTCCTTTGGGATGACTGAGCTACATTTATGGATTGGACCTTCCATGAGGAGACAGGAAGCCTGGCGTGAGCAGTGAAAAGGGTTCACTAACACACTCATATTAGACGCATAACACTGCCATGCCAAGTTATTGGACATAAGAGACAGAAACAGAGAAAGAGACCCTCCCCAAAAGACAGACCTAATAAGCAAAGAGCCTGAGAGAGGAGTATTTTCTAAGGTCAGGTATGGAAAGAATGAGTTCTGGTACAGGGGAAAGCCCCCTAGTGGCATGTATGTGGGAAGCCCAGCAGGGAGAAGAGGTACCCAGTGGACAGGAGGAATAAGAGCCAAAGGCAGCTCAATGTGGGAATCTGGAGGCAGACTAGGGGCGAGAAGACAATACTCACCTATACACCAAAGCAAGAATGTTGAGCATGGTGGCAACATCAGGGTGGCCATGGCCAGATGTGCGCTCCAAGTCCTCCAGTGCCTGCTTGCAGAGTGGCACAGCTACCTCATAGCGACCCTGAGCTGCATACTGGATCACCAAGTTGTGCAGTGTCCGTAACCTCGCTGGGATCTCATATCCACTGTGCTGGGCACCCTGGCCACGTGACACTAAACCATCCCAGAAAACGAACAGGAGACTTCTTCAGGGGATTCTTCCTCTCTCCTTTGCTGACTGCCCGCCTCACCCCTACTCCATGTCTTATTCCACACCTGCACCTGCCCCCCACCAGGCTCTCTCTCTAGAGACCTGCCTCAACTGCTATTTTTTTGCCCACTCCCTTGCACCTGTTTGCTCAAACACTAATTCACGCACTCAACATTTACTCATTAAGCACGAGCCAGGGGCTGTGCCAGGGATACAAAGAGAAGAAAGACATGGTTCTTTTCCTTGAGCTCACGATCTTCCACCCCAGGACCATTCTCCCACTCAACTGTGAACTCTTTACTGACGACACCCATGTCCTTCTCATCTACCAAGTGCCTAGTGCCTAGCATAGTACCTAGCACATATTAAGTGTTTAATAAATGTTGATGAATAAAGAATAAGGGGTAGACTGAGGAAATCAAAGTACTAGCCTAGTCTCTGCCCCATCTCCAGAGGAAGTGGAGAACCTATTTCTGGATGGTGAGTGTCCTGAGGTGAGTGGGGAACAGAGTTGGGACCAACATCCTGCTGCCCCTCTTCACCCTCCAACTCCAGAGACAGACTCACAGCCATTGCTGGGGTCTTCTTCCTCCTCGTTAGGGAAGAGGTCATCCAGGGAATCCTTGCTGGCATCACCTTCCTTCTCCTCCTAGAAAGAAAGCAGCAGCATGTCTGGGCCAGTATATCCCCAGTGACCTCTTCAGGGCCCCTCTAAACCATGAAATCCCTGACAAGTGGGGCTTAGGAGAAGAACCCTAGGAAGGCCAGTGTCTGTCTTGCCAAGCTCAGGCTTCTCTTGTTTAACAGTCTCAAGACTTTCCCTTCCTTCACACTGAGTTTCCTTCTTAAGCACTCTTTCTCCAGCCTCCACCTCTCTCCCCCTCAACTCTTATAATTATAGCCCTGTGTGTTTACATTGATTATATGTCTGTCCTGTCTCTCCTGGAGGCAGGGAGTATGTCTGATCGTACTGACACATGCCCAAATGTCTAGCTCAGCCTTGTGCCCATCATCTGCTCACACTGGACTTAGTGTCCAACCCTTACTGTCTAACCTACTTCAATACTGGGCAAATTTGCTGTGCCCACCAGGCATTGCAGCCCTATACAAACACCTCCAACCCTTCTGCCCAACTTTGCTAATGTGTCCCATGTACATCATCCTACTTTTCCTGGGACACAACAACTTTCTAGTCCTGGAGCTTTATCTATGACGTCCCCTACCCCTGGTCTAGAAAGCTCCTCTGTCTCCTTCATTATCCATCAAAATCCATGTCAACTCCTAATCCTTTCCAATAAAAAAAAAAATCCAACCTAAATATTACCCACCCCTGTAGCCCACCTCCTCTGTGAATCTTTCCGAACATTCCAGCCCCCAGGAAACTATCTACTTGGAATTCCTCCCACATTGACTGAACACTCACTCAACATTGAACAACATTTGCTGCTTTGCATTGTCACATATATGTTCTCATGCGTAAGCCTTGTCTCTACAGCTACATTATAAGCTCAGAAAAGCAGGAACTCTCTTTTTTAGTTCTTCACATGTGCCCTACACAATTCTCCTTGAACTGTTCAAGGCACAGAGATATGTAAATGCCTGTTGAAGGTTAAATTTCATATATTTTGAGAGCAAATTTTAGGAGAATCTTGCTCAGGTGGACTATACTTTCCCTAATTGTAGCATTTAGGATTCTGGATTGGAATTGTCCAGGTGCTTATCTGTCTCTCCCTCAAGAAACCTATAATTGTGAGAGCAGGAACTCTGTCTGCCTCATTCACTGTTGTATCCCCAGTACAGTAAGTATATAGTGCCTAGCATATGTAATAGTCATTTAATTATTGATTTAATGAGTGAATATGGTTTCCCACTTGCTGGCATCTGGAGTTGGGGTCAGGACCAGAATTCTGCCAGGTGGGCGCAGGTAGGGCAGCATTGTTGGCCCCTGCAGATGATGGAGCAATTGCTCAATATTTGTGATGACTCCCAGCTATCCGCCCCCCAGGTAGCCAGCCTCACCTGTGCACACTTACCGTGGTGTGCCCATCTTCGTCATACTGCCGCAGCTGCCCTAGGAACTCCAGGTGCTTCTTCTCCTCTTCCAGCTGTGCCACAGCCTGCTCACTGCGCTGTAGCCGCTGCTGGGTACCCGCCAGCTCATCCCGGAGCCACTGGTTCTCCTGGCACAACCGCCGTACCTGAGCCCGCAGCTTTTGTTTCTCTGACTCCACTGTGCTCAGGTGGTTGGCCAAAGCCAGCATCACCTAGGTGGGCACACTCTGTGAGCACCAGACTCTGGCTAGGAGTGTTCAGGGATAGGCAGGAGGGGAGCCTACTGGTAGGCAGTAAGACTAGCAGGAGCCAGGAGATGAGGTTGGGGAGCAATGGCACTATCTTCAAAATATACCCTGAATCGAATTTCTCACCACCTCCAAAGTCACCACCCTAGGCCAAGCCACCATCAATTCCTACCTAGATTACAATAGCCTCCTCCCTGGCCTCCATGTTTCTGTCCTGTTCCCTTAGAGTCTATTCTCAACCTAGCAGCCAGATGGTCCTTTTAAAATGTTAAGTTAGACCAGATCACTCCTCTCCTCAAAACATTCCAAGTGTCCATATCATTCAAAGTAAAAACAAAGTCTTTATGATGACTTACAAATTACAAATGATTTGTCCTCCTCTCCCCAACCCCATTACCTCTTGAACCTCATTTTCTGTTTTGCTTCCCCTCATTCACTCTTCTGCAGCCATACTGGCCCCTCACTGAACTCCAGTTCAGGTCCTTCGCACTTGCTGTCCACTCTGCTTAGGATGTTCTTCCCCCATTTATTTTATGACTCATTCTCTTTTTGTCAAACCTTTGCTCAAATGTTACCATTTCAGTGAAGCCTTTTTTTTTTTTTTATCACCCTATCGTATTCTCTCTCCATACTCCCTAATCCCCTTCCCTGCTTTATTTTTATCCTTTTATCTTTAGCAATTACCACTCTGGAATACTGAATCATTTGCTTATTTATTTATGTATTGTCTGCCTCCCTCAGGTAGAATGTAAGTTCCAAGATGGCAAAGATTTTTGACTATTGTGTTCAATGATGTGTCTCCAGTGCTTAAAAGCGTAGTGCCTGAACTTAAGACATTTACTGAATGAATGAATGAATGCAAGTATCTAGGACAAGGGGATCCCAAGTGACCGCAAACCTCCAATCAGACAACTGCTCCTCTATGGGCTACTTGGCCCATACCACTTACTCCCTCTCACCTGGGCCTCACTAAGCCCCAGCTCAATGTTTTCCATGGAACGGCGCAGCTGCCGGGCTTTCTCATGCACCAGCCCTTCTTCGTGGCCTCCCTGCTGCAGACACTCGATGGTTTGAGACAGGCTTTGCAGCACAGCCTGGTGTTCACTGTGTAGGGCCTCCAGCCCTTGGCTAACCAGCCGGGTGCTCCCCAGGATCTCTTCCTGGCTGAGCCGGTGTCCTGCAGGTTCATCCCGCTGCCCCAACACCAGGCCTGACATCCTGGCCAGGGGGAGCTTGCCTGGGCTAGGGAGAAACAACAGGGCTCAGGTGGGATAAAGATAAGAGAGGCTGAGCATCTTGGTTAGAGGATGGTGGGGATCCAAGTGAAGGGATAAGACAGAGCATGGGTGACCCTGCAGTTTAACTGGAGAGAGAGTAAGCAGTGGTGAGAGAGCCTACAACACTAAAGACAAAACTAAGGTTGTGGGGAAGGGAGAGGGGGAGGAGCTGACTTGAATGAAAAAAAGACAACAGAAAGAACAAAGGTCCTGAGAACTAGGAGAGGAATTTAACACTTAAGAACAGAACAGAAAAGGAGCTGGAGAGAGAGGGCTTGGGTTAGGAAAAGGAATCAGGAGATAAGAGACAGCACTACAGGGAACACAGGGTGTTTGGGGAGAACTGAAAAGGGAACAGGGTTAAAGCAGACAGGAGATAAGGAGAAAATAGTGCAGAGGTTTCAGAAAAAGGAAAGGAGTAAGTCTCAAAGTTAAATCAGAGAAAAAACGAAAACAGGAGCCTTCATCGCAGGACCCATACGAGAGGGCCCCAAAAGGCAAGAGGTCTTCAGGCTGAGTCGCCTACAGAGCTAAGCCCAGCATCTCCAAACCTAGTTAGCCCTACCTCTTTCCCACTAGACTTCAACCCAAATTTCCTATCCCCAGGCCTCAGACTGCTTCCTACTTTCTCAAAAGGGCCTTGTTTCTCATCTTTGAAGTCCTCTTACCTGTTTACAGGGCAGAGCCCTGGGCTGTGGCACCCAGGCCAGAGCGCAGAAGAAACTGTTCAGCAGCTAGGGACTCAGAAGGATCTGCCCTGCCCAAAGTCCAGAAGTCCAGCGTTCCCATCCCTTCTCTCACCACTTCACAGCCACCCAGAGGACCTGGCACAGAGCCCCACCCAGGATAAAAACCCTCCCTCCCCCTGCCTGCAGGTCTTCAAAGACGACCAATGTCCCTTGCCTTCCCCAAACCAACCTCTCACCCCAGGCCTGAGGAGCTATTTTCTCCAAAGAAGGGAGTGAGACTTGCTTGATCTGAGACCTGGGGCAAGGGGTGTGTCTGGTTAAGGGTGAGGAAGACTTGGTTACTCCTGGCTCAATCACTTCCATGGCTCTGTTATGACCACCTACTAACAGGATCTGAGAAAGTCACCTGAAGGTGCCTCCCAGACGCCTGAGGATGCAGGGAAGAAAGGCAGGTCTGCTGAGCTGCTTCAGGGTCACAGGGAAACGCGGCGCTTGGGAGTTGGCCTCCCTGGCCTTGGAATGCGGTTAAGGAGTGTCCCAGGCTGTCGACCTGTCCTGGGGCCCAGGGAGGGGATAGAGTGACATGGGCAGGGGCGACAGGGGAAGGTGCAGGTGGATGACTGAGGTCTGCAACACGACAATCCCGAGGTCACTGAGTCAGTTGGTAGCGCAGGGGGCGGGGCAGGCCGACAGTCTGTCTGTCTGGACACTGAGGGGCGGGAAGAATCGCGGGGGGGCGGAGTTTTTGAGTCTGTCAGAAGTCCTGTGAGGTCTGAGGTCAGTAGCAGGCAGTTTGTTCATCTGTCCGAGAGTGCGAGATTAAGAGGTAGCGGGACGTCAACCCTCAGCCCCCAAGGTAATCTCAAAGACTCACCCGCGGTCTGTCGATCTGGCTGCCGCCCTGCCGGTACTGCCCCTTTAAATTCATCATGGCTGCCGCTCGAGGCCATTGTTTTGACGGCTCCGAGGGGCGGAGCATGTCTCCCAGTCACGCGACCTAAGAGCCGCCCAAGGATTGGCCCTGACCACGCGCAGGGCGGAAAGGAGGTGTGTATCCAGAGCGGTCTCAGATTCTCCTCCCGCCTCTTTTTACGTTATGTGGGAGCGACGGCTCTGGGAGTCGTTAACGTCATCCTCGAGCGCCAGGGGACCCGGTTAAAGGTGATGGTGGCGTGCTGAACCTAGCGGAGCTGGCTACCCTCATGGCCCTGCGGGCACTGACCCGTGCTCTGGGCTCCCTGAACCTGGCGCCCTCGGCCGCCGCCGCCCCTAGCCTGAGCCTGCTCCCGGCTGCCCAGGTAATCCACCTTACCCGGAAATGAGGCTGTTTCCGTTCAGGCCGCTGGAGAGGGCAACCGGAGATAAGTGGGGATGCGAGTCTGGTCAGGAGTCACGCCGGCCCGTGACCTTCGATAAGTCACTCTCAGCCTCAGCTTTCGCCTATATAAGTGTTGCTTATACGGGCCGCTGGATTCCTCAGACGAGATACTGGAGATGAAAGTGCTTTACAGATCATCGGTTGTACAGGTTTCAGTAATGACTGATATTTTGGGTGGTGCCTATCACAAGGCAGGCATAAGTAATAGAAGTTTGAAATAAATGAGATCTTTTCAACCACTCTATAGGTAGTTATTGTTCCCATTTTGCATATGACAAAACTGATAAGCAGTCTAAGGTCATATTGGAGCTAGGTAGTCTGGCTTCAAAGCCTGAGCTCTTAACCATTATGATAACCATTAAGGATGGTGAGATTAGAGAATGCAGGGCAAGATACTAAGAATAGGAGCCTAAGGTGAAGGTATCACAAGGCCCCTAGTGGGTAATTGGTGAGTTACAGAAGAGAGTAGTTGTACGTCTTCTCTTCTGGACTTCTCGGACTGATGGTAGAGTTTGGTAGATGCACACTTAAAATTCAAAACCTGCTCTGTGAAATTCTGGGAATACCAGGGAACGAGACAAAAATGATCCCTCCTCTCCATTCATACCTGAAAAACTCCCAGAAGCATAATGCAAATGGGAAAAAGGCATTTGTGCTGATGGTGGTACATGGATGTGTGGAAGTTGCCAGCTCTGTAGAAGGGAGTTGTTTAGGGAAAGAAAAGTTTCCTGGAGGAGAGTTTTGAGCCAGTTTTAGTAGATACACCAAGGGGAGAACATTCCATTGAAATACATTAGAGGTCAAATAATCAAATGAAGAGAGGTAATCAACACACATACACCTGGATAAACATTCCACGCTGGTATTTATGCAAGCTGGGAAGGGTAGAGTTTTTGGATAGCTCATCTGGGACACTTCCAGGAGGAAGTGGGCTACAAGCTAAATTTGGTTTCTGCCTTCTCCCTTGGTTCTGTGATACTTCTCCTTCAATTAGCTTTCAAGTGAAAGAGATTTCTGTTTATCTCTAGGTGAAAAACAATGCCTTCCTCCAGGTGCCCTCTGCCTCGATGTTGCTCCTCTGTCGCCCAGTCCTTACCTCTGTTACCCTTAGTGCCAAGTTTGTGTCCTGGAAGAGTCGTACCAAGTACACCATTACACCAGTGAAGATGAGGAAGTCTGGGGGCCGAGACCATACAGGTGGGAACAAGGGCAAGAGGATATAAGCAGTAAAGGGAAAAAACATGGTAGGGCCCTAGGCCTGTATTGATACAGGCAGAGGAATGTAATTAAAACACCCCTTCTGCATGTAGTATGTGTTTCAGAGCAAGAGAATAGACTACAAAGCAGCAGACAAGTGGGCTGTGCTCCTAAAGACAATTCTAGGTTATTGAAGAAAACAATATATACAGCAAGTGTCATGACATTTTTCTTTATACCCTTCAAAAATTGATAACAGTTGAAATTGAGCAGTGTTTACATGGCCCTTAGTTCACTAATTTGTAGAGAATTTATCTGGAAGTTTTATAGTTTCAATAATCATATAACTATGTTTCTACCAAAGTCCGCATGTTTTCCCCTTCCCAGTTTACCCCATTGCCCATTGTGCTCCAAATTTTCATAATTTTCTGTGTGTGTCACAATGTTGGGAAACACTGTTCTCTGCCCAGGAAAAGTCTGTTCATCTTACCTGGGTCATATCCCCTCACTCTCCTGAGCACAGGCCGAATTAAAGTGCATGGTATTGGCGGTGGGCACAAGCAACGTTATCGCATGATTGACTTTCTTCGGTTCCGGCCTGAGCAGGAAACCAAGTCAGGACCCTTTGAGGAAAAGGTCATTGTCGTCCGCTATGATCCCTGTAGGCAAGTTTTGAGTGTGGGGGTAATGATGGTATGTATGGGTGGAATGAGCTCTGTGGCTTTTAAGAAGATATAGGGCTGCCTAGATGGTCTGCTCACGAGTTCCTCACCCTGAACAGGTCAGCAGACATAGCTCTGGTTGCTGGGGGCAGCAGGAAACGCTGGATCATTGCTACTGAAAACATGCAGGCTGGAGATATAATCCTGAACTCTGACCACATAGGCCGAATGGCAGGTGAGAGATGGCCACTGGATGTGTGTGGGCTGTGAAGCTGCAAGGGTTCTGGTGCTAATGAAATTCTGTCTTTTAGTTGCTCCTCGGGAAGGGGATGCACATCCTCTTGGGGCCTTGCCAGTGGGGACCCTCATCAACAATGTGGAGAGTGAGCCAGGCCGGGGGGCCCAGTATATTCGCGCCGCAGGTATGAGAAAAGGAGCTGCTTAGGGTCTTATAGTTTGGAAGGCTAGGGGTTACCCCAGGTCACAATTCTCTGAACCCATGGGCCCACATCTGGTTTGCTGGTGGAGAAAAAGAAGGAAAATGAGGATGAAGAGATGCTCGTGTTTTGACCTAAAACATTGCATGCGTCCTGCTCATGTATCTGCTCCTAAAGAGCAAAGCAAGGGCAGTGTGTGGCCCCCCTTGTAAATGCTCCCCACCTCCTTTGTGGAGGGTGGCAAAGCCGCTGCTTCCCCACTCCCCAGGGACATGTGGTATGCTGCTACGGAAAGTGAATGGGACGGCCATCATCCAGCTGCCCTCTAAGAGGCAGATGCAGGTATGTGTGTGGGTACAAGTAGGAAGGTTCAGCAAAGGAAGAATTTTTGGAATGTGCCTGTCCTGGCCTGGATAGCTCCCAGGTGTTTTCTGTTAGTAACTGCCCCCAGCTGGGTCTGTCCTTTTCTTCTGCTTGACTAGGCATGCCTAGTCAGGCTGGCACCATAATGGAATAGGGAACAGTGTCTTTAATTTTCAACTCCTATAGGACCTGCACTCAGGTTCCATTATGTTGTGCTATTACCCTGTCCTCTCCCTTCTCTCACTGAGTGTAAGAACCCTCCCAAGAGTCCTTCCCTCAACACTGTCAGGCTCTTTCCACCATCTGCTTTCTCTGTCAGGTGCTGGAAACATGCATAGCAACAGTAGGCCGAGTATCCAACGTTGATCATAACAAACGGGTCATCGGCAAGGCTGGACGGAACCGCTGGCTGGGCAAGAGGCCTTCCAGCGGGTTATGGCACCGCAAGGGGGGCTGGGCAGGCCGAAAGATTCGTCCGCTGCCCCCCATGAAGAGTTATGTGAAGCTGCCCTCAGCTGTTGCTCAAAGCTGATATTCTTGGACTCTAATAAAATGCCACCCCCCCCCCCCCGTTTTTATCTGTTACTGTTTTTTGCGGGGAGAGATGCTACACAGTGGATCGGGAGAAAGGAGCAAACAAACGTGGGGGGAGGAGAAAGAGAGGGACAATATGGGGCTGGGATGCAACCTTATCAGTTCTATTATAGATAATGAAAAAGGGATAAATGACCTCCAAGTTCTCTCAGTTCTGACTGGGGGAAACCGGGAAGGCACTTCCGGTGGCAGGAGGGAGGACAAAAAGGAAGAGGAAAGGGCGGCGCGGAGGAGGTGCCGCGCGTCGCGGAGGTGGCATCCGCGACTCCGCCCCGACGCTCTCCCAGGCCCCCAAGCTTTCCGCTGGGACCGGCGGAAATGAGCCGCGGCTTTGGGCAGGCGGCGGAGCCCCTAGAGCTGGCCAGGTGGCGCCTTGGGATGGCACCAGCCCCGCCCTGCCCTGCCCCAGCAGCCGCAACCTGCGCTCGCTGGTGGTGACAGTGGCTGGGCCCCAGTGCGCTAGATCCCAGTGCGCCACGCCCCCTGCCCGCCCGCCTGTCCTGCAGAGGCACGCCCCCTCCCGCCTCTTCGCCTCGACCCCCTTAGGGGGCCCAGGCGGGGCCCAAATCTCCGCCAGCGTCGCCGCCATCGTCTTCGCCGCGTCCCTAGCTCAGCGAACGACAGCCCTCGCGCCAGGACCCCCGTCGACTTCTGAGGTGGCCAGAACCCGACCGCGGCCCCCTGCCCCTACCCTAGGTTTTCCTCTGCTCATTATCCCACCAAGCCGCGCTCGGAACCCGACCTCGCGTCCCCTCATTCCACTATGCTTCGGGATTCTTATATATCCTACCCAGCCACCCACTACCCCTTTCTTGCCGCGTGCCCCTCGGCTTCTCTGGTCTAAGATCCCGGTCCACCAGGCCTCACGCCCCTCACCCACCGGGTCTCTTGCAAACCTTTTCTCGGGCCTCGCATATGCGCCATGGGCCATGCTGCTCCAGTGCCTCCAGTCATCAGCGCCTGCAGCCCACCAGCCCTCTCCTCCCAGCCCACTGAGGCTTGAGCCCTCCCTCTACCAGTTCTCTGGGTCTTTTGGCTCTGCGACTCACTCCTGTGCTTCAAGCATTGGAGGTAGCACCCCTTCCCACACACACTAGGGTGTCACTCTCCAGGAACCCCCGTAACAAACCCCGTTCTTTCTCCCTTCTCAGGGCTGCTGCGCCTGTTCTAGGTCCTTGAGATTCACTTGTAACTCCAAGGCTGCCTTGCCCCCACTGTCCTCTTCCCACTGCTCTAAAACAACCCATTCCAGGCTGCAAGGCCTTAGATCCTCCTTTTAGCCCCCAAATTTTGTGTTCTCTCAGAGCAATGTTCCTCTGTTCCCCAGTGTTCCTCTGCTTAGGCCTGGCCGCACCCAACCCTACAGCAGGCAACTCCTTTTCACCACTTTACCCCACCCAACCCAACAGCTGGTGCCACATTTGCTTCTCCACTCCTGGATGGCCTTGATTTTCTGATCTCCCTTCTCACCTTTAGCTTGCCTGTTCTCTTTTCCTTGTGTGTCCTAGGTGCCAGGATGGTGGGGGAACTACGCTACAGGGAATTCAGAGTGCCCCTGGGGCCTGGCTTGCATGCCTATCCTGATGAGCTGATCCGCCAGCGGATGGGCCACGATGGGCATCCTGAGTACCAGATCCGCTGGCTCATCCTCAGGCGTGGGGAGGATGGGGAAGGGGGCTCTAGCCAAGTGGACTGCAAGGCTGAGCACATCCTGCTGTGGATGTCCAATGACGAGATCTATGCCAACTGCCACAAGATGCTGGGCGAGGATGGCCAAGTTATTGGGCCTTCCCAGGAGACCTCAGAGGAGGCTGGGGCCCTGGACAAATCTGTGCTGGGGGAGATGGAAACTGATGTGAAGTCCCTGATTCAGAGGGCCCTTCGGCAGCTGGAGGAGTGTGTGGGCACCACTCCTCCTGCTCCTCTGCTTCACACTGTCCATGTGCTCAGCGCCTACGCCAGCATTGAGCCCCTCACTGGGGTCTTCAAAGACCCAAGGGTCCTGGATTTGCTCATGCACATGTTGAGTAGTCCCGATTATCAGATTCGATGGAGTGCGGGCCGGATGATACAAGCCTTGGCCTCCCATGATGCTGGTGAGGAGCAGTGTGGGAAGGAAGGGGAAGCAAGAGAGGGGCTGGATTTGCTTAGGGCCTCATAGGATGCTGCAACAGGAGTCTCTGACCTCATCAATATGTAAATGACTGTTGCCCTTTTAGAGTTGGAAGAAAAGGAGGTGGGAAGGTATGTGTGGGTATCTCTGCAGAAAGAGGGAAGACTGACTCCCCAAGAATCTCATATTAATTGGCTTTCTATATAAAAAGAGTTTAGATTTTAGACTATTGCAGGGTATAAATATATATATACATGTATATATGTATGTATACATTCATATATGTGAAAAAAATAGTAAGTTTTGGCTTTCAAAGCAAATCATGTCATTCCTAGTACATGGTGGCCAAACGAGTGGAGTGAGAGAGTAGGGGGTCTAGGAGAGATGCCTGGGAAGGGTGAGGTGAGGGAGCAGTTACTGATTGGAGTCTGGGTTACAGGGACCCGGACCCAGATCCTTCTGTCACTGAGCCAGCAAGAGGCCATTGAGAAACACCTGGATTTTGACAGCCGCTGTGCTCTGTTGGCTCTGTTTGCACAGGCCACGCTCTCTGAACACCCCATGTCTTTTGAGGGCATTCAGCTGCCACAGGTATTCTGTTGGGGTCCTTGGGAGTAGGGCTATGAAGAAGATCTAGAGACCAGAACTTTCCACCTGTTCACAGAGGACAGTGTGGAGAGTGGGGCTAAAGCTGGGACGAGGTGGGCAACACCCAGATGTGTCCTGCAGGTCCCAGGAAGGCTGCTCTTCTCCCTGGTGAAGCGCTATTTGCATGTCACCTCCCTCCTGGATCAGCTGAATGACAGTGCTGCAGAACTAGGAGCCCAAAACAGCTCTGCTCCTGAGGAGTCGAGTGGAGAAAGGAGTCGGCTAGAGCTGGAGTTCAGCATGGCTGTGGGTACCCTGATCTCAGAGCTGGTGCAGGCTATGCGCTGGGACTGGGCCTCAAGCAGACAGGGGTCCTTGGCTAGGTCTTCCTGTTCCATCTTCCAGCCCCAGCTGGCAGATGCAGGTCCAGGGCTGCCACCCACCCAGGCCCGACCCTCTCTCAGGAGGTCAAGGCGGTTTCGCCCGCGCCCTGAGTTCGCAAGTGGCAATACCTATGCTTTGTATGTGCGGGATACGCTACAGCCAGGAATGCGAGTGCGGATGCTGGATGATTTCGAGGAGATCAGTGCTGGGGACGAGGGCGAGTTCCGGCAGAGCAACAGTGGCATGCCCCCTGTGCAGGTGAGTGAATGCATGGTGGTGGACAGGGATCTTTTATAAAATTTTGAGGGCTTTTTAAAAGATTTGTTTTTAGGCTTTCAGGGGGCTTTTAAATAATAGATATGTGTTCCAAGCCCAGAGCATACACTTCATACTCTCAGTACTAACTGCCAGGGAGAAGGGCTGTCGGGGATCTTTTTGGGTAGGGCATAGCTAGGGCTTCCATGCAGGGAACACTGGCAGGTCACCCAAAGGGAATTGAAATGGTTAAAGGGAGGTCAGCAATTGTAAGTGGGGCCATTTGGTGGGCTGAGAAAAATCTGGGTTTAGAACACTATGAGGTCAGGAAGACTCTCCCAGAGAGAAACTGATATAGCAAAACTTTCCCAAAGGTCGGGGTCAGGGAGACAGGGTAGTTAAGGCCAGGAGGATGTGTAGGTGCATAAGCCGTCAGGGATAGATGAGAAGAAGAGGCAGAGCCCAGTCCCAGTAGGAAGGCATATTGTGTGTATGTTCTTGTTCTCCATATGCCAGTGTTTTGCTATTTGGAGGTTTTTTCAAACCTGGTCAGGTAGTCGTTTGAGGACCATACGTTCTCATCATTGGGCCACAAACAGTCGTTAAGTAAACCCTCTACCCCCACTTTCTTCTCTTTCCCCCGACGTCTTCCAGGTGCTGTGGGAATCAACAGGCCGCACTTATTGGGTACACTGGCACATGCTGGAGATTCTAGGCTTTGAGGAAGACATGGAAGACGTGGTTGAGGCTAATGAGTACCAGGGTGCCCTGGTCAGTGGAGCACAGGGTATAGGTGAGCCCAGAGAGGAAGCAAGCGTCAGCTTCGAGCACAGGAGCAGTGGTCTGGCTGGGTGGGTAGTGACATCTCTGTGCCTTACAACTCATTTCCATAGCCCTGCCCTCCTGGCGATGGAAGCCCATGACAGAGCTCTACGCTGTGCCCTATGTGCTACCTGAGGATGAAGACACTGAGGAGAGTGAACACCTGACCCAGGCCGAGTGGTGGGAGCTCCTCTTCTTTATCAAGAAGCTGGATGGACCTGACCATCAAGAGGTTCTCCAGATCCTCCAGGAGAACCTGGATGGGGAGGTAGAGCTGGCCCAGGACATATGGAAGTTGGAGGGTTCCACTGCAAGGGGTGGACTGCACTGTGACCGAACATTTGGAAGGCTCAGGATAGGAAGTGGAGGTTGATAGCATAAGGGGCTGCAGGGGAGGTGGTCTAAAATGTTCAGAAGCATTGGTGAGCTGTTTGGGAGGAGCCAATTGGCAGCCATGAGAGGTTCAGGATGGAGGTGTATGCAGAAATCTGCACCACTACCAAGTGCCCCTGGAGCCTCTGTGCTGGCAGGGTACCTGCAGTGAGACCTTCTCCCCGTGACAGATTCTGGATGATGAGATCCTGGCTGAGCTGGCCGTGCCCATGGAGTTGGCCCAGGACCTGCTGCTGGCTCTGCCACAGCGACTTGATGACAGTGCTCTCAGGGACCTGCGCAACTGTCGTGTCTACAGAAAATATGGGTCTGAGGCCCTGGCAGGACAGCTGGCTTACCCATCCCTGCCGAAAGCCCAGGCCCAGCCTCAGGAATCAGCAGGTACATCTAGAGTGGAAGGTGGGGTGCCAAACAGACACAGCAGCCCTACAGGCTGGGCTCTAGGAGGGCACAAGCCCAGGAGAGATGTCTGTGATGATTTTTGTGCAGTCCTGTCTGGAAGATACGGCACATTAGGAATGAACTGAAGCTTAGAGATAAGCAGTGAATTGGAGAAGCAGACATTTTACTCTCTCCAAAGAATGAAGGAGAGAATAAAGTTAGAAAATTGCAAGAGATCTGAAGCCTTTAAAAGCACCTCCCCCATATTTATTTTTTTCTATTGTTCAGAAAAACAAATTATTGCATGTTTTTAGATATAGGGAAATGCTCTGCTGATAGACAGGAATATCCTTTGCAATTTTAAGTATATAAAATTTGTCATAAATCTGTCTTATAAATATATTAAGAAATGTTACAAGATCCCCAAACCTCACTTTTAGTGGGGCAAAAGAAACCAAAAACATTTTTAGGAGAAATTAGCAAACTAGATTGAGAGTTTAGGAATCTGCACTTTTCTGATCCTTCACGTCATTAACAATGACCAGCCCTTATGATTTCCCCCATCTCATAGCAAAAGAACCCCTGACTCAGTGCCCCAACACTCCCCTGCATAGTCTGGTGGAGGGCTATGGGCCAGCTGGGAAAATCATCCTGGATCTGGAGCAAGCCCTCAGCTCAGAGGGGACCCAGGAGAATCAGGTCAAGCCACTCCTGCTACTGCTGCAGCGGCAGCCCCAGCCCTTCCTCGCGCTGATGCGGAGCCTGGACACTCCAGTGGCCAACAAGGCCCTACACCTTGCTGCTCTGAGGTGAGGGGGTGGTGAGAGGCGTGGTTGGGCAAAAGAGTCTTCGAGGTTGGCTGCATATCTCTCTTCCCGCTCCCTGCTCTCCAGAATCCTGATGCGGCTGGTGGACTTCCCCGAGGCACTGCTGCTGCCCTGGCATGAGGCCATGGACGCCTGTATGGCCTGCCTGCGGTCCCCAGACACTGACCGAGAGGTACCCTTGCCCTGCTCTGGGGAGATGCGGAGGAGGACATAAGGCAGCCTCTGATGAGGCAGACTTCCTGGGTGGGGCTCTGAAGGGCACGATGGAGCCTTGATGCTCATGGTTTGGGTTTTGTTTTTTAAATTGGATTTTACTTTTTTAAGTAGGTAGTACATTCACACTTCACAAATCAAAACGGTATAACAAGGTGTACACTGAGAACTGTCACTCCCACTGGAATCCCCATTCTCCCAGTGCCCCACATGCTCCCTGCTGGTAACCACTTGTATTTATGTATCCTCCTTGTGTTTCCTTATGTGAATATAAACAAACCCAAATATATGATCTTATTTGCCATCTTTTTACACAAAATGTTATGTCCGTATTGCATTAAGAGCCTCCTGTTTGGCTTGGCCTGTGGGGAAAAAGGGCTTAAAGGAGGCAAAGTAGACCATCACATCCCAGAGTCCCCTGCCACAGAGACATCCTGGGCATGGAAGGCTTGGGAAGGGGACAGAGAACTAGTGGCAGTGCATGTCTACAGTATACACCTTTGGTTGCTAGTTTCTGAGGTGGACTCAACTGAGTGCATGCACACATCCGGTCCCACTCAGCGCCCCCCCCCCCCAGGTGTCTATGCTTAGGGACTGAGGATCTCAGATGCAGCCCCACAGCTGGTTCTTGGGACAGTGGGGCCTGAAAAGAAACAAGCTGGGATGCTCTCTGCACCTATTGCCAACATTATCTGTAATGGAGAACCCTGGGGGTGGGGTGGGGCAGGGCATCTCTTGGCTTTTTCAATTCAGGTTGTCTTTCATTCTCTAACTCCACCCAGCCCTCGTGTGTCTCCCCATCCCTGTCTTTTTACTTCCTCACTCTGTCTTGTTCACTGCAGTAGTCCCAGCACCTAGCACACTCTAGGTGTATAGTAAATACTACTCAAGATGCCTTCATGGCCCATGCCTTGTCCCCTTTACTCACCTCTCCCTGCCCCCATCCCAGGTGCTCCAGGAACTGATCTTCTTCCTGTACCACCTGGCCTCAGTGAGCAGGGATTATGCCGTGGTGCTGAATCAACTGGGAGCCCGAGACACCATCTCCAGGGCCCTGGAAAAGCACTTGGGAGAGCTGGAGCTGGCTCAGGAACTGCGAGACATGGTGTTCAAGTGTGAGAAGCATGCCCACCTCTACCGGAAACTCACCACCAACATCCTGGGAGGCTGCATCCAGGTCAGGAGGAATGGCAAAGGAAGGTCGTGAGTTCACAGCTGGGTAAGAATATGAAAGCCAAGGAGTAGAGGGGAAGCGAGTGTGTTTCTGAAGTTGAGAAAGGCAGGTGAGTCTAGTGAACCTGGGGTCATTTGTTCTCCGCTCTCCTACGTCATCTGGTCCTGCTCTGCTAGTGTTATGACATCCCATTGCTGCTGAATCTTTTTCCATACATGCTTCTCTGTGTTCCTTCTTCCTCCTCACGCCCCTTTTCTGATATTCTGGCTGCAGATGGTGCTCGGTCAGATCGAAGACCACAGAAGAACCCACCAACCCATCAACATCCCCTTTTTTGATGTGTTTCTCAGATATCTGTGCCAGGGTTCGTGCCTGTCCCCACATTACTCCATGTACCCACACCTACATCTGTCTTCCCTCCATACCAACCAGGCTGTGACTGCCACTCCTTCCCATTTGCCCCCAGGCTCCAGTGTGGAAGTGAAGGAGGACAAGTGCTGGGAGAAGGTGGAAGTGTCCTCCAACCCGCAGCGGGCCAGCAAGCTGATGGACCGCAACCCCAAGACCTACTGGGAGTCCAGTGGTAGCACCGGCTCCCATTACATCACCTTGCACATGCAACAGGGTGTCCTCATCAGGTAATATGCTTCATGCATATGCTTAGCCATGCACCTACACTTCCTCTTGACTTCTCTGTGTTTGTCTGGGGGAAGCACCATCCTCCTGAACATAACCAGAGGGTCCCTTTGGGTCTTGTCTACAAGGACATGACTGGCATGACTGGTCCTGGTTCCAACTGGCTCCTCTTCCCTGCTCCCAGGCAGCTGACTCTGTTGGTGGCTGGTGAAGACTCGAGCTACATGCCGGCCAGGGTGGTGGTGTTCGGGGGCGACAGCACCAGCTCTCTTAACACAGAACTCAACTCGGTAGGGACCCCTGTGCCACTAGACCACTACTCACAGGATCCACCCTCTTGCCCAGACTCCTAAACTCCTGAATTTCTCCCTGTCTTGCACCCCATAGAAAGTAGAGGCCTTTATCCCCGTGCCTAGGTGTTGGCATCAGGCCCTAAAGAGAGAGGGTGGCATTAGGACCTGACCATCAAGACCCCACACATCCCAGAGCTGGGGAAGAAAGGGAAACAGGGAACAAGAGCAGCTTTGGGGCTCCTGGTACTCTTATCTACAGTTGTAGAGGTAACAGCCTTCTCTGCTCTTTACCAGGTCAACGTGATGCCTTCTGCCAGCCGGGTGATCCTCCTGGAGAACCTGAACCGCTTCTGGCCCATCATCCAGATCCGCATAAAGCGCTGCCAGCAGGTAGAGCAGGGTGTGGGGTGTGGCTCCTGGGCGTGGGGCTCCAGGTCCTGTAACTGTTGCAGATCTTGGGCCAGAGCTCCAGCCTGGGTTATGGGGTAAGGAGTAAGGAATGAGGGTGTGGCTGTCCCCAGATCATCCCGAGGGGAATGTGAACTAGGTGAAAACAGGCCTGTGTGCATTGCAGGGCGGTATTGACACACGCATTCGGGGGTTGGAGGTCCTGGGCCCCAAGCCCACTTTCTGGCCAGTGTTCCGGGAGCAACTGTGTCGTCACACACGCCTCTTCTACATGGTTCGGGCTCAGGCCTGGAGCCAGGACATAGCAGAGGACCGTAGGAGCCTCCTGCACCTGAGTTCTAGGTGTGTGCAAGCATGTGTGTGTGCCTATGTGTGTAAGTATTAAAGGCGGCCACTGGGTGGCTTCTGTGGAGGGCGTAAAATGGAGAGTGAACATGCTTGTGGAGTGGCTGGATTGTTTGGGAAAGGAAAGAAAGAATAAAGAGATTTCTCAGGTGGGCTGGAAATGGGATATGCTAGTTAACATAGGGGAGTTATCAAAACTGAGGGGATTTGGTCTGGTTGCTGGAGATTAGCTGGCAATCTTAGTCTGGGTGGACACTGAGGTAACTTAAGTCTCCAGCCCCTGTCACCTTCCTCATCCATCCTTTTCCCCAGACTCAATGGGGCTCTGCGCCAGGAGCAGAATTTTGCTGATCACTTCCTCCCTGACAACGAAGCTGCCCAAGCACTGGGCAAGACCTGCTGGGAGGCCCTGGTCAGCCCCCTGGTGCAGAACATCACCTCCCCCGGTAACCATCCCGACCCCTGGCCCCCTTTTCCATCCCATTGTTAGCCTCACTAACCAGCCTCCTCTTGCTCTACCCTGAAGCCACCTGCTTTGTTATGCTCTTGGCCCTTTTGGTACTTGTGTTTGTTTGGAACCCTATTCTTCTCACAACACAGGGGCCACCTCCTTTCCCATGTCTCTCAGGTGCCAGGTGACACTGTAAGGTCAGGTGGAGCCTTGCTACCTCCCTTCCCTGGATCATTCTGTCCAACTGCTCTTTCTCCATGCTCCTGTCAAGCCAGCCTCTTCCACTGCCCTGCCTTAGCTTGTTTTTCCCAACCTCTAGACGAGGATGGCATCAGCCCCATGGGCTGGCTGCTGGACCAGTACCTGGAGTGTCGGGAGGCTGCCCACAACCCCCAGAGCCGGGCTGCAGCTTTTTCCTCGAGGGTGCGCCGCCTCACCCACCTGCTGGTACACGTGGAGCCCTGTGAGGCACCCCTTGCTGTGGGGACCACACCTTGGCCCAGTGAGTACTGTGGATTCAGCGGGGAGCTCAGGTTAGGGGCATTGCCTGTGCACCCCGTATGGGCTTCCTTCCCTTCTCACCCTTCTGCTTCCTACGTGCTCAGCCTATTCATCTTCCAGTTTGTGTCAGCCCCACCCAAGAGTATCATTTTGGGTGGCAGCACATCAGGAAAGGCCCTAGGGCTCACCCTTGAATGGGGACCCAGGAACTGAGGGGCTGCCCCCACTTTGCCTCTGTCCCTCCCTGTCTCCATAGAGGGCAGAAACAGAAGCCACGACTGGAGCTCCCTGGCTACCCGGGGGCTTCCCAGCAGCATCATGAGAAACCTGACCCGCTGTTGGCAGTCAGCGGTGGAGGAGCAGGTGGGCGGGACAGGTGCCGGGAGGCAGAACTGTAATGGTGGTGTGTTGGGTTGCCTCTTCACGCTGCTGCCCCTTCTCCCCAGGTGAACAGTTTTTTGACATCACACTGGCGGGACGATGACTTCGTGCCACGCTACTGTGAACACTTTAATAATCTGCAGAAATCAAGCTCTGAGCTGTTTGGGCCACGGGCAGCCTTTTTGCTGGCGCTGCAGAACGGCTGTGCTGGTGCCTTGCTGAAGCTCCCTTTTCTCAAAGCTGCCCATGTAAGTCTCCTACCCTCACCTAACCCTGGGCCTCTTCCCACAAACTCTCCCTTCCCCACCTCCTCAAAACAGCCCACCCTTCCATTCCCATTTAACAAGCAACATGTATTGGCATATAACCATGTCATTTAAAATTCAAAAAAAAGAAAAAAATACTGATCTGCAGCATGCCATCCTAACATACCTTGATATACTTTCTTCTATTCATGTGCATGATTTCATGTCATTCACTCATGAGTAGCTGAAATACTTTATTTTTTCTTTGATCGTTATATTAAAAGCTTTTTTTCAGCAGTGCTATTCGTCTTTTATTATTTGTGCAGGGTGGCCAGTTGGCTCAGTTGATTAGAGTGTGGCACTGTTGGTGCATAAATTCCGTCTAATGGATGTACTATAATTTACTCCCCCATTCTTATCAGCCCATAAATATTTAATAAGCACTTAAAATATATCAGGCACTGTGTGATAAGAACTGAAGATAGATCAAGTCCTTCCCCTCAAAGTTTAGTCTTCTAGGGAAGACACAGAGTTAAGCAAATGATAAACTAAAATGTGACAAGTTCCCTGGTAAGCAAAGAACGGTGCAGTGGGAGTATGAAGAAAGTGCTGCCTGAATTGTTTCCACTTCTGTTTTATCTGTAATACTACTGCATGGGACCATCTTTGTGCATGTAACTTATTTCTTCATTTTAAATTATTGTTGTTAGTTTCATTTTTAGACATGTTCAATGTGAAAAAACTTTTCATAATTGTTACTATTGTCAATTTGCACAATTGTTAACGATTTTATATAACAGTTTTACAAAAGTGTTGACCAATTTATGAAGCTATGGGGCCATTCACATCTACCTCCTCACTGCTCCCACTCTTCCACTTACTCGCTTACGGTTTCCCTGTGCTCTTCCCACCACCCAGGTGAGTGAGCAGTTTGCCCGGCACATTGACCAGCGGATCCAGGGCAGCCGGATTGGTGGGGCCCGGGGGATGGAGATGCTGGCGCAACTGCAGCGATGCCTGGAAACCGTCCTAATTTTCTCTGGTCTGGAGATAGCCACCACCTTTGAGCATTACTACCAGTGAGTGTGGACTAGGAATGGGAGGTAGGGGAAGGCAGGATGACATGGGAAGGGCCAGCTCGCAGGGCCTTGGGAGTCTGGGTCCAGGCAGACTAGAGTCCTGGAGCAGGAGCCTGGGCTGTACTGAGTGCCATACTGAAGCCTGAGCTATGTGTGCTGCAGGCACTACATGGCAGACCGTCTCCTGAGTCTGGGCTCGAGCTGGCTGGAGGGGGCTGTGCTGGAGCAGATCGGTCCCTGCTTCCCCAACCGCCTCCCCCAGCAGATGCTGCGGACCCTGAGCACCTCTGAGGAGCTGCAGCGCCAGTTTCACGTCTACCAGCTCCAGCGGCTAGATCAGGAACTCCTGAAGCTGGAGGACACAGAGAAGAAAATACAGGTGGGAGCCTGGGAAGGGATTTGCTAATGCTAATGCAAATGGAGCGTAGGATGGAAGAGAGGAATAGAGTAGACCAGAGGAGGCCCACTGCTTTTTGGGAACCCTGTTTCCTTCTTTAGGTGGGCCATGAGGCCAATGGCAAGGAGCATGAGAGAGAGAAGGAAGAGGAAGCTGAGGAAACTGGGGCAGCAGCAGCAGCAGATGTGATGGAAGAGGAGGAGGAGGAAGAGAACGAAGACCTCTATTATGAAGGAGCAATGCCAGAAGTATCTGTGCTAGTCTTGTCACCACGCTGCTGGCCTACTGCTTCCATCTGCCACATGCTAAACCGTAGAACCTGCCTGCCCTACTACCTGAGAGGCACTTTGAACCGATACTCCAACTTCTACAATAAGAGTGAGGAACTGGGCAGAAGGAACTGGGGACTGGGAATAGGTTGGGATACCGGAAAAGGGGTTGGATTGGCCCCTGGGGCTGGGAACCTTGATGTGGTAGAGTTGAGAAGGGCAGGAACTTAGGTTTGTGTTGTGGGCATGGAGCTATCAGGCACCAGCTCATCAGAGTATTGCCTTTTCTCTCCTTAAAATAAGACTCAGGACTCTCTTTGTGGGTGGCAGGGAGGATGGAGGCAGGAGGCACCTGAGGCCCCCAGAAAGAGTTCTCCCTTAGTGGTAGGTGTCTGGCTCCTGCTCAGTCGCTGTAATCTAAGCCCCCCACTGGGGGCTCATCCTGGGCTGAGCAGCAACAAAGAAAGGGGAAGGGAATCAGACCTGCCCTCAAGGAATCTCAGACTAATGGGGGAGACACTGGCCTCTCTCATGGATATTCCAGTTGATAAGAGCCCCAGTGCTTCCTTTATGGTTTTTTTCTCCCTAAAAAAATGGGGAACTCCTCGAAGGCACTGATCAGTGCCTTCTTGGTGCAGGGCAAGGCATACACTGGGCCCTGAGATGCCCCAGCTTATCTAGGAGGCAGCACAGAGAAGGCTGAGCTCTAGACACTTGGGCCAGGAGCCACAGTGTCCATGAATGCTGGACTGCACGCTCTGCAGAGAATAGGGGGGACAAAGCCCAGCCAGTGGTGTGCCCTCACTAGCCCTGATGCTCTCCTTTCTCTGCTCTTTGTCTCCCTCCTTCTCCCTGATCCTCTGATCCTTCTCAGGTCAGAGCTACCCTGCCGTGGAGCAGAGCCCACATCAGCGACTGCAGTGGACATGGCTGGGCAGGGCTGAGCTGCAGTTTGGGGACCAGACCCTGCATGTGTCCACTGTGCAGATGTGGCTGCTGCTATATCTCAATGACTTGAAGGTGCCTGAGTCCTCTGTGCCTCCCTGCTGTCTCCTACCTTGTCTCTCTCACCTTTCTTCCCTAACCTTGTGCTTCCATCCACCCTCTTCACTCCACTGCTTGGGGAGGCCCTGAGTACTCCCTCCTCTTTCTAAGGTGGTCTCCGTAGAGAGTCTGCTGGCACTCTCAGGGCTCTCTCCAGACATGCTGAATCAGGCGATTGGGCCTCTTACCTCTTCAAGAGGCCCGCTGGACTTTCATGAGCAAAAGGATGTCCCTGGAGGTATGTACTTAGGGCAGAGGGGCCTGAGCCAGGGCAGGCCTTGCTGTGTGCCCCCCACTCAATGACCAGTGCTTATTTCAGGGGTGCTCAAGATTAGAGATGATAGAGAGGAGCCCAGGCCAAGGAGGGGCAATATATGGCTCCTCCCACCTCAGACCTACCTGAAAGCTGAGGATGAAGAGGGCCGGAACCTGGAGAAGAGACAGAACCTTCTGAACTGCCTTATCGTCCGAATCCTCAAGGCCCACAGGGATGAGGGGCTACACATTGACCAGCTTGTCTGTCTGGTAGATGGGGATGGGCAGTGGGTAAGGGAGCTTTGGGGTGGGGAGGCAGACCACAGGAGGTAGGTACACATTTAAAACCTCTGGTTCACTATAGAGCCTGTAGGTTTATAAGGAGTAAGGTTGGGGTATACCCGGTGTCCTTAGAGCTTACTGTTCTGGCAGCCTGTGCTTGGGTTGCAAGCTGGAGGTGGGGTGAGCTGGGTGTCTGACCTATTGTTCCCTCTTCCCTCTCCTTACCAGGTGCTGGAAGCTTGGCAGAAGGGCCCTTGTCCTCCCAGGGGTTTGGTCAGCAGCCTTGGTAGGGGGTCTGCCTGCAGTAGTACCGATGTCCTCTCCTGCATCCTGCACCTCCTGGGCAAAGGCACGGTGAGACGCCATGAAGACCGGCCCCAGATGCTGTCCTATGCAGTCCCTGTGACTGTGATGGAGCCCCACACTGAGTCCCTAAACCCGGGTTCCTCAGGCCCCAACCCACCCCTCACCTTCCACACCCTGCAGATTCACTCTCGGGGTGTGCCCTATGCCTCCTGCACCAGCACCCAGAGCTTCTCCACCTTCCGGTAGCTCTGGAGATGGGGTCAGGGCTAGATAGGACTAAGGCTTTCTCCAGAAATAAAATGCAGGAGTTTAAGTATATGGCCTGTGTGGTGACTGCTAGGGACCTCACAGGGGCAAGGAGGCTTTCCTAGCCGAAAGGGGAGAAGAGCCCTCTGGCCCTAAGTCTATCTCATGCCATGTGGAGAGTCATTTCTAGGGTGGGGATGGCAGCCTAGGGAAAACCGTGGATGGAGTTAGGTGTGTCTTAGTATCTCCTCTCGGCAGGGGATTACGTGGACGGGGGAGGATTTCTGCCCCCCTCTCAGAGGGTGTGGGATCAGAAGTGCTTTCACCTGGCAGGCTGGAACCCAAGCATACATTGCCATGTGCTGGACGGCATGTAACTTGGGCAGGTTATCTAGCAGAACTCCATTTTCCTTTGTTGTTGAATTGGACCAGTCAGTGGGACTCTGACGAGTACCAGGTGTGGGAGTATTTGACACAGTGAAGACTCTGCCACTGGCCACCACACCTAGCAGTGAGTGCAATGCAGGGCACCTTCCCTAGGCAATGCTGACAGGGTAAAGGTGAGATAAAGGTAATGAAGGCACCAGGAGCCTGAATGTGTGCCCTGTCCAGATGCTTTAGGATCTGGGTTGTAAGCAGACCTAGATGGAACTGCAGCTGCCATGAACTCCCAGTTTACCCTCTTCTGGCCATACAGTGCTGCACACCGTGGCCAAAGCCAGACCCCAACTAGCCCCACAGGTGGGCCTGTACTGCTCTGATTGGGTCCCCTCACCTCACCCACACTGAAGCAGGATGGGTCAGGTTAGGAGACCCAGTGCCAGGGGTGGAACTCTGTCTTCGGAGAGGCCAGTAGGGGAGGAGGGAAGGAGTGACCCAGGCATCCTGAGTCCTAGTCAGCTGACAGGCGACTAGGAGATAACTATAGAAGGCAAGAGAAGGCGCAGGGAAAAGTCAGGTTGTGAGAGGGCAGAGGCCAGACAGAACTAGGTGCCACCCAGGACTGACATTTAGAATAGAATCTGTTCCAGATTACCAAGCAGGGCTCCTTTGTTGTGGAATTGGACCAGTAACTATGGTACTCTGACAAGTACCAGGTGTGGGAGCATTTGACACAGTGAAGACTTTGCCACTGGCCACCACACCAGTCAGGAAGAGGCAACAAACCAGAGGGCCAAGAGAGGGTGGACACAGAAGGCCCATACTTGCTTTGCTTTGCCATATGGTGGCCTCATGGTGCCATCAGTGGTTCTCACAGCAGAACCATCCTGTTGATCCGTGCTATTCCATGATGTATCAGACCAGCAGGCAGCAGCAGCAGACTCAGGCTACAATGGACCCCAGGGCAGTTTGCCACTCAAGTGCCTCTGCACCGTTGTGTCAGAGATCGTGGTCTACTCTTTTATTGGCCCAGCTGTGTCCTTATTCTTGCGCTAGCCCTCTGGAGCCAGAGCTTTTTGCCCTTCCCTGGGATTTCATGCTCTTTATGAGACTATCCTTCCCCACCAGAAACAGAGAGAGCCCCCCCTGGGCTCTAGTAGCCAGGCCAACATTGTCACTGCATCGTCAGGGACAGGATGGGTCTTTCTCCCACTGCCACCTCTGTGCTGCTGCCACCCCATGAGCTCCTGCGTGGGCTGAGCTCTATGCCACTATCATCTTCACTGCACTCATGCAACCCCTTATTCATCTTCCTCAGTCTCCCATGGGGACCTACCTGCTCATCTGCAATGGATGAGTCTTCAGCAATTCTTAAGGGAAGAATACACCAGCCATGGCCCCCAAACCTTGTATGTTCCTGTTTTACCCACTGTCCTTAGCACACAAACCCTACCCTGACTCTGGCCTGGTTGATTTGCCCAAATCCAGCCATCCAGGGAGCAGTTCTCACTTTTGCCCTTCTCATCAGCACTAATATCTGCCCTCAGAACTTTTTCATCCTAAGAGAGCAAACACTTCCTGGATGTTTCAGGGTATAGAAGTTTGCTACCCTGACCCCCCCTGAGACAAACCCCATAGCCTCAATTCCTTATATCCTTACAGCTGGTTTGCACAGAGGATCACATATTGCTTCCACTTATATGAAATGTCCCCAAATAGGCAAATCTAGAGAAAGTGGTTTAGTGGTTGCCTAGAACTAAGGAGACAGAAGAAATGAGAAGTAACTGCTAGAGGGTATGGTGTTTCTTTTTGGTGCTGAAAATGTTACAAAATTGACTGGTGATGGTTTCACAATTCCATTAATATACTAATCATTGAACTGTACATTTTAAACAGGTAAATTGTATGGTGTATGTGAATTATACCTCAATAAAGCTGTTAACCAATAAAAAACCAAAAGGAGAACAAATGAAAAAAACTCTACCCAAACAAATTCCACATCTGAAGCTTAGGGCTCTCCAATGTCTCCTCTGGGAAAACTAGCAGTTTGAAGGCTTGGGGGACCAATACAGCTTTGTAGTGGACACAGATATTTTACTGACCCCCCTTCATCTGAACCTCCTTCTCATGCTTGGAAATACCCCACCATAAATCTAGATAGTAGAGCCACCTCCTATATGTAAAAGACCATATATTTGCTTTCCCAGGATCCCCTTGCAGCCATGAGACCAAAGCTTAGCTAATCAGGTACTTCTGCTGGGAATTTCTCAGTGTAGAGCAAAGCAGGAGGTAAGTGGAGAGTACCTTTGGTTGCAACAATGACATCTTCACATTAACGAGGTCGGATTTAGAGTGCTTTTAAATGCTCAGACCTCCCCCCACCCCATACACACTTTTTTTGAGCTTCTTGCCAACCTTTACTTAATGTTTCTATGAACCTAATAGTTCAAACATATTTTCCTCCATCCTTGCAGCATCAAGTAATAGATGTCACTTTTCATTCTGCCTTTCTTCCTTTTCTTTATAGTTGTTTTTAGATGTTAGTTTTCCTAATGTTCTGTAATTTATGATTTCTCCAATTTTTTTTTTTTTCAGTCCTGCTTGAGATTTCCTGGGCTTCCTGATTCTTAGGGTTTATAGTCAGTTCAGAAAAGTCTCAGCCTCTTTAAAATAGTCACTTCTTCTGGAACTCCAATGTCACACCTTCTCACGCTAGCTCCCATGTTTTTTAACCTCTTAATTACAATTTTTCTATATCCACATGCTTCATATGTGTAACTTCAGATCTACTTCCAGTTTGTTCTCCTCATAGGTGTGTGTAACCTGCTGCTTAACCATAAAGTTTCTAACTTCATATGGTATATTTTTTATTTTTAAGTTTTAGTTTTTATTGATCTGGTACTTCTTGATATTCATTAGTCATAGTTTTTCTTTAAAATGTTTTATATTTTGTATTTTTTATTTTCAACATGTCTCTGTTGGTTTGATTGTTGCTCATAGTGGTTCTTTGTGTTTTCATTGTAAATTAATAGTCCTTAAAATTTTATCTGAAGAAATTCCTTGAGATCAGGGTTTAAAGTACAATCCTCAAGAGAGGACTGCATTTGCTTCTGCCAGGTGCCTGGAGGCACTACCAACCTGAGGACACTTTGAACTGAATTATCAGCTTGAGGATTTTGCAGTACACATAGGTACAATGGATTGTAGACCCATACAGTATTGAGAGCCAGCTGTCCGTACATATTATTGGGAAAGCTTTTTGTCCCAATCACCTAACTACCCTTGCATCCAAAACCAAAGCTAAGTAAGTAGCTAAGTTGTGGGATTGGTTCACTCTTCAAATTATGTCATGTTTTGGGTTTAAATAAGAGGGGTCTCTGATCTGACTTCTCACTTTGTAGGAGCCTTATGTTTGTTGCTACTCGACATATGTGGCCCACTAAAACAGTTCTAGGCCACCCAGAAACCCCACAAAAAAAGCAGAATAAAAAGAAGAATGACAGGAATGTTTATGAACTGGCTCCTATATAAAGTCCCAGTCCTGGGAGCCATGAACAGATTCCATGGCCTTTGCCAGCCTCAAGGTCACTCACTGACACTTTTTCTTCTATACCAGAAACACTGGTTTAGACAAGGATAAGAGAAGGGCATGAAGACAAGATGAACTGGATCCAAATGAAGGAAGTGTGGCATGGCAAAAGGTTGAGCTGTTCTTAACTAGCCTTGGGGCAGTCCAAGAGCCGTTTAGTCTTCTCTGAGCCAATTTAGGGGCAGCTGTGATCCTTTCCGTGAATGAGAAAGAACCAGAACGGGCCAAGCCCAAGTCTGTCACCACAGACCCACTTCTCACTGGGGCAGTGGCAGAGCTGAAGACAGTTCCTTATTAGTCTTTGTTCAAAGGGAGATGTCTCCTGTCCTTGCCTGCATTTCGGCGCCTTTTTCGACTCAAGAAGCTCTCTAACTTCTTGCTGCGTTTCAGCTCCTTAAACTTCTCGGCTAGGGCCAACTGGCGCTGCTCAGCTAGAGGACAGGGAGAAAGAAAGCTGGTAAGCAAAGGAGAAAGCACTCCTCTTTTCCTAGGTCAATAATTCTCAACCACTATGCTGGGATACGTGACTTCTTTAGAGTTCACTGGTGTGTATAAGCAAGCTGACTTCTATTATTCTACTTTCTCAACTCAACCGTGAGCTCTTTTTTATGTGCCTGGCCCAGCATATAGGAAAGAGGGAGAGACAGATAAAATCGACACTCCCTACCCATAATCTAATTGGACAAACAAGGATGATTACAAATATTTCTACTTTCCTCTAATTTACCATGGGATCCAGCATTCGCGCCTCCCTTAGGGAACTTAGGGATCCCCAACACAGTATCCTGCCAGTATGGCCTCCGACTCTGTCCCTGTAACTAGCCTGTGATAGTTGTGCCCCACTCACATTTCTTCAGGAAGTATGGACGATGGCCCTGCTGGGCCTGAGCCCGTCGCTCTTGCTTCAGAGCCAGACGCAGCTCCTGCTGTTGCTTTCGTTCCTGCTGTGCCATCTCTTGCTGCTCCTGGAGCAAAGGTGAGATAGATGAGTGAGTAGGAGGGACTGTGAATCACTTCCTCCTTGAACTGCTCTCATCACTGACACACAATTCTGACTCACTCACCATTCGATGAAGCAGCTGCTGCAGTTTCTCATGCTCCTCACCTGAATGGTGCTTCTTCAACTGCTTTTTCACAAGCTCCACAGTGGGAAATTAATATGATGGTTAGCATTCTGTAAATGTTACCTGAAATTCTGTGCCAAGCATCATTCTAAGGTTCAAATGTTAATAACACTGAAATAGAATTATTATCCTTTTATGATTAGAAAACGAGCACAGTGAGGTTAAGTAACTTGCCAATAGTCATACAACTGGTAAACTGATGAGCCAGGATATGAATATAAGAACCAAATTAGGGAGAGTTAAATAAAATAGGGAACATTTAATCTACCCACCACTATGCTCTCTGTTCCCTCTGCCATATTCTCTAACCTATGCTCTAGTTTCCCACCATTTGGAACGCCCATGAACAAGTCTCAGGCAGCACACCTCTTTCTCTTTGGCTCGGATGTCATTCAGGAATTGATACGTTTTGTCAAACACCTCAGGATTATATTCCCCTGACAAATCGTCAAAGCGGGGGTCCCGGGCTACCTTTGGAGAAAACAGAGAATATAAAAGAACTGTTCGGTCTCCTGTCACTGAGAAAGCACTTCCTGCCTCTTCCTCACCTTCTTACTGATGGGGACAACTTGACGTAAAAATGGCACCCGGACCTTGGCTGACATTTCCAGAGGCCTATGGTGAAATTAAAGCACAGGTCAAGGGAGCTCCAGATTTGCTCAATAGCCTCCCACCTGCCATCTAAGAAAGAAGACGCCTACTTCAAGGTCCCAGGTGTCTTCTAACTTCTGAGGCAGGCCTTGCTCCTCACCTGTGCTTATCTGCAACACACGCATTTTGGACAGGTAGCCTAGAACCTTGCTTCTTAGTGCTGTTTCCAGCTACCAATTGTTTGTGTGTCTTAGTCACAACTCGGCTCTGCAATTCCAACAGCTCCTCAAATGACATGTTAGATGTGTCTGTGGAAGGGGACGGGGGTGGGGGTGGGAGACACACAAGTCAGCTCAGCATCTCCCATTGCTGGAAAAACATCATCCCATCCTCATTCCTTGGATAATTGATACTTACCAATATTCTCATTAAAGCAATCACTACTGGTCCCAGGCAGCACAGGTTGTAATGGTGCTAAACTGACATCTAACCTCCCAACTGTTTCAGCTTCCTGGGGCCTTTCCTTGCTAAAGAACATGTATATGTAAGGCCAGTGGTGGACCAAGCCACAGCCCCTTCTTTTTGACCCTCCTTCAAATTATTCCTTTACAGGTTTCCCCAAAGGGCCTGTATCCCTTGTTTAGTTACCATCACCAATATTCTGGTTCATACTCTTAGCATCTCACCTCAATCAGTGTTCTAGCCTCCTATCTCCCAACCTTCAGTCTCACTCCTCTCAAAGCTATGCTCCCCACTTCGGCCTGAGACATCTAAAATACAAATCTGATCTCATCACTCCCAACTCATTTCCACACAAATATACTTCAGATCATATTACTCCAGAACTAAAACTCCGCAATGGCTTCCATCTTGCCAAGAGTAAAAGTTATAGGCCTCATAATGGCCTGAAAGCCCTTGTGTGACCTCTCCCACTTTCCCTCTAATCTCATCTCCTACTAATCTCCTCTTTCCCACTCCTCTCTAGTCAGCTGGTCGCCACAACTGGTCTCCTAGCAGTTCCCACCTCAGTTCCTTTGCAAGTTGATGTTGCCTCTGCTTTGAGCACTTTTTTGGAATATGTTTATTTACTCCCTTACCACATTCAACTGATGCTCAAATGTCACCTACTCAGTGAAGTCTTCTCTGATTACTTAAAATTGCACCCCCTCCTCTGTTTTATTTCTCTCCATAGCTCTATCGCCCTTTTGGAAAATTGAGATATAATATGCCATAAAATTTATCTTTTTAAAATATACGATCTTGTGCTTTATTGCCTCTTAATATATTAACTTACTTCTTCTTTTACTGCCTTTTCCAAACGGTAAATTCCACAAGGGCAGTTTTTGACTGCTTTATTCACTACTGTTACCTCCAGCATCTAGAACTGTGCCTGCATACAGTAAATGTTCGATAAATGTTTGCGAACTTTTTTGAATCCTAACCTACTAACCTTTCCCCTAACTGTGCTTTTGCGTACATACACGTTTTATCCCTGCGGAAATCCCTCATCTCTTTAAGAAACCGCTCAGGACGTCATAACCCAGGAAGCATTCCCTCTCACATCCCACTTCCCATTGCATTGAGGGTGCTCCCTGCGTTGGCCTTTCAGAGAACTTAGCAGGCTCACAGTAACTGCGGTGCAGGCTCGGAGACCACACCAGACCGCGAGCCCCGGACCTGGACTTCCTCCCCGCTCCCAGTGCCCACCGCGCGCTTCCCCTCGGCCCGGCACCTCGTCCTCACCCTTCCGCAGGTCCCCAGGCCCCAGAACCCCACCGTCCCGGACCCTGCCGGTCGACCCGGTGGCCACCCCGACTCGGGAGATCATTCTCGGCATTGGATCTCACGACAGGACGAGAGCGAATGGCGCTACTTCCGCTTTGGCGGCTCCTGCCCCGCCTCTTCCGGCGCCTCAGCCGAGCCTGCAGCACTCGTTGACAAACGAGCTGAACACGCCTATAGCCAAGGAACCTTAGGCCGAAAAGAGAGGCCCACTCGAGATGACGTCGCCACCTTTTTGTTGCATGGCCCTGGACTCTGCGCCGACAAGAATCTAGGGCCAGGCCGCGGTGATATTTGCTATTCTAATGCTCTTGGCTGAGAACCCAGAACCTCAGGACGCTACCCCCTTTGCAAACTCCTGTCATCCCCATTGTATTCCACAAAAACAGATCTCACGTTTGGTTTTTAATTCATTTTTATAAAATATGAGCTGGCTGAGAGCGTCAGGGTTACAGCAACAGCTCAAGGAAGGGTGGGATTATCTGCTGGTCCAAGCCTTCCCCAGCTCAGGGAGAAGGGTTTCATGGCAAGAGCTGCAACTCTTCTCTCAGCTCCCGAACAATGCTCACGGCTCAAGCAAGGGGAGGGGGTGGAAATAGAGCTGGGGGAAGCTCCTGAGGCCCAGACACTGCTTGCTTCTCCCTTATCCCCATTCCCTTCACTTCCCAGCAGAGCCTGGCTGGCCTAGGGCAGAGCAGAGGCCCAGGAGCAGTTGGAAGGAGGTGGATGGGACAGCACCAAGGGAAGGGGCCCTCGGCCCAAGGAGGGAGGGAACCTAGCCCTCCCCCAACAGTTCCCCACTGAGTTCACAGCACAGAAAACACCTCTACTCCAACAGCTCCATGTGGAGGTATACCCAGTCCTGGGTCCAAAGGGGCAGGCAGGTGAGAGGGGCAGGGGCAGTGAAGACAACAGCAGGCTCAGTGGGGGGAGATGGCCGAAACATCCTCCTATCCATGGGAGGAGACGATGGGGCGACTGATATTGCTGTTGGTGGTCATGGCATTCAGCTCCCACCTGGAAAGCCAACAATGACAGGCAGAAAAGACAGAAGCGGGAACATCCACCCCCAAGCCCAGAACTGCTTGAACAAAATTATGAATGTCCTAAAGCTCAACCACCCACAGCCACCTCTTCTGTATAGCCTTAAGTTTAACAATCAGGCCCCACCTACCACCAAATCTAATACCACTCACTTCTCCACCTGTAAGCTCATGTGAACTTCGTGTGTGTGTGTGTGTGTGTGTGTGTGTGTGTACACACACACACATACATACATACATGCATATATATTCTTGTTCCCAACACCTGGAGAAAAACATCTGTGTACCCATCTCCATAAACTTCCTAACCTACCTTTCCTCCTTGGCTCAGATCCAATCAGGCAGCTCTTCCTCCCCCCACCCCATCAGGAATGCCCATTTTTGCTCTCAACTATCTCTCAATGAGCCTGACTCAGTTCTCCTATTCCCCCTACAGGCCTTCTCCACTCATTTCATCATACTGAAATTAAATCCCTCTTTTTGACAATTCTGCCATTCTATAAAGATTTATCAAGAACCCCCTTATACCAAGATTTTCTCTACAGTCTATTCTGGATTCGGTACTTGCACAAATGTCAATCCTGGGTCAGCCTATGATCCGTCAGTTTAGCCTATGATCCATCAGTACACACTGTGTCACCGAATACTGAACACACAGATCCTTGGCAAGTAAGAGTTAAGCTGAACAGATACAAGGAGGGACATGTTGCGGAATGACCCAGAAGGGCACAATTATACACAAAGTACTTTTGGTGCTTGATTTGGACCTAAGAATGGAATTCGAAGGGAAATAGCTAGGAAAGACCACCCTTAATTCTGGAACTCAGGTGATCCAGAGGCTCCTAAACATGTCTTTACTTTGAAGCTAGGTTATAAGTTCAAATCAAATTTTCTCAGCACGTTAACAAAAACAACTGTACAGGCTCAGTTCTCAGGATGTGATGCTTCTAAGTTTGGTTTGAAAAACAATTTTTTTCATATAATTTACCCAGCTGATAGTTTTAGATCTCCTTCTATCTCATTCTCCATAAGTATGCTATATCTCCAGCAAAACAAAAACTTCTCTCTCCTCCATACTGAGACCAAGCTAATCAGGTCATGCCTGTGCTACCCACTCACCCTCAACCAATCCCTCCCTCCTTTCCAGCTACTCACTGTACCTGATATCATGGGGCAAACAGGACTGATCCAGGTTATACTGAATCACAGCCAGTTTACACAGAGTCTTCAGACTAGGGCCTTTAAAGGAGGAATGGGAAAGAGGGAGATGGTCAAAGCCAAGGAAAATGTCCAGTCCTAGATGTCGCCACCCACAAACAGGAACCTTGATGGCAGGAGTACTTTGGGAATAAGTATACTTACTAAAGTCCAAAACGTGTAAGTCAGAATGATCTATGAGGTCAAATTCATCTCCCAGGCCTTCCTCAGGAGATGGACTACAGGGATCAAAAGACAGATGAAAAAAGGAGGAAAGACTACACATGAGACCCTCTTGCTCGAATGCCTCCCATATTAGTCACAGACTTAGGGCTTTCCCTGTCCCTCTCCTCTCCTAACCTGGTACCCCCAAAGAGGACAATCTTGTCACCGACAATACAGCAGCACTGGCGCCGACGGGGACATGGCCCCTTTCCCTTCGGTTCAATCTTTTTCCAGGTAAAGGAAGCTGAAGAGAAGTTTATATGGAGATTCAGTACCTGCCCATTCCAGATGTCTTCTATACCCCCAACCCCTCATCACCTACTCAGAATTATTTCTTTTTTTCCCTTCCCTCTCAATTTTCCTTGTTTCTCCCTTAAAGGCAGTGTTCTTTACCAGGGTTAAACTTCCACAGGTCGTGGAAGTGCCGGTTAAGCCTTGCATTATAGCCACCAAAGATGTACAGCTCCCCATTGTAGCCAACTAGAAAGAGAGAGGGATGTCAAGAGTGTGAGGGCAATGGGTGGGAAGGGGGACTCCCCAGGGACATAACAGACACTCACAGGCTGAATGGCTCCGGCGCCCCTCGGGCAGCACCGGAGTGGGTGGACAGTCCAGCCAGGCCTCAGTCCTGGTATCAAAGACTCGGATGCGGTTGCAGTAAATCTCATTGTTGGAATGGAATGGCCCAAAGCGGTCAGCGCGACCCCCAAAGACATACATGTGATTACCCAGCATTGTGGCTGAGTGAAAGTCCCTCCAGCGTGCAGGGTTGCCCTGGGCAGGAGCAGAGAGATGAGGGGGTGGGGGTCAGTGCGGAGGCTGGGAGGGGATCTGCTCTCACTGTCTGAGCTTCCTATGGTTTCTTTGATTGAGGGTGGGGTTCTGGGGGAAAGAAGAAAGGGCAGACCTTTGTACAGATAAGAGTCCATGTCATGGTGCTGGTATCCAACTTGTGAATGTCATTGGAAAAGCAGTCTGCCTGTGTAGGAAGAGAAAGGAATTGAAGTAAGGCATAAAAGAGGGAGTCAGTAGTCACTCTCTGACCTTCCAACCCTCCCCTCAAAATGTGCAAATCAGCCAAAGGTTCCCATTCCACTATCCTCAATCCCCCTTCCTCTTTCTTACTCTCATCTACTTTCTTCCTTGACCTACCAGCTGCTCATAGCCTCCAAAAATGTACATGGTCTTGCCCAGGACACAAGCTGAATGTCCATCCCGGGCCCCAGGAACTGTTCCTGACACTCGGGGTGTGGACCACTTGTGAGTATCTGAAGGAAAGGAAAGGACAGGCCGGGTAAGCACCTCTGACACTCCCTCCTAGACTCTGGGGTGCCCTATTCCCAGCCCCTCAGCCCATACCTTCCCAGCCCCAAGGCACCATTTAGAGTAACATAATCTCTCTGAAACTCATACTCACTGACGTCGAAGGCATAGAGCACATTGCAGGCCCCTTCTGTGTCATTCCGCCCTCCCCAAAGGAAGACTGTGTCATCGATGAGGACGGTTGAGTGTCCATATCGCATGTAGGGTACCACAGGAGCCTGCCCGCGGATGGCGGGTCTCACCGGGGGTAGCTTTGTCCAACGCAAGGACACTGTGGGCACAACTCTGCTCAACCCGGGAACTTCCCTCCAGTCTATACACCTTTTCTCAAACCAGATTTCATTCCCTTATCCCCTTTGGCCATGAGGACCAGCCCAAAACTCATTCAGCCACCTGTTCCCCTCCCTGATGGGAGTACCCAGGGATGGTCTCAGCATTTGCTTACCTGCATTGAAAATGTGCACATCAATCTGACGCAGTGTTTCATAGTCTTCACCAGAGCAGTAACCCCCGAAGGAGTATACCCGGTGCCCAACAGCCACTGCAGCATGGTTCACTCTGCGGGGCCCGCCCTCCAGGTGCACTGTCCACCGTAACATCCCCTGGGCCACTGGTTACAGCAACATGCCCCCCCGGCACGGCCTGCTGCCTCTGCTACCTGCACACAAGTTAGGGCCACAGGCTACTCAGACAAGTTCTTTGCCTGGCTCACCGGAACTGTGCCCAAGACCAGTCCTTGCCTCTCTAAGTGTCACCCTGGTGGCCCTCCCACACCACCCCTACACAACTCAGGTGGCTGGCCCTTCTCCAGGGGAGCTGCCAAGGTCAGGGAGCTATCCCTGGCCTTGTGTTCTCCAATAGCAAAGGGTGGGGCCACTCTGACCTAGTTGCCAGTTCAGAATCTGATCAAGGGCTCAGCATGGTCACCCCTACTCATGGAGGCTCCACTCTATCCCTGACCTGGCACAAGCTCCAAGTTCCCTTCCTAGGTTGGTGCATTCTCTTGTATCTCTAGCTCTGCTCTGCTTACTGCCACCTCTCTAAGAATCTCTGTGCTCTTTAAGGTGGGAAGAGGGATCTCAAAATACTCAGAGCTATTAATAGCCCAGTCAGCCCCAGACAGTCCATTGAAAGCTGGCATGGGTGTTTCCAAGCAGAAAAGCTTCTAGGCTTTTAGACTGCCACAGTTTCTCTATCCAAGACAGAGTGGGACCGATCCGGGACAGGGACCTCCATGTTACCATGGATGATTAGCCCCTCATAGGGAGCTCATAAGGAGCTCTTGCCAAGCTCAGCTGTTATCACTGGGGTCACCCAGGGCTCCTCACAGGCATGAGGAGTTCCTTTGACAGCTGTGCCTGGTATGCTGCCAAGACCAGAAACTTAAGCCAGAAGGGTATTTCTCTGCTGGGGACTGAGAGGGTAGGGGTGGAAAGGAGTTTTTTCCTCCTGCTACTTCCCCAACTCTGCTATTGTAATAGAAAACAAGCTGTTTCCAGCAGCTGTTCTCCCACTTTGGTCCCTGAAAGGAGAAAGGGGTGGGGTGTGCATTGGAAAGGGGAAGGGAAGCAAAAATGCCCACGGATAGGACGAGGAAAAGACACAGGCACAAGAGGTCATGATCTCTTAAAGACAACCTGCCAACCTAATGATAATGGGTACATCTGAAGGCACCTGCTGGATCTGGGTGAATCATCTGCTCCCTGTTCAAGGCAGAACTTCAGGCACAGGGAAAGCTCAAGTAAGGGAGGCCCCTTGCAAGAAAGAGACATGGCTTTCAGTTGGCTTGCCACACCCCCCCAACCTCCCTTAACCCCCAGCCCAGGCTTTAAATAGCCATCCTGCCAAACCTGAAATAGCCCCAGCAGGAAACTACTCTCACTTCATTACTACTGTCCTCAATCCAAAAGATCTTGGATCAGGGCTTGTGGGGACAGATAGAGAGGCTGAAAGGCTTAAGATTGATTGGGAGTCCTTTCTCTCACAGCTTCTACTCCCCCTTTAGCTACGTCAAAGTAAGAATTCACAGCAGAACAGAGAAGCAATTTCATGCAAAGGTGGAGAATCTTTGCTTCTCCATAAGGACAACACAACCTCATGGAAAACAAACCCCCAAGGTCTCAGGGACTCTGTTATCTTGGGGTTTCCCGGATATTTGATCATTGCCACATTCCTAACTTCTTCAACTCCCTTTATGTGCCTACCCCTCTCCTTGGTCTATTGCAATGTTCATTCCCCATTTCTGGCCTTTGTGATCTAAGAGTTTTGCAGTTTTCTCCTTTTTCCACCACTCGAAGCTCCTGCCTGACAGCTCTCCATTTTCCCTCTTCCATGGGGTGGGGGGGAGCTAGTTATTGACTCCTTTCGACCAAAAACATTCCTCCCTGTATATGACGCTGTCTCTGGATTCTTCCAATCATCCCAACCTCCCCTCCCCCACAGTGCCAGACACCGACCCCTTCCATTATCCTCAACTTCCCCATTCTCCTAACCCAATCTTCCTTCCAATTCTCTCAGTGCCTCCTCCAGCCACCATGTCTTTCCCACTGGTGTCCTTAGCATCTTCCCTCAGCCTTTCCTTCCCCATTAACACTCTCCTTTCCCATCATCCCCTTAGTTCCCTCCCCACCCCCACCTCAGCACTCTCAGGCCCCTCCCCCGCGACTCCAGCTCAAGGCAAGGACGTCCCCAACCCCTTCAATTTTCCTTGTCCCTCAACCCATCCCAGCCTACCTTGCCAGGCCGGGCCGGGGCGGGGCCACAGGTCCTCGCGCTGCTTGCAGCCTAGAACCCGTTGCGCGCCAACCGACGACTCGGTCTCCAACGAGATAAACACAGTCAGGCTTGGTTCTTCCGGCGGGCAGCTGTGTGCGCACGTGCAGTCAAAGCTAAGTGCCGGAAGCCTACCGGGACTTGTAGTTCACGGGTTTCGGGAGGGAAGCAAGGGACTGAGGAGTGAGAAGGAGCCAAAAGAGATTCTACGCACGTGCAGATGTGTCAAGAAAAACGTTGGGGTCACTGGGTAACGTAGTCCTTTGTTGTCTGGGCAGGGGATCGCGGAGGCGGGACAAGGGGCGGACTCCTTGTTCTAGCTCGCGTCAATCATGAGCACGGGGCGGGGCTGGAGGACTAGGCACGCCAGCACGTCCTGCCCCACCGGAAGTGAGGGTGCGGGTTTGGCCGCGGGTTCGGCCGCGGGTTCTGAGCGGGTGAGGCTCGTGGAGACACCGGCGCCGACAATCGGTGGGGGCGGGTGAGGGACGCCGCAGCTGGGGCCATTTGAGGCGAGCCCCTGGGGCCTGAAGGGCGTTCGTCAGGTGGTACAGAGGGGAACCCCATTGAGAGGGGAGAGGGGGAAAAGTGTCTAGGGGAGCTCGTTCGGTGATCCAATTCCCAAGCTGGCAGGGGGTGCAGGGGGCGGGGTTCTGGAAGGGTTGTTTGGGGAGGTGGCATAGCCCCGGGTTGGGTTGTTATTTAAGAAATGGCCAAGCAAGGCAGGGGGGTCTTGGTTTGAGATAAGAGCCGACGTAAAAGGTGGAGGGCCAAGGAGAGGCTGGGATGGGGTGGGGTGTGGTGCGGTGGGGTGGTATGGAGGAAGGTTGGGGACGTTTAAATGTTCTGTGGACGCAGGAGACTACAAGGAACTGGGTGGGAGGCTGAATGTAGACCTGCTTCCTTGTTCTTGCAGCCCCTGCCCGGATGGCAGCAGTAGTTCTGGGGGGAGACACCATGGGCCCTGAGCGTATCTTCCCCAATCAGACTGAGGAACTAGGGCCGCACCAGGGTCCTACAGAAGGCACTGGCGATTGGAGCAGTGAGGAACCTGAAGAAGAACAGGAGGAAACTGGGGCAGGCCCAGCTGGCTACTCCTACCAGCCCCTGAACCAAGATCCTGAACCAGAGGAGGTGGAGCTGGCACCAGTGGTGGATGGAGAAGATGTAGTTGCCGATATCCAGGATCGGATCCAGGTATGGTGGAGGAGGCATTGTTCTGAGCAGGTAGGTGAACTTGGTTTCCTTGAAGGTTGGCCCTGAACTGCCTTCTCTCTGGTTCTGCAGGCCCTGGGGCTTCATTTGCCAGACCCACCATTGGAGAGTGAGGATGAAGATGAGGAGGGAGCTACAGCATTGAGCAACCACAGCTCCATTCCTATGGACCCAGGTAAAAGAAACCAATTTTTCATTTATAGAATAATTACAGAGGAAAGGTACTGGCTAGAGCCAATAGAGCAAAGCCACTCGTTCCAAAAATGAGTTTATAATCTCAGATTTTGCAGACTTCAGAAATCCAGGTGAAGTCTGGATTATTCTAGACCTAGGGAATAGGCAGGCTTGCTTAGAAACAGCAGGTGAATTTGGTGACCTCCCTAGCCCAATGGCTCTGGATTAATTCAAAGAATGGGAAGGGAAGCTGGTCGCATTGTTTTTATCCTCTAACTGGTCTCTGCCTGTGATTTCAGAACACGTAGAGCTGGTGAAAAGGACGATGGCTGGAGTAAGTCTACCTGCGCCAGGCGTTCCTGCCTGGGCTCGGGAGATATCAGATGCCCAGTGGGAAGACGTGGTACAGAAGGCCCTCCAAGCCCGACAGGCATCCCCTGCCTGGAAATGACCTCCTTCAGGTCACTTGTTTCCCTGCATTTCAGACTGGAACCAGCACAGGACTGAACACATCCCTGGTTGTAATGTCCATCTCCATCCTCCCCACCTCCTTTTCCACATCAAAGCAAATCAGACTCCTTCTCAGAGACCCACTTTATTCAGTTCTGTACACATGGGGACATTGGCCCAAGCCCAACCCACCTTAACATGTATCACTCTGGAGAATAAAGCACCCTATGTACACAGCCAAAAGCTGCACTGCCTATGCCCCTGGAACCCAGGTCTGGCCCTCCTTAGCTCCTTGCCACTCCATGGTGCCTGAAAGGGACAAGCAAGTGCCTGCCCAGCATTAACACAAACAAGGGAATAAATAGGTGTTGGCAGGAGCCATGCTTGGGGCACTGCTCCCTGCTTATTTCCTCCTAGCTTTGGGATCCAGCAGCATAGGAAAGTAGTCAGCCCCAGGTGGTCCCTTCTATGTCTGTGATCCCAGGGCTGCTGCTCACCAAAGAGCACAGGGTAGGGTGTTTATCCTCTTCTCTTGGTCCATCTGGGCCTTTTATTCATCACCTACTGTCCATAGTCTATGTGTTTCTCCATTTGACCTCCCCACATAGGCAGGCAGGGGTAAGAGAAAATAATACAGCCCCCTCAGCCTGCACACTGCTGGGGCTGGGGGCCTCTTTGTGCTGTTAGAGGTTGGTGCCCCTCCAGCTACTGATTCCAGGGGTCAATGGGGCTTGATATAACTTTGGTGAGAATAACCGCTTGCTGCTCCCTGTGTGCCTCTGCAGGGAAAGGAGAGGAGATCCCTGGAGTTCAAATTAGGATAAAGAGGAGGGAGAGGAGCATATATGTATTCCTGTGTGTATTTCTCAGAGCAGCCTCAAGTAGCTGTGGGGTTAGGAGCAGGAGGGGGACAGGCATCCCCAGTTGTCTGAGTACTGAGAATCTCAGTGCTCAGCCTGTCTGTACTAGCCACAGGGAGGCACGAACACATTTTGGAGAGAAGAGGGACCACTCTGTGGATGTCCCTGTTTCAAGTGCCGCATGACCCTCCCTAGAGTAGCTAGAGAGGCACTGCCTTGCCCCATGTCAGCCAGTAGGGAGCAGAGGGTGGAGGGCTAGGGCGGCATCCCAGGGCTAAGTGGGATGTGGCCCTGTGGAGGGAAAATTAGGGCGTCAGAGAGCCTCCTGGCTGGCAGTTAAGAACTCTTCCGCCCGCTTATGCGCCTCCAGTGCCTTAATGGTGTACACGTCCTGGGGCAGCTCTGACTTCCTCCGAAGCAGCACTTTCTCCTTCTTGATGTCCTTTAGCATCTGTGTGTGGATACAGAGAAGGTAAGGAATGGTGACCAAATCCCAGTATATTCTATTATTTCCTCTCCTTATTCCTTGGCTCTGCCACTCCTATCTCCTTTCCCTTTCAGAGCTGTCTTTATTTCTGCTCCCTCCTCCCTCTGGGCCCTGCCACCTGCACGGCCTCTGTCTCCACTGTCCTCTTCAGAAGCTGAATGTCCTCTGCTGTAGGGGTCTCTGTCTCCATCGAGTACACAGGAGGCAGTGGTGGTGGAGCTCGGAACATGGGATACTGAGAAGGAAAGAAGGCATGGATGAGTGGAGAGAGCCACTTCAGAAGTCTGAACCTGTTTGCCTCTATTCCTCCTCAAACCCTCAACCCAAGAAGGGCCCCTGAGTTCAGGGCAGTGGCAGAAAAACCTCACCTGGGGATTAAGTCGGGCCAGCTCCTCAATCTTTTGCCACATCTCTTCTCTTTCCTTCATTCGGAACCTGCCCCTGAGGGAGCAAAAATGGTGGGGGCTGGGCTTGAGAGAAACAAAGGGAGATGGTGGTGGATGACCAAGTAGAGAGATACTCACTTCTGCTTCTCTGCCTTGTATTGTTGTGTGCAGTCATCAAACAGCTTCTGATTCATCTCCATAAACAACTTCAGAGCATTGTAGATCAGTCCATGGATTGTCCTGCCACCAGAAGAAAGATGAAGTGTAGGAGGCCAGAGCCTGCCTTTAGTACTAGGACCCCAACTTGCTCTTTCCTAGGATGCATCTACTAAGAGCTTTCTCTTTTACTACTATTTTACAAGCCACTGTACAATACAAGCTCATCTCTTTGACCAAATCATGTGACTCGAGATTGGCATTTCAGAATCTTTAAAAATGTTGGTCTGCCATCCATCCTTCCTCCCACCCCATGCTCCAAAACCTACCTTCTTCCCACTACTTTCTATGCCCTAGCCCACATCAATGGGCTCCTAGCAGCATGATGTGTATCTGCATCACTATATACTTGCTTGTAGCGGGAAAGCCTTTAGACAACACTGGGATTCAGCACATACTAAGATCACATCACCTTTTCACAGCATGGAATTAAGTCTGCAAAGCTACAGAATATCTGACCACAAGAAGAGCTGTAATATATAGGCCACTGCTCTGCTATTGGGTATCACAAGGTCTCCTACATAGGTACCTCTCCTCCCCAGTCAGTCCCTCAAGATCCTATCAACAAGCAGTGGGCACCAGCCCCACTTGTGAGTAATCAGATGAGACCACTGGCTCTTAAGTTCTTCCATACCCTCACGAGTTCCAAAACCAGAGCCCAACCGCTCCCCAGACCCCTACTTGTTCCAGTGGCTCTTGGAGTTCCTGTAGAGTGCAGGGAACATGATGGGGAGGACTCGGGCAGCATTGTCACTTATCAGGCTCATGATGTACTCATTGTTCCAGTAATAGAGAGCACGCTCTGCCACCTGGTGGGGACAGGCAAGACTCAGTGAGGATTCTGCTTTCAGTGTCTGAGAGATAAGCTGGGATATGCTGGGTCTAGGTCTCACCTGGAAATGGGGGCTGGAGACACATTTGGCAAGCTGGCGGAAGAGTGGTTCCATCACTTTGCTGAACTCCGAAGGTTCAATGACATCTAGAATCTCCTCTAGCTCATTCAGGAACATCACCTCCTTGGGGCTGTGGGTCTTGGGCCAGAACTTGAGAAGTCCCACAATCACCTGTGAGACAAAGAGGACAGGGGTAAAATTCTCACATAATACCTGCCTAGTTCTCCAGGAAGCCTTCCTACCCTCCCCCGCCCCATCCATAGCTTGGGTGGCCTCAGCTAACTGCTCACGGTTCTCTGGATCTATTTGTAGGTGTACACAGGTTTTACTTCAGAGAAGAATCACCTGTTGGGCCACATCTCCCCAAGCACCTGCTTATGGCACTGCTCAAAAGGTACAGACTAGCAAGTGATGCTGACAGAAAGGTGTACCCTGGGGCTTAGAAGGGGAATTACCGGCTCAGTGAGACTGCTTTCCTTCTCCAAGAATTGTACCACACAGTATGCCAGCTGCAAAAGGTTGAGGTAGAAAGGAAGTCAGGTGCAGGACCCAGGTCTCACAGAAGTCAGTGAGAGAAGCAAGATCCCAAGATGGAAGAGGAGGTGTAGAGAGGAATTATTCTACTCATTCCCTCTGCCACCCCTGCAGCTGGAATACCTTCCCTCCCTCTCTTTTCTCTTTTGCCAGTGTCAAGGATCATCAGTAGGAAGGCAGCTCACCTGAGGGTGGTAGACACTCAGGGACTTGACCTTGTGAAGGGGAAGCAGGACACGGATAAGGAACATCTTATGCTCTTCCTTAAGGGGCAAGGCAAAGCCATTGATGATGCTACAAGTTAAGAAAGGTTTGTTAGGACCAAAGGGCCTGGCCCAAGCTCAATGCAGCAATCCTCCCAACCTTTTTCAGGCATGTGTGCCCCCACCCCCACCTCTCACCTGCCCAGGATCTCCAGGAGCTCAGCAATCCCATTGTGATGCTCCGTCTCATAGATGAACCTGAGGGCAGAAAAAAAGGTCTCTTGACAACCCCTGATGCCCCTCCAGCATTCTGCAGTCTCCCCTACCTCCCTTCTCCCACACCACCTTGGTGGGGGCTTGCTTTGCTCCTGAGCCTGGGCTCCTGGCCTCACCTGTAGAAGATGTGGTTGATCTGCCTACGGATATAAGCCCGGAGCCCCAAAAACTTGCCATAGATGCGATGCAAGATGGTCTTGAGGAAGTCCCGCTCTCGAGGATCCTCACTGTCAAACAGGTCCAGGAGCTGGGAGCAGGCAGGAGGGAAAGTGGTGAGGCAGGAGCTGAGGAAGGCCAGGCTGGGGTGACACAGGATCCTGGCCAGGGGAAGTCCAGAAGGTCTCTGGAGATGGGGGATGGGGACAAGTCTGGAAAGAGTGATTCTATTATATTGCTCTACCCAAGGTAAGGTCTGAGTATGCATATTTGCATACCCCCATTGAGGTGGGGAGAGGTACCTGTGTTGCTTTTTTGTTTCCTTCCATTATGCTGGAAGCTTCTTAAGGGCAGAGTAAGTTTGTTTAACCCCCATAGTCTCCTGTACCAGACACAGCTGAAACCCAATATATTCAGTAGAAGGAGAAAGATCAGCTGGGACTGAAGTGAGGAGATGTGGTGCTAGAGTTCATACACTGGAAGGAGGGGAAGGACAGAAACTTCAGGCACTCACAGCAAGGACAAACTTCTGGTCAATGTACTTCTTGGCTATGTTTGGCTGGAAATCAGGAGACTCAAGGAAACGTAAGAAAAACTCGTACACAAGCTGCGGGGAGAACGGAGCATCCTCTTAGTGGGTATTCCCCAAGGACTGGGAGTTACTCCAGGCTGCAGGTCTCAGAGTGCCCCAGTCCCTGCAGCCAGGGCCAACCTGCCCCTTGCCCTGGTACCTGGAGATGTGGCCATGCGGCTTCCAGAGTGGGCTCATCCTCCTCTGGGTCAAACTCGGCGCCAGTAGGATTTGATGAAGGTGGCAGTGTCCTGAAGAGGTTCACTGAAAACTGAGGGATAGGGCACAGGTGAGAGCTCCGTCTGGATTTCTCTGCCCTCTCTCCCCTACCCCTGCCTGCTTTCCCCTTTCCCTGTGCCCACCATGGTGACAGCCTCGGGGTAAATGGCCTCGGTGACAACATCGCGGCTATGGGTGATATACTCCACCATTTCATTGAGTCCTGCCCGCTTCACCTCCTTGAATTTGAGGTCACTGAGTGGGTCTGACACAAAGTCAAAAAGGACACAGCACTGGCGCAGCTTCTGGATAAAGAGCTCCTCCCGCTCCTGGGTTGGCGAATCTGGGCAGGGTCAGGCAGACAATCATGTTTTCCAGCCAGTCCTTCCCCAACATCCCCCACTTGCCATAAAAGGCTTTCACCTACCCCATCCTACCTCCACCCTGCTCCCCTAGCACTCCCAGCCCCAGCACAATGCCCTCTCATACTCACTAGAACTCCTATCCCCCCAAAATACCCCAAACTTCCATTCTGCCAATACCCAGTGCCCCCTAGACCTAGTACACCAGCCCCCCTGACTTTTCCAAGTACCTTTCAGAGCAGGAAGCTTCTGCAGCTCCCGGTTCTTGCTGAGGTTGAAGCGGGAGGAGCTTTGCCGCCTCTCCTTCTTGACAATTTGGGGCCCCCCGGAGTACTTGATTTTGCTGAGCTGCGTGGGGGGTGGTGTGCTGTTGCTTGGACGCTTGTTGGATGATGGTGGCTGAGACTGGGGCTGTGGCTGCGGTTGTGGCTGTGGCTGTGGCTGGGCCTGGTCAAACAAGTGAATTGTTGAAGCCTACTCCCCAAACTACTCATCTCACCCCAGGCCTGGGCCACTGCCCACCTCCCAGTCCGTTTATGCCTGTACAGACCTGGGCATCGAGCAGCTGTCACCTGCCCTGAATGAGCTAAGGCCAGGGTCAGAAATAACTGTGGGTTATCCCTGGAAGGGAGTGGTCACAAAGTTGGGTCTCCCAAAGTGATGCGTACTGCCTCTGCATCATGAGTCCTCAAAATGTTCACTCCAGTTCATGAACAGGCCGACTTGATGGACTGATTGTGACAGAAGTCAGAAAAGTGGCTATCTTTCCAGGGCTGGGGTGGGGGTGGTGAGGGTTGGTGAGGGGTAGTGTGTGGGTATTGACTTGAAAAGGGGCATAAGGAACATTCTAAGTAATTCTATATCTTGACTAGATCTGGGAACTGGTTCATAGCATATACATACATAAAAATTCACTGAGCAAATACCTAAGATGACTATTGTACCCCTTTACTGAATGTGTGGCATTCTTCAATTAAAAGTTAAAAGATATTCATTCCCATATCTCAGCAATTTAACTACTAGAAATAAGCTTAAGAAAAATCCTAAATATAAAAGGCGGCTTTGGCCTTTTTATAGCCTTATTTGTAACAGCAAATAGATAGATAGATAGATAGATAGATAGATAGATAAATAGATAGATAGGATATAGAGTTAAAATCATGTTTATAAAACTATGTACTAAATATTATCATACATGGTTCTGCTGTGAAAAATATTTACATAGTTATAGTAATTTACCCAAAATTGGTGATCAGTATTTTGGGAGGAGGGGAAATGTCTATGCAGATGTATACAATATCAAGGCCTTAATTTTCCACAGCATGGAATTGATAATCTTGAAATCTCAAAAATTAAAAAAAAACAAAAACAAAAACAAAAAAAAACGGGAGGAGGTAGATGGGGTAAAAAGGGTCAAATATGTGATGACAGAAAGAAATCTAACTATGGGTGGTGAACACACCATGCAATATATGTTTGCCTTACTGTTGAATTGTACACCTGAAACATACTGGGTTTCGTTAACCAATGTCACCATAACAAAAAATGATAATAATAAGTAAATAAATAAATAAAAATTAAAAAATAAAGGCAAAAATAAAAAGCAGTAAAAGAATCTTATTTGGAAATATAGAAGTCAATCTCCAAGGAAAGAGTTAGGACCTGAAAGTGACTGCCACAAAACAACAGAAGAGGGCCTGCTCAGGGGTTGCCCTTTTCATTACAAGCCCAAGACTTTCTGAATAATGAACATGTTCATGTTTATCACACTGATAAAAATTTAATATAAAGCAAAGAGCCAAAAACTATGTAATGACAGAAACTACATCCTATGCTAAGTGAAATAAGGATAATATATCACTGTACCTGCAAAATGAACTCTCCCATACTACTACACAGGCACAGAACCCAAAGAACAAGAGCAAGTCCACCACTGTGGTCATGACTCTCTCCTGTGGTAGCAGAATGAATGACTTTTTTCTACTTTTCTATGTTTTGTACAAGCCGACACTGCTTTGATAATGGGAGAAATACGCTAATTTTTAAAAGTTATCTCTACTTCCTCCTGGACACGGTCAGAGTCCCACAAAGCCCATTTTCAGAAGTCTACACACATATTTGCAGAGCTGTCTACCCACAGGTACTGTCCAGGTAAACCCCTGTTGGAACAGGACAGCCCTTACCCCAGAGACTGCAGTAGCACCAGAAGAGTGAGGCCACATCCAGCTGGGTACCCAGGCTGCAGGAAGTTGTCCTGTCCTCATACCTGCCATCCCTACCTCCTCTCCAGCCATCCTCCACAAACTCTGACTTCACACAATAAGGAATGGGAGAATTTGAAATCCTCTGGGATGGGGAAAGGGAAGAAAGCAGAAATGTAATGCTTTGTAAGCTCTGAAATTTTTACTGAAACAATTATGTAGAGCTTGTGACTATCTAGAGATCAGAGAACAGGAGGGGAGCACAGGGTCCAGCTCCGGGCAGGCCTTGGGTTCAGTGTAGTTCATTACCACTTTGACCATGTAGCCCTCTCCTCTACCTAAAATGGTAGCCTGCAACACCAATTCGATGAGGGGAACGCAAGGAGGTGGGGCAAAAGCAACCATCACACACCTCTCTTATTATGACCAGCTGTCAAACAGTGTGGTTTTGTTTAGACAGTGCGAGGCACCTTGAGTCTGGGGTCTCTCTTCCTGTATATGGCAGATGGATTACATATCAGTGGAAGCGAGGTAGGTAGAAATTTGGGGTCCAGAGCCTGGTGTGCATCAGACTCTCCCCTGCTTTGGGCCTCCATTTCCCTGTCATAGAAACAACCAAACCCTTAATGAAGTTTAATGGTCAAGGGCAGACTGAGCCTGACTGCCTGGATTTGATTCCTGGTTTTGCCATTTACTAGCTGAAAGTCATGTAGTCTCTCTGTGCCTCAGTTTCCTCATCTGTAAAACAGGGATGGCAACAGTGCCTACCTCACAGGATTATAGGACTGTAATAAGGTTTTATACGAACAGTAGTATATGGCACACAGATGTGTTCTATAAGCAACATCTTCTATTACTATTACTACTACTACTACTACTACTACTACTACTACTACTATTGTTATTAATTATTTCCCATCCCTAGATTTTAGGAATGTAGCCTGGAAATTCCTGAAATTAGTATACCTCAAATGTCCTTAGAGTCTGTTATTTTCCTTGTTTTAAAATGAGTGAACCCAAGAAGGCACTGCATCTTTCAAGATCCAGCTTAAGTCCCACCTTTTTCCAGAAAGCCTTCTCAGATGACTCTGGGACTTGGGTATCCACCCCGTGTTCCTGACCTGACAGTACTTGTCTGTTCCACTGGCTCTGTGATCATCCTCAGTGACTCCTCTTGCTCTGCTTATTCATGTGTTATCCTCCCACTAGATAGCAAGTCTCTTGAAAGCCTGGACCCCAGTTTACACCACTCTGGGTCCCCTCAGTACTGGCACCTAATAGGCATTCAATGGATGTCTGATTGGTTGATTGACTGGGGGCCAAGCCAAGGCCCCTTCCCATAGGCCCTTCTTGTCCTGACCTGGAAGCCCTCAGAATAGAGCTCTGGACAGAGGTAGGAGCAGAGTGGGAGGGAGAAACATTAGTGGTCCTAGTATGAGGAGCTCTGTGGCAGCGGAAGAACAAGAAAGAAAGAACATGTCACTCTCCATCCTCCCAGATAAGACGCAGACACTCTGCACCTCCACAAACCTTATACTGAGGGCATATCCAGGAAAAGGAGGCATTCTTTCCAGAAAGGGAAAAGCAAGGCCTCAGTTCTCTCTGCCAGCAAGGAGGGGGTTGGACCAGATCAGTGGTTTCCAAACCATTCTCCACATAAGGTTTCAAGAGAAGAGAGGATTGCATGGCTAAAAATCAAAGTTTAAAACCACCCAACAAGTTAGTACCTAAGAGCCCTTCCCCACTAGGATTACATTACTGAAGGCTGGGGTGGCCAAGGAGCAGCTGAGCAGGCTGAGTCTGCCTCGCCCCCACCCCACTGGGCCACCCTGTTTTATAAGGACCACTGGCTCCCAGGCCCCAGACAAAAGAAATATCTGAGAGACAGCTGGTCCAGCTAGCAGAGGCCCTGAATGCCAAGCCTCAATGAGGTGTCCCTGGTCTGTTCACCCTTTACTAGAAGCATGCTTGTCAGAAGGGAAGTATGGGGATATGCCAGTGGCTCACTTCATGTTCAACACTTTCTCCTAAAAGCTCCAGCTTCTACCTTCCCCTCCACTGACTTGAACTGCAGGTAGGAAGCAGGTGAGTCCCCCAGAGAACCTTCTGAAGCCATCAGAGCATGGGTGAACACTGACTGAAGGCAATGTTGCCAACATGCTCTACACCCCCTACTATGTCTTGCCTGGTCCCACTTCTAAAATTCTGTTGTGGCTACCTCCTCTGCCTGAAATACCTTCTTCTCGCACTTCTAAACTTTTGCAGGATCCAAATCCAAGAAGGCATCCTAAATTCAGGCATCCAGTGATTAAGTGGCACTTTGAGTTTCCAGACCACACTCACACTCAGGAGACTGCAACTACACTTGCTCACTCTGAATCAATCTTGGTCCAACCTGATCCTAACACAGCCCCATATTTAAACACAAATTAAATAGGAGATAGAAATATTATTTAAGTACTACAGAAAGTATTGTAACCAAAAGATGAAAGATAAACAGTGAAAAATGCAAAGATTAATGTTATAGCTTTTGCATAATGAACTATCTAGCCAACTAAAAGTCATTTTAGTTTAAAACCCTAAAAATCAGAGGCATTCTCTCCTCTACTGACACCTAGAGCTCTAACTAGCTGTGCTTAATTCTTTCTTCATTATTCAATAAATATTATGCTAAGCTTTAAGAGATTAAAAGGTGAATAAGACATGGCCCTTGCCCTCAAAGAGTTCACAGTCCAGTGGGCAAGACAGATACGAATGCAGCTAATAGTACAAGGGAAATGCAAAAGCAGAGACAGCAACAAAGGATATGGCAACACAGAGAGGGCTGAGTTACAAACGCTGCCTGAAGATTAGCGAAGAGGTCCCTGAAGAGGTGACTTTTGATTTGGCTCTTAAAGGATAAACACGGTTTAGGCAAAGAAAGAAGGGAGAGAAATAAAGCAGTCCAGGTCAGTGAAATCACATCAACGAGGGCCCTGAGTCATAAAAAAGCTCATTATATCAGAAGACAGGGAAGTCCAGTGAGACAAGAAACCAGAATGGATGGGTGTTAGAAGAATGGGTGAGGCCAGCCCAGAAGGGCCGAGGGTGTGAATCTGAATTTGTGAACAATGAAATGTCAGCATAGGTTTCTAAGTAGAGGACTGATAAGGCCAAATATTTTTTTGGGGTAACAACTCTGGCTACAGGGAGGTCAAGTGGAAGTGGGAGAGAATGGGATAATTTCTTCCTCTCTCTGTCCCCACTCCCAGGATGCAGTACAGGGCACAGCACGTAGAAAAGTCCACAGTACTGAACTGCTTTCTCCAAAAACAGACCAAGAAAGACCCCTGCCTTCAGGGCAGGTCACAGTGAGTCTGACCTAATCTCTCAAGGCTCTTTTCCATTCTAAGATTCTGTTCTAGAATCTTAGAGCAGGTGTATCATGTCAACAAGAACACAGAGAACTGGCTCCCAAGCCACAGAGATCTGGGTTGAATTCCAGCTCTACTCTTTTACTGCTGAGTAAAAATTATTGAACATCGCTAAGCCTCAGTTTCATCTGTAAAATGGGGATGATGATGATAACAGAATGACCTCACGGGAATTTTGTAAACATTAAATGAGAAGATTATAAGATTAAACGCATGAAAAGTACAGTGCCTAGTACAGAGCAGACTGGGTAGAACAGTGCCCCCCCAAAATTAACATCAACCCAACATCTGTACATGTGACCTTATTTGGAAATAGGTCTTTGCAGATGTAATCAAGTTAAGATGAAGTCGTACTGGATTAGGATGGGCCATAAATCCAATAGTACCGGTGTCCTTTAAGAAAAGGGAAATTTGGACACAGAGACACGAAGACACACAGGGGAGAAGGCCATGTGGAGCTGGAGGTAGAGACTGAAGTGATGCATCTACAGGCCAAGGAATGCCAAAATTGTTGAAAGCTATAAGAAGCTAGGAGAGAAGCATGAACAGATTCTTCCCTAGAACCTCCTAAGGAAAGAGGGAAATGGCCTGCTGACACCTTGGTTTTAGACTTCTGGCCTCCAAAACTGGGAGGGAATAAAGCTCTGTTATTTTAATCTACCCAGTTTTTAGTAATTTGTTATGGCTGCCCTAGGAAACTAATATATAAGTCACTGTTCAATAAACGGAATGTTGGCTGCTATAATTATTAGGATCAACCGGAAAGACTGGCAAATGCTCAACACCAGGTAAATTGGGCTGTAAAAGCCCCAAATTCTGGACTAGGCAGGCGAAGGGCAAAGGAAGGACTGTGCCAAACAGCTTTTGGTGACCTGGGCCTCACAGCCTGGCCCCAAACTTTTCCACCATCCCTTTGCTGGGAGCTGCGTGGGGGTACTTCTAGAAAATTATGAAACAGAATTCCTGAAGCTGCCTTCTACAGGTGAGCTGTAAGTAACATTTCACAAAACAGATCCCAAAGTGAACTCAAGGCTCTCCTTCTCCAGAGGGCTTGATACTGACCCATTGCCTTTAACAGTTTTGTCCAGAAAGGCCACGGAGAAATCCTAGAAGCTGGTCTCAGCATATTTCTTACCCTGTTTGAGCCTTCATTTTCCCATCTATAAAAGGAGAGGGTTAGACTCTAAGTTTCCTCCCAGCTCTAATTTGAAATTGGTTTGTTTGCTCATTCACCCTTCACTCACTAATGCATTTAAATGCTGGCGCCTCCAGTGTACCAGGCCCTTTGGCAATGAAGGAGAGCTTTCACCAAGCTCACGCGCTAACACAGGAGCAAACTGATAAACGATGAATTCACACGAATTGTTTCATTACAGCTCTAGTTAAGTGCTGCTAAGGGTGGTACTAGGAGACAGAAGAGCAAACAGCAGGAGCAATGACCTCATCTTGGGGATGGCGGTGGGTGGTCAAGGAAGGCCACTTTTAGAAAACGACATCCAATCTATCTAAAAACCGAACAGGTAGGAGTTAGGTAGGAAAAAGGAGTGCCCCCCTAACTATTCCTTTCTGTCCTCTTAAATCCTGTTTCTAAGTCTCTCTTGTTGCTTTGAATGCCAGTTGCCAGCTCCCAATACCTTCCCTCTGGGTCCCACAGATGTCATCATTCCTGAAGGAGAGACTGAGCCCAGATGATCTACAGTGAACCAAGTGCATGAACACATGGGTGTGGGGAAGAAGCCAGCTCTTTCCCTCATAGCTCCCAGTCTGGTGGGTAGAAATACATGTGGGAACAAATAGTTATAACACCCAGTGTTAAGTACTATCCTAAAGACCTGTTCAGATTACTGTGCCAGTACAGAGGAAAGAGGAATTTATCTTCATCAGTCCTCAACTCCCATATCTGTAAAATGGGGGGAACCCATCCTGCTGCTTCTGATTACTCAAGTGAGGCCTAAAATGATGGTCACAGGTGTGAAAAGTGCTTGGATCTCTTTGGAGGTGATAGGAACCAGAAGTACCCAGAAAAATCTAAATCCAGAATTAACCCCAGTTGTTAATCAATCTCTTCTCCCCAAAATACACCAGACCTGCCCATAATTAGAGAGCTCTGTTTCCTGTTCTCCCTTCCTCTCAACAGTTTAGAACAGGAGGCAGGAAGCAGAGATATTAAGGATCACCAGCTCCTTGGTAATATGGGCACTTGTTCAATGTGTTCACAGGATCATGTGCCATCCCGAGCACCTCACTAAGCACACTCACAAACTTTCTGGACTTCCTTAAGTCCTTCCACCCTCCAGTGCTCTCTCCACTTGCCATTTATTGCTTTACAGCCATAGATTGCCAGGCTGCACTGACCTCTGCTCACGGCTGTCCTTCAGTAACTCCCACTTGATCAGGACCAAGGGCAGTGGGCCCAGCCCTGCCTGACTCAGGGACATCAGCCACTCCCCACCCCTGCCCCACCCAGAACCACACTGAAGCCACTCGCCACCCCCAATGAGCATCTATGTACTTCTTCCCTTTACCCCAGGACCTGGTACCCCTAGTTTTTTGCCCTAGGGAAAAAAGAGTTCTCAATACTCAAGACTGGTAGAGAGAGAAACAACTGTCATGGGAATTGCGGGGAGTCTGAAGAACAGGAAAGCTTATTTGGTCTATACCAGCCAAAGGAAAAGCCTGCCTGAGGGCAGTTGGGTTGTTCAGATCCCTCCCAAGCTGTGGAAGCCTCCTTCCCTTTTGCCTGGATAACTTCTGACCCCCTGGGATTCCTCACCCCACTAGCCATCCAGCAGTTAGAGCTGGTGCCTGTAGCATAACTAGGGCGGCACTCATGTTCATTACCTCTTCAGTGTTCTCGCTTCCACCATCCTTGCCCGAGCTGCTGGGTTTGGGTGTGCCTTTGGCAAGCTTAGGGGGGTCCTGAAGGGAGAAAATGGAGGTAGAATTAGCAGATGCCAAGGGAAGGGAGAAACCTTGTCTAGACTTCTTTGTCTTTGTTGTAATTATCCTCTGTTCAATTTAAACAACCAACCATCAGAACCACCAAGCACCTATCTTGTACCTAATCCAAGGAAAGGGGATTTGGGGTACACAAATAGAAATTCAGTCCCTCTGAGGAGTTTAAAATCTGCTTGGGAAGACATCACCAATATACAATTGCTCTTTCGCATCCCGAGGCTGGTGTATGAGTTAGGGCCTGAGTAGGCCTCTGTCAAGACTAGGGTGGGAATTCTTAAAAACGTCATGGAACAAGCTGCTGAAAGTGGCTTCTGGCTAAAATGCACAAAGGGTGCCTGAGGCTCTCATGCTGGAGGGGAAGGAGCCCCGACTCTCCTCACAAGGCCATCTGGAAAGACCTGGAGGCATTTTTCGGATGTCTCGAGTAGTACCCAGACCAGAGGGCATAATCAGTGGGGCCCAGGGATGCTAACAGGTATAGAAATTGTCCCAAGAACACCTTGGTGGACAAGCACAGGGACAGGGATGGGGGTAAGGCCCTGAATTACTACAAAGAGTGAGTACTAGTCCCAAGTCTCCCCTGGGAACCTGGCCACTGGCTCAGAGCCCTGGCCTGCCCAGCATCTCTTCCTATGCTTTGGGCCAAAAAAAGCAACTGCACAGGAACAGGATGGGGAAAATGTGAAAAAGACTTGGGGATTTAGGTCTGACTGCAAGCTCAAAACAAATCATCCGTATGCCATGGCCGCCACAGCAGCTCACATGACATTCCGTCCACTTAAGAGACCTGTGTGAAGTGCTTGGCACTGGAGGACATGGAAGTGCCCCGTCCTTGGCAGTGACGGGGCCACTCAAAAGGATCTGGTTTAGCTGTGAGCATCGGACTTTGGGAGAGACAAAGACAAATCCTAGGTTTTTTTTTCAGGGGGAAATACAACCCATACTGGGAGTGGATTCAAAAGCATGTCCTGAGAGCAACAGCTGCAGGAACTGCAAGAGGTAACAATGGAAGGGAGGAGTCATGGTGGGAGGGGGAGCAAGAGAGATCTTTACAAATAATTAAAGGGCTCCCCTGTGGACTAAAGATGCAACTTGTTCTTTGCAGATCCAGAGGCCCAAGAGCCATGGGCTAAAGTGGCAGGAAAACAGACTGAGGTTCCAGCCAAGGAAGAATTTTCTCCCAGAGCAGCTGCACAGAAATCAGCTGCCTAGGGAGGCTAAAAACTCCCCAACCCCAAGCGCATTCAAGATGGGGAGCATTCATGCCTCCACTAAGGCCTGTTACAGAAGGCGTTCAAGCCTTAAATGAAGACTGGATTGGAGGACCTTGGAAATCACTTCCAGCTCTGAGATTCTGTGATTCAGTAGCACCCGAGCCCCTTCAGTGAGAAATGTTAAATCAAGTGATTGTGACTATGGGGGCAAAAGGATTTCAGGGAGAAGAGAGCTTTGTGTGGGTGGGAGTAGGGGGAGGCTTCCTAAGGGTGGGGGGGGAAGGAAACCCTTCCCAGGTGTGGGGCAGCTTCAAGCAGTCACACCAGCAGGCATGAGCAGCTCCTTCTTTGGGCTAAGCACTCTCCCACTGCCTGACCCGGCTAGGCACACTGACCGCTCGCCAAGTGGCCAAGGAGTGGCTCAGAGATGGGGTGGTGAGGAAAAGGATGAGGGGGTGCAGACAGACACAACACAGAGGTGACCATCCGCACATACCACGGATTTGGCCCCTTTGGACAAAGCTAACCCCTCTTCATATATGTTTCATCTCTCTACTTGATCATTAGCTCCTGGTTCTTTTTTGTGCCCCTCTACCCATCCTACAGCACTTAGTCATATCTCTCAGGGATGCACCTAAGAGACATCCCAGCTGTCTAGGTGTGAGTGGGTGTCAGTAGGTATGCGAAGACCAGGCCCACCATTCTTGCTTCCTGGCTTCCGCAGAACAGGTGAAGTGCACACACTTCAGCCCAGCCCAGCAGACCACTACTGCATGGCACCATGGTTTGGAGCCAGACCTGTGTTCAAGACCCAACTCTGACTAGTTATATAATCATGGGTAAGTTAACTAGCCTCTCTAAGCCTCAGTTTCCTCATCTATTAAGTCACGACAATCATGGTACCTAATTCCCTTAGCACAATGTCTGGTATGTGAAAACCTTAATGTTAGTCAATGTTGTCATTATTATCATGAACAAGAGAAAGTGGGAGGGAGCAGGGGTACCTAAAAGAGGTAAATCTCACATCAGAACATGGGGGAAGAGGGATGCAAATGCCCTGCAAGCGATTGACTCAGCATCCATCGAGTGCCTACTGCGTGCAAGGGAGATGCCAAATCAAAAGGGAGCTTAGTTATTATCACAGGGGGAAGAAAAGACTTGTCCACAATTAATTCCAATCCAAGAGAACACAAAAGGGTCATAAGTAACCAAGCAAGTGTCCTGCAAATCCAGGGGAGGAGGGAGAGTTCAGGAAAGGCTTCAGAGAGGAAGCCATGAAGGATGGCCAGGATGGGGATCAACAGGGATAAAGAAGAAAGGGGAGAGGTGATAGATGAGCAATAAAGATCCTCTACTCAACCCTTCTTTCTACCCCCCTGCCCATCCAGGCAAACCTCAGTCACATGTCACCTTCCTCCTCCTCAGGGCTTGCCAGTCATTGAAGGAGGTCAAATGCAATTAGAAAGCAAAACCAGAAAGTTAAACCTCAGAGAGGACCAGAGATGTCTAGCCCCAAGCGCCTGGATCTCTCCAACACTCTTTTCTAACCAAATACTTATAACTGTGGTCCTAGCAAATCTAACTAAAATTTTTTCTTCTCAATCATCAAGTAGAGAAAGTCTTTCTGTGGATGAACCAGTACCTGATCCATCAGACTAAAAACTACAGGTAGGTAAGGACTTTATCACCTTCCCCTGAATTCCATGCCCCTCCACACTCCTTGAAGAAGTGTGGCTGACTTGTGTGTGCATCGTCTACAGCTAAGCTGCCCAAACCACCTCAGCATGCTCATTCCCCAAGGACAGGGCCTGGGTGGGACACACACCCTTGCCCAGCTCAGCACCCCAGGAGGTTCAGAGCCCAGTACACTATCATCAACTCTACACTCGGAATATCAGGCCCTGAGAGGTTACAGGGACAACCCAGAATCTGAACTGCTTGGTGAATCTCCAATAGCCCCAGGATAAAAAGTTTCATTGATAAGGTCAGAGATGGCAGCCCAGCAACCCAGCCAGAGGGCAAATGAAAAGCAAGACACCTCTAAGGTCATAAAGTTGGTTGCTTTATGCTGATGCAGAACACCAGGCCCAGAGCTATCTCCCACCACCAGGGGCCAGCCCAGAAGAGGATAAGCTGGGGGAGGTTGGAAATGGTATCCTAGCATCCTCTGTGTGAGTCTGTACCTCAAAGGAACCACATCTCTGAGTCAGACCTCACCAACAGCATGAAATAGAGGGTACAGAAAGGCAGGGATGAAGAACAGGGGAAGGCGGTATGGAGGTACAAGAGGAAGGTGAAAGGCAACATCAAGAAACAGCCTGCATCAGGACACCATGACAAAGGCAAGGGTGCTCAGGGGTGGTTGGCTCATGGAGTGACTGACAGTGAGGGCAGATTCCGGATATATAGATAGTATGGCCCAGGAAAGACAGAGGTACAGCACTGGTGCTGAAAAAGGGGAAAATGAAAAGGTTATCCTAAGATTAAGGGAAGGCGTCTGATCCGATTTGGAAAGGTGACTGGTTTAGAATCAACCTGAGAGTTGATTGATGCCCGTTAAGGCGGACTTGGTACAGAAGAGACCTTTATGTCAGAAGCCCTGATTGTAGCTGGGCCTCCAGCAGTCTGTGTGACCTTGGCCAAGTCCCTTCACCTGTCTTGGCCTCAGTCTCCTAATCTGTACTGTTTGGGATTGCACTGAATGCACTCAGAGGTCCCGTCCAGCACTGACATTCTAAGGTTCCATCGACAGAAGGAAAGGCTCAGTCCCGGCTTACAAGTTTGTGTGTGAAAGAAGAACTAGAGGGAGGGGCCTAGGCCAGATTTAGTGGAGAAGAGAGAAAGCAGAGCTGTTCTAGGTCAGGGAGCCTGGCAGAGGGAGAAGGGGCTGTAGGGGACGGTATAAAAGGCCGGGCCAGGCCCAGGAGAGTGAGAAGGGGAGGGAAGGATCTTGGATGGGGAGGTAGTTTTGAAGGGAGGTGCTGTCTCAGATGAGAGGCTGTCCCAAACGGGCAAATGGGTGGGGGATGGGGGAAGTGGTGGGGGTTGAAAAAGCAGGGGAGTGCCTTGGGAGTGGGGTAGATCTGGCGGCAGAGGGTTACCCTGAGCCGGGAATAGGAGGAGGGAGGAAGGTCTAAGTGGGGGCACTCTATCCCGGGCAAGGTGAGGGAGCTTTCTCAGCTGCGGCACAGGCTGGGGGTGCAACCAGCAGCGGGGGCGGAGGGCTGGCCCAGGGAGTCCTGCGGGGTCCGGACCAGAGGGTCAGTCTGGGGCTGTCCCGGGCCTGGCTCGGGCCCCTCCCAGAGCTCCGCGCAGGCCCCAAGGCGAAGGCGCAGAGAAAAGGGCCACGCTCACCTTCTCCTTCTTCAGTTTATAGGGCATCTCGGCCCGTCCGGACCTGGCCCGGCTCCTGCGGCCCCGCTCCGGCTCCGGCTTTGCTCGGCCGCACTCGGCCCGCTCGGCGTCTCTTCGCCACCGCCTGCGCGCTGCGCCCGGGTCGAGCGGTGTCTGCGCCTCCAATTGGCCCGAATTCTTACAAACCTGCCTGACAACCAGGCGCCGCCTCTTCGGATTGGTTATTGGAACCAAGCTGCTTCCTTTTTTTCTCATTGGAAAGGAAGAGTACAAACCGCCAGGGTTCGGCTCCCAGAATTGGCTGAAGTGGGAGGTCCTGCCCTAAAGTGGGTCGAACTTAGCGAAGGAGGCGGGGTTAAAGGGAAGCCCAAGCTTAGCACCGACTGCCGCACTCCGGCGTCTGTGGTGCGTTGGCCTCGGCCATTCTTCGCTATTCGTTGTCTTCTAAAGTGGCTCTCACTCTTTCCCCACTCCGCTACTCTACCCAGTCCAAACTGAAGGAAATAGTTCCTAAAATGAAGGGTACCTTTCGTCATCAGGGTAACGTTAGCACTAACTGCGTACCCAAAATTGGTGGAGAGCGCCTAAGAGTTCTCGAGGACATCCGTTTCCTAGACAGGGCTTGCAGAGGATCAAAGAGGAAGCCTGGCAGGCCGGGACCTGGATGAGATGAGATGAAAATTCCGGGTTTGTTATAACTTCGGAAAGAGGATCCCTGTTCCTACTGCAAGTGTCTTGGGATTGGGGAGCCAACTAGATTTGAGCACTTGGAAACGCAGTGGAAAAGCGACCTCATTGTTTAGTATCTAGGTAAATACATCCCTTACTCCCCACCCTGCCCAAGCCAGTGTCCTAAAAGATAAGATCAGTTCCTGCCCTCAAGGAATTCCAGTCTGGTGAAGTTCACAGACGTGTATAAACAGATGATTAAGATACAGTGTAATAAATTACACAAATCTAGAGGTGGCTGGAGGAATATGTTTCAGAAAGTCGACTCCAGTAACAGATTGACTACATGAAGAAAGTGGAGAAGGCTCAAGAATAAGCCTATGGTCCTTGCCCAGGAGAACAATGTTATAAGACAGTGGCCATGGCATGGAGAAGAGAGGATGGAATTGGGAAATACGTAGAATCGACAATATTTGGTGATTCACTGGATAATGGGAAGGATGGTAAGGGAAAGGGAGGAGCTGAGGATGACTTCAGGAAGCTGTCAGAGATGGTGAAGGAAAACTGGTGTCATAATGGCAAAGGAAGTAAAAGAGAGAATTGGTCAATAGTGTCAGATTCCAGAGAAAAATTGAGTAAGGTAAAGATCAAACAGCATCACCTTAATTCTTCAGTTAAGAGGTTACAGGTGATCTTTGCAGTACAGTTTCAAAGGACTGGAAGGAAGGTTATAGTGGGTTGAAGAACAAGCAAGAGGTGTGAAGTTAAAGGCAATAAATGTAGGCTTCTGGCTATCTTAGAGAAGTAGTATTTGGCTCTCAATGACTAATGCTGATTTCAAGGTAATGCAAAGTGGAGTGCATGCCAACCATTATATGCTGCGGGAAAAGCGTGGGAGGAAAGGACATTTATTTGTGGATGGATATTTGTGTCTGTATGTGTGCTGACTGAGTTAGGATACCATTTCCAAGGCCTCAGGGAGCACCACAGTCCTGAGCCCTAGAGCTTGCTTGCTACTGTGTAAAGTACGCACGCATATCCTCTTGCGACCCACCCCACCATCCTCCCAGTCCTTGGTCCCTAAGGGAGGCAGGGAACAGAGGCACATAATAGTTTAGAACTACCAAATGGGAACTTTCATTCATGTGAATTCAAGTACCTAATACATTCCTACACACTGGGAAATTTCAGGTTTAGGACTAGAGATACCTCCAGGAACTATAATTAGACATTTAAAAAATATTTTCTTGTTTCTTTAGGGATAGAAATACCTTATAATATGTACATATGATATTCAACTCATATTTTCAGGAGATTTTCAGGAATGCATTATGTACAAACTAGAAGACTGCCTCAAGATGCTCGGCTGTGAAAGAAAGAAGAAAGTTGAGCAGTAGCTGGAAGAGAATGCAAGGTTCAGAAAGGGTAGATTGCCACCAACCAACCCATTGAGTTTAAGTGCCAATATATTATTATTAATTACTGGAAGCGTGGCCTACCAGTGTTCAAGTGTCTTGTACAGAGCAGTGGATGAAATCTAAGTAACAGTACAAGTGGGTAGCAAGCTGTTGGTTTGGTGATCATAACTGAAACCTTGAGCCTTTCTTTTGCCTACTCTGCTGCCCACTCCTCTCTAGGGTAGAAACAGGATATAGATCTCCAGTTTGCAAGAATTCATTGTGGGAGATCCACTGGTTTTGGAGGGATGAAAAAGCGAAGCTTTACTTCAAGTTTGGTGGGAGTAGAAGAAACAGGACAAAAAACACTGGAACATGGGTTTTGTGTAGGATGTGTTGGAACGGGTGTGGCAGCACCAACACTCTAGGGCTACATGAATCACATGTAGTAATTCAGCCAGCAGCCACTACATATCCATAAGCATGTCTGAGACAGTTTTATAATCCTACCACTCCCTCCTGCAACCTTCTCCACAACCCCTAAACCTCAGGGCCAACACTTTCACATTGGTAACTGCAGGATTTCCACAGGGGATTGGAATCCTTCCTAAACACTTCCACTGGACCAAGTTGGTCCGTTGCACGCTGACTGTTCATTGATCATTCAATAAACTGTAAAAGTACACGTTTGGGGGCAAGGTAGTTGAAAGGACGTTACTCCCCTAGCAGGCACGCGAAGCAAATCTCTTGAAACAGTTTCAAAGGGCGTGTACTTAAAGACTAAGCAACCACAGTTAACTGTGTTACTGCCTTTGAGACACTACCCTGATCCAGCCAAGGCGCAGCTCACCTTTTCAGAGCATGCGCGCTGCACCAGACGCCCCTCCCACTTTTCTCGCGCTTCCTGCGACGGAAGCGGAAAAAGCGTTCGGGTCTCTTTGCTGTCAGGCTCTCTGACTCCGGAAACCACGCTCCTTCACCTTCTTCCTTGGTCGCCTGTCAGCATGACGCTGGCTGTCTTGCAGGTTCTGGAGCCCTTCCCGACAGAGACATCCCCGTTGGCGGTGCTGCTGCCGCCTGGAGGCCCGTGGCCTGCGGCGGGGCTAGGCCTGGTGCTGGCCCTGCGGCCTGCAGGAGAGAGCCCGGCAGGGCCGGCGCTGCTCGTGGCGGCCCTGGAGAAGCCGGACGCGGGGACCGAAGAGCAGGGTCCTGGGCCCCCGCAGCTGCTGGTTAGCCGCGCGCTGCTGAGGCTCCTAGCCCTAGGCTCCGGATCGTGGGTGCGGGCGCGGCCGGTGCGGCGGCCCCCGGCTTTGTGCTGGGCTTTGCTTGGCACCTCATCCGGGCCTGGGCTCGCACCGCGAGTCGGACCGCTGCTGGTGAGGCGCGGAGAGGCTCTGCCAGTGCCCGGACCGCGGGTGCTGGAGACGCGGCCGGCGTTGCAAGGGCTGCTGGGCTCAGGGACGCGGCTAGCTGTGACTGAGCTCCGTGGGCGGGCCAAATTGGGCCCAGAAACTGGGGACAGCAGCCGGCCCCCACCCCCGCCCGTGGTGTCCTTCTTCGCGGTTTCCTGTACAGTCCGGCGACTCCGGGGAGCTCTAGGAGGGACTGGAGATTCACTGGGGGTGAGCCGGAGCTGTCTTCGTAGCCTCGGCCTCTTCCAGGGCGAGTGGGTATGGGTGACTCGGGCTGGAGAATCATCAAACACTTCCCAGCCACACTTGGCTACGATGCAGGTCTTAGAGCCTTGCTGGAACCTCTCCGAAAGGCTGGGACCTGGCTCTGGGCAGCTGGGAGAGCCCCTCGCTGACGGACTGGCCCTGGTGCCTGCTACTCTGGCATTTAATCTCGGCTGTGATCCCCTGGAAGTGGGAGAGCTCACAATTCAGGTAGGACATAGTACTGAGGTCAGGACTGCTTCTTCCTCTTTATCCCCTCTATGCCTTAACTGAATTGGAAGACCAGAGCTGTAGAATTAGGCCCCTTACTCCTTAGATCTTGGACCTTTCACTTAATGTCTCAGCCCTATTTATTTGTTCTCTACAATCAAAATATAATCCTCCATAGTGTGGTGGTGCATGGGAAGGGCACTATTCAGGCAAAATGTGAAACGCACATTTTATATTAATATACTGAATCTAATCAATTGTTTGTTGAATTGCTACAGTGTATCCAGTATCGTGTTGGGTAGTGTGGAGGATATTTCAATGCTTTTGCTTATGCTTATGCTTGGCTTCCAATTCCTTTCTATTCTTCTAGTCTTTATCTGTTAAAATCCTACCATCCTTTCCTTCAAGGCCCATTTAAAGATGCCATTGTCTTCACAGTCTTTTCAGAATCCCACCATCAAAAATTTAACATGACATTCTCCTGTAGTATTTTGTGCTTTTTTTATGGGATTTATTTTATTTTCCCTTGTTACATTCACATAATCTGTCTAATCTCCAGTTATATATTGTAAATTCCTTGAAGGGAAGGGCTCTTTATTAACTTCGGTGCCTGGTGTTTAATTTTAATATTTTATTAAATACATCCAAGAAAACTTTTTGGTTTCTGCCTTTAAGGAGCTTGCTTCAAGAAGAGATAATTGTATTTAGGGGGACAAATATAGTCTAATGTTTAATTAAGCACCTAGATATATAGTTTAGGCCTGCACTATCCCATATGGAAGCCACTATCTGCTTTGTGACTTTAATTAAAACTATATAAAGTTAAAATTCATTTCTTCAACTGCTTTAGTCACATATCAAGTGTTCAATAGCCACATGTAGATGTAGAACACTTCTAACACTGTAGATAGTTCTACTAGATGATGCTGGCATAATAGCCTGTTAGAGCTATGGGATATCAAGAAGAAATATAAGATATGAATGAATGGGGGTCAGGAGTGGATTTCCTTCTGAATAGAGAAAAAAACTACTGGAATACTCAAACTGAAGCTCATTCAGCTAAACCAACACTTTTAGCTTCAGTGAGAGCATAGCCTTTTCCCACTGCTGGAATTCAGAGTGCCTCCACTAATGTCCACTTGATCTCAATCCCAGTGGCCACCTGATGTCACTCAAAGGACTATGGGAATCAAATGTCTTTGCCATTTTAGTGGCTCCGACCCAACTTAAAGGTATCAGAGAAGGGTTATCTTTACTGGGGAACTTTTTGGAGCTAGAGTCAGAAAAGTCAAAAATATCTTCCTGGTGCTTATTTGAAGAGGTTTCTGTTTTCTAGGGAAGATACAGGGATTCACCTCTGCCACCCTAGACCTCCCCTCCCACAAGCCTTGTGGTTATGGTCATGAGAGCAGATGAAAGTGGAATTGTTGCTAAAAGATAGGGCAGAGCCTGACTCTTTGGGAGACAATTGTAAGGTGATAGTTATTTCTTTCATAGAGATACTTGGAAAGCTCCAGTGTCCCTGAAGACAAAGGAAGCTGCTCAGTGCTACCTGGGCCTCCGTTTGCCAAAGAGTTACACATCGAAATTGTGTCCTCTCCCTACTACAGCACTAATGGAAATTATGACCATGTTCTTTACCGGCACTTTCAGACACCCAGGTTAGCTGGTTACCCCTTTTAGGAGGATAGCATCTCACCCTATTGCTCTCCTATCCCATCGTACCTAGATCCAGGTACCATGGAGCCTCTGATTTTCAGAAGCCACATTTTAAGCAATATAGTGGCTAGAAGTCTCATGGTATGTCAGGCAGACAATAGAAATCTGGACCATGAGGTGAATCTAGACATTCTAAACTGAGAAACCTCTTTGAGAGGGCCCCAAGAGAGCCAGAATCCTACTTCACTCCTCACTTGTCTCTGATCCCCATTTTTAGCCTCCCTGCCATTTCCTCTAGCTCATTCTAGGTCAGATTATTCTCTGGACAACTGCTTGGGATCTCTGGGTGGACAGTAGGCCCCTAAGAAGTAGTCTGCATGTTGGGGGTGGGAATGGGAGGAACACATCAGACACATGCTCTTGACTCCCACTGTGAGCTGACCTGGGCCACTGCTGTGTTGCAGGGCAGTCCAGGAAGGGGATGTTCTGTGTGTGCCAACAATTGGGCAAGTAGAGATCCTGGAAGGAAGCCCAGAGAGACTGCCCAGGTATGCAGCTGCCTCCTATCTTACAGCTGGGGTTCTTACCGTGGGTGCAGGAGTTCTACAACCCCCTCCTCCCAAGTGGAATGGAATAATTCTGTGCATAAGAACGTTTTGTTTTACATTTTTCTGTGGAGAAGATACATAATCTCCATGTTCTCAAACAGGCAGGTGACTGAAAAAAAAAGATTAAGAACCACTGCCTGCCAGCTTTGGGAGGGGTTTATCCTTAAATTGATTGGTGGTACTACGTAAAGTAAGGCATTAAAAATAACTTAATGGACTAGTCCAAAGCAGAGCTCCTTGTTTTCCATTCTCCACTGCAGTGTCGTTTGACAGCCAGGATTCAGGCCATACCTCCCACGTACTCAATGTAAAAAGACCAGGATCTGATTTCTGCACTAATTGATGGAGTATACACGTGCAGCTATCCTTAAGAGGCCTTCTCTCTTTCCTTATCCTTAGCAGGGAATGAGAGAGAGAGAGAGAGAGAGAGAGAGAGAGAGAGAGAGAGCGAGCGCGCGCGCACGCATGCACACGCATGACTGAGCTATGAGTGAACCTCAAAATTAGGAGTCCAAACTTTCTCCTCTTGTTGACTCTAACCACAGAGGTTCCTTGTAAAATGGTGATGCAAGGAATTCAGAGACTACTTTGGCCTTATGTAAAGGGGGAAGAATGTGTAGCTCCATACACCAACCAGTCCTATTCAGGACTGATTTTCTGTAGTGATAGTACTAGAAGGAGAATACAACTGACAGACACACGAACCCAATTTTCAGGGAAATCTCAATGAGGCAATGGGACCAGATTGTGGGAACTTGGGCGTTAAGAGCCATTAGGACCAAGGTCTCAGGCCTAGCCAGCCTGGGTCCTCTGCCCAGAGAGAGATGCCTTGTCTGGAGCTTCTGATTCATCCCTGACCAACATTCAGAGCTTGGTCCTGGCCAGTCTTTATAGTCTGAAGGCTGTGGTACCTAGATGAAGGGCCTGGGAGTGCCCTGTGTAACCCATGGCACCTCTGAGTTTTCCCTGATGAAATCTACAACTGGGGCCTGGTGGAAATATCAGCCTGGCATGTATCAGTCACTTCCCACTTCTATCTCCCATACTAAATATAGCAAATGTTTGTGAGCTAGCTTTCTGTAGGAAAACTACAGAATGCCTACCCAACTATATACTTTCAAAGAAAAACAGGCACTAGGCCCTCCTGAGACAGACCAGCAAGCCAGTTCTATTCCTGAACACCTGCTGTTCTATCCCTGTAGAGACCTGTCTTTCTTCTCTGGGTGCTGAGGACATACTTCCTCCTGAGTGGGTCCTAGAAAGCAGGGCTGGGGTGGGCAGTTGGGTCTAAGGAAAGATAAAGATGAGTCCTTCAGCCCCCTCCCCTGGACTTGGTAAGGGAAGCACTGCAGGGAGGCTCTTGTGATCCCTAGAAAGGAATTCCACAGTTGGTAGTGTAACTACTTTAGATTCTACCCTGTGTTCCACTTCCCTAACTAGGCTGACGGAAGCCAGCTCCACTGTCTCCCATCTGGCTCTCGGGAACACAATCCAGTGTTCTCCAACAAAGTCCAGATATGTCCCAAAGGTCTGACCCTTGTACTTAGTGAAGTGGTCCAACCGCACTCCATGGAAGAGAGGAGTCTCTCCATAACTCCCCACAGTGCTGTTCCTCTTTGGATCCCAATGCTGGCCATATGCACTCTGACTTAAGATATTGGACTCAGTCGAGATTCTAGGTTACAGACCCACCCATCATTTATTTATAGTGATTAACAGTAAGATAAAGTTTTCCTTATGTTCTAGTTTTTAGTACAATCATTGCCTACTATAATAGTTATAAGAATTTCATAATGCTAATGTAGTGTTCTTCCCCACTCCACCTCAATGCATTAATACCACACTTTTGCTACCAGAGGGAGCAGCTTTGTGACTGAAACATTGTGAGCAAAGGAATTCACACCTTGATTGGACCCTTATGAGGCTTAGGTTATAGTCTGGCTCTGTCATTGTCTTGCTGCTTGAAGATTAAAGAGGGGAGTAGTTCATTATTTACCGGGAAAATTGGGCTAGTAATTGCTACCTGTAATAGCAATTGCAGTAGACTGAGTAACCCTAATTCACTATGACACTAGCCAGTGACTGACTGTACAGCCTGTTTATGAGTGGGGAGCTTTTGAAAAACGCAATGCCTAAGACCTATCGGAACAGAATCGGGGTGAGGCTAGGGCCTGTGCAATCTTTTTATTTTTTCCAAAGGAGGGGAAAAATTAATTTTTTAGTTGAGATATAATTCATATACTTTGAGTATAGAGTTCAGTGGTTTTTTAGTATATTCACAAGGTTGGACAATCAACACCACTGTCTAATTCTAGAATATTTTCATCACCCCTAAAAGAGACCCCCTACCCATTAGCAGCCACTCCCTATTTGCTCTTTCTCCCAGCCCCAGGGCAACCACTAATCTGCTGAATGGAATCATGCAATATGTGAGAGATGTTGATTTTTAAAAGTTTGCCAGATAATTCTAATGTTCAGCCCAGACATAGAATCATTAATCATTTAATGTCATTATTAAGGAATCTGCCTGAAATAAGATTTTGTGGATTATTGGATAAGAGCCAAGGGACCCTTCCCTCTGAGGTTTTGGGGGCTTTAGTGGGTATGTATTTGCGAGAGAGACTGTATTCTGAAGCCAGTGAAAATGGCTAGATGATCATAGCTTAGTACAGCAGCTGCTTCTCCCACTGAAATGGATGTGTAGGCCATTTGCCTGAAGACTTCCCTGCCTCACCTCAGCTCTCTGATGATTGTCATGAGGGATGAAGAGGACAGCCATAGCTCTTGCCCTCAAAATGTGTATGATCCCATCATGGAGATAAGAAATATCATCTGCTTTCCTTTCCTACTACTACCCCCCTCCCAACCTCCAACCATGTCTGGGGCATTTATTTGTGTGGCTCTTGAGTTTGTCCCTGCAGTGGACCTCTGTGATTGAGATAGCCACCTTGTCCTTGGGAAGGGGGTATATGGGTCTAAATCTGGGGTTCATTTGGCCTCTTTCCTGCAGGTGGCGGGAGATGTTCTTTAAAGTGAAGAAAACAGTTGGGGAAGCTCCAGATGGGCCAACCAGTGCCTACTTGGCAGACACCACCCATACTTCCTTGTACTTGGTGAGGTCCAGGGGGTAGGAGTAGACCTGAGAAAGGGAGTGAAACAACTTTTAGAAACTAAAGGTTCCTCACACCTTTCACAGGTGGGTTCTACCTTGAGCCCTGTTCCAAGGGTCCCTTCAGAAGAATCCACTCTCTGGAGCAGCTTATCTCCTCCAGGCCTGGAGGCCTTGGTGACTGAGCTGTGTGCTGCCCTAAAGCCTCGCCTGCAGCCAGGGTGAGTGTGGCTGCAGCCTCAGGGAGTGAGGAAAGCCTGCTCACAACATCCCTGGAGGGGCAGCAGGCCAGATAAGAAGTTCCTTATGCCCTGGCTGGAGTGCTGTTGGGTGGACCTTCCTCAAACCAGTATGCCAAGGCCACTAGCTAGCTCCTGTCCTTTCTGTAAGCAAATTCCCAGACTCCTTTCCATCCTCCACGGTTGGCTGTAAATGAAGAATCTCCATCAGGGACAGCTGTCTCTGAGACTACCCTCCCCTTTAGCCACTAGCCATCCTGGCCTGACCCTGAAAAATACAGCTCCCCATACCACTGGCCTAAGTGTAGACACAAGCACCTCCCTGATACTTCTCAATACAGTCCAGACACAGCAGTCAATGCTTTATTGAAGGCATAGTGGTGACAAAAGGGAATGAATCTTGGCTGCCCACACCATAGGTAGTGTGGGAAATATGGCCTTACCATGTGGAAATAGCCCTGGGGGAGGGGGGCGTGCTCTAGATCCAAGGGTCCCTCTGTTACTGGGGACTCTAAAGTTTGGGCAGAATGGAAGAGACAAGTGTCCGTCCTCTGATTTCAGGGGTGCCCTGCTGACAGGAACTAGCAGTGTCCTTTTACGGGGCCCCCCAGGCAGTGGGAAGACCACAGCAGTTGCTGCTGCCTGCAGTCGCCTTGGGCTCCACTTACTGAAGGTGAGGGTACCTGGAGAGTAGAACCCCCCAACTGCTTCCCTTTCCATGCCCAAATTCACCCTCTCTCTCCCTTCTCCCCTCTGGCTACTAGCCTGACCCTAACACCTCGGGCCATCGGGTCAGTGGGTCAGCCATATTTCCATGATGTCAGCTACTGAGAGATCTTTTCAAGGAGGGAGTTTCAAGATTTTGGTGGACAGTCCAGGGAATGAGGTTAGAAGAGGAAGAACTTGGCCAGCATTACTTTCTTCCCCCATCTTACCTTTCAAAAAGAGATGGCCTACACCTTCTTCTGACTCCTCCACCCCTGATTCTCCTGCCCCTTGCCCACAGGCCCACTGAGATTCCTTCCCCAGGTTCCCTGCTCCAGCCTCTGTGCAGACAGCAGTGGGGCTGTGGAGACAAAACTGCAGGCCACCTTCTCCCGGGCCCGGCGTTGCCGGCCCGTGGTTCTTTTGCTGACAGCAGTGGACCTTCTGGGTTGGAACCGTGATGGGCTAGGTGAGGATGCCCGTGTGGTGGCCACGCTACGTCGCCTCCTCCTCAGTGAGGACCCCGTCACCAGGTATTATACAGAGTTGGGCCTGTACATGGGCCTAGCCTTCCTCCCTCTCTTCAGCCTTTCATCCTCTAGTCCTCACCCCCTTGGGTGGCTTCTGCAACATCTACTGCCAGTTTGGCTGCCCTCCAGACAGCCCTGAGGAGCGTAGGGATACCCAGTGAGAGAAGGACATGGTCCCTAGTATTTCTCAGGGAACACTAGATTGAAGAGAAATCACCACCTCTGCCTTCAGCTCCCTGTGTGATGGGAGGAAGCACAGGTTCCTCTCAATAAATCCAGACACAAGGTATTCCCATGAATCCCCAACCAGGAAATCTTGGGTTACCCATCTCCCTATTTCATCTCGGCACCCACCCACTTCCCCACCATCCTGCACCAGACTCAAGAAAAATCAGTGCTCGGGTGCTGCCAGTCATGTTCTTTCTCTCAGTGCCCACTCCCTGTCCGCAGCTGCCCTCCACTGATGGTTGTAGCTACCACAAGCCGGGCCCAGGATCTGCCTGCTGATGTGCAGACAGCATTTCCTCACGAGCTGGAGGTTCCTGTACTATCAGAGGGGCAACGGCTCAGCATCCTGCAGGCTCTCACTGCCCACCTTCCCCTGGGCCAAGAGGTGAACCTAGCACAACTGGCACGGCGGTGTGCAGTGAGTACCAAGGCAGGATATGGGCCCCCCATGTTCTTTATCATGGGAACTCAGTCCCACTGCCCTGCAGATGAAGGTAGAAAACCCTGAGGTGTCAACATTGGGGTTCTTCTCTAGCAGGGGACCAGTCTCCCAAGGGTTCCTGCCTGCTGTACCCTGTTCATGTGTCCTTTCCTGTGGTTCCCCAGGGCTTTGTAGTAGGGGACCTCTATGCCCTTTTGACCCACAGCAGCCGGGCAGCCTGTACCAGGATCAAGAACTCTGGGTAAGGAAATTGGGTACAGGAGGGGAAAGGCAGCAAGAGGAAATATGGGTGGGTGGAGGCCGGTAAGGAAGGAAGGAGGGTACAGGACACTGATGGGAAGGAGGCCTCAGGTCAGGTCCTCCAGATACCTCCCTGGGTTTCTCTTTGCAGTTTGGCAGGAGGCTTGAATGAGGAGGATGAGGGGGATCTGTGTGCTGCTGGCTTTCCTCTCCTAGCTGAAGACTTTGGTCAGGCACTGGAGCAGCTGCAGACAGCTCACTCTCAGGCCATTGGAGCCCCCAAGGTAGAGACTCAGGCCCTTAGAGGTTGGACTGGAGCTCCCTCCTCTCACATATGTCCAACCATGCACTTTCCATCTTCTAGATCCCCTCGGTGTCCTGGCATGATGTAGGTGGGCTGCAGGAGGTGAAGAAGGAGATTCTGGAGACCATCCAGCTCCCTCTAGAGCACCCTGAGCTACTGAGCCTGGGCCTAAGGCGCTCAGGCCTTCTGCTCCATGGGCCTCCTGGCACTGGCAAGACCCTCCTGGCCAAGGCAGTAGCCACTGAGTGCAGCCTTACTTTCCTCAGGTGGCAATGGGGCCTGGAAGGGCTAGTGGTTGGATTAGGAGCTGCAGCAGGATGGGGAACAGGAGGGGTTGGCCGAGAGGTCAGTTGTGTGTTTCTGCATCTAATGAGTTTCATCCTCACATTCTCTCCCTCAGTGTAAAGGGGCCAGAGCTCATCAACATGTATGTGGGCCAAAGTGAGGAAAATGTACGGGAAGGTGAGTGAGTGGGGAGGGGCAGGGCTTCCAGTTCTTCCCCAACCCTGATGGCCCCTGTGCTGCACTGCCCCCCACACATACCCTCAGGTTGTTCATGGTCATTCCTAGTCTTCCTTTCCACAAGTCAGGTTCCTGCCAGTGGGGCCTAATACTTGGAGTGCTAGTGATGAATTGCCAAATCTGGGTTTTCTTCCCCATCTCCTGACTTCAAACCCCACTGAGCTTCCCCCTCCCATGGCCTCCTCTCTCTTCTCAGTGTTTGCCAGGGCCAGGGCCGCAGCACCTTGCATTATCTTCTTTGATGAACTGGACTCCTTGGCCCCAAGTCGGGGACGGAGTGGAGACTCTGGAGGTGTGATGGACAGGTGGGGCTCTGAGCCAAAATGAGGTCTGGGGTTTAGGATGGAGAGCTGTGAGATGGGTCGCAGCAGTCTTCAGAGCCCCAAGAGTTCCTGCCCTTCCAGTCTGAGATAGTTTGTTTAATGGAAGCTAAAATGGGCATTGTGTGGGGGGGCATTGAGGAGAATGGGGGCCTGTACGAAAGGGTACACATGACACAATTGAGCAGGGGGCCCTGGAGAGAAAGCCTGCAAGGAGAGGCACCACAGGCAGGGCAGAGGCTGAGGTTGAGCCAAGGACTCTTGCCTTCACTCTTCCATTGCAGGGTAGTGTCTCAGCTCCTGGCCGAGCTGGATGGGCTTCATAGCACTCAGGATGTGTTTGTGATCGGAGCCACCAACAGACCAGACCTCCTGGACCCTGCCCTTCTGCGGCCTGGCAGGTATATACCCTGTACCTCCTTTCCTCCAGGCCCATTTGGGCTTGTCCCTTGACTCCCGTCCTGTGCCTTCTTCATTCACCCTCATGCTGTGCTAAGACTTACGCCTACCTATCTCCTTAAAGATTTGACAAGCTGGTGTTTGTGGGGGTGAGCGAGGACCGTGCCTCCCAGCTCCGTGTTCTGAGTGCCATCACACGCAAGTATGAGGGAGACTATCAGAGGACTTGGGCCTTGGGCTGCTTAGGGGATAAGTGCAATGTGCAGAATACTCTGGTCAGGGATGCCTTTTGAGGGAGTAGGGGATCCTGGGTAAAACTTTCTTTCTTGTATTCCCATAACAGATTCAAGTTAGAGCCCTCTGTGAGCCTGGTGAACGTGCTGGATCACTGCCCTCCGCAGCTGACGGGTGCAGACCTCTACTCCCTCTGTTCTGATGCCATGACAGCTGCTCTCAGACGGAGGGTTCGGGACCTGGAGGAAGGTGAGCCACTCGCCAGCCCCAGAGATCAACCAGAAAGCTAGTGGGAAAACAAGGCCAATTATGGATTCCAGAGGAGGGACTCTTGATGTTTGAAGGACTCTGGGCAAGAAGGTGCCTCCCCCAAGGTTTACCCTGTTTGAGCACAGACCACAACCTCTGTTCCACGGCTGGGATGAAGACCCTGGCCTCACCTCCCCATTGTCATGCCCCTAGGGCTGGAGCCTGGAAGCTCAGCACTGCTGCTCACCATGGAGGACCTGCTGCAGGCTGCCGCCCGGCTGCAGCCCTCAGTCAGCGAGCAGGAACTGCTCCGGTACAAGCGCATCCAGTGCAAGTTTGCGGCCTGCTAGAAGCCTCCTGCAGTCTGGGTCCCCACCCAGAGTGACTGAAGGTACCTAGGTATCCCCCAGAAACCTGAGAGAGCAAAGGGCTCTTTCTCAAGTTGCTGTGGACTTACCTGAAGGTGGCTTACCTCCAGGAGATTCTCTGGGTGCCAAGGGGTGTGGCTGAAAAATAAAGTGTATGCTGCCCCCTGCTGGTGGTGTGGTCTGAAAGGCTGGCGTGGGGAAGAGCAAGACTGAGAGGAGTAAGCCCCAGAGGAGGGCATGGTTGGTGCCACAAGAACCTGATCCTTCTGATACAAAAACAGGCATGCAGGAACTGAAAAAGGCATAGACTATATTCTTAACCTTTCCATTTGCCTGAACCCAAATCCTTGCACCCTGACTGCAGTCAGCCCCTCCCCACACCCCCAGGATCTGCACCGGAGGCTGGGCTTGTTGTGGGGCTCCCGGACAGAGTCTGGCAGCACCTGAGCAGAGGGTTATGGGAGCTGAGGCCATGCTCAGTCTGTCCTCTTGAGCACATGGATGAAATAGCAGGGAATGTAGGCCTGGCCTGGCTTGTAAGGCTTGAAGTCACCCAGGATGCTATGCTGGCACTTGCCCCCGAAGGCTGCTCGAAGCAACTCCGTGAAGGACGCCAGACAATGCGGATAGTAGGAGAGCCGGAACTTACTGCAACAGAGCCCCTGACCAACCGTGAGGATAGTGGCCTTAGCATGCCCCCGCCCACCTCACTCCCTGCCTAGCCAGGTGGGTACCTCAAGACAGGAGAACTGTCCTGGCCAGTCCCTGGCACCTGCACTGTGTAGTCCAGGGTCACCATGTGGGCCTTGTTGTTCACTGTCAGCACTGATGTCGTGATGTTCTTGGTCAAGTCACTCTATAGGTGGTGGTGCAGTCTGCATTAGCCTCTGCAACCACTGTGGGCCTGGACCCCAGGATTACACCTCCCACTCTGGGCCCTCACTCCTTCAGGGGCCCACCTTATAGTAGATGTTCTTTCCTGGGGGTGCACAGCCTGTGCTGAGGATGTGGTCGTAGTTGCGATGATCGATGACCAGCAGGCCCCCTGACCGCACCATGTTCGCAATGTTCTTTAGTGCCAGCCGGTGCTCACTCTGGTCCCCTAAACTCCAGGCAGGGGCAGAGAGGCTGTGTCTGCTCAGGACCCCCAGCACGTCTCCTTCCCATCTTTCTACTACCCAGGGGTGCCAGTGCCAAGGCAAAGAGGGGCAAAAAAGCAGAGTCTGCTTTAGCAGGAGAGCAGGCACCCAGGGGTCTGTGAAAGTGATGAATAGCTCAAAGCAAGGACCATTCCCAAGGCCACACTCTCACCTTTGCAGTCTGGCAAGTGGGCAAAACTGTTTCCAAGGCAGATGACAGCATCAAAGCCACCTCCTGGAGGCTGGGGCACATCTTTGTCCAGAGTCATCCAGTTGGCTTCCTCAATGACTGGGGACCAGGAAGGAGAAGAGGGAGCAGGGTGGCACTACAGTCCAACAGTGCCAACACACATCATGTGCAGTCCTGCCTCAGTTTCCCCTTCAAGACACACAGGGACTCCTCATCTAGTTAGGAAGAGGGGATCATTATGGACTTGGGGGGGTGAAAGGGGAAGAAAGGTCAGAGGAGGAGGAAGCCATGGTTCGAAAAGGAGGACTCTGTGCTTATGGGTTTTTATTTTAGAAGAGGGACAAGACATTAAATATAATTAAAACTAGCCACTCATAGCTGATACTTCATTCTGGTGCCCAAGACTCCCTTTTCAGAGAAATGACAGTAATTTTACTGTGCCCATGAGGAAAACAAAACATCCCACCCCAGGAGCCCAGGGCAGAGAACCATGACCTTGGTGGCTGGGCTGGGAGGGCCTGGCTGGACCCGCGTACCCCATCTGTCGAAGGCAGGCTCATGCCGCCGGTTCCAGCGTTCTTTAAGTGCATACTTCAGCATCTTGTCACTGGCATCCACGCTTGTCACGCTGAAGCCCTCTTCCACCAGCATGATGGAGTCCACCCTGGGCAGGGCCGGGATGAGAGGTAGAAAGGGGCAGTCAGAGGTCCTGGGAAAGCAAGGAGGCCCTATGCTGGACACTTCTGTCCCCTCAACTCTTCAGAGTCCATTCCTCTGCTTCCTCTCCCCAGGCCTACTCCACTAACCTCTCATGATCTGGCAAATTGTTTCTTATCACCAGGTAGCTAGCACCTGGATGAAATAGCAGGGAATGTAGCAACATTGAGTTGGGCACTCTACAAATGTGAATTAATTCTTATGGCAATCTTAAAAACAATTCTTATGGCAATCTTGTGAGGTAGATGATGTTACCCTATTTGAGAGATGGGGCAAACTGAGGCTCCTAGAAGTTAAGTAACTTGTGTGCAGAAGATAGTAATAGTATGGCAGAGCAGTGGTCTCCAACCTTTTTGGCACCAGGGACTGGTGTTCCTATGTCTGATGAGGTGAGGTGGGGCTGAGGGGTGATGCTAGGGCTGGGGAGTTGGGGAGCTGCAAATACAGGTGAAGCTTATCTCCCACCCCCTGACCTCCTGCTGTGCAGCTGGGCTCCTAACAGGTCACGGACAGATAGCTACTAGTCGGGTGCTGGGGGATTGGGGACCCCTGGGTTAGAGCACAGGCCAGACCCTAACTGACCTGGATCTGTATCTCCACTCCACTACATGGGGATCTTTACTTCTCTGAGGTGGAATTTCCACAGCTGTAAATGCAATATTACTAAACTCCTGGGGGGTTGTGAGGATTTTAAAAACATGTTTCAAAAGCACTTGGCAAGGACAAATGTGGAACAAATGTTAATTGTTAACGCTGCTCAAGGCCATCACCCCAAGAACAAAGCTGGAGCCAGAATCCAAGCTCACGTCGCTTTGACCCCAAAGCCGGGCTCTGGTGCTGCTGGGGCGAACCAACCTTCCGCAGCCGCTGTGCCCACACCCCCACTCTCAGCCAGGTCTTGGCGCCCTCCTCTCGTCGGCCTCGCCCGCCCTGCCCGCCCTACTCCGGCAGACACCGTTCCGAGCCCTGGCATCACGCCCTTGCCGGGTTCCACCAGGCGAGGAGGCTGCCCCGACGTGCCCGCCCATGGTCCTGCAGTCCGGCGGCCATGGCCTAGCCTGCTCCGCTCCCCTGGGATCCCGTCCTCTGCTTGGGCTCACCCGGTGCCGCAGGCCACGTCGAGTACCCGCTGGCAGCCGTGTTGGTGCAGCAGCCCGAGCAGCCAAGCCTTGTACTCAGCGGTACGGCTGCGGGTGTCCCCGATGTAGAGCTGCCACACGCGCGCCGCCTCTCCGTCGGCGTACTGGTCGGGGAGCCCTTCAGCCGCCACCCCCAGGGAGCGGGTCCGGTACACACTGTCCACCATCCTTGGACGCACCTGGCTCCGCAGCCACCCATCCCATATTTATAGTCCCGCCCCTGCGGGAGGCTGGGCGGCCCCACGTGCTCAGTGGCAGGTGAGCGTGGGGACACGCCCCTGCTGAATCCCGGCCTGGCGCGTGCAGGGAGTGAGCTGCCTCTCAATCCTGGAAGTTCCTTTCTCAACAGCCTGAAAAATCAGGCTTCTGGACAATCCTATAGTAGGAAAGGATCCTCCCGGGCCCCCGCCCACTTAACCTAGGAGTCAGGAGAACGGGGTAGGGGCCAGGAGAGCAGGGAGCAAGGAGATTGCCCACTCCATCCTCACTCACACTGGAAAGAAAGGAAAGAATGTTCTTCAGCGCCAGCCGGTGCCCACTCTGGTCCGCTGAGCTCCAGGCAGGGGCAGAGAGGCTGTGTCTGTTCAGTCTTCAGTCCACATCGAGTTAAACGCTCAGGACTGGACTATCCTTGGTGAATGAAAGTATTAGAATTTCAAAAGAGGGAATGTCCAGTTGAAAGAGAGCCATGCCAGCCAGGGAAGGAAGGAAGGAGGAGACTATGGGGATAACTTTGATCTGGCCATCCAAGACCAGGAGCAGTTCTGGACCAAGGAATCATCCACCCATCTGGAGGCAAGTGCTCCTCTTCCTGTAGGTAACCCATCAAGCTTTTCCATGAATTGCCTAAGGAGTCTGGTCCTTCCTTCCAAGTCCTTGACAATCATGCACACTTCTAAAGACTGTCTGCTTTCCAGGAGGTGCTTACAGGGTGGGAAGTCCAGGTTAAGTGGTGGGACTGCTTGGTACTCTTGCTATTATATTGCTCATTGTCACTTCATGAATTCGTCATTTGGTTAGGTTAGTGTACATCCATCCACCTCTCCTCTCAAAGCAGAAAGGTCTCAAGCTAACAAGGCTCTGGAGTGAGGTAGATTCAGAAAGATGATGCCACCCAGCAAAGTCCAAGACAGCAAGAACAGCCTTACCCACCTGTCTTTGTTCTTTTAGCTTCAGAAAGGAGGAGGTATAGAATTTAGAACAAAGGAGCCTCTCTTTCCCTCACCCTTTTATTGTCTATAGAATCTGAGAGCTGGAGGAACCCAAAAGACCATATAATCATTCTTAACCTTAGCACACAGACTGCCTCAGATAGGCTTATACATGTCTAAGTCTAGGAGCCTTGTGCTTATGCTGACCCTACAGACAGTTCTTTGGCAACAGGCTTACAAAGGTACTGTACTGGGGAGTTGCAAGTAAACCCAGAGTTTTCTTTTGTCAGAATATTCTGAGGAAAAATCCACTCTATTACTCTTAGACTTTGAAAAAAATCCATGTTAAGAATTATCTTCTCAGTTGCAGGCAGCAATGTGTGCTATGTCTTTGCATCAAGGCATAATCTATAACTACCTCTCTATATAGGATGGCTTTTTTAAAAGTATGAGGCCTTTCCAAGAAAATTAATTCCTTCCTTGGGTAGGAATTAATGCATTCTTTACTTAAAATAAACTTGATATTTATTTTACTCTAAATCAGGAGGAAAGTAATTGGCTAGAAATTAATGAGTTGATAGTGATGCCTGTCAACTTACAATTTGGTCATAGTATAAAAAATGAAATTTTAAGGAAAAATAGACCTACTAAATTATCTACTTTTGCATAATGGAGTTCTGAAGTGCACTTAAGAAATTTGGGCGGGAAATGAAGAATGATGTTAAATTGGAATAACAACCAAAATGATAAAGAGATAATTTGTCACTATTTATAAATGGATTGGCTCCATATCTGAACAGTTAAGTGGCCTAGGGCAATTTATTATTTCCCTTACTATTGCTTTCTTTTTCATTTACTTTTACCTCTTAACCCTCTCTGAATGGATCTGAGATAAACCTCGGATTTTCTTAGGGCTCTGAATGTTGTTGGGAAATGTCGCCTTTAAAAAACCAGGATAGTCTTGTCAACAGGTCATAAGATTCACAAGACTCTTTGGGTCTCAATATTCAAAGACAAGTATTCCTGTGATTTTGAATACCTTCTTCTCCTGGTAGTTATATAAATGATATTGAAGCCTGGGAGAAGAGCATTGATTTGTAAATTTAGACATCTCTGCCCACTCTTTTATTTAGAGATTGTCATTCAAAGATTAGACTCCAGAGCTCTTTAATAAAACTAGATCCAAAAAGATAATATTTTGATTTTGTTCTTTTGTTTCATTTAGAAACAAAATGACCTAAGAAAAAAAGGAAAAAATTACCTAGAACAACTGTTTGAGTACCTTGCTTTTTGATTTCGTGTAACATGATTCCTCACAACCTTCCCAGGAAAACTTTTTCTTGTCTAGAAACTATTTCAGTTTTTCTCCCCTCCCCATTCCTGTTTTAAAACAAAGTTTAAAATTTTTGGTGTAATGCACACCTCTGAATGTTTGTATAGACTTTTTTGTGATTGGTTTGCAGCCTTTAAAAAGCTAAAGGCCATATTCTCCATACTGATAAGGAATTTTATTTGAATATTTGGTTTTTATTTAAATATGCTTAAGATTTTTGAGTAATATAGCATTTTACCAACATAACATAATATGGTTTTTAAAAATAATATGAATGTTAGCAAATTTGAATTTAAAAATTACAGATTATGAGTATCTTCTAAATGTATTTTCCATTCAAAGATTTTTGTTCCAAAATTAATAATTATTTGACTTCTTATCCAAAGTCATTTTTTAAAATGTCAAGATTATAGTGTCATGAAATTTTATGCACTTTTTAACTTTTTTCCCTACTTTTAACTATCAAAAGTTTTCTTTTATCAGAATATTCTGAGGAAAAATCTACTCCATTACTCCTAGACTTTGAAAAAAATCTCATATTTTCCTCTCTTGGCCATAAATTACTTGTTCTTATGAGTGTTTTAAATGGCTACACTGGGTGGATGTGCTGCAACTTGTTTAATCATTTCCCAAGTTCTGAACATTTAAAATGCTCCCACAAGAGAAGGAACACATGGATGATTATGATCAAATTATTTTCCAAATGGAATTTTTCTATTAACACTGTCACCCAAAATCAATATTTGTTTCCACTCTTCTCTACATGAAGATGTTATTCTTCGATATTTCATTTGGTAGAAAATTGTATCTAATTGTTGTAATCCTCTTTAATTACTACCAAATGTACCGAATAATTGCAGTCCTTCATCTCTAAATTGTTTGTTCATGTCCTCTGCTCACTGAAATATATTGAAGCTGCCTTTTCTTTTTACCTAGTTATTCCATGTGAATTTTAGGTAACCCAAATCTGAGGCCCTGGATCATGGAACAAAAAGGTCACAGAATATAAATCAATTTATAGTTTGACTTAATAGAAAACAAGAATAAGCGATTTTTAAAATATGTGACATTTATTATTTGAAATTGGCTGAAAAGACTAAATTCTTTATCCCCAAATGTGTAACATGTTTGCAAAAAAAACCTTTAACTTGAATTACTACATGATTCAGCTATTCCACTTCTGGTTATTTATCCAAAGAATATAAAAACATGAACTGAAAAGATATATAGACCCCTATGCTCATTACAGCACTCTTTACAATATCAAAGGTATAAAAACAACCTAAATAACCATTGTCAGATGAATAAAGAAGATGTGCTGTATATACTGAATAGAATACTACTCTGCCATAAAAAAAATGAATGAAGTCTTGCCATTTGGACAATATGGATGGATGTTGAGGATATTATGTTAAGTGAAGTAAGTCAGACATAGAAAGACAACATGATTTCACTCATATGTGAAATATAAAAACAAACAAAACTAAAACAATTCATAGATACAGAGAACAATTGATGATTACCAGAAGAAAAGTGGGGGGGGGATGGGTAAAGGGAGTCACATGGTGATGGGTGGAAACCTGACTTGGTGGTCACGTTATGGTGTATAGATGTGGAACTATAAAGTGTTACACCTGAAACGTATACGACGTTAAAAACCAACGGTACATCAATTAAAAACAACAACAACAAAAAAAAGGTAGGAGGCTGGGGAAGGAATGAGGTGGGATGTCCTCTTTAAAGAGAAAACGCAGGCGGGCAGTGGATGGACATTTAGGAGCTAGTTTGCGTGTATGGGAGAGATAGGTTTGAAGGCTGGTCTTTGGGTCTGCCTGTATATCAAGGTAAACTTGGGGTGTGGCGTCCACGGTGCTCCTTTGTCGCGACTTGTGTTGCCTGTGGGAACTGCCCCCAAGTCCCCACAGGAGTGCTGGGACACAGGAACGTGTGGGTTCCCAGAGTCCAGCACACAGAGTAAGAGCTCAAAACTGAGCGCTCTATTTGCTGAATAAAAGAATGAACAAAAGGGAGTGTCAAAAGCAGTAGTCACGCCGTGTCACTGACAAAATCTTAACTAGCGCGGCGTCGCTTCATAACTTCTCCACAGTCAGACGGCCCCCGGAACCTTTGTCGTGCACTACCGAGGTTGCAACTCGGAAGGGAAGACAGAAGGATTCGGACCTTGACAGGCGGGGACTCAAACCAATGAAAAAGGCAAGATGTGCATACTGCAGCCAATAATAGGGGCAGAAGGAAGTAACGCAAGCAGAAGGGTACAAGAGTCAGTCCGGGAAGTTCGGCAAACAGCGAGCCTAAGCAGTTCTGCACTTGTGAGAAGTGTAGGAGGCGAAGATGTCGGAGCGAAAAGTTTTAAACAAATACTACCCCCCTGACTTTGACCCATCAAAGATCCCCAAGCTTAAGCTCCCCAAAGACCGGCAGTACGTGGTGCGGTTGATGGCCCCCTTCAACATGAGGTGTAAGACGTGCGGAGAATACATCTATAAGGGTAAGAAGTTCAATGCGCGCAAAGAGACGGTGCAGAACGAGGTTTACCTGGGCCTGCCCATCTTCCGCTTCTACATCAAGTGCACGCGTTGCCTGGCAGAGATCACCTTCAAGACAGACCCGGAAAACACAGACTACACCATGGAGCACGGAGCCACACGAAACTTCCAGGCTGAGAAGCTCTTGGAGGAGGAGGAGAAGAGAGTGCAGAAGGAGCGGGAGGACGAGGAGCTGAACAACCCCATGAAGGTGCTGGAGAACCGAACCAAGGACTCCAAGCTGGAAATGGAGGTACTGGAGAACCTGCAGGAGCTCAAGGACCTGAACCAGCGGCAGGCCCACGTGGACTTTGAGGCCATGCTGCGGCAGCACCGCCTGTCCGAGGAGGAGCGACAGAAGCAGGAACAGGAGGAGGATGAGAGAGAGACGGCGGCCTTGGTGGAAGAAGCTAAGAAACGAAGACTACTGGAGGACTCCGATTCGGAAGAAGATGCTGCTGCACCCGCCCCGCCCCAGCCTGCCCTTCGGTCCAACCCCACCGCCATCCTGGACGAGGCCCCGAAGGCAAAGAGGAAGGTGGAAAGCTGGGAGCGGAGCGTGGGCACCCTTGGCAGCAGGCCCCAGCTGTCAGGCCTCGTCGTGGTGAAGAAAACAGACCTGGATCGCAGCACTCCTCAGGGCCAGCCAGCACCCGCCCTGGGCGTTGTGAAGAACGGGAAACCTGACCCTGCACCCAGGACCTCAGGCATCTCTTCCCTGAGCCAGCTGGGTGCATATTCCGACAGTGAGGACAGCAGTGGCAGCAACTGAGGTGTGTACCAAGTCAGGGGTCATATGTCCAGCTCCACCCCTTAGAGCAGGGGGCCTTGACACCAACTAGAGCCAAGATCAAACATAAATGTCTTCGGAGGCTGGCTAGGCCAGCTAGGGCTTAAGCTGAGGGACCTGGTTTCTCTCTTGTCTCAACCACAGCCCTTTGGGGCTTCGAAGTCCTCGGCTCATGTTGTTCCTGGCACCAAGTTTAGGGCTGCACCATCCCTGGAGGGATGCATCCTTTCTTGGACATTCCTTGACATGTCAGCTGTGTTTTGGGCTTGTGGATGAGCTCACCTATCCAGTTGGCTCTATCCCTTCCCTCCACGAATCCTCTGGAACCAATGAAAAGAACCCACAAACAGACAAAGAAAACTTAGGAACATTGCTGTCACCAGACATACTTCAAGGCAATTCCAATTTCAGGCCACATTAAAATCCTAGAATTGGGAATTATGTACATACAGTAACTACAAATGGAGTGGTAGGTAGAGAGCTGGTGACATCCTGGCACAAGCAGAAATACATTTTTCAGATGGACTCTGAACTCCAGTCCAAGCTGCTGAGAAAACTCTTCTGCTCTATCTACCCAGATTGAAGACTGGGATGCTGTGGGAGGGGCAAGAAGCCATCTACCCCCATGGACTCTGCTAGCAGATTTATCACAATGAATCCTTTTTGGACTTTTTAATATACCAAATAAGACTTAATCTGTTTTAATAAAGTCCCATTAAGTAAATGTAAGGTTGGTCCCTATATCATTGGGTAGTAAAACTAATTAATGGTGACTATATTATTAAGTTGAGTGCACCTATGAGAATTGTACCAATGTGTCTGAAGAGAGGTTCTCTTTGACCATGTCACACTTTGTTTAAAGCAGTTTTAAGGTGTGTTAACCACTAATATCTCTTGGTATATGCTGATCTGCTATTTTTCCACAAAAAAAATGACACTCTTTGAGCCCTGGTAATAGGCTAAGCAATGCTTATTAAACAGGTGATTTAAAACATACCATCACATCTAAGTGAGTTGGAGAGTAAAATACCAAGACTACTTTGGTGATTAAATGCTAACAAAAAAACATCTGGCATTTTGAGTGTCTTCTTGTTTTTTGTTCAGAGAACCTTTTATATTTTAGTGGGGGTTGGTGGTGATAGATGTCATCACCCCTGGAATTGGTGATGGGGTCAGTCTGCTCCCAGTGTGCAGCAACACAATCACGTTGTGAAATTTTAATTTGTTGGCCTGTACAACCTTAATAGATGGAGGGTACACTTTTAGAGAAAGAATAAAATTGGATTCCTTTTATAGAGAGAGAAACCAGCATAAGGATCAAGTGGCTTTAAGCTATACACAACTGTAAACTTTGATAAAGTAGAAAGACTTGAAGTTTAACTTATTACTACATTACCGACATTAAATTCTGAAGGTATTAATAGATTAGTGGACAGCAGCTGGTCTGCCTTCTAGAAGAGAGTTATATAAGAGGAGGATGGTGTCCAAGCCAATAAGCTATAGCTTTAGGGTATTATGGCATTATGGCTCTGACCTAGGACACTGAAGCCATTTCACCTAGGCTCAACCTAGTTGGCCCACTTAACTAAACATGTGACCTTGTGTTTTATTGCTTCATTCATTCAACAGATATTAAGCAGCTACTCTGTGCCAGGCACTGTATTAAGTGTTGGGGATGCAACAGGGGGCAAAATAGACAAAATCCCTGTTCTTTCTGTGGGGTGTATTGGGGGATATTTTTTGGGTGATGGTAATACTGTTTCATAATAATCTGGATGCTGGTGAGTTAGATGGTGTTTGTAAAAATTCCTTGAGCTCTATATACTATGTGCACTTCTCTGTATTTTACTTCAAATATTTAAAAAATTCCATGGTCTTGTGGAGATCACAGCCATGTTAAATGAGTTAAGAAAAGCACATAGAGCTATGTGCTTGCCACAGTATGCATTCAAAAAAAAAAAAAAAAAAAAAAAGCTTCTATTATTAATCCAGTGAAACTCCTTAAAGCAAACTAGGCCATTGGGATATTCAAGAGATTCAGCTGGCTCTGCCACTAAGATTAGTACCCAGTCATTCCATGATTTAGGCATGGCCCATACATCTGTTGTGAAAAATATGCTTACTTTTTTCCTCAAAATCAAAAAATAAGAGGAATTCTGTTAGTACTTGAACTAAGTGATGTGGAGCTGCTGTGAACACTTGGATAGGTTGTGCACTGCACAAAGGCTCCATATTTAAGGGGCTGCCATTCATATCTCAAACTTCATGGGTTTGTATATTTATTATAATTTTCTGTCAGGAATTCTGGTGACTAAGTGCCTTATTCTAACAAAACATATCAAAACAATTTTCAGACAGATGGAAGCCAAAGGTGTTAAGAACACCATTTTCTGTCAAAACAATGCTGCATGGGAATACCACCCAGGGACTTGGAAATAACGAGAGGAGTCTGCCTTCTAGGAGCTGCCCTTGGAAACAAATACACAGAAGCCAAATCCCTGAGACTTGACTATCTGGGCTTATGGTTATTTTAATCATCAAATCAGAACCGACCTTAGGGTTTGTTCATCAGCCTTTGCAGTTCTGGATAGAAGTCTCCAACAGAGACAGATCCTCTGGCGTTCTGACAAGTCGTGTTTCTGAGGACAAGACCTTGATAGTATGACTTCATTGAAGCCCTGCTCCCTCTTAGAAATTCCCTCCTGAGTTTCTCCTGGTGGAGTCGAGTCTAGCTGGCCTCATCTTAAGGACCTTGAGAGATGTTTGTTAAGCATACAAGCTCCTAGGTCCCCAACCCAGCAAATCTGGGTGGTCCCAAACATCTATGTTTAACAAGCATTCTATATCCAGGTGAATGTAGGAAAACCATGTTATAATAGGGTTTCTAATAGGAGAACCAAAATCAGGTTACCTTGAGCTCTCAGGCAGTTTCCCTTACCTTATGGAGGGAAGGGGTGTGGGAAAGTGGGAGGCAATATTTAAGTTCAGAAAGGCTTGTATGTGTATTGAAAGACAAAAAAAAAGAAAACCTGGGAAGCTGGAGCCTGTCTTTTTTTTTTTTTTTTTTTGCCTTTTCTAAGCTGGGCCAGGGAAAAAGCTGCCTGCTGAAATGGGTGGGTAGAGAGCTGGTGAGTATGTAACATGCCTGACCTTCTGGGGGCCAGGGGGGAGGGAGAGGGCTCTCATCATGGGACAGCCATAGGTCAAAGAGCAAAGTAGTCACAGTGCTGTCTGCACTCTGGTCTGGGCCTGGGATTGGACCACTGGGCCGACGCCCCAGTAATGGGACAGATCTTTGCCTCATCCTACTCTAAGGATCAATGAAACTTTGGGGACAGATGTAAGACAGGTACCGAAGTGCTATGTGTTAGGGTTAGTGACAGAATGGGGGAATCAGACTGGAAATCCATGGGGCTGCAAATAGGTCTCCAGCTCTGGGTTCCAGACCCAACCCCACCTCCAATCATTTCTTATGCTCAGAACAAAGTGCAGAATGTAACATGAGTCTAGGCTGGAATCTCACAGACCTTTTAACAGGGGGCAGTATCAGTCCTGGAAATGTGGCCGTAGGAAGCTAGACCAAAAAAGTATCATCCTTCAAGGACCTGTTCCAAACCTCACCAGCCAGAAGAAAAAAACTTCCAGTTTGCTCTATTTTCTATAGCCTTGGCTGCCCCCAGTTGGGGAACAGAAGATGGGCTGAGCCCAGCATATGTGGGAACCCTTCATCCCCCGTTGTTCAGACCCCAGAGCCTCTTCACCAGAAGCTGAAGAATCTGGGGCTCTTTGGCAGCACATCCCCTACCACTAACTGGGTCCAGCACGGGAAGCGTGAGGGAGTCTGTGTGGGTGTTCAAAGGGGGCCTGGTGGGGGTGCAGCACCGGAGAGCCCTTTCAGCTTTTGCTCCTAAGAAGTAACAGCTGCTTCCTATTTTCCTTTTAAAAGAGGTGTGGTGATGGTGATGGGTTAAGACCAAGAAACCAAACCAATTCAATATGAATCACACTGCCAGTGCCAGGTATTGGGAGATGGCATCCTGGAAGCTGTGGGGTAGTGGAGTCTGAAAACCAGTCTGAGTGCCAGCTGTACACTTATTAACAGCAGGGCTTTGAGAACATCATTTGACTTGAGTCTCAGTTTCCTTTTCTACAAAATGAGGTTAATAGCATCCACTCCTTGAGTACATTGTTAAGGGGTAAAATTAGAGCACTGTGAATACTGCAGTTGTCATCACTACTGCTGACTGCCCTGATCCCTGCCCTCAGGACAGGCTGGGCAGGTGCCTGAGCCCCACTCTTCCTCCCTTGCCCCCAGAGAACATGGTATAACCAGCTGTTGTTAGTGGATTGAAGTGTCCTCCCCCTCGGGCTCCAGGCACAACAGCTAAAAAGAGCAGAGTGATCAATCAAGTGTGGTCATCAGGGAACAAAGTTCAAGAACAGGAAGGGCCAGATGGAGGTGAGAATGAGGAGCAGGGGCTGGTGGGGTTACCAGTAAACTTTACACAACAAACAGGAAGGCTTTGGTAGGGAGGGAAGGAAGGAGGGAGGGAATGAGGGCAGCCAGGTGTCCAGGGCACAAGTGAGGCTGCTCCAAGCTTGGGGAGCTCAGGAAAACCAAGGGCACTGTGCTGGGATTTGCCTCAAGGTTAGGGGCAGGGAAGAGCAACAAGGGGCTCCAGGCCCCTCTGAGGGGCTGAAGGTGACTCAGAAATCAGAACAAAAAAGGCCAAAAAGTTTTTACTCTGTGAGCCCTGGGGAGGGTCAGAGAGAGCACAAGGTGTCCACAGGAGGGGTGAGCAGAGAGGAGGAGCTGGGGCCTGCAGTCTTGCTTCCCTGTGAGGGGAGGAGTGAGAAGTAAAGGCTGGGCGTGCCCTTCACAAGGGCTTTGGAGGGCTCCAGTCTTGGGGCCCAGCTCTGACACCTGCCCCTCCTGAGTTCACAATGGAGTCCTCGGCAGTCCTGAAATTGCATGGCCTGCCTGAAGCCTTGCCAGGAGAAAAATGCTTGGCAGAGAAAAAAGGCTGGAGTGGGCTGACAGCAGCTGATCTGAGTTCTTCCCAGAGCTGTGGCTTTCCCCAACAGAAACACAGCCGAGGCAGGGAGGACCTGAGGCTGGAAGAGTTGTCTTTGCCTGCCAGAGCCCTGCCCCAGATTCTTCACCTTCCAGGTTGGGGTTTCCATCTCCGTTCAGGAGATGCTGGGTTAAGCTCAAAGCTCATCAGGGGGGCTGTGTGTGAGGGGGGATGCCTTCTGGATGCCCTCATCCTCCTCAGGGCTAGGATCTCTCTCGAGGCCACCCAGCTCCTTTCTCTGTTTGCTGCCACCGCCGCTTGAGGCCTTGGCCCTGCTGCTCTTCTTCTTGGACTTCTTTCCTCCCAGGGCGGCTGTGTCCCCCTTCTTGCCAGTCCACTGCTCTGCCAGGCAACCTGGGGTGAGGAGAGATACTCTCAACAGATTGTTTTCCTGGCTGAAGAGTACTGATTGGGAAGCTGCTGGGAGTGGCAACTGGAATTGGTGCCTGACATCCAAGTCCCTATCTATCGCCCACCCCACTGTGGTCCCCAAGCCCCTCTGGGGGCATCTGAGTTCTCTGCATGTTATTCTGCACCTGGTTTCAGTGCCTCTTACCCCACCTTGTCCCATAAAGCTCTCTGAGGGCAGGGATCCTATGACACCCTCTACTTCTTTTTGTCCTCTACTTACCCATCTCCCTTGAGGTGGGACAAACAATAAAATCTAGGGCTGCCCTGCCTTCTCCCTTCCTCAGACTCACTGGTGTCCTTGCCCTTCAGCACGTGGTTGGCGCAAAGGAATTGAGTCAGGTCCTCCTCCTGGTGGTTTCTGTACCAGTCCTCGATCACCTCCTCAAACTCTTCCACCAGCACGTCGCACTGTTAATCACAACACCCCACATTGGCAAAGCCCCAGCACTGACTTACTTCCAGAGCTCAGAAGAGCCTCACAACCCACTGCAAGACAGGCAGGTGGCTGTGATTCTCCTGAGGAAACTGAAGCCAGACAGGAGAAATGACCAAAGTCCTCAGCTCTTGGTGGCCTCCTACAGCCACAGACCTAATCCCCACCCACCCCTGTGGGGCACAGTAACCTCTGAAGGGTGAAGGGACTATACCTGCTTCTTGAGGTCGGCCACCTCTGCAGAGGTCTCATTCCACAGCTCATAGGGGATGTCCATCACCACTTTGACCCCTTTGTGTACCAGGTTGTGAAGCGTCTCAAAAGTCTCTGACATGCCCTAGAAGAGGTGACCAGACATGAGAGGCAGAGTCCCTTCTCTACTTCCTGCCCTCCACTGCAGGTGGTGTTGGAGGCCCAAGGACTTAGCTCTGAGAAATCAAGACCCTCTAAGGCTTCTCACACTTGACCTCACCTTCCTCTCCCATCTTTTAGGCTTGTCTCCTCTAACCCCTCTACACGCATGCGTGCATACATGCACATGCACATACGTACATACTCACGTACATACGTTCTCTCTCTCCCTCCCTCTCTCTCTGTCCTGCCTCCACACATCTCATCCTTTCCAAAAGGTCTGCTGTTGCCCTCAGGCCCTTTGAACATAAACTCCTTTTCCAGGAAATAAATGTCTTGGCTCTGCCCCATCACTATGGCTGGGCACACTCACTCCCCCACATCCAGGCCCATTCCCTGCCTCAGGTCCTTCCTAGAGCTTGTGTCTTTTCTTGGTGGAAAGAGGGCACAGGCAAGGGAGGAAGGGACTCTTCCATAAAAAAAATTTCTTCTAGTTACCTAGGTTTCTCCCTGGAGACAACATACTACCTATCTCTTCTATTTTTCCAGAGATCGTGTATACAAATATAAGCAAACAGACATACAAATATATCCTCTTCTTCTCCACCCCCACTTTTTACACAAGCAGTAATTATCATACACACTACTCTGCACCTTGTCTTTTTTATTTAATAATACACCTTGGAGATAACTTTAGTTTAATTCATAAAGAGCTACCTCATTCTTTGTTTTCCAGTTGCTTAATAGTCCACTGAAGGGCCACATTAGCGTGTTTCTAATTTTTTTGTTATGTAAAATTACTTTAAACATTTTCACATTAAAGCAAATGTGGATTTATTACCAACTAGGATACAAAATTCATACAAATTTTAAAGCTAAAATCTAAAACTTCTTGCTGCTTGAGACTGTCCCTCTAGGTTTCCCAGGGGTTTCTGACTGATCTCCTTTGCTAGGAGAGTACTTAGGTGGAGAAACGTGCCAGGCACGGAAAATGGAGAGACAAAGAAGTATAGCCTTGTTGTAAGAAGTTCATTATCCAGGGAAAGAAGCATTCATGCACATAGTAAGTGCCTTACATGTCACCCAGATGGAGGTTGAGGTAGGTGTCCTATGGGCCCAGAGGAGGGACAAGACAATCACCACCCACACCCCCAAGAGTCTTCTGACATCTTCTCTCACCCCTCACATTCTAACTTCTCCCTGTACAAGTGCTTTAGGCTCCATGGAAGCTATACCTGCAGCATTTCTGCCTGTCTGAAACTGAGGCAGGACCCTATGCCATGGAAAAGTCAGACGATCCAGCAGGGGAGGAGTGTAAACAGCAATCCACAAAGAATGGGAAGAGGCCAAGGAGGGAAGCTCTCAGGGAAAATTGCACCCACACCAGCAGACACCTTAGCCACATGCAGGCCTGGCCGCAGCGGGGAGGAAGGACAAGCACAATCCTACCTTGGCAAACCGGTTGCTGCCAGTCCTCTCCTTGTGTAGGCTATAGTCCAGGAGCCTCTTGCAAATGGTCTCGGTGACTTCGATTAACCGTAAGTCCCTGCCAAGACAGCAGCAGCACGAGAGGGACTGAGTTCCCTTCCCAGCCCCAAGGGACCAGTGATCCGTCCCTCCAGCCCTGCTACCCAACACCTGCACATCTCACCAACGGAAAGTCAGAGCTGGAAGGAAGATAGGTCATCTGGTCTGGGGCTGTGAAATGCTGGAACACAGACCAGAGAGACAAAATTTTAAGAGCTCTATGGGAAGGAAGTTTTTTATAAAGCTCAATGATTTAGTAGATTGTTTTATAAAGCAAAATGTATAAGCTTTTGATGTGAAAATATTTCATTTTGAAAGGATAATAATTGACGGAAGGTTTTTTTTTGGGGGGGGTTGTTTTTAATATTTATATCTGGAAAAATTTAAAGTTGGTAATCTTGTGTTACCTATATTTTTAAAAAATGCATTGGTCCATGACATCCAAGAGTCTGGGAATCACTGATAAGGTCCAAAAGTCTTGCTTTTACAGATAAGGAATCTGAGGACCAGAGGAATTAAAGGTTTTAGGAAGGTCACATGATTAGTTGTGGGTAGAACCAAGGGGAAAACTTAGGTCTCAGAGCTGCCTCCCTTTGAAGGGTTTGCTGGCTGGAAGGGAGAAGAGAACTAAAAGCCACTGAAGTCCCAAGAAACAAAGCAGGCCAAGCCAGTGGGTCCCCCATTCACTTACGATTTGGTGTATTTGACTCCGGAGGCCTTCCTGTCCAGGATGCCATAGCCTGTGTCGATGACCTCTTTGGTCTTGCCAGTTTCCTCAAAGGCTGACTTCAACTCCACAGCGACATATTTACACACTGAAGGAGGGAGACAGCATAGTCTAATGAGTGCATGTGCTTTTGATGGCAGCTAGTTCCCAGCAAAACAGACCCAAGTGGACACCTTTCCCAGACTGGGTCAGTCAATGCTCAGGGCAGAGAAGGTGTTAGCACCAGATCACCAAATGGAGTTCTCTAGGTGAAATGTGGCTCCAAGAGCCACAGCCCCATCTCCACTCTTGGCCATTATCTCACTGACTTCACTTCTCCAAGCTCCTTCCAGCCCCTACCCTCAACTCTTGCAATCATTTTTCTTAAAAAAATTTCAAACATACAGAAAAGCCGAAAAGCCAAAAGAGTACAATGAGTAACTATATACCTTCCATTCATATTCAAGAGTTGTTAATGATTTACCACAACCTCTCTCCAATACATAAGACAAGGTGATAATATAATAATTTATCTCAACATTATATACATTGTTTTTGCTAAACCATTTTGAAAGTAAGTTGCAAACATCATGATCTTTCACTCCTAAATACATCATCACACATCTGAGAACAAGGATCCTTCTCTTACCTAACCTTAAGACAATTATGATACTCAGAAACTTAACAATAATTCCAAGATCTAATACTTAGTCTGTATTGAAATTTCCCCAACTGTCCCCCAAATGTGTTTTATGGCTGCTTATCCCTGGATTTCATATGTTGTGCCAACACCAGCTCTCTATTCCTGCCAAGTTTCTGTACATTTATTTCTTCATTCCCTCTTACTCTTCCTCAAATAGTTATTAAGCAACCCTATGTGTCAGGCACTGCCTGGGGATTCAGAAATGAAAACAAGATCTTTCCCTTCCAGATATATAAACACATAATTCTCACTGAATAAGGAACACTGTTTCTAAAGTGTGAAGTGCCTGAGGCCTTAGGAAAGTGCTTACTGCCCTCTAGGGGCTTTGGGGCTTCTCTGCCCATTACTCCAACCTCATCTGCAAAGCCTCCTACCCCCAGGAAACCCTTCTGGACTAATCCCACCTGCTCTTGATTTCATTCTAGGATATACAGGCTCTCACTAAGGACCTTCGGTCATTTCTTATATTTCTCCAAATAGGAAACAGAGTATCCAAAATGAGTATCAGGTACTGGATTTTTTCTGTATTGCTCTAGTCTGGGACTCTATGTGTTGGATACGTGATAAATATTGCTAAGAGACTGTGTTTGTGGTTGAGCAGCTTCTGGTGCCTTTGAATAGAAGATGGTCTGCAGGCTAAATGCCATCAGCATTGTTTTAACACTGACAGCAGAGTTTGGTAGAAAACCAATTTACCTCTAGAACAAATACATCCCCTGGAGGCCTGCTTGGTAAAATTTTATAACATGCATTACTAGATGGCTTAGAGAACTTGGAACACATGAAAAATTTTAAATATAAGCTGGTGATCTCAGAGTCTACAATGAATTGAGAGTGTCTCATCTCCCTGGTTCTCCATCCAGGACCACCTGGGCTCTCTCCCCTGTTCTGTTCCATACTCTATGCAAAGTCATCATTTTTCTGGCTCCTCTGCTCCCTTCTCCCACGCCCTCAACATGCAGTATTCCAGGCCCAGGGGGTTGGAACCCATCAAACCATCTCTCTTATACTCATTAATCACAACCTTGCTTCCCAACTCTTCCAAACATTACCTCTTCAAGACCCCCTCTGGGGATCCCACCCAGAACCAGACCTGGAGGAGACTCATGGCACAGACCCCAGACCTTCATGGACATCCACCCATTCTTTTTTCTGGGTGAGTTCTCCTTCCTCTGTGCCAAGGCCCATTCCACTCAGGCTACTAAACCAGAAGGCAGGCTTTGTGGGCCAGACACAGTAAGCATTTAATAACAAAGGTGTAACAATGAGAAATAAAAGTAAATACACTATTAAGAGGAGCTTAGCGAATGGAGTTGCCAAGCCATCCTGTGACTGAAAATCTCTTTTAATCTCTACCAATTACCTACAAAATGAGGTTGGACTAGAATAATCTTGAAGGTTCTTGCCAGCTCTATGCTTCTATAAGTCTGTGAATGCCTCTATAGAAAAGAAATGTGAGCTTCTTAGGCTATGAGACTGAGAGAAACAGTAGGGGATCTTTGGTATCAGAATAAAATAGAAAACAGAAAAGAAGAAGTGAAACCCACAAAGGATGTCGGTTAGGCCTAGAGTAATGGAAAGCATCATAATCCTCTGTCTATTCAAGGAAGCAAGGGAGAAAGTAGAGGCGGGAACTCATACTGGGAGACCTCCCAGTGAAGTCAGCCTGTCTCTGAAGTATCTCACCTTTAATTTCTCAAATGGAAGGATTATGTGTCCTAAACCACCCCACCCCCACTTCCCCATGCTTAGGGAACATCTGGCCTGCTGTAGGCTTTGAATTGTGATGAAACAAATTTATAGGCAACTTTCAGGAGGGCTTGGAGTTAAGGATGTGGCAAGGAATAGAGACCCTAAAGGTCTGAGGAGAAAACTGAGAAACAGAGGGGAGGAAGAAAAGGTGGGCCCTTCATAGTCCTGGATCACTGCTTTGTGTTCTAGCTCTTTTCTCTCTTCTCTCTCTCTTCTCTTTTCTCTTCTCTCTTCTCCCTCCCTCCCTCCCCCCCCCCCCTCTGAAGTTCCATACTTCTACTCCTATTTCTTTGGAATGCACTCTTTTTCTATACTCCTAAAATCTTCCCTCATCAGGTTCTCCCAGGCTCTATTCTCCCAAAGTGACCCCATAGGCCTCAGACCTAACTCCTTCCTCCACATCCTACAGCCCCCCGTTTATTAATTTTTATTTCAAAAGTATTTATTGGGCGCCTACCAGGCACTGTGTGAATAAATATCTGAGCTCACAGCTAGTGGGATAGGCGGTGAATTACACAAATTAGGTTGCAGTGAGGGCACAAAGGGGTAGAGTCTCAGGTTCTTCTTCCCCTCAGACTAGTCATATGAATCTTTTCAGTTCCTCAAACCTGGCCTTTGCTTCTCAGCCTGTAGGCCTCTGCATCTGTGGGACCGTCTCTTTTTATTTCTCTTCACCCGGCCGACTCCTAATTACTCTTGGGTTTCCTATCCCGAAGTCTTTCCTGACTTTCCTCTACACTCGGCCTTTCGTCCCATCTTTAGGCTGGACTAGATGCTCCTCACCCGACTTCCAAAACTCTGTACCTCCTATGTCACTGCATCTACTACCCTTGATGATAACTGCTTGTTTTTACTTCTTTGTGAACTCTAGGTGCACCGAGACCTGGTCTCTCGCCCGCCCAGCGTCCCTCATAGAGCCAAGCACACAGTAGGTTCAACGGAGTCTCACTCAGGAGCCTAGGACCCTGGACCCGCAGACTCTTCTCCGCAAGCCCCACCTCTCCAGCAGAATAAGTCCGTGGGCCCCGCCCCCTCACCTTCGCATTTGCTAGGCAGGCGAACCCAGTCAGTCTCCTCGGCGTGGACCTGGCTCGGGCCCAGCTCCGGGGCCGGCTGTAGCAGCAGCAGCAAGGGAAGCAGCAGAAGCCGGCGGGGCCTGCGCCGGGGCACGAGCTCAGGCAATGGCTCCATGGCCCAGCCAGACCCGACCCAAGCAGACCCGCCTGCGTTTCCTCCGGCTGCGCGCGCTGGGCCGCTTCCCAGAGCCGCTTCCGGGACTGCACACGTGCCTCGGCGTAACCCGGGCAACAGCGAGCCTCCGGCCCTCTCCTTCCTCCGGCGGCCTGGGCCCGCCCCCAGAGCCCACGGAGGCCCGCGGACTGCGCAGCCAATAGGGGTTCGCCTTCTAGAGAATGGGCGGACGACCTTCTTTCAGCCTCAACATATGAGAGAGCGGATGGTGGCTTCAGTGACCAATGGCAACATCTTTTCCCACCCCCTCAAGGAAGACCAGGACCATGAGAGCGGAACAGCGTTGGGCCTGAGTGGTTCAGGTCTGGCACGCTGATCCCAGAATGTGTGGGAAACGCAGTCTTCACTGCCTTCTTCGCCTCCTTACACGTCATTTCCCTCCTAGGGTCATAATACAGCAATCTCTTACTGAACTCCTGTTTTTCAATTTTATTATTATTGTTATTGTTTTAATTGCCAGCCACTCTAGTAGGCTCTGTGAGACCAGAGTGAGACCAGGACGCCAACAGTCCCCAGCCTTCAAACAGCTTTCTTAGTGCCCAGGAACCCTAGATTTGTCCCAGTGAGAACGAGAGCACATCATCTCTCTGAGACTCAGTTTCTGTCTGAATGACTAAGTGATCCTCTTAGCTGCTATTTGAGGCTTTCCTGTTGCTGGAAAGCTCAAGGAGGTAATGGAATTAAAGTTTAGCAGATTGTAAAAAGTTCACTTTTTTTTTTTTTTTTTTTTTTAGCATGTAACCTCAGTCCTTCTCACTGCCCTATTATTTTATTTCTTTGGATTCTGAGCTCCCAGAAGGCAGGTATTTGATTTATTTAGGCCCAGGAGCCCTCCTGGGAAATAATGTTAAGCCAGCTTCAGTGGGGGTTCAGAGTCTGGAGCATGGCAGCAGGATGGGGGGAATTGGGGCAAGATGGGGTGGGACGTTGAAGCTAAGGGAAGGCATGCTTCCAGAATGAGAAGACATTTATTAAGGCAAGAATTAGTTTGGCAGGAGCCCTGGGCTCAGCATCTGGGCTGAGAGCTGGGAAGGGACAGTAACTGAAGGAAGTCTGAGGCTATGGCTGGACATGCTCCACCCTGACCCAGCCTACCTCTTCCTCTGTCTGTGTGTTGGGGAAGGAGCAGGCCCTGTGGGGATGGTAGATGATTCATCCCAGAAGTTGTAGGACTCTCTTCATCCCAAAGAATCAAAAAAAGAGGTGGAAAATCTTCTTACAGGTTGGTGAGAGATGGGCAGTAGAGGAGATAGTGATGGTTTTCATGGACCAGCCCCTAAAAGGGCACAAGGAAGTTGGAGAGGTCATTGACACCATATTAGGGGGAGGGGAGGAATGTTAGAGCATAGTTCCCTACCACCACCTTGGGGGAAGGAAGACCAAGGTAGCACCATTGATCCAATAGACTGTCCTGAGCAGCCCAGAGGACACTTAGGTTCACATAAAAACATGCAGAAATTCTTGGAATGATTACTGAGAGGAACTCCTGGGAATAGCTGGATTTCCTACCAGCTCTGGTGAAACGGGACACACAGGTTACACTCCATCATGGAAACCTCATATTCTATCCATACAAGAACCCTCTTTAGGAAACAAAACGAAACAAACCTCTTTAGTGCCTGGCTCAGAGTTGATGCTCAGTGACTTATTTGTCAAATGACTAACAACCCTTAATTGATTAATAACGTGTAGGTCTGGAATTACCATACGTGCTCTTGGCATTGGACATAATCCTGACCCTGTTCACTTCTGTTGAGTCTGTACAAGATTTCTCCTCAGGCCCAGCATCTCACTTTACTGGGTTCCTGCGCTCCTTGTCCTGACCTCTCACAGAGGTCAGGGCCAGGATGAGGAGACAGAGAAGGGGCCTTGCCCCATGTCCAGCTATTGGGTAAGGAGACAAGATGGACAGTGTCCTCCCCAACCCCCAGCCCCACTCTACAATCCCCAGTTTCACCCTCAGGAAGCCCTCTTCCTCAGGGAAGTCTTCTCAGATTTCTGCCTCCTCTAAATCTGCCAAATTCCCTTGGCCCAGAGGAGACATGAATTAAAATATGTTTTATTTGCTTATGTCATTCAAGTTCTCCCTTAATTGCACCTCAAATATCCCAGTGCCTGGGTCAATTACCACCCTCAAGTGGCTCCCAGTCTGTTGGGAGAAACGCAGCTTTTTCCCTCAGAAAACAGCTGGAGTCGGGGAGACAAAACCCAGCCCTCAGGAAGCTCCGATCTGCAGGAGGAGGCAGATCACTTACAAATGCTCCAAGGCTGGAAGCCGGGATACTGAGGGCGGGTCCAGAACACCAGGTCCAAACTGGCCCCGTAGAGAGCGTCCCCTCCTCCCAGACTGGGCTCCTAGGATTCGGATCCGGACGGCGGGTGTGAACTCTGCAGGCGGCCCGGGGCTGCAGCACCGGCGGGGCAGACCGGATGAGCCCTCGGCCTGTGGTGCCCTCCTCACTGCGGCGACTCTGGTCGGTGGGGTCGGAGGGCTCTCCTATCGACGAAGGCTGCGGGCCCGTGGGGGGCGCGGGGAGCCGGGGGTCCCCCGGACCAGGCGCTCGGGACAGATTCCCCCGCACGGCGGGCAGGGCGCGGAGGCGGCTGCAAGTCAGAAGCACGTCAAACAGCAAAAGCTTGAAGAGCAGTAGGCGCAGCGCCCCCAGCCGCAGCGCCTGGCCTGGCGTCCCTGCTCGAGGGGAAAGGAGCGAGTTGGGGACCCCGAGGCTGACCCTCAGCCCCTAACCCCCAGGAGAATGTTCCCTCAGCCCTTGCAATCTGCCTTTCATCCGCCAAATCCTGGGAAAGTCCTTCCTAGTATTTAATCTAAGTTCTTACTGGTAATAATAACAAACACCTGTCTAGCCTTCATTTATTTTATGCCCCAACAACCAGGGGACTGAAGACCAGGCAAGAATCTGCATGGATGCAGAGGAGAATAACAAGCTCAAAATTCTCTTATTTGGTCAGGAAGAGAACTGGACTTGTTGGTGACTCTCCAGCAGTTGATGGGACTTTCCACCATCCAGTCTCCCAGGAGACTCCCCAGGCTCTGATGCGGAGACTGTCCATTTGGGCTGCCCAAGGAGAACTTCAAGGATCCTTCTGTTAGCTTTCACCTGCACATCTCAACTGGTGTCCAGGAACGAGGCTGGGGTCAAAGGATCTATCCCCATCTTATCCACCGGCAGACTGAGGCCTAGGGGCCAGTGCACCAATGCAGCAAGGCAGCCTCTTCAGGAGACACCCACCAACCCCCAGTAGGACCCATCGGGCCACAGCCCAACAGGGCTTAAGGTCTTGGTCCCCAATACTCACCCCTGAGAGGCTCCCAGAGGCAGGTCCTGGCTGAAGAAGTCTCTCCTGCCAGGCAAGGAGAAGGTAGTGAGATTTGGGATGAGCTGTGCCCTTTTCCCCAGTGCTATGCCCCGGCCCTGGTACAGGGCAGCTATTCATGCCATGTTGGATATAAGGACAAATGAACCAGCAGTGGGAACCCTGAGCCCATTTGCTGCAAGTCTCCAAGGGGTCCAAATCTCCCTCACTCCCTGCTGTTCCCTATTCTGTGCCCTGGAGAGGCTGAGGTGCCTCAGCACTTTTAGACAAGGAATCAATTTTCTTAGCAGCCTTCTTTGGAAGGTAGGATATTTATTCAATGAAAATTCCCATTTGGAAGGTGATAAAACTAATATAATCCGAAAAGAGGAAGTAAGTCATCTGATCAGTAATAATAATAACCAGCTTTGGACATATTACTTAACCTTTCTGTGCCTATAAAGTGAGAGAAATAATATGACCTACTTCATAAATGTGGAGTGTTTACAACAGTGCCTGGCACAGAGTAAACACTGAATAAGTAAGTGATAGCAATTTATTATTTTATTATTGTTTGGTTCTAATAGGTAGAGTGTCATATATAAGGTGATATATATATAGATATGGATAGTAATCCTAGGTATATATAGAGAGAAAGGGTTAATATATATACCTTGATATGTGTGTGTGTGTGTATGTGTGTGTGTGTATATGTATGTATATATATGTATATCTCAGCCCTAGGAGGGAACAGCCATTATTACATCTTGGAAGTCATGCATCAGAGCCTGGATTTGAGTGAGATATCACAGTTGCAAATCCCAGGATTCAGGGCTCTGAGGCCACCCTGCTCTGAGTCCAGGCACCACTTCATCTAGATGGTCGGTACTTGGATACCCTTTATGCCCCGTGGCCTGGGCCTACCCTACCTCCCACCATATTCTGGTTTCTGGGTATGTGAAAGGGACAGGGGGCATCCAAAGGGCCTCAGGCTCTGTCCCCACCTGACAGTTGTAGGGGCTGTGTGCTCTGGCTGGGGTCCCCAGTCCCAGGCCCGGTGTGGCAGACCAAGGTCTCCCAGGCTTCCAGCTCCTCAGAAGGCAGGGATAGCTGGGCCAAACTAGTCCAAGTACCATCCGCTGCTGGGGAAGGGCCATACGTGAAGGCGTCCAGTGCACTGCCATTGCCAGCTGAGAACCAGATGGGGCTCTCAAGGCCAGGGGGTGCAACGTCAAGGACCAGGCAGACCACCAATGTCTGCTGCTTCCCATCCACCAGCAGTGTGATTGGTGGGGCCAGAGAGGGGAAGGGTGTGCTGCCCACACCTGCAAGAGAGCACACACCTGTGGGGGACTAGATCTGTCCATGCCCTTCCAGGCCACCATCTCGTTGTACGCTTCTATGCTTCCACATATCCTTTCATCATCCATCTATCTATCATTCCATCCACCCCTCTCTCCTTGCATCTACCCATCTAACCACCATTCCTTCCCTCCATCCTTTCATTCATGCATCTATTCATCAATTCTTCTATCATCCATCTTTCCTACATCTCTTCTCTTTACCCTCCATCTATATGTCTATTCATCCATCCATCCTTCCACCACCTATCTATCATATCTATCTGAAACTTTCTGTGCAGGAACAGGGGATACAACATTAATTAAGAGATTGTGCCTGCTTTTAAGGAACTCAGTCCCAGGGGAAAGACAGCAAATGCATAAATTAATACTTATAATACCTTGTTGTGCCAGTCTCAGGAGAGTGGTTGCCTCTGGGGAGAAAGGGAAGGAAATAGGATCTGGAATGAGAATAAAGTGGGCTTCAAATGTATCTGTAACTTTTTGTTTCTTTAAAAAAATATCTGACTAGAATATGGCAATACTTTAGCCATTTGTTAATTTGAGTGGAGTATACATGGGTGTTAGTAGTATTATTCTAGATTTTTTTCTGTAAGTCTGTAGTATTTTTTAACAGCTTTGTTTAGCTATAATTCATATACCGTACAGTTGACCCATTTAAAGTATATGTCTGTACTATTTCATAATTTAAAAAAAAATAAGTCATATGGATACTGCAAACATCTGTCCTATATTTTCCAGAATAGTCCTTATTTTCCACAAACTTATTCTTTGCAGTAAAGATGACTCACTTAATAGGTAACAAAATACTATTTTTGAATAGTTGGATACTTTTTCCATATAAATGAAATCTCAAAGGCTAAAACCTCCAAACAAATTCACACCATGAGTGAAGTACAGCCAGGCTAAAGAAATGCCCCAGGGTGCAGGGATGTGGGAATCTTGTGGGGATGAAGGAATGTGGGGTGTGGGCTGCTCGGGAAAGATTTATTGAAGGTCAAATAACTGACCTAGTAGCATGTGGATGCGAAGTAGCCCCCTCAGGATTTGAACTCAGATCTCTGTGACTCTAAATGCCACAGATCACACCACCTGGAAGTATGAAGTATGACTAAGGTTTTGCTACACGACACAGTGGACCAAGTCTGGGGCCTGGCCTTGGACAGACTTGCTTAGACTCCTGCTTCATCCATTTAATTTACTGAGTCCCAATTGTCCCATCAGTATAATGGGATTAATAACATCAGCCCCGTAAAATTGTTGTAAAGAATAAAGTTCATGAATGTAAAACATCAGTGCACATAAGTATCAGTATTATTATCAATACTAATATTAATAAGGCATTGCAAACAAAAAGAATAGAGAAGACTAGGAATGAGCTCCAGGAACCTCAACCTCCCGAGCCTTTTCAGTTATAGAGACAGAGACATTCTCCAAGTTAAGTTCAGCATCCACCTCCTCCACGAAGCTTCCCAAATTGCTCCCCCTCACCCTGGCTGCTTCCTTCCCAGAGCTCAGGCCTCCTGTCAAGGGCATTCCCTGCTTCACATGGGTGTAGCTTATTTCCCTAGCAAGGGAGAGCTGGTGACACACAGGGGGCCAGCTTTAGACCAAGAAGATGCCCCGACTCAAAGGTCAAGGACTTTCCCCCACCACACACATGCAAATGTGCACATGCTGCTAGATGAAACTGGAGTTCTCAAAATGTTAGTCCTTTGTCTCCAGACTTGATCTTTGGAAGACTAGGGGTAAGTACACCTGGGAAATCACTGAGATCTTGGGACTTCTCCTGGGAGCCCATTGATAAGGGGTAGCTGGGAGTGAACATGAGACATGAGCCCTGTTGGAATTGGGCACCTTGAGGGCAGGATACTGGGAAAGGAAGGACAGGAGAGGACCTCACAATGTTGCCCATGCCCCATATCACATAATACATCCCTGGCTACACCACCCCACTCCCATGAACACCCACCCAGATTGCTCTTGTTTCTCTATACCTCCAAGAGGTGACTGCCCTCCCTACCAACACTGTGAAATCCAGGAGAGAAGGACTTGGGGCCCCAGTAGCTGGGAGGTAGAGTACAACAGGGAAGGGATGATAGCCTTCTGGTGAGACCCTCCCCAGGGAGCCCCCAAGTGCCTCTGTCCTGCATCCCTGCATCCCATCCACACACAGGGAGCCCAGGGCAAGGGAATAGGCTTGGGCCGACTAATTGGGACACAGAGGGGCATACAGAAAAGGAGCTCACCTGTGGGCAGGGCTGGACACCCGAGGGCCAGGAGAAGCAGCAGCCAAGTGCCGGCCATGGCCCACCTGAGAGGAGGCAGGACACAGCTGCAGACCTGATGTGTGGGCTGTTTGAGGAGGCACCCACAAGAGTGTCTTCCAGGCCACAGGCCCAGCTGCACCTCAGCTGCTCCACCACGAAGCCGTTTCCCCGGGTGAGGGGCCCCTTCCACCCAACCCTGGCCCTCAAACCCAATCCTCTCTCACACAGCCAGGGAACTCAGGTTGGCACTCACACGGCAGTAGCCGGATACCCATACTCCCTCCCATCTGAAGAGCACTTCACCGTGCAAAGCCTTTTCTCAGTCAGTGGCCCTGTTGTCTGTGGGATACAGAGCACGAGGTAGTATGTCAGGCACTTAATACACACCACTCATTCCATCCACCCAACTACTGTGAGCTTCATTTCACAGGTGAGACAACTGAAGCTCAAAGAAATTGAGTGACCTGCTCAAGGCCACACAACTGACAGGTGGCAGAGCCAGGGCCAACTGTTTCCTGATGGCTGGCTTTACTATAGCCAAAAAGCCCAATAAACTTATTTCCATGTTGTTACACCTGCCCCTTTTAAATAGCATTTATTTTTTAGAGCAGTTTCAGGTTTACAGCAAAATTGAGCAGAAGGTTCAGAGATTTCCCATATATTCCCTGCACTGTCACATAAAACTCTCTGTTTTAAAAAATAAATAAACTTTTTATAAATGCTATTTTCAGTGACTCTGCTAAATTTTAGCTAGCTGTCATTTTGACCCTGAAACTTTCCATCTAAGTATATACACTAATGAAATAATAAGAGATTCAGTCAATGTAAGATGAAGATTTATGCACAAAAATGTTCTTTGAAGAATTATATTTAAAAAGCAAGAGCAATTGGAAACAATATAGTTATTCAGTGCTAGGGAAAACGTTAAATGAATTCATGTTTGGTGTATGAATACTGTGCAGCAACTTTTTAAATCATGTTTTCAAAGAATGTTTAATGACATGGCCTAGAGAATAAAGTTTGATTCAGAGTGTGGGCTGTGAAGGCAGAACACCTGTCTTCCAATCTTGCTTATATCATTCAGGAGTTGTGTGACTTTCGCCAGATTACTTCCCTAACCCTCAATCTCCTCATCTGTACAATGGGAATAATAATACCTCAAGATAATCCATGAAGAAGGTTTAGCATCATTCTTATACAGCAGCAGGTCTTCAAATAATATTGTTTTGTTCCATGTTGTTTTGTTATATTGTTGATGAGAAAAAAATATTGATTCCTTGCCAGGGCTACTGTCTGTGTGCATGTTCTCCCTATGTCTGGATGAGCTTTATCGGAATACTCTAGTTTTCTCCCACATCCCAAAGATGGGCACGAGAGGTGAATTGGCACATCCACATTCTCCCAGTCTGTGTGAATGTTCATGTGAGTGAGTGCCCTGCCTTGTGATGGAAGAGTGTCCTGTCCAGGGTGGGTTTTGGCCTTGTCCCCTGCGTTGCTGGGATAGGCTCTGGTCACCAGCGATTTTGAACTTGAAGAAGAGGGTTGGAAATAAATGAAAATTATTTTTTTTAATTAATCTTTCTTAAATTTATGTATAATTCACATTTATTCCAATGTTTAATATTAGAAATGTTTTGGGTATTAGAAATGTTATTTAGAAGTTTGGTGATGTTTTTGTGATGGAAAATATGCTATAGGAACTAAATTCTTGTTTATATCAATTAGCCTGTGGCTTCCTTATATGCAATTTCGCTTAAAGTCACAGCTTCCAAGAATCTATGAAGATTGAGAATTTTCTGTACATAATAATAAGTCATAAATATTCTCTTTTCTTTATGTGTGTGTATACATAGCTACATACACAGAAAGTTTAAGCAAACAGGATACAAATATAAATAGAAAATACATATCCAATTTTGTATAAGAAATATGTAACTATTCCTTGAAGGAAGGTGATAAAATATTAACAATGTTTATCTCTGTATGTTAGGATTTTGGATTGTTTTCATTTTCATTTATAAAAATTGTTTATTTCTCAAATTTTCTATAATGAATCTGTATTATTTTAAAAACTGGGAAAATAAACATTATTTAAAAATAAAACTACAGATGTACTACTGTTTATTTAGCTATTCTTTATCGTTAGACATTTGAGTTTTCTAGTTTAGGAGAATGGATATCTTGTTCATAAAATATTTTCCACACTCATACTTATTTCCTTAAAATTATTGGCCTGAAGCCCTCTGATTTTTTTTTTTGTTAAACTTTAAAAATTTTTAATTGTAGTAAAGTACACATAACATAAAATTTACCATCCTAACCATTTTTAAATGTGAAGTTCAGTGGTATTAAGTACATTCCCATTGTTGTGCAATCATCACCACCACCCATCTCCAGAATTCTTTTCATCTTGCAAAACTGAAACTCTGTACTCATTAAACACTGACTCTCTATTCTTCCTCTCAGTCCCCCTCCCACTTGCCTAGCCCTAGGCAACCAGCACTCTACTTTCTGTCTCTGTAAATTTCTGTCTCATTAAAGTGGAATCATGCAGAATTTGTCTTTTTTCTGCCTGGCTTATTTCACTCAGCATAACATCTTCAAAGTTCATCATCCATGTTGTAGCCTGTGTCAGAATTTCCTTCCTTTTTTAATGTTGAATAATATTCCATTTTATGTATATACTATGTTTTGTTTCTTATCCATTCATCTCTCAATGAAGGATTTCAATGGTTGCTTGCATGCTTTAGCTCTTGTGAATAATGCCATTGTGAACATGATGTATATCCCTTCAAGTTCCTGCTTTTCATTTTTTTCTGTGCATATCCAAAAATGGAATTGCTGCGTCATATAGTAACTTAATTTTTGATTTTAACTTGACAGTGGCCATCCTAGTGGGTGTGAAGTGGTATCTCACTGTGGTTTCAAATTGCATTTCCCTAATGGTTAGTGATGTTGAGCATCTAAAGCTTCTGTATTTTAAGACTCTCTGATACACATCTGTTGTACTAATTTATATTCCACCATGATGAATGAAAGTCTCACTTCATCCCCACCAGCATTTGGCATTTCTTAAAAAAGAAAAGAAAAAAAAACTAATTGAATCAATTAAAATGGTATATCATTTCTCTAATCGCATTATTTTACCACTTAGTTTCCTTCACTGTATTGTCTGTTTATTGTCCTCCTGTAGTCCTAGTGTCTTTGTAAGAGCTTTTACATATTAAAGATACCAGCCCTTTGTACAATCACTTGGTTGGAACAATTCACTGACTTTTATTTTCACTTTTTTTTAATCTTCAGTTTTGTTTGTTTGTTTTGTTTTGTTTTGTTTTGTTTTGTTTTGTATGAACCAATATATCCATCTTCACTACAGGGATTTATTTCCTTTTTGAGCCTAGAAAGTCCTCCCCACCTCTAGAGAATCAATACATTCTCACTTCTACTGTCTTTTTGTGCTTGTGTAGTTTAATCCGCACCCCTTCCAATTTAACTCTATCAAGAATTAATTTTGGTGTATGATAGAAGATGTGCATCTATATTTCTTCCCCCGCCCCAAAGAGCTCATCAATTATCCCGGAGTTGTTAATCCAATAATCCATCCTGTCCCCATTATTTGAGAAACATTCTTTATTACATGTTACTGTCTTTTACTTTAGAGAGTTTATGTCTTCCTGGCTCTCTGATTTCTTTATTGTGGTGCCAGCTTCACCCAATTTCCCTTTGATTATTTTAATAATTCACCCATGATTATTTTTAATAATCATGTTGATTGCATTTTCTGATGTCCTGAGGGAACCCCCTCCAGCCAGGACTTGCTCTGGTCCCCTTTTCCACAGGGCAGCCTGGAGGCCTCAGGCGCCACTTGTTCCCAGGCTCTATCCCCGCCCAGGTGCGCTCTGTCACTGTGGGTTCCTGCCGGGAGGGAGACAGAAGAAGACAGGTGTCCCTAACGACTCTCCCGCCCTCCAGCCTGGGGAGGTGCTGGCCCGGGCTCCGTAACCACATTACAGATGAGGAAGAGCACTCTGGCTTCTTTAGGGTTTCAAGACTTTTCCAGAGAGAGGAAGATGGAAGATCCCCTTGCCACCAGCCACCTCCCTGGCCTACTACTCGCTTGGGCCACCTCTCGCTGCTATAGGAATCCTCCCAGGGGTCCATTCCTAGCTTCCTGGCCACAGGTCTTCCTGGGAGCTTTCTTTGCCCCCTCTCACATGGGTTCCCTCCTTCCAGACAGGACTAATGGATCCTAATGATGCCCTTGCCCAGGGCAGAAAAGATAATTTGACATGCTGGCCTGAGATCCCCAAGCTGAATACCTTCACTGACCTCCCACTTGGGACTGAACCTGCCATTTGGAGACCCACTTCTAAGAGCCAGGCTGCATTCACAGACATCTCATTTAAACCTCAAAAGCACCCCGACAAGTACAAATCTCATCCCTGTTTTACAGTGAAGGAAACTGAGGCTCAGCTAAACTAGATTACATTGCTGAAAATTCTGTAGCAGGCAAGCCGGAAGTTTATTACAGGGATCTGTTGACACATCTGCCTCCCTCCAAAACTCCTTTCACATTTTCTTTTTTGAAAGAATTAAATTAAATATGAATACTCATCTGAGCGCTTGGTACAGAGCAGATTATCCCTCTTCCCCATTTTTTCACCTGCTCGGATAGAAAACCAAGGGCCCTTGTTAATCTGAGGTGAGGAACATAGGATGTGAAAAATAAAATTTTAAAAAAGTAGCAGTACTTATTAGAGAACATTGCTGATATTACCAAATCATTATTGGATGTACATCTGACATATACAATTAGAAGATTGTAACCAGAGGGGCAAGCAGTGGTTCAGCATGTGTGTAGGCTGAAATATCAACAAGTTTCTTTCAGTAACACTGACAGGTGCACCTATTCATTGATCAAATAAAAACCCTACAATGTTATTTATAATTAAAAAAATCACCTAACTGTTCAATGATAAGGAAATAGATAAATAAACTAAGATGCAGCTACATGATGAAATATTATGTGGGTCTTAAAATGAGCTTTTATTCACACCCATTCACTGGTCTCTGTTTCATGCCAGGCATAGAAGCTGGGGATAGGACTGAAAAAGCTGCTCCCTGAAGTCAAGGAAGGAGACAGGCTCATAAATAGGCAAGGAAAGTGGTGTCCCGGCTGAAGTGTGTGTGTGTGTGTGTGTGTGTGTGTGTGTGTGTAGGGGTAGAATGTGGGGTCCTGAGAGAAGGAGATCATTCTTCTAGAGTTGGAGTAAGCATCAGGAAAAGTGCTTTAGGAGAGGAGACTTGAGCCAAGTCTTGAATCTTCCTTAAGAGTCTACAATGACATGGAAAAGTGTTTGTTATGATGTTAACAAACACTTTTAAAAAGATTTAAAAAGGATATGTAGTATGTTCATGGAGCCACCACACCAGCTTTGAGTTGTTAAGAAAACTTTTAGTTTCTGTAAGAAAAACAAACTTTTATCTTGTATATTCTATTGTTACTTTTACTTTTCTGTTGCTCCTTCCAAAATAAATCTTAACCAAAACATATACTACATGTTCCAGAGTCCTAGCAGGAACACAGATGGGTAATTAAAAGAGAGTTTAATAAAGGGACTGTTTATTAAAGGTGTGGGCAGAGCACAGAGAAACCACCAGGGCTACTACAGCACCCATGGCTAGTAACAGTGGACTGTAACCACCTGAAGTCTGAAGAGGGGAGGGAAGGGAGCAATTACATAACTCAGAGCCAGGGAGAGCTGTGTAGAGAGGGTTCCTGACAATAATTGTGACCTTCAGTCAGTGGACATAATGTTGACCCTACAGGGCAGGAAATAGGAGAATAAATCTCCTAACTTCACCCTCTTCCCATCTTCTGATCCTGGCTGGTGCCCCAATTGGCTGAACCCAAGTGTAGGGTGTATGAGTCCTTTGATGCAGCTCAGCTTCCCAGGGTACAGGGCCAGTGGGGTTGGTGAGGCTGAGCATGAATCTGGAGGGGCACCAGGAAGCTCCTCTAATCCCGCGTCCAGATGAAAAATCCCTGTCTACAACACAGTGTCCCATCAGCTACTACTTCATAGGGAGGGGATGTCAATTTGGCAATACACCTACTAAAACCTAAAATGTTAGCCGCCACCAGAGTTCTTCACAGGGAGAAGTTAGCTCGGGGAAATGGGGGTTAGTATGCTTACATTTATAATCATACCTACTTACTTTCATCCCCAAGGACACATTCTCTTTATCTTTTGCTAGCACCTTGGCTGGACAGGATCCTTAACCTGAAGGGTGACTCAAACCTTTATTCCTGTAACATCTGAGTCCTCAGTGGTCTTGACTGTGTTGAATTGCTGAAGTTTTCTGTTAACCAGGACTGCTGGACAGAGGATTCTTAAGAAGCCCTTCAGTGAATCCCCCGAGTTCCAGATCTAGTCTCTACCTCTATTGTGCTGTAATGGCCTAATTTTTTCCGGTACTTGGGATTAATCAACCTAGACATTACAATGACCTATTTCTCTGCCTGTTATTGGTTCAGTAACCAAAGTGGCCAGGGTCCATCTCATTTTCCAAGACATCAGTACTATAATTGTTTCATGGTAGAAATGTTTCTCCCAAACTCCCTAAGTCCAAGGTTATGGGAATGGGTAGCAAAAACTCGTCTAGTAGGTCATAGACTTAAGGAAGCTGCCGCTACTCCTATCTCTTGGTTATATATGATTTTGATTCTGGTTTTGGTTTAAAGAATACAATTCATCTTCCACCTTGTAGGATGGCACTTCCTCCTTGTAGGGTTTAGTTTCTCAGCTCTGTCTTCAGCTGGCCAGTCCATCATTTCATCAAGCCAGCTGCTTCTGGGTTGTGGGGCACATGGTAAGTTCAGTAATTTTTTTAGGCAATGAGCTCATCTGTACATTTCCTTGGCTATAAAATGTATGCCTTGTTTGGAGGCGATGTTATGTGGCATGCCATGGTGATGGATGAGGTATTCCATAAGTCTACAAATAGTGCTGACAGAAGCATTGTAGGCAGAGATGAAGTCATACCTGGAATATGTATCTTTTATATATTCTCATGAGGATAAAACACAGATAGGAGGGCCCAATCAAATCAAGCTACAACCTGGTGCGAATGGTGCCCATTCAGCTTTGGCCACAGCCAGATGAGTCTCAGAGAGGAGAAGACGGTATTACTAATCAAAGTATAGCTTCCATCCCTGCCACCATGGGTCCACTGAACAAACTCTAGAGTGCCTGGGGAAAGAGAGTGATCACGGTCCATAAGACTGTCATCTTGTCCACCTGATGACCATTCTTTCCCATGCTTTATTGTAGGTCATTGTGGTTACCTTGCCTTTGGCTGTTAAGCATCACCAACTGGCCTTTACATCACCAGGATACCATTATTTTCACTGAGATCAGAGAATCCATTTCCACTCATCTACCTAGCATCCTCCACTAGCATCTCCAGCCTACACAGGACAGCCATTATAGCAAGTCAAGAATGCTAGTGACCCTCACCAATGCATTTCTTAATGCTTTGGTAAAGGGAGTGTTTTCCTGAGTCCCCTAAAATATGTGGCTAGGGTTGGCTAAGCGGATTGGACATACGAATCCAATCCAGCATTCTCATCTCTTTGAGATTTCAGATTCCTTTTGCTATAGTATGGAAGAGAAATTCTAGCATTTCAAGTTTATTAACCGTAGGCTACCATTAAGTCCAGGCTTTAATTAACCAGTTTAGCAGATTATTAATGCCTCTCCCAGGTACTCAAGCCAACACATTAAATCCCAAATCCTGGATGAGAATCCATGGCCATGAGTTTAGCCCAGCTGAGCCTTACATTCCACTCTCCTGGGTCTATTTTCCTTAGAACCCTCTCCCACACATTCCCATGGCTCCTGCCAAGGCACTTTGGCAAAGCCTATAACTCTTTCAATCTGGGCATTCTCCTCTTAGTGTGGGCCTTGTGTTTCTCTACCCAGGCATCTTTAACTCACGAAGGGCCTGGTGCCAAGAAGGGATGGAGGGAGGAATGGTTCTAAGGCTAATGTCCTAGGAGACAGGACCACTACAAGAGGAGATTGTCTCCACAGACTGGACCACTTTAAGAGAATTTGGGTATTTAAAGTCCTCAGCCTTGTCTGTGTCTGTTCAAATGTCTCATTCAAACTCAGTGTCCCACTCATCCCACATCAATGCCCTTACCTTAGTATAAGTGACCAAGAGGACTGAGCGTTTAATTAGCACTGCAACTTGGCAACCCTTACAATAACATCCTGGGGCCGGTCCTCAGCCACATGAGCCCTCTCTGCCTATAGAAGATTAGGGATTCCTTCAAGGTGTTATCAAGGTGTCTTGATTGCTCATTCACATTTCCTGTCAGAAATCAATAAACTTCCAGTTCTCCTTTTCCCATGCATGTTCCTTGTGGCCATCAGAAGCCAAATGACTCCAAGTCGTAGTGAAGAGTCAACTCCCCGCCCCAACAATACAATACCCTATGCTTCATCCCATGCAGCCCCAATGATAACTTGAGTAATGGTGATACCTTCACATACAGTGGATTACCTGGGTGCATTTCCCCCTCTGCAAGGAGGCTTCACCTGTACTCCTTGAATTTATAATCAGTCCAATCCCAGTATCCTGTTTGAGGCTGCTCCTGGAACCAATTCCTATATTGGTGAGTATGGACAGGCAATAGATGACATACTTATATTGGGTAATTTGAGGAGAATTTAGTAAAAGGACTATTTACAGAGGTGTGGCAGCGTGAAGAGAAATCCCAAGGGACAATGCAGTACCCAGGACTAGTAACAGGCCTGAAAGAATGAGGGGAGGGAGCAATGGCGGGACCCCAAAGTTAGAGAGGTGTGTGGAGGGCTCCAGCCAGTGGTGACCCTATAGGGAGGGGAACTGGAGAATAAATACGTTGACCTCCTTTTCCTCCTTTCTTCTACTGGGCTCCCCATTGTCCAAACTCAAAAGTCAGAGTAAGACAGCCCATTGAAGGTGTCTGTAGATGCCACTATCCAGGAGGCTGGGTGGAACAGGGTCCAGAGAGGACCTGGAGGGCCCAACAGAAGAGAGCCAGCATCACTACTCAACTGATAAGAATATTACTAACTGCCTCTGTGGGCAGTTAGTAATCCCATTTAATGTGTTAGACAACCCTGTGAGGCAGGCACTCTTGTTTTATAGATAGGAATTCTGAAGTGGAGATAAGTAAAATAACTTGCTCTAAAGTCCCATAGCTCATAAGTGCCAGAGGTGGATTAGGACTTGGGCTCAGCAGGGCTCCAGTCAGGCTTGAGCCAGCCTGCGGGCTAAAAGGTTGACCACAGGAGCAGCTCACACATATGTGTGCTAAGATCAGTTACATTTAAAAACCAGTAAAATGCATAGGCTGCTTTCAGTTGGCACATAACACCGTTACCACACCACGTACTGCACTATATGGTTCATATAATAAGTTATATAATATGTCTATATCCTAATTATCATAATTTAGTTCTACTTCCATGACTTTTTCCTTGGGTAGGCTGTGAACCCCTTGAGGACAGGGACCGTGCAGCAAACATGTGGCACTGTACACAGCGTAAGGTGGGTTCTCAATTAATGCTTGCACGGTGTTGAATTTAATCTTTTCTTCTTGAATTTATAACAACACATTCAGTCAGTCAGTTAGTCATTTAGTTAACATTTTCTGAGCACCACTAGGTCTCTACAGTGCTAGTCTAGGCACACAGGGATACTAGATGAGTAAGACTCACAGTCTAATCTAAGATACAACATGTGGATGCTGAGATGAACAAGGGGCTGTGGAAGCACAAAAAAAGGATCAATTAACTCTGATGGCAATGATAGAAGGGGTGGGTCTATTGAGGAGAAGCTTTTAAAGGATGTTAGGTTTCAATAAATGAGGAAGAGGGAAGGGCATTTTCTGCTGATATAGACTTTTAAAAATCATGGATGTCTAATGAGTTAAAAATGAGTCTCAGGTGTTTGAAGCCTATCTCTAAACTTAGAGGTTGATACCTGGTCTTGCCACTACTGCCAGAATGACTTCTTGGCCTCCAAGTTCCAAACCCATGCAGGAACAGGCAGTGGATATGCCTGGAAGGGAAATACCTTTGACCCTGCCCATGGGCTTATTCAGTTTTTTTTCCTTTTGCCTTCCTTCCTTCTGCATGTATAAGCATGGCAGTACTCAAACTCAGAATGGCTGCCCAAAGGGCAGGTTCCTCTGTGTTCTATCATAGGTATTTATGTATGGGAAAAAAACATAATATAAATAGGGTCCAGTACTATCCACGGTTTCAGGCACCCACCAGAATTCTTGGAATGTACTCCTTGCAGATAAGGGAGGACTACTGTAATATTATCATCTAATATATTGATCATATTCAAAATTTCCCAAGGATAAAATGTCCTCCATAACTGTTTTTACCCTATCTTGGATCCAACCCAGGATCACATTTTGCATTTTTCATATCTCCTTTAGTCTGACACAGTTCCTTACTATTTTCTTTTTCATTCTTTCTTTGTCTTTTACGACATTAACATTTAAAGTGTCCAGGGCAGTCATTTTGAACGATGGCCCTCACTTTGGTTTGTTTATTTACTCAAAATCAGATTCAGAGTGAATATTTTTGGCAAGTACAGAAGAGAAGTAGTATTCCTACATCTGTAGTATCCTCAGTGCACCACAGCAGGAGACACAATGGTGCCAGTTTGTCCTGTTAATAGTAATTAAACTCTGATTATCTGATTAAGGTCATGTTTGCCAGACCAGGCTAGCATTCCATAAACTCAGAAACCTGAGACTTACTGGCACTGACTTTCGAAGCAGCCAGACACTTGGGGTGACTTCATCTTCTCTCATTCCCTTTGGGGACACCAGGAGTCGTCTTGATGGCAAGAAAAGGGAAGAGAATGGAGAGGCTCTGCAATGGTGTCACATATTCCCAGTTCCCCTGAGACCCTGGAGATTGCTCCACAGCTATTCTCTGTGGAGCCAGGGATGGAGATTATCCCCCTGCCACATGCCTATCTATACCCGTGTAGCTGGTACAGTGCACACTTCTGCGTGTGCATGAAAGCAGGTACGTGTGCGGTGCCTAGGCATGTGCGCAAACGTGTTTTGGCCAGCCTTGGCGTGTCCGCATGCACGTTCCGTTCTGTGTAAGCCTTCCATGTTGTAGGCTCTGGAGTGAGCTAAGTTTTGTATGTGTATGTGAAAGGTTTCTTCACGGAGTCATCATGGTTCTCAAACGCTTCCCCCTTTCTGTTTCGGCTTGGTGTGTTCCGAAACCCCTCCGACAGTGGTTGCACCCACTGCACTCGGAAGTGTTTGCTTCCCCGCAGCTGGTAGCTGCGCGCGCTGGCTATGGACCCGCCCTGCAGTCGGGAAGGGTCGTGCCCAGCTCCCAGACCCCTCGAGACAGCCCCGGCCTCGGTGACCTTGGCACAGCTCCTGCAGCTGGTCCAGCAGGGCCAGGAGCTTCCCGGCTTGGAAAGGCGCAACATCGCGGCGACCCATGGCGAACCCACGGCGTCTCGGCTCCCGCGGAGGCCCAAGCCCTGGGAGGCTGCAGGATCCGCCAAGGCACCCGCGCAACCGCCCTACTAGACCCGGGCCACAGACCCCTCCGACCCTCAGGTACGGGTAGCAGAAGCGCCTGGAGGAGCCCGGCTCAGCGGACTTGAGAGCACCTTTGTATTTGGCACGTGTGGATTCCTGAGGCTCCAAGTCCTCAGCAGCTGAGATCTGGAGGGCGTGACTGTTCTGCATAAACTCCAGACCCATATTTGAATACTGACCAGATTATTAATCTTTTGTGCTTTCACCTTGACCTATCTCAACTGGACTTAAGCCTCCTGTGAGCACCATCCGTGTTTGTATCCGTACTTCTGCACCATGATACTCATTAAAATTTTTCTTTTAAATCTTCAGTCCTTATACATACTTGAAACAAATCTCAAACTTAACTATCTGCGATGTATAGATGTATTTGCATTTTTAAAATGCTACTTAGGACACACTAATGGGGTCTAGCCAACTGGTAAGTTTCTTAGGAATGTTGAGAACATAAATGTTTATCTCCTGCTTCAGCTTATTCTGGTGGTTGTAGAAGTGAATTTGAGATTTGAGTGGCATTTTGATTTTAGACAGCCATTCTCCAGATAGGCTGTTAATAAAAGGTTTGACAAAACTTGGCCCTGTAATGACTTCAAAAATACATTAAACTGACAAAATCCAAAAGTATTAAAAAAAAAAAAAGCCAACAAAAACACCAGAACACTTGGCTCTGTGAATCAGCTGGGTCTGGCAAAGGGATAGATGCTTAGAGGAAAAGTTCTTATAACTACCATCTGAAGTCAGTCTGTTTAAACTCATTTTCTTACACCTAGACATATCAGGCATACACTAATTTAGATTATATAATAGGTCTACTGTTTCTCAGAAGTAAGGATAGTCCCACTTGTTCAGGATGGTATACCATGGTACACGATATAGAAGTGTGTAATTTTTATAACCTCTTATACAGACTTTTAAGTTAAAACTATTATTTTGCTTAATTCTTTTAACCACTATGGGAGGAAGACAGGCTAGATAGACTACATTAGCCCTACTTTACAGGCAAGAGTGGAAACATTCTCATGACTTTTGACATATCACTTTAATCCGATTTCACAATGGTTTACAGTTTAACACCTATTCCTGGCAGGTTAACTCTTGAGCCAATCAAGTCAGTCAATTACCTTACAACCTGGCACATTCTAAGACACTGTTATACTAACTCAATCTCACAGGTGTGTGTGAGGGCCCCATGAGCCAAAAGGGCAGCAAAGCTGGTCTTAAGGGACCAGGGGACACAATGGCTAAACATTTCCGAGTCTTCACCTGGGCTTGGCATACCCTCATCAACTGCTTAGACAGCAGGTTAAGGCAACTGAGTGATACGAACAGTGGAGACTCAGGGGCGGGCACTGATGCTAAACACAAGCAGGACCACAGCCTTTTCACAATTTATGTCCCCCAGAGCCCTAGTGTTGGTCTACTACATCAGGGGTCCCCAATCCCCAGGCCACGGACAGGTAACAGTCCCTGGTCTATTAGTAACTGGGCCGCACAGCAGGAGGCAAGCAAGCGAAGCTTCATCTGTATTTGTGGCCACTCACTAGTGCCGGCATCACAGCCTTAGCTCCACCTCAGATCAGGCATTAGATTCTTATAGGAGCACCAGTCCCTGGTACCAAAAAGGTTGGGGATGGCTGTACTACATCATTACCATCAGGGTAGAGAGAGATACTTCGGCAGGTGCCCAGAGCCTAGAATATTCAAGGAAACGCTCCAACTAAGCTTGTCTAGGGCCTAAAAGACCAAATAGTGTTAATTCCATCCATGTTAAACCAAGAAAATGGTTTACCCTTCCCTAATTTGGGTTTTTTAAGTAGAAGACTGATTACAAGGGAAACTAGAAAATTCCATCCTGAAGCTCAGCAGAAATAAATGGTGAACATTTCCGAGTTAAAAATGGCACAGGGGCTCACACTCTAGCACTATGTTCTTAATAGGAAACTCTTTGAACAGAAAAAGCTATTTTAGAAAGCTTTTGTTTTCCATAGGACATGGAACCAGATTAGCAAGGTCAAGGCCTGGGTAACCAATTTGGACAGTGCAGGACTTCATCACATAAGGTGCATGGTCCCTGAGAAGAGTCTACAAACAGCCTAAATTTCTAAGCAAAACTTTGAGTTTATGCATGTTTTCCCGGGGAAAGAGTTCTTCCCTTCTCACAGATTAAAATCCAGAAAAGGATGAAGCCCACTGCAGGGTAAGATAAAGAAGCCACTGGATATACTTAGAACCAGCCAAGCCTGAGAGCCTGCAAAACGCACGTCACTGAAAAGTTAGAACATGGATTCACAGCAGAGACAACTGAGCAGTTTTTGTGCTCTTCTAACTGTATTTAAAGTTCTTTACAAAACAAGGCCTTGGAAACCCTCAAGTTCAAGTATGCCCCTAGTCCTAGCCCACTGCCATCTTGCATTCATGTCCGGGTATCCATTCACCAACATTAAACCCCTGGATAGATGTGATGAAGCAGGACCCTTCCTCCGTGGCGTGAGTCCTTTGTTGATTTCAGAGGTGGCAGCAGCAGCCAACGTGGAAAACACTGGGACTTTTCCTCTGAAACTGGGCTTTGATGAGAAGTGCCTGCAAGAACATCACTATCTTTTCCCTGACTTCCCCCTCCAGTTTCTGAGGCTATAGCAGAAAATAATCTTCTCTGAAGATACTGGATAATAAATCCAAAAAAAACAAAAACACATGCTTCCAATGCATTGTGCTTTTAGATATCCTGGGAGGAAAAACAATTTCGTTAATACAAATTTACTGACTTGGCACCTAAAAGTAACAATAAAGAGCAATTTCAAAGAGTTAAGATTCCTTCAATGAAATAAATGGTTTAGATCTTCAAATCCTTTTGAAATTAGTTTTCAGTGTTATTCTCTTCCCATTTCCAGCTAAATAATCACAGCGATAGATTTTTGTTGTTGTTACTCAACATTTTCTAGCCTGTAACTCTTGAATACACATAGCGCCATATCCTAACCAGGCATTCACTCTTCCAAGCACATCTCCATCCTTTAGACGTGTAAATACCAGGCTCCTCTCCACCCCCAATGCCAAAGTTACTCTCAAATACTGATAAATGTAAAGAGAATTTTTAAGTGGCAAGGCACAGCCTATAAAAAGTTAGCCCAAGGGCAGTTTGAAGCCCTGCCTTACCTAGGTTTAGTTCAGCTGCCTTATGAGCTGATTGATGCGTTCACCTCGATAGCCAGGTAAGCCCATCTCCTTAAGGAAGCCCACTCTATTCTTGGTAGCATGACGGGCCACTGAGAGATGGAAAGGGCACAAGAACTCTGAGATGGCCTGAAAATTCTTCCCCGGGAAGGCAATTTCATGAATGAGGTCTTCCAAGCAAATGACACCAAACTTCCCTGAGAAACATAAAGGCACAGTTTTCTTTATTTAATATTTCTGCAACATGTACTACGAGGCTCTCCTATGCCAGAACCTGGAGGCTCTTGGGACTCTAAGAAAAATACGACCTGGATCCCACATCAAAACCACCAAAGATTCCTTGCTTTCTGCTAAAATTGACCCCTATAATGCAACACTCACCCAGGTGCTCTTCAATCACTGTGTTGTCTGTCAAAGGGGTAATTTTATTCTTGACCTTGGCTTGTCCACGTTTCAAGATGAGTTCCCGGACAGACTTCAGATTTGGAAATCTATGTGATGCATTATAAAATACAGCTTAGTCATCCCCTGGCACATGGCGTTACACTGGCTACTCATTCCTGTGGCCTGGCTGAAGATTCTCCCAACTACCCCTACCCCTCACCAGGAAGTGTCCTGCACTCACATGGCAGCTGGGATGCTTGGAAATATACACTGAAGAGGTAAAAAACCAGTGTCCCTGACTAACATAAATAGAAATTAAAATTTACGGATATAAATGTTCAAAAGGCAAAAAATTTATTTCCCAGGCAAAAATAAAACACGTCTAGGACTTTGACCTTAGGTGACCCTTTACTTAAATGGTGTAAGAGTTCGAAATTAAATCCCCGTTGTTGGGTTTTAACGTTTGAAGGAATATTACCTACACAAGCACTGCTCCTAGCTCTGCTTCAAGACTCCAAGAATTAGTTCTGTTCTACTTAACTTACTCAGCCTTAGCCTACAAATGAACAAGCCCTGCCATGGTACAGTTCATGGTACATTATCAGCAACACTGATATATCCTGTTCTACCTGTGCCATATTCCAAGGTTGATTTCTGGTGACTGTGGTCACAGCGACATGTGACCCTGTGCATCCTGATATTCTTGATATGTTCAAATACGATCCAATGTGAATTTACACACACAAAACAACTTTACTCACCCCCAGGTCACATAAGGTTCCACTACACGGAGCATTTTTATAGTGTGGGGGGTCACTTTGACAAAAACACCACTGAAAATCTTCTTCAGGCGAAGCCTTGCGATAGTCCTCTTCACCATTAAACTCACCCCATTAATCCTGAAATAAACAGCAGAGGAAGTCAGGCTCAATTAGCGTTATGTCAATCCAACAAGCACCTATGAAATGTGTGCCACTACTGGGCATCCAGAGAATAAGAAAGACTGTGCCTTATAGAGTTCAGTTTAGCAGGAGGCAGCTATGCAAGCAAATCATTTCCACATGATCTGGAGCAAGGCTGAGGTGCTATGGGAACAGAGAGGTGGTCTCTGAATTTGCAGTGCGCATGAGTGTGGGGTGGCCATGTATGTCAAGTTAAAGAAGCTGGACTTGCTTCTGTGGGAAGTGAAAGTCTAGGGGAATTTTTAAGTAAAGGAGAAAATCAGATTTTTTTGGATAGTCACTGAGGACAAATCTGAGAATATGATACCAGATGCAGGGAAACTCATTTAGAAAACTAATGAGACAGTCTAGAAAAGAGACTATGAGCAGCGGTAGGGAAGTTAATAAAGAGGACTCAAAAATATATAAAACCCACAGGTTTCTGGTTTGGGTGCCTGGGTAGGGGGACTAGGAAGAGGCAGAGTTGCATGTGCAGGTAGGAATGGGTATGGAAGATACCACTACCTGAGTAAAAAGCTTTGTGCACTCTCCCCAGCACTGAATATACTCCACCTACTTGACCTTGGTTCAGTTTCTAGAAAGATATCTCAATTACCCCACTTCAGGACTTTTGGCATCAATGCTGAAAAGCCTTCCCCTAACACTGAACTCCTTACAGTCTGCAGGGCTCAACTTCAAATTCCTCAACCAGTACACACACTGTACTCCCTCTCCAATCCAGCATTTGACCATTATAGCACTTAGTGTATTTTCATGTCTATTTGCACAAGGTCAGTCTCCTCAACCTTGAGGAAAAAGACCTATGTTGTACTCAACTCTGTCCTAGCACAACCTGCCTTAGTGGCTGAAGACCTATTATCTTATCTCCCTAGAAAGGGGTCTAAAGCTGAATCAATAGTTTACCCTAGCATCACATAATCTGGCAAGTTATCTACCTTTGGATGCGTACAACAAAGGCCAAGGAATGTTCATCTGGCATTTCCAGACCACGAGGTTTCAATTCTAGTCGTCTAAGGCGCACTTTATCACGTTGTTGCCGCCAGGCATCGTGTAGGAACCATTCCAATCGCTTAAACTTGAGCTCCTTTCCTTTCCTCTGCTACAGAGAAGGCAGACAGACCATCATCACCATTTTGTGTCTCTAGTCATCTTTACTTCCACAATAATAATTCATTAGTTGCTATTAATAGAGTTTATTTCCCATGTTCCACAGAACTAAACAAACTCCTTTATTTTTATATAAGAAGAAAATGACATACCTAAGTAAAAGTGTAGTTGAGAAAACGTGAGAACTAAGGGGAAAAGTTCCTGATAAACAAAACGATAAGTTCACATGCTATTAGCCAATGTTCACCAACAAGCATTTATGGAACCTAATATTTAAGCATCATAAAGTAAAAAACAAGTATGAGCTCGTTTTGTTTCTTGCCTCCAAAATATGCATTTATCCAAAAACATTTAGCAAACAGCAAAACTGGCATATTTAAAAAATGTTTTCTTCCAGGTACACAAGCCTATCTGGTCTCTCAAATTATTTGGTATCAACCTGAAGGTACAATCTCTATCCCACTTTTTCCTTAACAAACTACTCTAGTATTTTACCTGTGGAAAGTGTTTGATAGATAAACAATACACCTGATACAATCAAACCAATGGAGGAAGGAACTGTCAACACCAAATCTAGTTCAACTGTGCTAGGTAAAACTCATCAAATACAAATTCTAATAACTTCCTCCTGGTTTCCCACCATTACCTCCTTCTTTTCCAAAAGCGCCTGCTTTGCCTGGGTGGCCTTGAGGGCCTGATAAGCCTTTCTCTTTTTCAGGAGATTTTCTGGAACCAACGGGATCTTTTTTCTTTGCCTAATATGGAAAATTGGGATCAGCGACAATATTTAGGAACGAATCTTCAACAGATTATCAAATCATTTCCTAGGCTTCGGAAAACATTACTGTCCTTAAATTCCTAGGGGTTGAGATTCCCCTGAAACCTGTGGTTTCTGACTCCAGTCCTCGAAACAGACTAACATTCCCGCAGCCCCAAAGCCTTAAAAAAATCATGATCCCTTTAACCATTAGTCCTCGTATACGTTAAAACTGCCTTTACTGACACAGCCTTTTACAGCCTCTAACAGCAATGAGATTCTAGTTTAACCCTGTGGGGCTGCAGGGGACCCACCTGCAGGGGAAATATCTAAGTCAGGCTGGATAAACCCAACTCTTGGCACTCTCTAGCCAGCTGGCTAAAGGAAAATCCTCGCTCCACTAGATAACCCAAACATGAGGCCCGCCCCCTCCGCCCGCCCGAATTCTACGGCTTCTCACTCTTCACCCCCACCCTCTGTAATCTGGAGCCTTTTCTGTGCTTTTCCTTCGGTCCATAAGTATCCTTATTTTCCGCCACCGATAAACACCGTGGATGGCACTGGATGCTCAAGGCCCAACTCCAGAGATTCAAAGACCACAATACTCACTCTTCCTCCGCCATCTTTCCAATGCTGCCGCTACCGCTCATGCGTAGTCCCACCACGTGGGAAAGAGGGATCGCTCTATGTTTACTTGACCATAGAGACGTCCCTTCTAGCTGACGCCCAGCTAGCAAGCGCGCTCTTAACAGCAGTGAACCACTGAGGTCTTGCTAACCCCAGTTCCTGGCAAAAGTTGCACAGAGCATCCTTCACACCATTTCCAAGGCTGCATCATCTTCAAAATCCAGCCCTTTTCATTTAAGCTATACTCTCACGAACCTGGTAGCCGGGCTATAAACGATGAAACGCTTCCCACAATGCACCTACGACTTCCGGTGGCGGATGGGCGCCTTTCTTCCGGTTTCCGTGCTGCTGCACAATTCCAGAAAGGAACACAGGCAAGCTCCGTAGACTTCGTTGGTTAGAGAGCTGAGGGGCTGTCTCTGGCTGTCAAGTGTTGGTGGAGGTGTTTGTGGTAAGAAAATGCAGCTCCGATCCAGTCCGTCCAGCTTCATCAGTGGACCCTTGATCTGTACCTTAGTTTCCTTTACCAATAAAGTGGGTATAATAATGGACTTTAACAGTGTTGCTGTTTCCTTACAAGGGTTATATGAGCTACTCCATATAAAACGCTTAGCACAAAGTCTGACAGTAAGCAGTCAATACTGTTAATGCCAGACCGAAACCTAGAAATTCCTCCTTGCCATCGCAGAACCTTCCGTCATATGTCTCTTACCACCTGGAATGTGTTTCCTTCTTTCTTGGTCTTCATAAAACAATAAAAAGCAACTCAAGTCCCGTCTTTTCTGAGCATCGTGTTTCAAGTATTAATGTGCGTATGAGTTACCTGGGGATCTTGTTAAAATGCAGGTTTTTATTCAGAAAGGGATGGGTCGGGGGTTGGGGTCGATATTCTGCATTTTTAACACGCTTCAAAGTGATGCCCATGCTTTAGGTCTACCGAGTGGCAAGGCTCTGGAGTAGCCGCTTTCTTTTCTATGAATTTCAAAACATTTTATTTTTAACATCTTCCCCATGATATTAGGGGAGCAAGAGGGACCATGCTTGTTTTGCTCATCACTGATCCTAAGGGTCTAGCACAGGTTTCTCAATCTTAGCACTATTGACATTTTGGGCCAGATAATTCTTTGTTGGGGGGTGGCTGTCTTGTGCATTGTGAAATGTTTAGCGGCATCCCAGACTTATACCCACTACCTGCCAGTAACATCCACACTCGTTGTGACAAAAATGTCTCCAGGCATTGCCAAATGTCTAGCACAGTAAGGGTCTAGGGCAATGTCATTATTTAGCAGCAATTACAGGCATCACCACAGATTATCCTGTATTATTTGGTTTCCCTAATTAGATTGGCCGCTGGAGAGGCAGGGAACTTGTGTCATACTTCTCTATCTTCTACAGCATCTATCCCAACAATGGACACTTGCAGAGGCTTATTCACTAAGTTTAAGGCATATTGATATGTGTTACATAATTGGTGCAATCAGAAAGATAGTGCCATGCACAGAATTCACCACTTGGTAATAAATGTCAAAGGACAAGACAATCTTCAAGGTCACAGACTATGCTATGAAGCTCATTCTCATTCTTCAGCACCTCATAATGTGTTTTACTTTGTAAAGAGCCAAAAACAGAAGAGTCACCAAAGTGTAAGACATCCATCACATAGTAAACAAGGAACAAAAATAAGGCAATATTTTTTAATTTCCCCTATCTACAGATAAAAGGTAGGTTCTGTGGTATAGACAGTACTAGGGAGGGGTATCAACAAAACTGGCTGAAAAGACTGCAGACCAGGATTCTGGAAAGGTTTCCCAATGCCAGCAGATGGTGCTAGGAGACTACTTATTCTCAGTGCCAAAGCCATCATTCCACCAGACTGATTCAGAGCAAAAAGGACAGAGTCCTCTTCAACCAAAAATCACTCACTAACTGAACACGTGTTTACCAAGCTTTGGCCATGTGCCCTAGCACTAGGCAAGATACAAGAATTTTTTTTTTTTCAAAATGAGGTTACTGAATGAGAACATGGCATGGCCATTTATAGCCTCAAGAATCTTATTCTCCTTAGCTTGTCCTCATAGGCTTCTGTTCTCTTTTTTCTTGACCACTTCAGTTGTCCATCACTAGGGAATAGTTAAATTATGGAAGACTATGGAAGTATATGCAGTGAGGCAGGTCTTGAAGTCCTTAAATCTCAATGGTAGGAGTTTTTCATTTTTTGGCCTGCTGATGTCCATTCCCATTTCCTAACAGTATCCCATTTCTTTTGTGGACTGGTCTCTCCCTCAATGTGTACATTACTGTGGGAGCGGAGTACCAAATCTAAATGATTGCCCTCCCAATACATAAGTTGAAAGGGCCTCTGTGGGAACTGTTCCAGATCTCTTGCTCCCCAGTGGGAGGGGCCCAAGACTTTAAACTTCTCTACTTTGGGTTTTGAATCTTGAGCAGTAATGATGGAAGAAACATTGGAGGTTTGGGGCAAATCTTTAAGGATTTCCACCTACTGAGAACTTCTGGAGTTTCCTTTTTCTTGTCTTTCTCAAGCCTGGTGGTTTTTCAATTTTCCCTTCAATCCTTATCCTTCTTATAAAACTCTATGCTGGTTAGCCAGATTGGTTTCTATTGCTTGCAACCAAAGAATCTTGATTTATAATTTCCACAGATTTGGAAAATGTCTGCACTGTACTCTACAAGATACAGAATAAAGTGTATCAAAGTGGTCCTAGTTTGTTTTGTTGTTTTTGGTTTTTGGCTACAGATGTATTTATATATAATAATTTTGGAAGGCTATACAAGAAAGTATTGATGGGCACGTGTTATTTTTGGGAAAAGGGAGTGGAGCCTGGAGTGGGAGGAAGACATATTTTGTGGTATGCCCTTTGTTTATTGTATATTTATTAGTTTAAGAAAAAGCTGTCTAGGTAGTTAAGTTCTTGTGATTTGCCTGTTTTAGAAACCACTTGACTGTTTTTAAGACTCCTGCCAGGACCAACATTTTGTTGTTCTCTGAATTGACTCTAGGATCCTTTTGCTAACACACCCCACAATATTATGTCAGTGTTGTCTGCACTTTGAGATTATTTGGAATCCTACTCTTTTTCACTTAACACCACACCCAACACATCAAAAAAGGGGGCTTCATCTGCAATGTCCCATCTGCCCCAAAACACTTTCTTGGATTATGACCCTTCTTGTAGCCAACTTTGTTTTATTCCAAGCTTTCCTTGCTTTCTCTGAGAGTGAGCAACATGGGTTACCAGGAAGCAGATAGGAGAGAGATTACAGCAGGTCCTCAGATAATCTTGTTTTGTTATAACATTGATGAGGTGCCTTAGAAGCTTAAATCTTATATATATCAATTAGCTTATGGTAAAACTGGTTTCATTATGTCATTTTGCTGCAGTTCCAAGAACCTATTGATGATGGTAAGTGAGGACTTATTGTAGTTTGAGAGCAGTCAGGTGAGCCCGGAGTTGGGGAAGACAACACGGACAACAGCTTTTGATACCGATGAAAAACAAGCATAACGGAGGAAAAGTGGGAAGGAAAAAGGAGAGAACAGATGAAGGGTGGCAGCCTTTTGAGAGCTGAGGATAGACACAGAAAAGCTAGGGTAAGGAGACAGTGTGTAGTAGGTAAGATCAAAACAGAAAAATCCAAACCTCTTCTGAATTATTTCAGGGATAATACAACATGAGCTTTTTCTACCTCCATACTTCTTCATTAACACCTTATTTTACACCCTCAGAAGTAGAAGGTCAAGACAAGTCTTCCTAGTTTATAGGCAAGGAAGCTGAGGCTGAGAGTAACCTGATTACGTGTTAGTTGAAGTACTGGGAACTGTTTCCAGATTCTGCTGGGCCAAAGGCACTTTCTGTCCACCTCACTGCACTGCTTTCCTTGACTTGACCTTCACATAAGTGATTTTTTCCCCTAAGGATCTTCTTGCCTTTGCAATTGTTTTCAACGGCCAGGCTATGGCACATACCTACCAGGAAAACAGATTAGGGTTTCTTATAAAGGCCTTTTACCTGTAGCAATGCAGACACACAGGCTGTTCACATTATAGAATCCACTTTATACTACAAATGTGCCCCTACCATTTGTGTGTATATCGAACCAGATTTCTCTACATGTTTATCAGTGTAATTACGAAATTCCTTTATCTTCATTCCTGCAGGAAGCATCATAGTCTTTTCTCAAACATAACCCAGGAAACTGTACTAAGAAGCAGGGCATGGAAATACAGATTGCAGCTCTCTACCAAGGGGCAGTCTGGAAGAATTTTCGCTTCCATTTTTTCTCTCCTAAACGCCAATCAGTTCCCAAGTATAATGTAGGTATTGGCTTGTTTCCTCTCTAGATCATAAGCTCCTTGAGAGTAGAAATCACACCTTAAAAAAAATATATACATATATATATGTATGTATGTATGTATGTATGTATGTATGTATGTATTTATATATAATCTCCACCCCCAGTGTCTAACACAGTGCCTATAAACTGCTCGATATATATTTGGTGGTTAATGCCCTCACCTTCAGCTGGATCCTCAAGAATCCTATCTGTTTTGAAGCACACACAGGGCTGAGGCAGAGCTGGGGCCTGCGCCCATGGGCTAGCACCCTGAGGACAGCAGAGCTAGTCCTGCCTGAGTGACGCTGTTTCAGGGCCCTCAGATGATGGGGTTCCTTTCTTTTCCCTTCCCTTCCCCTGCAATAATCCACTGGATACTTTCTCTACATTAGAGTGTACTAGGGCCCCTCTCCTGGAACATGGCCTCCCACACACAGGGCTGAGGGCATTAACTATCTCTCAAGAGAAGATGACCGGTCTTTCCTCTGGGCCTGTCCCTGGGGAACATAGAGACTCTGAACCTAACTAAGCATCCAGATGATCTTTCCTTCTAACTCTTCATTCTTGGGGAAACTGCATTGCAAAGGGCCTGAAGAGGAACAAGAATGTCACAATGGACAAACATCTATCCTGAGCAAAAAGAGGAGGCTAACATCGGGGCAACACTGCAAACCACATTAAGGGATCCATCCACTGATGGAATTATTCTAGCAGTAATTATTCCAACTTACATGAGAACAACTTCATATTTATATATTGATTACTGCAGAATCTTGATTTTCCAGCTACTGCTTTAAGGACAGGGGGAAGCAATTAAACCATAAAGTAAGAGGTATAAGTATAAATTCTAAGCCTCAAAGAAAACTTTAAAGAGAACTATACCCTCACCCCCAGAAATACATTTTACCCTCTGGTAATTTCCCTAACAATTTAGGTAGAGTCACACAAGAATTCAGTAGGGCCTCATGGGGCTGATTTTACAGATAAGGTTACAGAGGTATTTCTCAACACAATTTGGTCAAATGTGTGAATCCAAAGAGAAAAATGTTAATTCTGATACAAGTCTTAGTGTAAAATATTTTTACCTATCCTTTAGGCTTCCTCTTCTTTTTCCCCTGCTCCTTAGCCTTCTTGTCCTTGCAGAAACAAAATTTAAGAACATATGGAAAAAAACTTCCTGCAGACTGAGCTCACTTATCTAACTTTTCAAATGGCCCCATTTTTCCTTCCTTAGTTAAGGACCTGTGTGACAGAAGAGATGGATGCCAGAGATGTACATGACTAAACTTTCTCACTGACCAACTTTAATTTGTAACTGTTTGGAAAGGCCCATCAATTAAAATCTTACCCCTTCACTGGTTACACTTCTTTGGGCAATGGTAAATATCTTTAAATAGAACTCCCACTGAGCACTTACTTACCCTTTTCTTCTGGGAAAAGCAGCCATTCCTATTTGCAAAATCAAGACAATCACAGTTGCACATTTTCCCAAATCTTTGGCTGTATTGCAATGGTTGTTTCATTTTGTAATCTCCAACTAAACATTTCCTAACCATGGATTAACAATATATTTACTGACTGGTTTCTTTTAACAGTATTTATCCAACATAACAAAATAAACTGCAATTTGTTATACTTTTTTTTACAAAACATTTTATAAATATTTTTACAAAATGTATACAAAGCAATTTCAAGTGAGACATACTATACAAATGAAGGTATTTAAGCAAATAAAGCCCACACCACACTGACAGTGAGTGACGCGTCCTCTTTTTAAGTCAAGTCAGTCTGTAAGGCCTCCCTAATCTAACAAAGTCTACTAAATTCTTCAGAGCTAAAATAGTTCTTTTTCGTAATTGCCAGTTTAAAATTTGCTTTATCTTTAGGCAGTACTCAAGGACACAGAAAATCAAATGCTTAATAACAAATTCACACTTTTCCACAACAACAGAAAAAAAAATGATTTTTGTTACTGAGTACAAGTAGTTCTAAAACTTAACTTTGACTATGAACCTGAACAACTGAGTGTTGGCCATCGGAGGCTGAGCTTTCTCCCTTCACCAGAAGGGGCTCGACATGCGGGTTATGACCCATGTGCGCATAACCTAATCACAGGAGTAAAACACGTTTCGTAATCTTCATTTGTCATTATCTAGAATCTTTCCTCCATAAAAAGTAAACTTACATACAAAGACACAAAAATTTACAAGTTTCATTTTGGTAAATTAGGCTCTCCACTTGCTAGACAAGTGTTAGGGTTTAAAAACCCTTTAAGATGGTATATAGGAAAGCTAGGATTGGGGAAACAGGGCAGGATAGGGAAGAAAGAGAGGTGACAAATGTACACAAAGCTTATCTTGTCTCTTAAGAATTCCACTGATTCGCAGTAATTAATGTAACTCAATAGTGGCCTTCATGAAGGCTTCCAGGTAGAAAGTTCCACAATGAGAAGAATTTGATCAGAGGGAACCATCTTAAGTCTTGCTAGGAATTAGGGGAGCATGAACTCTAGGGGAAGAAGAGCCTATGAGATCATGGGCTTCAGGGCAGGGTGTTACCCCAGGGCTGCCCAAACCGAAAGTTCCGACTGGCAACACCAATTTATCTTTCTAATATGTTACAATACAGGAAAAAGAGGAAATCTGCAACTTGGACATTGGCACAAATAAGGAAAAAATGGTAATCCAAAGATGGCCCAGTTTTTCCAGTTTCTACTGGAGTGGGAAGAAAGTACTTTGCTTTTATGAAGACTGGCTGTCTCACATGGTTTCTGTGTATGGTGGAAAAAGGGCAGGGAGAGTACAGGTCTTCTGTTGCTGTGTTTCTAGTAATCAGAAGCCTTCCTTTCCATCACAAGCCAATCTGGAAAAGAAATGCCCAACATGATGACAATGGGGGTCATCCCGATGCTGGGGACAGCCAGAAGTGGATCCTGGCAATGTGTTAGAGTGGAGACCAGTGGGTATACCTCTAAAGCCAGAGAGATAAACAGAATAAATGAGAGAGTGCATACACATAAGAGGGAGAGTGTGTACATGCTGTAACCACAATGAACTCTGGCTCTGAGCAGCTCAGATACATGCACACAGGTGAGAGTGCATATCAAATACCATTACGTAGCTTTCCCAATGACAGGACATAATTTATGATTACAGTGACACTCAGTATGAAAGTAACAATAAAATGGGATGACCTATGGCAAGTATACAAGAAAGGAAAATGGGGAATGCTCCTTGAAAAGAAATATAAATAAATAAAGCAATAAGTCACGTTCACTAATATGGACATGGGCCAAACACAAACCATGACGGGGCATGTCCTTTGGCTCTCAAGTGGGAATCCTGTGTCTCAGATTTCTCCTTTCCGTGGTGGGCTAGCTGGTTACCTTTGGTTTATCTGTGTTTTGGTAATGACTGCTGCCGGGGGTGACTACTGTTCTCAGACAACAAGAAGCAAAAAAACAAGGCCAAAGTCCCCTTAAGGTTTAAAATGAAAAATTACAACATACTTTTGAAATGAAAGTGCTTTTGACACTTGGCTATTTGTTGTGGGAGAGGGTGCAAAGAGAGGTTAAATGAAACAATACCCAGCAACAAACAAAAACGTACATCGTATGTTGACTATATCCAATTATAAAATGCAAAACGCTTGTTTTTTTTTTTTTCTCAATAGTTAACATATATATGCTTTTACATATATACATATTATATTCCTCATGGCTCTATCCCGGCCTCCCCTGTACACTGTGCCACTTAACCAGTTTCCATTTTCCTTTATTTAGCCTGGTGAAATGATCTCAAGTCATGCTGTTGCTACTAAGAACAGAGCATTCCCTAGATGAAATTCAACACGGATATGCTGAAAAAGCATGAGATTTTGCTCTAGGAGCATCGGAAAAGCACTTGAACAATGAACAAGGAAGCCCTGCAAATGCCCTGCTTGTGCACTACTGGCTGCTTATACCAAGGCTGTGGGGTCCCTAGCAGAGCGGCCAGCAACGTACTGCTCAGAGATGGCTGAGGGGGAGAACCATGTGGTCTCCTTCCAACAAAAAATCCCCAAAACCCCAAATTTGGAGATGCAGTGGGATATTCTTTAAAAAGTAGCTTCTATCAGTCCTGTTTGATTTTCTTTAATAAGTCTGTTCTTTGCAAATGACTTATGATTGTCAGAATTTTATCCAGGGCCAAGTGTACTTGATATCATTGAATTATAGTGTTTTTTAAAAAATTAAAACAAAAATGACTATAAGCACTTTTGGAACACTTGAAATATGTAGGGCCTATCAGACTGCTTTCTAACAAGGATTCATTTTACTAAAGGATCTCCCTGTAACCACCACGAGTATTGCTCTTAAACAAAGAACGGGGTTGAGATTAGAAAGAATAACCTGTGATGAAAGATCACGCAGGCTGGAGACAGGAGACCGTTTCCATTTGCTTTTGCCAGGAAAGACTGCAACTTGTCCGGGGCGGGGTCTGGGGGGTGGGATGGGGGAAGGACTGCTGCTATTAACACTCTAGGATACTATTTACAGCTGCTTCTAAAATAGAGTCAGTTTCTACAACGCCTTCACTGTGGTCCGGGATGAACTTTTCCAGGCAGTTTTCCTGTGAAGCCATTGGAGAAAAGTTGGGGAAATCTAACTCAACAGAGCCGCTAACTGCGGGGTCACTCTGGGGCTGCCGCCCCGCCTTTTTGAGTTCCAAGATGTTCTTAAATGTTGTTTCCAAACTCTTAGTGAGCTGGAGGTCTGGCTGGGGCTCTCCTGATCCTTTCATGATGTCTGTGTGTAAAACTTCATTCTTTGGAGAATTCCTCAGAGTTTTGTCCTGGAAGGAATTGTTACATGTCATCTCCAAGTGAGAATCTACTAAGATACTTGAGAGTTTGTTCTCAGTACCATGATCTAGTCTGGACGAGGTTTTCCGGTGCGCTTCAGGGCCGGGAGAGCACTCGCTGCCCTTCATGGAGTCTCTCTGGCTGATTTTCTCTTCAGATGTACCTCGGTACTGAACTAAGCCCACTTTGTCAAATTTCAGTGCTCTGCCGAGGCATTCAGTTTTTTTAGAAATGTTTCCTTCTGCGGAGACCACGATGTGGTTAGGCACTAGATGAAATTGGTCATGATTCGTTGGTTCTGCCAGGCCTGGTTTGGCTCGGTCTCTGCTTTGGGCCTTGGATGTCAGATGGAGAGAGCTGGTTGTTTTACTGCCATGTTGGTCGATCCTGCCAAACTGTGTGTCATGAGCAGCTTTATCAAGTTTGAAAGAACAACAGAAATCAGCCTGAAAACCCTCTGGAAATGGAAACAAACAAACAAACAAACAAACAAACAAAAAACATTAATGAACAAATGAATAAGAACAATAAAACAGACCCTTGGTAAGTCAAGGGCAAAGCCGTCCCACTCCAGCCCACCCAGTCAGTCTTTTACATCCAAGAAGATGCAGAAGCACAGTACTTGAGGGGGCATCCTATAAAAGTAACCAAGGCTATGGTGCCACAACCTCCAGACAAAAAGCTTAAACCTCTTTGAAAGGTAGCTGCTTGATGACAAATGGGGAACAAGGACAGGCAAAAAGCTCCACTTTGTCTTTGACCTCTTACTGCTATTTTTAAAGTTGTTGTTGTTGTTGTTGTTGTTTTTAAATTAATGACTGCTTTGAAACAGTCTGAAAATAGAAATTAGATACTAGTATCAGTCTGGTTTCTTCCTTGGAGCAGAGGGCCTTAGAACGAGGCTTTGGTGGGGATAGGGTAGGGTAGGGTGTGATGGACACAACTATTTGTTTTTGGGAGATGGCACTTCAGTCCCTCTAGACACATGTGAGGGGACCTGGCATAACTGGCTTTACTTTGCTAGGAGTACAAAATGAAGGTTTACATGCATCCAAAATGATATCTGCTTGGAAGGACAGTGGGGTATGGAGGAACAGTGTCTATGAGTAAGCACTGAACTATACTAGGCTTGAAGAGCTAAGGATGGCAACAGAAATGTTAGTGAGAATTTAGGGGGTCGAGGGCACAGAGGAAGGAGACTGTTGTTATCGTGCAATGGCAGAAAAAGTGTTCACTCTGAAAGTAATGAAAATGAAATGAATTTGTCCACCAAATCCCAAAATATGAGATCTAGGGAATATAGCCTTGAAATCCAAATAGCTGATTCCATTCAATAAACACTGGCTATGTAGGCACAATACAGAGGAGAATGAAGCATGTCCCTGCCCACATGACATTCATGCCTAAGGGGGATGTGACAAAGTAGGATGGTTATTCCATAAACCTAATTCACCAAAAGGCAACAGGTTTCCGGGTCTAAGAAAAAGGGATAGGAATAGTATCTTACATTTGTCTCTTCTATTTTGGAAAGATTTGAGGATTCTCCTAAGTATATAATAATTCTTTCAGATTCTCCCTTTAGACTAAGGGTAAGAATCATCTATTCTCTATGGAAATTTCTTAAGCCACAAACAAGGCAGAACCTTAACCTTTAAGTATCAGAAAGAACGTTAGAGGAATGGAAGTAAAGTCACAGGAGAATACAGCGGGTCCTCAAATAACACAGCTTTGTTCAACATTGTTTTGTTATATCATTGATGGAAAAAAAAAAATCAATTCCCAGCTGGGCCACTGTCTGCATGGAGTTCTCTTGATGTTTCTGTGGGTTTCCTCGGGATACTCCGATTTCCTCCCACACACCAAAGATGTGCAAATGAAGTAAATTGGGTATCTACATTGTCCCAGTCTGAGTGAGCATGGGTGGGAGTGTGTGAGTGTGCCGTATGATGGAAGGCCATCCTGTTCAGAGTTGGAAAATAATTCTCTTTTTATTAATCTTTTTTAAATGTGTGTATAGCTCACATTTATTTCAATGTTTACTATTAGAAGTATTTTTGGTCTTTATTTAGAAGTTTGGTGATGTTTTTGTGACCAGAAAATGCTGTGGGAACTTAATTCTTGTTTATATCAATTAGCCTATGATAAAACTGGTTTTCTTATAGTTGTTTTGCTTTAAATTGCAGTTTCCAAGAACCAAGAGATGATATTAAGTGAAGACTTACTGTAATAGTCCAATAATAGGGGAATGGATTAGCTAAAGTATCAAATTAATGTATTAAAATTTTATTAAATATTATTTTGAAGACTAAAGCAACATGATGAAAACTTCAGGTGTATTAAATGGAAGAAATTCAAATAATAAAATTATGTCTAGCATATGACATATGATTACAACCATATACAAATGACGTATGTAAATGAGAACCAGAACTGGAAGAAAACCTAGAGAAAGAAAAGCATTTCTTTTATAGGGTGAAAAAAGCATGGGTAAAATCTACATTCCATGAATTGTTATAATGTTATTTGATTTAAAAATTTTTAGAGGCTAGAAAAAAGTAAAGAGAATTCTTTTTTAAAAGGCAGAGTGTGGGTCAAATCTAACATGTATGCAATTAGCAGGAAACTGATGATGTAAGAGAAAAGTACTTAAATGGAACATTATAATTTCCTATCTTATGGACAGGGGCCGTTTATTTTACTAATATTTTCCCCCTACCAATGCTTTGCACACAGTAAGACAGCTCAGTAATTTGCTTAGGTTTAATTGCTTCTGGAAAGGCTTCCGACTTAATTTGATTCTCAAAAACTAGAGAAAGATTGAGAAGTTTAAAAGTGGGGAAAAAATAATGAACTGAATGTAAAATTCCAGTTTGAATTTTGTATAATACAGACCTTCGGAGAATATTCATATCCTGCTCTCAATTCTGGATTTTTTCCCCCCCAAGAATTCATGTTCTTTCAGGTTTGATATCAAAGGTGGGTTCAGAGAGACTCCCCAGAGGCCCACAGCCCCTGAGCCACAGCGGGAGCACTCCTCTCTTCACTCTGGTGCATCTTACCAGGGTCCACAAGAGCCAGACGCTTGTCTCGGGAAAGAGACGCTCTTTCCTCCTGGTTGAACATTCTGTCGATCATCACCATCTCAGCAGAGGGATTGATCCGCTGGAAATGAGAGAGTCCAGTCATTTCAGGTGCCTTTTAACAAATGCAAACATCTCACTATATCTTTGGAACAAATAAAGCAATCAGAAATGAGAATTTGATGTTTAGGCTCTAGGCATGTCATATTGCATTTAGTCACATTTTCCCTTGGCACATAAGATGCATTCTTTAAAAACTGTAATTTACACATTGGCATAAAATTCAAAAGGTAATAAGGGAAAGTGAAAAGTAAGCCTTTCTTCTTCGCCTCCTCTATGCACCACGTCCGCTTCCCAGTGCCTCTCCCTGGAGGCACCCTATACCTTGCAGTTTAATAAACTCTTCCAGAGATATATTATGTATACACATGCATTTACATTCTTCTTTGTATTTTTTGCACACAAATGGTAGCAACTTTACACACTGTTCTGCATCTTTCTTATTTCCCTCTCTGCTAATAACATGTTGGGAATTTTTTCCTTACCTTAGGATGACTTTTTACTTTATACTTCGCTACGCTTTATGTTTTTTTTTTTTTTTTTAATTAAGGTTTTCCTTTTTTGCTGTACAGAATCATATCTTAAATTAGATTTCTGGGTCTTACTTAACATGAAAATTCATGGCAGATATAATTGGACCAAATAAGTGGTCCTCTCTTCAAAAATGATAGCCTTTTTGATGTCTCAGAGTTTTATTTTAGAAATGGTTTTCAATATAAGAACTATTTCAGACTTTGGAGGCACAATTTTAAGTAAAAATATATTAGTAAACATATATATGTTTAGGTAAGCACAAACACATATACATACTTATTTACAATATATTGCCTATGTAGATAATGTACTTCAACTAATCCCCTAAAGTACATTTTCAAAGTTGATCTCAAACTGAAAACCACTTGTAAGAGACCAATTTATAGGTTAAAGCCGATATGATTTTAGAATTGCTTTTAAAAATCTGAGAATAGGTATAGTCTTCCCATCATTTTGTGAAATATCTTACTCCTTTCTCTAATTAACTGGTGCTTTAAAACCAATTTTAGTTCTTATCTGAGGTAATGAAAACATCCTGGAAATAGACAGTGGTGATGGCTGCACAATCTATGAATATATTAAAAACTATCAAGTTGTACATTTTAAAATTAAGCGTGAATTTTATGGCATGCTATTAATCTCTCACAATTAAAAATAAGACAAAACTAATTTTAACATTTGTCATCCCCAAGTCTTTTCAGATGCAATTCTCAACAACCTTCACTGGCAGTGCCACCACTCCTCTTCTTCCCCATCTCCGGGCTGGTGAGAGGCAGCAGACAGCATCAGAGTGGGGACCAGAGGATGGGACGGTCCTGGTCTGTACCCTGGCTCTGCTCACTACCCTACAAACTTACTAGTTATATGATCCTGGACAAATTATTTAAACAAAGCCCTAGTTTCCTCATTTGGAACAGCTACAGTAACACTGATTGTGATTGACCACATAAAGCACAGTAGGTACATTAGCTATTGTTAGTAGCATAACAGTCAGATGTAAGTTTTCCTACAATCTCAAATATCTGTGCCTTTTAAACTATGCTGGGAAACTCTGATTCCTTGAAGTTTTTCTTTCTGAATTAGTAGCTGTTGACCTGCGGGATTTAAAAAACAAATATATTTGGTAGCAGAATTTTACCATGGCATCTTCTAGGAGCAGGCATCTGTATTTGTTAAGCATAGCTTGGGTCCTTTTTAGGAGCTGAGTGGCAACTGTTTCAAATTCATTGTCGACTTTAAAAAGAGAGAGAGAGAACAGTAAGAGAGTGCAAATCACCAAGTTTTAAATTTCTTAGGATTGAAATGCATTACTCTTCCATTATTCAAACACGTCTTGTCTGTGGCAATTTTCTCTCCTTAGATTAGCTCTGCCTTGATTAAACAACATGCTCCTGCACTGCTTTCCCTCACTGTCCACTGGTAATGTGATCATGGAAACTAATTTCAATACTAGTTTATTTTACCTTTAATGAAGAAGCCAAAAAATCACCTATAAAAGAAAATCATATAGCACAGACCAGCAATAAATATCAATGCATAGAGAATGATCCACTTGTTTAGATGATCTCAGCCTCCGCTCCTTTCTGATAGTATGAAAAACTGAAACAGTTGAAACAGTGAAGTCCAACTGTCTGGGCTGGACAGACCAGTTGTATGTAAAGACACAAACTAGTTAATGATATCCTGTAGGTCATGGTGCTGTGGCTCTGCCCTTTGTCTGTTGGTCTCCAAACATCTCACATTTTGTACTGCACTCTTCTCAGAGTCCTTACATCCCTGTTTAATGCTGGATCTGTTCCCTGTTCCCTGGACTTCCCGGGGAAGCTCATAGTAGACTGACCGAGACCACAACACTATGTCGGGGAACTAATGGAGTCAAGTCTTTGGAACGGTGGTGGGAAGGAGGGCAGAACCAAGTTGCATATGAATGGGGTGAGTTTTAGGCTGGGATAAGGGGCCCTTATCCTTAACTTTTTTTTTTTTTTTTGCCAGTTTCTTGACATACAGCAATGCCTAGGACTCGCTTTGTAACCTTGGAGAATGCTTGTGGGGGATAAAGGATCTATCTAACTCATAAAACTGGTAGTGAGAGCTAAGGATATGCATTCTGCCTAAATACAAGGACTATGCCTAAACCACTGTGTACAGAATGTAGTTCAGAGCCATCCCATCTATGGTCAGCAGTTCAAACAATGCTTTGGAGTCACTGCCCCCCCAAAGTACTCTGACATTTGGATAAACCTTCACAGAATATTGAGAATAAGTCACAACCCTAAACCAGGACTGCAAAATCAATTATGCTAGGAAAAAGTTAGGTCTGTGACTGAAAACAGTGACCTGGATAACATCTGGAGGCTATGTGGCTCTCGCTCTTCTGTGGAGCATCCACAGAGGGCACCTCATGTCAAAGTGGCACTCTGGGGTTATAGCCTGTTTACCTTTCTTCAAGTCTTCCTCAGTGGGCATGGAGCCCTGGCACACGTGGTAGGAGAGCAGCCTCTGCACCGCATCACTTAGCGATCGGAACTGACTTTTATCAGGTGTCACAGCGTGGGCTTGGTCCCTCTGTAACTGCTGGAGAATGCTTTAAAAGAGAAAATGGCCAATGTCAATGGAGAGTCATGTTAGGAAATCTAATCTTTTGCATGTAAAGGAAGTAAGACATACAGGAATGTTACTCATAGTATAGCAGTTCTGTTTTTTCTTCAATTTTACACTTTGTATACCATAGTGGGTTTAGAGTTTGGTCTAACTGTCTCCATAGAGGACTCAAACTATGGCCCTGGCTTCAAAAGGACAGTGTTCGAACAGTGAGCTCACGTGTGGGAGCTCACACAGACCTTGGCAATACCTGAGCATTGGCCAACTAAGATTATGCTAATATTTCTGTTCTGAATATAGAAGTTTATCAAACCATACTTCTCTCGGAGACGCTTAGGCTAATCAAAGGGTGTGTGGTTTGCTAAAAGGGCAAAGAATTCTTCTTAAGAACAAAAGAGCAAACAATAGGCTCAAACTATTTTTGATATATTTATATAATGGAAACAAACTATAGGGAAAGATTTTCAAAGTATATTCTAAAAATAGTATATATATCATTATAACTTGACTTCTGTTGTATATGTATTTAAGGTTAGGAACCTAGAGAAATGTTCAAAATAAGTCATTTCCAAGGTCACTCACAAAGCTCCTTTAGTTAGTTGTTTTGTAGCAGGTCTCTTCTGTCCTCCTGAATGACCATCCACCTAATGACAAAACATACCTCATATTATTTCCTTCTTTGAAAAAATAAACAGAATATAGTTACACATAAAGTTCACTATGTTTTGAATATTTGCAATTCCCTATCAAGAGCTTATTTTAAGAATGCAGACTTTTGACCTGCTAAAAAATAAATCAAACAAGCAAGTTCATAGACCCATTTGGCAAAGTCACCCTGTGTCAAGCTTATAGAATGCTGTCCTATCAGTTCCTTGGAAGGACTCAGCTTGTACCTTAAAACCTGAAACCCCAACTTCCTCTAACAAATGCATCATCATATTTTTGAAAAAATATATTTATGGGTACTGACTCCAGGAACATCTGAAAATGTAGTGGATATTACTTAATTCATCTTCTCAGTGGTAAATAAGAAAGCGAACACTTTCAAGCTCCTGTTAGTTTGGGCATGTGATCTAGTAGGGCATTTCTATGTCATATTAAGGAAACAAATATGCCTACATCAGAACCTGAGAACTGAAACAGACCCTTCATTGAGTACAGGCAGGCTCAGACTAGAACAAGTTTCATTAAACTATTAGTTGCTAAGTTTGATGGAGAAGAAATTAAGGCCTTTGTAAGCGGAAAACAAAATTTCGTTTTCCTTCCTCTACAGATCAGTGGTTGGGTTAAAAGACGGCAGGGACTGACTACTTCACATATTCCTGGTTGCCACTGCAGAAAAAAAATCTCTTGGTATAACTAAGAGGAACAGATCTACTTTTGATACAGTAATGAGTAATATCATTCAACAGAAAACTACGTTTTTTGAGTGCCCACTATGTGTTGGCTGCTGGTATATTATAAATTCATGAGGAAAAGATAGCATTGTAAATATGTGAGAAACAGGACAGACACATTCATCCTATAAACATCAACATAACAAGGTCTGGCCCATTGGGGTCTTCAGTGAGCACGCTTTTGTGGGCACACAAGGAGACTGCACTGGCTGTGGAGATGATGCCAGGCAGCAACTACCAAGCACAAGATGACAACTACATTTTTTTTCAATTATGCTAAACGTTAAGAAGCAATGAAAACTGTGTTCTACCTGCACAGCTGGCTGACCAGGAGATGATCCAACTACTTTTTCCTGCTGTGGCTGTGTGGTTCCTAAGGACGCTGGTAAAACTTTGCTTCCAGCATCTTGCCCTATTAGGATTAACACATAAGACAATGTTCAACAGAAACAGTGAATCAGGACCATCGTATAACCCTAGAGTCTATTGCACATAGATTATGGATTATTCTGAAAGGGATTTTTCTATCATGGATGCTTACTGTGAAGAAGCACAGCAGGAAGTACATTTATCTACAAAATCTCTGGGGGTAGAGGTAAGGATTATTAAAGCCTATTTAGGTGATAAAAGTAAATAAATAAATGGTAATAAATAAAAGCTGTCAATGCGACAGTCTCAATTATCTAGGGTCTGAGGAACAGGCCTCAAGCCAGTAATCTGTCAGTACTGCTGAAACCTAAAATACTCACAACTTAATGAAAGGGAGGCCCAAACAGAGCACTGACAAGGAGGTGTCACGCTTTTGTCTTTCTAGTACTTATTGAGCAGTGTGGTGTTCGAAGCTTTAGAAGAAACGAAAGATAGCCCATAATGATGTTTTTAGTCTTGAGGTGGGGGGTAGGGGTTCTAAGTGTGTGTGTGTGTGTGTGTGTGTGTGTGTGTGTGTGTGTGTATGTATGTGTGTGTATATATATATATATATATATATATATATATATATATATATACAGCAACACGAGGATAGTTATAAAGTCACCTGTGCCATATAATACTAGATTTTGTTATTTATAAGCAGTATACTTTTTCACATAATTTAATGTATTAGAATTTATTTAGAAGTGTTTTTTTCTTGCATTAAATGATGACACAGATGCAACATGGAAAGGATACACGAAAAAGGAATGATGAGAGTAGAGGTGAGATTGAGTTAGAAAGATTGCATGCAGAATGAGGGATGTGAGAATAGCGTCCCTGGGTGTCTGGGAGGACAGGAATGGACTGAGGAGAGCTTAGTACAAAGGCTCCAGACCTGGCAGTACGGTGCTCAAGAGGCCAGGAATCTGTGCTTGCCTCAGGCCATCTGTGGTCTTGGAAGCAGAAATGGGGGGAGTCTGATTCAAACTTTTTTTCTGAGCCTGTGAAAAAATGTTACCGACATGGAAAAATTAATTTCATGACTCAAAGGTTTAACAGATTACTTAAAACACCAACTAAGCCCATTAATGTCTACCTGGTATCACCTTCAGGTTAGATTACAAAACAAAAGTTTTAAAACATTCTCCTATCACATCAGGAGAATTGCAAGGAGTACCCTTTAAAATCTGCAGGCATGCTGAATTGTTTAGGCACCATTCAGTAGGGATGCTGAGTTGATACCAGGCTGCTTTCTTGCTCTTGTAACTGTCCTAGTGGTGCTCACACACAGGCTGGGCAGGAAACTCAGTTTCCATCCCCGGTAGTGTTGTATCATGTCACAAGGATTATGACCCTACCAGCCTCTACGGAGGGTCAGCACAGACTCTGAGCACCTGGTTGGGGCCCAAGCACCAATCTCAAATCTACTGTCAACACTCACTATTTTCTGAGTAGATGATCTAAATAAAGTACATTTCACCCCTGCTACCTGATGTGTCTCTAGGTTGCATCATATGTCGACACCCGGTGGCAGGTAATTGGGAAATGTAAATTCAACTGAATATTAGCCTAAGCAAATATTATTAGAAAAATTAATCTGATATTTAATCTATTGTGTGCTCCTTTTCTGTAAACAAGGAAGATGAAATGGATGATATTTAAGCACTAACAAGTTCCTTTTCACTTTAAAAGATGTTATCTCTATAATGCATTTAAGGTAATAAAGGGCTTTTAAATTACTCTCAATTTTTAATTACTATGTCATTATTATTTCATAATGCCATAGGTTTTCAGAGTTTTTTCTTCAGTTTTATATTTTGTATACAATCAGTGGATTTAGAGTTTAGTCTAACCATCTCCACAAGGGACTTAGACTATGACCTTGGCTTAGGTGAAATGTTCTCACCAAGCATTCATGTGTGGGGGCTCACATAGACCCTGGCAATGCCTAAGCATTGGCCAACTAGACTCACGTTAATATTTCCGTTCTAAAGAATTAGTCTAAACAATTAATTATCGATTTGGTTCTTTTTTCTAATATAAGAATGGAGAAGGTTTAGACATAACCCAGGAAAGACTGGAAGAGGTCATAACAAAGTTGGGAAAGGTAGCCTTGCTCATCCTTCTATTAGCAGGGAAGGTTTGACCTGTGTCATTCTAGGTAGATAGGCAATCAATTCTTACTAAGAAAATCACGAGGGGAAAAGCTTCCAGTTTCCACAGTATTTCCCCGAAAACATAACTCCATACTCTCCCACTATAGAGAAGGTCTTCACATGGAAGACACCTGTGGTGTGGAGAGGCCCGGGGCAGACAGCGAGCGCAGGTCCTTACAGATATTTTCAGGGCATGAACACTAAGGCTCACCCTGAAGGAAAAGCAAAACAGATAAAACTTGGAACAATGTAGTTGAACAAGGCAAGGCTATAATTAGGTGGGACTCTGACATAGTGAGATCAACAGATGAATAGAGGAACCAGATTAATATGTTCAAACGATCAAAGTCCTTATACAGCTGTCGCCTGTACACATTTTGGAATTTCTTTCAATATGTCCAGTTTACACAAAACAGAAGAATATCACCCTTATTGCTTTAGAACACACTATTTTTTTTTGATGAAAATGATCTCCCACCTTATTTATCAGACATGACCTGGATTACTTCTAGCTATTAGCCAGACAAATAAAACAAAATCCATGCATACATAAGTAGTAAAAGTATAAAGAAAAAAACAAGGAATAAATTATCATAAAAGTCAGGAGAGGGGTTGAGACCGAGAAGTCACATGGAGGGCATCCGTTTCTGTGGGTACTCGCAATATTTTATTTCTTGAGTGGTTATATGGATGGGTATTTGCTTTATAATTACTTGTTAACTGCACATGTATGTTTTGTGCATTTTTTTCTATATGTGTTCTATTTCACAATACAGAAGAATAAAAGGAAAAAAAGCCCAGAACAATCTTATCTAATGTCAAAGCTTGAAAATTTGCCATCATCTGAGGGTATAGAGTGCTTCTGTGTCTAAAAGCAAAGTTATTATCTGCAGAGGGCACGTCTCCTTTCAGCACGTTCTAGGTGTTTCACAGTCCCTTGCCAGCCTGTGTGGGTGATGAGCATTGGCATCTGTGTGTTTTTATCCTCTAACTACTGCCTTAGTTCCTCATTGCATCCCATCCCTTGGAACTAGAACAATCCAATTGTTTCCTTGTGGGGGTAACAGAGGTTTGGGGTAGGGTGGGTAGGGCCATGGTGGTGACAGAATCGAAATCCATTGGGGAATTTGGTCTGGCCCCTACAACGGAATCACCTGGATTTACCAGGTCTGTAAGTTTAGAAAGTTCTGCTATTTCCAGAAGTCACTGGTCACTCATTTTCAAGGCAGAACTTTTCTCTGTCTGGTTCACTGCATCCCCAGCACCAGAACAAAGCCTGGCACCATAGTAAGCACACAGCAAACACTTGTTAAATAAAAATGAGTGAATGACTTCCACTGCAGCATAAGTCATAAGGGCCTGTCCCTCCACCCAGTCCAGCCACCCCCTTTGCCTCCACTCACCAGAAGCCATCAACTTTCTCTTATTCCCTAAATTTAGGCTGTCCACAGTTGATAATCTTTCCCAGAAATAACATTTATCATTCTGTTGTTTTTACTAAACTCTTAGAGAAGGCTTGTCCTGGAAATGTATTTTCTTCAGAAATAGAGAAGCTATTTCAGGATATTTTGTTGAGCACTTGGCTCAAAGAACTCTACTAATATCAATGTACAATTTTAACTATTTAGACCCCACGAATTATCTTGATACTAAGTGAACACAAAGTAAAACTCCAATGAATCAGAATACTTAACATGTTAATTTTGCCCTCCTGGTACATTTTGAAAGAAGCCAATTACAAAATTAGCAAGATGATATTCATCCAACAACAGCCATTTGCTGAATGAGGGAGAACACTTGGATCTGCCTAACCACACCCTCCTCTGAGAATTGTCACAGAAATGGGTCAGAGCCAGCAAGGTTAGAGCACACACAAAGGTGTGTTACCTGCCAGAGGGTGTTAAGAGCTAAAACCCAGGGAAAGAGCACCCTTCCTCCCCTCCCCCCATCCAAAGTGCCACACCTGCCAGAGGGGTAGTTTACCTCCCCAGAAGGGTGTTTTCTTCTGTTTGGGCCCAGAGGGGCACTTTCCCCAATTTGAATGAAAGCCTGGTATTGAGCAGAGGCCCTGTTTGGCCACTTCCTCATGTTTCCCACAACCTGGCTCCTCTGGCCACAGCTTATTGAACCACAGCAGGCCAATCAGACTCTCTCCTGGGAATTTAGAGTGGGGGTGGGAAGGGGCGGTGGATACCTGAGGGCCGTAGTTCTCAAACGCTGGTTTATAGACTGGTTATATGAAGATCACCTGGGGAGCTTCTACAAGGCAAAGTTTCTGGGTTCCATCCACAAAGATCCATTCAGAAATCCAACGTGGGCTTAGGAATTTATAATTTTAAAAAGGTCTCCAGGTGACTCTGATGCATTACTAAGTTTTGGAAACCACTGCATTTGCAGTCTCTGTTAAATACTTGGATCATAATGTAAAGGCGGCCTGGGTGGCCATTTTGGTCCAGGAGAAGAGTAAGGGGAACAATGAAGGAGAGAGATAAGAGGCCGTGCTATCTTCAGGAGGTTGAGAGAATAGGAGAGAGCCTGGTTTCTGACTCTCATAAGGAGCTGCACTATATTTCCTAGACATTCCCCCCCACCCTTTTTTTTTTTTTTTTTTTTTTTGGGCTAAATGTGTTAGGGTGAATTTCTTATAGTTACAACCCAAAGTACCTTGACTAAGATGTTTGGGTGTCAACTATACACCCAGCACTGCGATAATCACAGAGAAGGCAGCTGAAGGATACCATACACAATCTTTGCCCCCTGAAAGTTTACCATCCAGAAAACATCCAGGCCCACCCATTTGATCAGTGAACTACAATTATGGTATCCAGTCTCGACTGGGCTCTCATGCCTGTCCAGGAATCCTTTCTTTCCCCTAGCCAGCTCCTTTGTTCTTTCCCACAGAACACTATACCATTATTTTCAAACCTGTAAGCCAGGTGAGAATTTGTTCAACTTTTAAAGCTACAGCCTTATCTGCAGCACCTCTTTTCATCTTTCCCCCTTCTTTTACAATCGAAGAACCATTTTCCTTCTTTTCTGCAAAGAAACCCATCAGTGCTCTAGAATTCATTGTCCTTCTTCCTGTCAGCTTTGAAAAAAGCTCAAACCTTTCCCATTTCTTAAAAAAACAACAACAAAAAACAATTCCCTTGACCCCACACATCATTGTAGCTACTGCTGTCTCAGTTGCTTTCATTTTTCTAAAACTTGTCTGTACTCATTACCACATCTCACTCTCTCTTTAGTCTTGCAGTTGGCCTCTGCACCTATCATTCCATAGAAACACATCTTACGAAGGTCAACTACTGCCTTCTTGTTGCTAAATCTGTCAGCAACATTCTGATCCTTACTTCCACTGACTCCTCAGTGACACTTCACTTTGTGGGCCTCTTCCTTCCTGCCTGCAACATTCTCTTAGATTCCAAAATCCTAAACCCCACTGGTTTTATTCCTCCTCTCTGGAACCTTCTGAGTCTCAGTTGTGGACTCCTCTTTCTGTGTCCATTTCCTAAATGTTGAGTTGCTTTGAGTTCTTTTCTGGCCGCTTTTTCTTCTCTATTTACACACTCTCCCTGATCCATTTCATTCACTTCCACCACTTTGATTATAATTTATATGCTGATCAATCTCACTTCAGCACATATTTCAGTCCTATGCTTTATTATATATAGCAGTTTATCATATAACTTAGTTGTCCTACAGAAACCTCAGACTTGACAAATATATCCTAAAATAAACTCATAACTTCCCTTCAAATCACAATTTCTTCCCATATGCTTGATCTCAGTGAACCTAAGTGTCACTGTCAGGAACCTATGTGTCATCCTTACAGTAGCCAATCAATTAAAAGTTCTACCTAACCTACTTGTCTCAAATCCATTCACACTGTTCACCATCTCTACTGCCACCTGGCTAGTCTAGGTCTTCATTATTTCATGCTTAGACTATGACACTGGCTCCTTAATGTGACACACAAGGTCCCGGATGATTCGGTTCTGGCTCACCTTTCCCACCTAAACCTTTGCACCCCTCACCTGTACATGTTTTCCTTCCCCCGCAGTACCATGGCCTTTTCTCTCTCCAGGATCTGCACTTGCTGTTTCCACCCCTAAACATTCTTCATTCAGGCCCTCTCTTGCTGGAGAATTCTTCCTTCTCCCTTAGAAGGTCTCTGACAAAAACCATCTTCCCCAACCCTCCCCTGTGGTTAGAGGTTTCTTTGCAGAGCCTGGCACTCTGGACTACCTCTACTAGAGCACTTAAATACTGCATGTGGCTGTCAGGTTATCTATCTGCCTCCTGCCATGCAATAGATTATTGTGTCCCTGGGACCTGGCCCAGCGCTGGCCGTGGTAAGTACTGAAATACTGTTGAATGACTGACTGAATCAATGAAGGAAACATTTAGCACAATAAGTGATTATATATCTAGTGGGCAGTACAAACAAAAAAGGCAGAGAAAAAAAAATCAAGGGAGGGACTGAAAGGCTTTATTCTTCCAGAGGCTTTGGGTGGAGCCCCAAAGCAGGGGAAGCATTTAGATCAGATAGCAAAGGACTTTCAATGAATACCCATTAGCAAAAGGCTAGAGGCTCATGATGAGTCTGGGAACAATGGTGGTCAGCCTGGCTAACCTGGACGGTTTCTGACTGGATAACCTTACCCACCAGCCTCTAAAGAAGTTTGTGTTTTCTCCTGTGGCAACAGAAAGCTCCCAGATGATTTGGTTCAGGTCACCAAGCAAATGTTTTAGGGAGATTAATGTGGTGGAAATCAAGGTTTTGGAAGAGGCCAAAGGCAGATTAATCACCTAGGCAATTGTTACAGTTGTCTAATTGCGATATGAATGGGCCTTGGAAATCATCTAGCCCAGTGGTTCTCTATTCTGGTTGTACTTTAGAATCACTTGGGGGAGCTTCTGAACAATGCTGACGCCTAGAGCCTTTTCTCCAGCCCATTTAAATCAGAACGTATGGAGGTGAGGCCCAGGTACTCATATTTTTTAAAAGTTCCCCAAGTGATTCTTTTGTATGGCTAGGATCTCTCATTTTTGAAAAGAGAAAACTAGGACTCAGAGAATTAAGATACAAACTTAGACCACAAAACGCTAGTAAGTATCAAGGCAGGACCTACAAGTGAGTTCTGACTCCTAATCCAACTTTTATTTTTCCCAGTATATTGTAGTCCCTCTTAAAGTCTAGCTCAGGTTATGGATGTAGAAAATGAGAGAAATGGAAAGTAGTATGGTGTAGATAGCTAGCTGATGAAGTCTGCCTTTATGAGCAAATTTGCCCAAGCTCTGAACTTCCATCTCCTTGAAATAGGAATAATGCTAGCTGTAGCCTCAAGATAAGGATTAGAAATACTATATATTGTCCCTGGCACTGTATCTGTTGTTAACAATATGATCATGATTTTCATTATTATTAGAAAGAATGGATATGAGACATTCAAAGAAGAACTTGAAGGATCTGATAACTTATTAAAGGTTTAGAGGAGAGGGAAAAATAAGAACATCTAGATTTTGAAGTCAAGGTGTCTGAAGATATAGTGGTTCCACAGTAAGGTAGGCAGGCTGAGCTAGAGGGGACAGGGAATTAGGGAGGAACAGGCAGTACTGAAGACTTCAGTTTTGATCACTGTAACCAAAGCATGGTAGGTGCTGCTCTCAAGGAATTTAAAATCTACTAAATCTTTTTGTGATCTAAGGAGTTTAAGACTTAAATTATTTACTTTGATAGGTTAAACTCTTATAAATCTCCTTTAATCATTGACTTTTGAGTATTAATCCATTTACAAGAAAGTTTAAACCCTATAAATGATGCTCTACATTAAGAGATTTAAGTTCACAGGGCTCCCTGGAGAAATGGCTGATTCTAGGTCTGAGGTGAGGTAATCATAAGACAAGCCTATATAATATCTTGTGCTATAAGCTGCTCAAAGGAGATGGGAACATGTCAAAAGCATAGAAGCCTCCCTGTTCAAATTGGGGACAATTTAAACATCAAAAAAGAAAGAAAGAAAGAAAGAAAGAAAGAAAGAAAGAAAGAAAGAAAGAAAGAAAGAAAGAGAGAGAGAGATTGTAACACATTAACTACAAAGGAAACACACGATCTTTTAGATATACACTAAAATATTACAGATAAACAAATGTCTGGATTAGTTTCAAAATAATATGGGGCAGGGAGAGAGTGAGCAGGGTATGGATGAAACAAGAATAGCCATGAGTTGGTAAGTATTGAAGCTGATTGAGTATGGGGGCTCATTACACTCTCTTGTCTACTTTTGCTCATGATTAAAATTCTCCATAACAGAAAGTTTAAAAATAAATGCAACCTCTTCCCAAAACCTTATAAGTTTATAGTGTTACTCAAATTACTCAGCCATAAGAAAAGATGAAATACTGCCATTTGCAACAACAGGGATAGATCTTGAGGATATTATGCTAAGTGAAATAAGTCAGATAGAAAAGGTTGAGAACCATATGATTTTACTCATATGTGGGATATAACACTAAAAGCAACAAACAAACTTGATAAACAATCAGAGACTCATAGATAAGAACAGTGGATTTGTGGTTACCGAAGGGGAGGGGGGAGGGGGGAGGTAGATAGCAATAAGGAGGGGGTCAAATATTTGGTGGGAGCAGCTTTTTGGGTGGTGAACACACAATGCAATATACATATGATGTATTACTGAATTGTACACTTGAAACCTATTTGATTTTATTAACCAGTGTCACCCCAATAATTTTAATTAAAAAATAAAAAGCGAGAGGCAGAAGAAAAGCTCTGCTTTATGGAAAAATCCCAGCTAATAACTACAGATAGGCTAACACAATTAGAAAATCATTTTGCAACCATAAGTTTAATATTCAGGGGAGGATTATCAATGGAGTCTCAAATCACTGAATGAAAGGCTGGGGAACAGGATAGTTTAGTGGTCTCAAAGCACTATCCTAGAGATCATTTCTTCTTTACAAAGGGAACAAGGTACCTGTGAATACCTTGAAGAAACCTGGCGGAGGCCACTATGACTGAGCGATCGCACTCAAAATCACCAATAATGGGACAAAACGACACTATGTGTCTTGCCAAAACCATTTAGATTGAATCTAATCATAAGGAAAACAATCAGATAATTCTACACTGAGGGCCACTCTACAAGATAATTGATCTGGGTGGCAGCAGACTAAAGAAATATGACAGTGAATGAAATCAGTGCTCTCTGCCAAGTTTCTAGAGTGAAGCATTGTCATAAAAGACATTATTAGGTTAACTGGAAGAAATGTGATCTAATTTTATTATATTAATGTTAAATTTCTTTGGTGTGACAGTGATATTGTGGTTGTGCTGAAGAAGGTCCTTGTTCTTAGGAGATACCTGCTGAAGTATTTAGAGGTAAGGGGCATGACATTTGCAACTTAGTTTCAAGTGGTTCAGAGAAAAGTGTGTGTGTGTGTGTGTGTGTGTGTGTGTGTGTGTGTGTGTGTAGACAGACAGACAAAGCAAATTGTTGCAAAACATAAACACCTGGTAAATCTAGGTGAATGGGTTCACTGTACTCTTTCAACTTTTCTGTGGGTTTGAAAGTTTTCCTAATCCAAAAGGTGGGTGAGGACTTAAATTCACTCTACAAGAAGCTGGTTACATTGGTTGTCTGCACGCAACTGGGTAACTGGAGGACAGGAGAAAGAGGGCAATTTTTCACTGTAGTACTCATCTTTCTGTACCTTTTGATTATTGAACCAAATAATCTATACCAAAATAAAGTGTATGCTTAAAAAACCTAATCCTCTAATATTAACCCTGTCAAAGCTTGCAGAATTAAACTTCCCTAAATAGACAAACACTGAAGGGCCTGGTCATTCTATTTTTGTTCATTATACTGTAATATGAAGTAATTTATATAGAAATTTTATACAGAAATTATCAACTAGAAGAGTTGCTATAAGTGTTTTTGGATGTCCTAGGCTTTAAATGTTAGACAGCACCTCAACACTACTTTTTCAATTCATGCTGCATCTAAGGTTGTGTCCTCCTTAATCCAATACACTTGATGCTTTAATTGTTCTGGAAAATCTACAGCAGGAACACACTTGACATAATGCAACTGACCTAGTCCCCAATACTTTTTGGCAGTAAAAGGCACAAAAAAATTACTCTGGAGCTGCCAAAGTTGGCTTCTTGTTACCTTTAGATAACTGAAACTTTTGGGAGTCAGAGAGATTTTTTTCCCCCATTGAAGCATTATTTTAAAAAAAGAAAGAAAAAGAAATGATCATGCTGTGGCTGATTATAATTAATTATAATAACAAACATAAAGCAAGTAATATATACTGATATAAAATGATCCTCAAGTAATATAATTAAGCAAAACAAATCTATGGTGTGTTGCAGAGATAGGTATATATATATGTGATACTGCAGGTATCTCTCAAAGAATAAAGAACCTAGAAACAGTGGTGGCCTCTGGGAGGGAAACTTGGGGAAGGAGACCTGACTTTTCACTCTAAACTACTTTGGAACTGTTTTTAATTTTTACCAATTGCATGTTTTACTTATTTCTTTAAACATGAACAAATGTGGTTTGATAAATGCTGTTTGGGTATCACCTTCTCTATGAGGAGTAAGTTTTTAAAACTAGAAGAAAATTAGAATAACCTGTAATCCTATCACCTGGAGAATTGCTGTTAATGTTTTAGTGCATTTCCTTCTAATCAAGTTTCTGAGTGCTTTGTAAGCAAGAGAGTTTTCTGTTTTCTAATTTGCCATATTGTTTCTCCCCAACATTTTTCTGAAAGTAAAAACAAATTGCTTATTAAATATTTTACATTTTAATGTACATTTTAAATATTTTACATTTATATGTACACTTTATTCTGTAAGCATTTCCTCAGATCTTTAATCATTTTTGAAACATTTAAAATGGCTACACAGTACTACATCATATTCAATCTTTCTCTTATTATTGGATATTTGGGTTTTAGAAAAAATTCTGCAACACTTTGGTTGCAAAGATTATCTATAGTATTATATTTTTTGAGTAAGAAAAGGGGAAATAAGAAAAAATACATGTATCTGATTAGCTGTGTGAAAATAACATAGGATAAATAAACTAGAAACTAAAGAGATTGGTGAATAAAGGGGGTGGGTGAGAACTGGCAGAAAAGGATGGAGGGCTGAGGTAGAGAACAGGGATAGGGAAGAGTGAGATGGCTTCAGGTACACTTTCTGCATAGCCCTGAGTTCTGGGACCATGTTTATGGTTCATGTGTTCAAAAGAAATTAAATAGATATAATCAACATGAATTAGTGGGGAAAGAATCCAAAATAAAATATAAACAAAAATATTTTTTAATTGAATAGTATACCAAGGATGAAAAATAAAATGAAGTAACTCAAGTAATTTTTGAACATAGAATTTTGACTATATATCTTTAGACTAAAGACAGAACTGTAAACCAATACTGAAATCTAATTAGTAGGCTTGTTTTTCACAGTGGTAAGGATTAGTAATTCTGAAATTATTTTCTCTGTACTCTAGGATTGAGCAAATGAGTAAATATATTGTGGAACTGGCTTTCTCACTGTTAGAAAAGGAATTACAAATATGGAAACAAGGGAGACTTGAATAAAGAACCCTGTGGTCCTGGATTGGAACTGTATCAGTATGAACTATATAAAACAGATTGATAGATATATAAATAGCTATTGATGTTGGGTTTACGTAAGTCCTAGCTGCAACCTCAGTAGCAATGAATATGTAGTACTGAGATCTTGGTTTCTAAATACTATTCTCCATTAAAAGAAATAGGCACCTTTAAGAAATGGTTGATTCTAGGACAGGGGCAGGGAAAGTAAAAGATGAACATGGAACATCTTGTTCTGCCAGAAATTAAAGAACATGCTCAAAGCATGATGGAAACGTATCAAAAGGACCAGCAGCCAAATTGGAAGGGTGCCCACTGGCCATCAAATTAATTTGAGCATCAAAATAAATGATTTTAATCACCTTTAACTCATCAAATAAAATAAGAATCTGTAAATCCATACTGATATAAACAAACATATAAGTAAACGGGGAGAAGAAAAAGCTTTTTCTTAGATTAGAATGCCAACAATTAATATAGAACAAATGATGAATTAGAAAATCTCTATTTTGTGACCATCACAATAACAGCTGAGTCAGGAAAACTGATTCAATCAGGAATTATCAATGGAAGCATACACTAGTGTGTACAAATTTGATGAGCAACTGGCTATCTACAGTTTCAAAGTATCTTCCACAAAAGACTTATTAAGATGCATCAAACAATATCTTAAACAAGTGTTCAAAGTTAACATCAAAAGTAATGGGACAAGTCCACATTGTGAGGACACATTTCTGTAACAGTCCTACCAAAAATGTATGACCTAAAACTGATCATGAGGAATATCAGAGAAACCCAAATTCAAGGACATTCTAGAAAACTGATTTGTACACTTCAAAAAATATCAAGGTCATTTAATGTCAAAATAATGAAGTAGATAAACCCCGTGCTCTCCTCTTCTCATGACCACACCAAAATTACAACTACAGAGCAACCATCCTTGAGAATCACCTGAAGTCTAGCTGAACAGAAATCCTACAACTAAGAACACATGAAGACACGTAAAGACTGGTAGGAGGGGTGGAGATGCGGAATGGGCTGATCCCAAACCTGTAGGTAGCAGATAAAAACTGGATGGGTTATCTTGGCTGTAGAGATCCCTCCAGTGGAGCGAGGGGGTGCTAGCCCTACACCAGGCTCCCCAGCCCAGGGTTCCAGTGCTGGGAAGAGAAGTCCCCACAACTTCTGGCTATGAAAACCAGCAGAGATTATGGCTGAGTGAGACAGAGGACTGCTGAAGTCCCAAGTTTTCTTTTTAAAGGGCCCACGTACCAACTTACTCACTGATGGACTCTGAGCTCCAGCGCTGGGGCAGCAGTGTAAAAGACACCTGGGACACACAGGAGGAAATGAATTGTCTTTCTTCAGGGGAGGACTGGAAGGGCAGCTTTCTCCCAGTGCTAACAGAATCCATTGTTTCTTTGTTGAGCCCTCCCTCTTCCCAGTGTGCAGACAAAGGTGGCCATTATATCTGAGTCTCCATCAAACTGGCTAACTCTGGTTGCCCCACCATGGTGATTCCGTGACTCTGCCCCACCCAAGTTGCGGGCCCAGCCAAGCCTCTTCCAGTGTCTTTTCCATACAAATGGCCTGTCTTGGCTCATATTGTAGACTTTCCTAAAATCTCTCAAAGGTTCACTAAACCCAAACAAGCAGCATGTGGCCTCAGCATGTCCATACCTCTTGCTGAGCAGCCCCACGCCTGTCACTAGTGGCAGTTGGCCTCGGTTTGTGGCTTAGCCTCCTGAGGCACCTCCAAGCCCAGTGTGGGTGGTAGCCATCTGCAGATTGCTTAGTGGCTCATGCTAGGTGGCTCTGGGCTGAGGCTCAACTTGGACTATAGCAGGGCCCCTCTCAGGAAGTTCCAGGGCTTCAGACTGAGCCAGAGCACCACTCAGGGGTACATCCAAGGACGACACAGCCAAAGGGCAGACTGGGCAGGCACCAGTGCACTGCTCAAGTGAATCCTGCTCAGTAGGGTCAGCCCCTGTACAACAGCTCCTCCACTGTAGTCATGGCTGGTCCTCACAACCAATCAGCCTGAGGGTCAATCCCTCCCACTGATGAGCAAACAGCAACCAAGGCTCAACTACAACAAGAGGGCACACACAACCTATACAAGGGACACACCTGGACCACCTCGCTCAGGTGACTAGGGAGACTGCACCACTGGGCCCCACAGGACACCTACTACATAAGGCCACTCTACTAAGACTGGAAAACACAGGAGCCCTACATAATGCATAGAAAAAAAACAGAAAGGTAGCCAAAACTGGGAGACAAAGAAACATGTCCCCAATGAAAGAATAGAACAAAGCTCCAGAAAAGGAACTAAACAAAATAGAGACAATCTACTAGATACAAAATTCAAAACTCCAGTTATAAGGATGCTCAATGATCTCAGTGAGAACTTTAACAAAGAGATAGGAAACATAAAAGCGGAGATAAAAAACATAAAAAGAAACAAGTCAAAAATGAAGAATACAGTAACTGGAATAAAGAATGCATTAGAAGAAATCAACAGTAGATTAATTAGATGAAGCAGAGAATTGAATCAGTGATTTAGAAGATAAGGTAGCAGAAAACACCCAAGCAGAACAGCAACAAGAAAAAAGAATCCAAAACATGAGGATAGTTAAAGGGGCCTCTGGGACAACATCAAGTGTACCAATATTTGCATCATAGGGGTACCAGAAGAATAAGAGATAGAGAGCAAGGAGTTGAAAACCTATTTGAAGAAATAATAACAGAAAACTTCTCTAACCTGGTGAAGGAAATAGACATATAAGCCCAGGAAGCACAGAGTCCCCAAAAAAATGAACTTAATGAGGCCCACACCAAGACTAATCATTAAAATGCCATAGGGTAAAGAGAAAGAGAATCTGGAAAGCAGCAAGAGAAAAGCAATTACCTATAATGGAGTACCCATAAGACTGTCCGCTGATTTCTCAAGAGAAACTTTGCAGGCCAGAAGGGATTGGCAATAAATATTCAGTGATGGATATTCAGTGAACCAAAAGTAATTTATCCAGCAAAGCTATCATTTAGAATTGAAAGACAGATAAAGAACTTCCCAAACAAGAAAAAGCTAAAGGAGTTTATCACCACCAAACCTGTATTACAAGACATGTTAAAGGGACTTCTTTAAGATGAAGAAAAAGATGAATAATGTGAATAAAACAGTAACAACTACATATCTATGAGTAATTAAATGTAAGTGGATTAAATGCTCTAATCAAAAGACATAGGGTGGCTGAGCAGATAAGAAAATAACAATCTTACACATGCTGCCTACAAGAGACTCTAGATCAAAAGACGCACACAGACAGAAAGGGGTAGAAAAAGATATTTCATAAAAATGGAAATGAAGAAAAAAAGTTAGGGTAGCAAAACTTATACCAGACAAAACAGACTTTAAAAACAAAAGTTATAACAAGAGACGAAGCAGGACCCAGTAATTGCACTTCTGGGTATTTATTTAGAGAAACCCAAACACTACTTTGAAGGGTCATGTGTGTTGACTGCAGCATTATTTACAATGGCTGAGATGTAGAAGCAACCTGGGCATCCATCAATGGATGAACAGATAAAGAAGAGATGGTACATATATATAGTGGAATATTACTCAGCCATAAAACAGAATGAAATGTTGTCATCTACGACAACATGGGTAGACCTAGAGGGCACTGTGCTGAGTGGAGTATGTCAGACAGAGAAGGACAAATGCCATATGGTTTCACTTATATGTGGAATCTAAAGAACAAAAATAAAGAAGCTAACAAAACAGAAACAAATTCATGAATGCAGAGAACATTTTGATGGTTGCCAGATGAGATGGGAGTTGGGGGCGTGGGTGAAAAAGGGGAAGGGATTAAGAAGTACAAACTGGTAGTTATAAAATAGTCATGGGGATGTAAAGTACAGCATAAGGAATATAGTCAATAATACTGTAGTAACTATGTATACTGTCAAATGCTCAATTTATCAGAGCAATCACTTCACAAATTATATAAATGTCTAATCACTGTGTTGTACACCTGAAACTAATATTTTATGTGAACTCAAAAATTAAAAAAAATTTTTAAAAAGTTGAAGAAAGAGAAACTGTTCCAGATTTAAAGATGTGACAACAAAATTAGACGGTGACCCTGGTTTGGATCCTGGACAATAAAAACAACACGAAATGATTTTTTTCTTTTTTGCTATAAGAGACATTACTGGAAAAACTGACTAAATCTGAATAAGGTCTTTAGATTACACAATAACATTGTAATAAAGATGATTTCTTGATTTTGATAACTGTACTAAAGTTATATAGGAAATATCCCTGTTTTTAGAAAATAAACACCGAAGTCCAAAGTATTTAGGGGTCAAGAGTATCAAAGAGGTGTGTGTGTATAAGTGAGAGACAGAGAAAAGGATAAAACAAATGTGGTAGAAAGTTAACAAATGAGGAATCTATATGAGAATTCTATACTATTCTTGCAAGTTTAACTTTTCTATAAGTCTGACATTTCAAAATTCACATGTGTGCACACACGCATGCACGCACATACCCCTTTGGTACCAAAAATAATACACTGAATATCCTTGATCATAAATAATCTTTGCTCCCTTAGGATTCTGAGTGAAATTACTAAGTCAAAGCTATACAGTTCTTAAAATATTGATGTACATGGTACAGAGAAGTTTCTTAGTACTTCTAAGTGTGGAGGAGCAAGGCAGTATAAATGGAGGACTGAGAAGGGTAGACCATGGGGTAAAAGTAGAGTGTGGAGCTGGAATTAAGGAAAGTGCTCAGAATGAGTGGGAACCAAAAGCTAGATGAGTTCAAGGATGGGCAGATGGGGGTAAGGGACCAAAGCTGATGACATTTGAGGCTTTTTGGAAGCATAACCCTTATGTGGTTTTACTAATTACACATAGTAATTTGCTTGCACAATGGCATGGTAGGAGCAGGCTCAAGTACCTGGTCAAATGACAATGTCCTGGATCCCTCCCTCTATATGCATCCTCTTTGTGAAAGCCAGTTACCCACAGTTGAGTCACACTGAGTTCCTGAGCCTTTCTGATTGGCACTGAAAAAGCAGCCGCATCTTCTCCACCCAGTCCATAGTTATATGACCTAATGGCTTGCTATATGATGAAAGTAAATAACTTAAAATAAGCTTTCATTTTAAATGCTCATAACATTCCATCAAGCATATATAGTAACCTCTCACTTAAAGTTGTCAACAGGTTCTGTGACTTTAAGCAAAACGATATATGATGAAACCAATTTTACCACAGGCTAGTTGATACAAACAAGAGTTCCTAAGGCATCTATCAATGTTATAACAAAACGATGTTGAATGAAAAGATTTTATTCAAGGACTTGCTATGTATTAATATTGGCTCTTAATGAGTATTCACTATTTATCATGCTAGGGACTTCTCTAAGTGCTTTATGTGGATTACTTCATTTAATCCTCCAAATAACTCCATGGGGTGGTAGCATTACTATGTCCATTTGACTGGTGAGGCAAATCAAGTGTAGAGAGTTAAGTTAAGACTTGGCCCATGTCAGAAAGCTTAGATTCAAATCTATGAGTCTGACTTTAGAGTCTTCACTCTAAACCATAATAATGCTATGCTGGATAAAAAATTTTAATTAAGAAGAATAAAGGCAATCAATCATAAGTTGAAAATTTTAAATAAGTCAGATAAATATATTAACAACAAATAAGTAAAAAGCCTAGGATGACATTATATTCTATTAAATACACATTCCATTTTTCCATTCTGTCATCATCCAAGCATTCACCTGATAAAGGAACTTACCTGACAGAAGAACTGTTGCTGGGTTCCTGCTCCAGGTGTGTTACTGAAGGTGCTGGTAGATTTGGAAGAAGAAATTGGAAGACGATGAGACACACTGACAGGTACTGGAGTCCTGTTTGGCTGGGTCAGTGGATCTCCCGTAAAGTTTGATCCTGATGCACCCGACTGAACTGCAGACCCAAGACTAGGATGGGCAGTGCTGGATGAACTGACAACAGGGAACCGATTAGGTCCTGACATGCTTGTCACCGAGGGCACGGTGGTGAAGCCCGGTCTTCCTTGGGAGACGTTACTCTGCCCAGGTGACAGGTGTAATACAGTTGGTGATGCCTGCTGCAAGGGCATCTGTCCACCAACAATCTGAGGAGAGGCATGATTGACTATCACTGGACTTCCAGAGGCGGAAAATGTCTGCCCAGACACTAACTGGACGGCGGGATTCTGGTTGTTCAGCATCTGTCCGGAATATGATTGGTTGGTCCTGAGCATGTTGGAGGAGCTTCTGTTCAACATGACATGCTCTGAGGCCACTTGGCCGGAAATGAGCTGAGAAGACTGAGTCTGAAGAAGTTGCCCATTTATAGTTTGGACGTGGTGTACCGAGTTGGAACTGACGGGAAGGCTTGTAGGTATGAGGAACTGACTCTGGGGTGCGTGAGGCTGGCCCATGGGGGAATGAATGACAATACTACCTGCAGCGCTGCTCACTGCCTGTGAGGTGACTGGTTTTCTTGTGTTCTGTTGGTTTACAATGTTCACAGACATGTGCGGACCAACTACTGAGCCCTGGGGTGAGCTTGCAGAGGCAAAAGAGATCCCTTGTTGCACATGGTGCTGTTGTATTCCCAAATTGTTCACATTGTATGTATTTTGCTGACCCATCTGAATAGGCTTTGGCTGGATATTAATTGGAACTTTATTTGAATTTGGTGCAAGACCTCTCTGTATGATGATGTTATGCACAGGTAAAGATGTTTGAAAATTTGTGCTGTTAAACGGAACAGTAACGGGCTGTGCTACTGGACTGGAACTGGAGTTGCCAAACAAGGAGTTGCCATTAGGAGTTTGTCTATGAACCAGAAGCCCTCCACTCACATTTGATGGAGCTTGCTGCCCACTACCCTTTAATATGATTTGAGATCCATCTAGATTATTAATTGTCATCATGGAAGGTTGATTACCAAATGACCCAATTAACTGTATTTGACCAGAACCACTAAGCTGACTGCTATTAGACAAATGCTGGCTGGGAACACTGATCCCCACGTGTTGCATAAAGCCATGTTGCACACCCACTGTATTGCTTGCAAACGATGCTCCAACAGGCACATGAGTCACCCCTATAGGCTGCAGCGTCTGACCTGAGTAATTAGAAACATTAGAAGCCTGAGTAAAGGATGCTGATGAAGAAGGATGAAGCTGAGCTTGTGCAAACTGTTGGCTTGAACCTATACTGGCATCCAAATATGCCTCTTCCGCCAACGTCTGTTCAGTGATATTGGCCTCCTGCAAGGATTTCTGAAGAATGTCGAAAGGTTGGTCTTCACTGAGATCAGGAAGAGGAGAAGACTCAAGTTCATCTTCGAGAAATTGAAGGCTACTTGAAAGTGGCAGTCCATCACTGGGCCCTTCTCCAAGCTGGTTGCTCACAGCTTTGAGGGATGACTTAGGATCAGCATTCTAAGAAAAAAATAAATAAATAAATAAAGAGTATCTTACATGGCATAGCCAATCTTTGAAAGAGATTCTAAAAAAAAAAATTAATCTCACTTTTGAATATGAATAAAGCATGAAGTCTGCTTTTCAGGCAAATCTCTCCAAACTGCTCACTTTATTCTGATACTTTATTTCCTTAGTAATGATGTTGAACATTATTTTTTTAAGTATATGACTTCATTGCTCTTCATTAATTTAAAATAAATGGTAAATTATTTTATAGAAAATAGATAAACGAAAGGAACATACTAATGATTACTTGTATTCAGCATCATTTTTCGAGATACTGGCACAGATTTTAATTTTCAGGATTGCTTTCAGTCCAAGCCTTAATTGGGACTCAGCTCAGGAGGTGTGTATATCAAGGAGAGAGTCCTGTCTAGTACTTTGTAACACAAGAATGTAAGCAAGTTTTGGTAATTCAGGGTGTTGTTCTATTAGAGGTCCAGAGGTATCCCAGACTCAGCCCTGTTTGTTAAAGGTTTCTCAGAACTGCCCTAGTTCTAACCCCCACCACCCCAGTAAGATCAGTCCAGACAACACAAGTTTCTCACATAAAAGGAGTGAATGGTCAGTTGATTTCTTAGAAGTACTCAGCTTATTATGATGTTTTAAAAACTACTCCAGTGTCCTATTCAAAAGTAAAAGTCAATCAACATTTATTTATCAAGTACCCACTTATGTATTAGTTTTCGTCCTTCAGGCATCCTTAAGGAATAAGCATTCCAACTAGAGGCAAACAACACAGGCATATGAAGAGAACTGAACATGGTCACTCATGAATAAGATATACTCCACTAGGCCAATGGTTTTTCATGGGACATGTCAAAATTATAAAAGAAAAGATATGGCATCAACCACTATTTAAAATAAGGTGAAGACAATGTGAATGTACTTAACAATGTGAACGGTACACTTAAAATGGCAAATTTTATGTTATATGTATTTTAACACAATTTAAAAATTTAAAAAGGTGAAAAAAAATTAAAGAAGATCAATCAAGAATGAGTGGTCCATAATTTCACTTATATGTGGATAAACAAACAAAACAGAAACAGACATAGATATGGAGAGCAAACTGGTGATTGATTGCCAGATGGGGGGGGTGGTTTGGGAGTCTTGGCGAAAAAGGTGAAGGGATTAAGAAGTACAAATTGGTAGTTACAAAATAGTCATGGGGATGTGAAGTACAGCATAGGGAATATAGTCAATAATATTGTAATAACTATGTACAGTGCCAGGTGGGTACTAATCCGGGGAATCATTTTGTAAATTATATAAATGTCTAACTACTATCCTGTATACCTGAAACTAAGATGAGTGGGACATGTATTGTGTTTAAAAGGTAGAAACAACACAAATGTACACTGATGGGTGAATGGATAAATAAAATGTAGTATATACATCAAATGGAATATTATTCAGCCTTTAAAAGGAAGGAAATGCTGACACATGCTACAACATAAATGAATCTTGAAGACAAAAGCCATACACAAAAGGACACATATTATATATTTATACGACGTATTTAGTTAGAAGAGTCAAATTCACAGAGACAGAAAGTAGTATGCTTGTTACCAAGGTCTAGGGTAAAGGGGGAGAAGTGAGTTAATGTTTAATGGGCACAAAGTTTCAGTATGAAAAGATGAGAAAGTTTTGGAAATGGATGGTGGTGATGGTTATACAATAATGTAAATGTACTTAGTGCCACTGAACTGTACACTTAATAATGGTTAAAATGGTAAATTTTATGCTATGTATGTTTTCCTACAATAAAAAATATTTGTATGTATTGCTTTCAAAAAAAGGAATGGTTAGTCCAACTTGCAAAACTAGAGATTCTCAGCCTTAGGCTAATAAGGTGTTGGAGGATTGATGATGGAAAGAACTAGGTAGAAAAGCCAAGATTAGCTCATTTGACTAGTACCCACCTGGCACTGTACACAGTTATTATAATATTATTGACTATATTCTCTATGCTGTACTTCAGATCCCTGTGACTATTTTTAACTGCCAATTTGTACTTCTTAATCTCCTCACCATTTTCACCAATCAGTGGTGAAATGGGACTAATGTGGTCTCAGTTAGGTAAATACCATCTTAGGACTTGAAGAATCATAGGCTTAAACATAGTAATTTGGACACTGTCTCCAGGCAGGAGCCCCTATTTTCTGGGTCAGGTTTGTCTAGAAGCTCCTGGAGCTTTAGACTATGAGCTCCAGAACCTGGTGGCCTGGGTTAGAATCCTAGCTCTGCAACTCCTGGATGCTTAATTTTGGAGAGTACTAACATCTCTGTGCTTTAGTTTCCTCATCTATAAGATATGGATAATAATAGAATCTACTTTGTGGAGTTATTTTGAGAATTAAAGAGGTTAATTATGTTAAACAATCAGTACCTTGAACATACTAAACCTCATTATGTTTCAGTTATTATTATCTTTTTTCTCATTTAAGATGAAAATGTTTAGCAAGTGACTATAGTTAATAATAAATAATAATTTCTTTAAAGATATGCAACAAGGTTCAAAACACTCTAATATGACTTTCTTAGGTTATAACATTTCTGAGACATTTTAAGAAGTTGAAAACTTAGGAAAATGGCAAAGGAAATCTCATATAGCTTGTCTTAATTGACTAAAAGTAGAAAGTGTCAACATAACTCAGTAGACTTCTTTCTGTATCGATTAAAAAAAACAAGGTAATGATTTTCATCATGATACAAAGGTAAGTAAAGCTCAATTCACAAGGCATCAATGAGATAAAAACACTTGTCATTGTATTTAGTTTCTAATACTCACACTAGAGTTGGCGAAAATTGAATTTGAATTGGCTGCAGAATATCCTGCATTAGTCAAGTCATCATTGTTCTGGAAAGGTACAAATTCAACAGAGTGATTACTTTAACTGTAAAGAAGAAACAATTTATATCTGTGATGTTCTAAGTGTTACTTACAGATTTATTACTAGGTCCATGTAGAAAATAGTTCAATGCTTGTGGGTCTCTAGAAAACAACGAAAAAAGGGAAAACAACAAATAAATACATTATCTATGTTTAAGATTCATTTTTACTAGGGTAAAAATAAAACAACATATTAGCCTGAGTAAAATTCTCTCCCTATTTTAAAGCAATTTTGTTAGTAGTATTTCAGTTTGTTTATTTATTTATTTATTTATTTAATGTTGTTTTATTTCCTATTATCATTAATTTCTGCCTTCTGGGATTTGTTATAAAATGAATTTAATAAAGGATAAATAAAGCATTACCTACTTATGACCCTTATCATAACCAAGTCTCTTTATTTGTTAATTCGCACTATATCTATGAAGATTAATTTTTATTTTAAAAATCCATCGGTTTTAATATGCTTATTAGGTTGTTTTAGTATAGCAAGCCTCATACACTTGATTTCCCCTGATTTTGGAACGAGTATCTTACCCAATAAGATCAAGGAGACACGAGTCATCATCATCATCCATGACAACTATAAGGAATAAAAAAACTGTTTCAGCAAAGCATATTAAAGCCAGTACCATCTGTGCAACATAAAAATATACTATATACGCTACTAGATAAACAGCTGTGTACTTTATGTGAGTTTTTCTTTTAACTACTTTATTAGTAATAGGATCTAAATTTTTTTGTGGTCATTCAAGAGATTAAGTATTCAATTTAAATAGTTTTTATTGGACACAAATCCTTAACTTACAAGTCAAAAGGAATCTGGACAAATCAAAGATAGTTGGCTGCAACCCCGCATTTGCAGATTCCCCAAAAGGAATATAAACCCTGAACAGTTAACTTCTTCAAAATGTATCATGAACTAGGAGAGAAATAAGATTTTTGTTAGAAAAAATCTTGCAGATACAGAGGTCTTTGAATTTTGTGACTGGATGTTTCCAAACATGTGAGTGATCTGAATTTCTTGCCTTATTTTAGCTATTTTTAGGAAAACAGAAAAGTCAGTTCTCTACTTTTTGAGGCAGAAGAAACACCATAGTCCCAGGCGGTATTGCTACAGGCTCTGTCCCAAAGGTCCCAGGTTATCTCTTGGCAGCAACACTACCAACTGTTCAATTCCAAACAATCTATATCCCAACACCAGAATCTTTAAAGTAGAAAATCTCAACCAAAAATTCACCCGAGCTCCAGGCCCAAAGCTCCCTTTTTCCCCAGCCATCGGCAACATCAACCTCAGCCAGCACAATTACTGTGCTCTGGCTCAAACAATAACAATTGTACAAATTCCAAGAGCAGTTCTCCCCCTTTCTCTTCCCTCCCCCGAGATCCGGTAAACTTACACTAGTGATCCGACACCTGGCAACACTGCTTCACTCCCATTTCAAGCCATGCGTGGAATAATTTACATCACGGAATGCCAGGGCCAAGAGTTCTGGAGCAGTTGGAAAGGGCAGTTGTGAACGGCAGTTGGATGGAGGAATGAAATCCTGAAGAGATGCCCAGAAGAGGGACACGCCCGAAGACGGCAGAAAGGATTTCAACTAAACGCTTTTTCTCGGTTAAAACTGCCATCTCTTTTTTAGCTCCCCCAAACTGTTCATCCTATCAGTCACAAGACCAAACAGATACAAAAAAAGACTCCTGCCACATGGAAGGAAACATGCTTTCCTCAGGAAGGGTCTGGAAGGGTAAGTACCATGCGATGTGGGACCTTTCTGTTGGGGGGTAAATTGATACAGTTGCTTAATGATCTGGGTGATTACAATCCATTTGAGTGGAACTTGAGGGGAGAGGAGAGATGACGAATGAGATAGGAGGAAGAAAGAGTGCAAAAAGCTTATCAAAGGTAAACTTCATGGCTAAAACTGTGAAAGGGGCAGCTTGGCTAACCAAAATTTGTTTTTAGGACTAAGATGTGGAGTTACTTAAGGGCATGCTGGCATGACTGTACTAACATAACGTGACTTTTGAGGAGTGAAAACAGCCCAGGAAGGAAAGACAGGAATACTGTCATTAAATAGATATACAGAAATCTGTGTGAAGGGCTTGCCTTAAACCCTGATATTTAATGTGGTAGAACTGCATTAGTTTATAGCTCATTATTGTACCACGGGCTTGTCTCCAAGATATCACAATCATATGGACTAAATTCAGCAATTACCATGTATAATTAAGCCTATAAAGTGTATATTATTTCTTTACTTCAACATGACTATTTAAATCAGGGGTCTCCGACATCCAGGCTGCAGATCGGTACTTGTCTGTGGCTTGTTAGGAACCTGGCCACACAGCAGGAGGTGAGCAGCGGGCCAGCCAACTCCTCAGTGCTAATAGCCTCAGCTCCACCTCAGATCAGGCATTAGATTTTCATAGGAGCACCTGTCTCTGGTGCCAAAAAGGCTGGGGACAGCTGATTTAAATGAAGTTCCACAGTATCCTTTGTAAATTTATTTTTTAAAATGTCTAGCAGTCTCTGAAATTTTAATAAAAATGTAAGTGAAAAATAGCCTACACCAAAGAACAAAAACAAAAACAAAACAACCAAACCGCACAACAGTTTCACAACTATATCTCAGCTTCTTTATACCCTCACTACTTTATACGTGTACCTAGCTCCTCTAGAGGAGAACAAGATGCCCAAGGATTAACAAACTGAGAAAGGAAGTCAGCAACAGTCACTCCACCCAAGATCACTGACACTGGGACTTTCAAGCACAGAGAACACTTTGCCGCCCCGAAGTTCAAAGTGACAAGCTACTCCTTGAGTAACCCAAATAAAAGAACAATCTTACAATAGTGGATGAAATTAAAAGCCATTGTACATCTTCCTCTACCAAACCAAATGCGTTGCTCAAACACTGGACCTGACAACGCTTCTTGGGGATATCTGCCTTAGTCAGTGGCATCGGTCCTACAAGATAGGCCTACCCCTTTCACTCGCCTTGGGTAGAACTCTATGAGCCTTTATAGTCAGGCGTACCCTGAGAATTCTACTTTTTAAAGGGCCATCCACTTTTCTGACTTTAAACAGTTTCAAATGAAAAGAGGTGACTCTTATTCCTCTATTCCCAGATCTACATAGTGACAAAATACAGCCTAATCCAGTAGTTCTTTTCCCCAGGAAGATATATGGTCCACAAAAGTAAATTTACAAAGGTGAAGGTGTACAAATTGACTACTATTCTAAAGTGGGACGACAATCTGAGAATCAGAAACTAATGATTCAAAAGTGAAGAGTTCATTTTTCTTTGGAAAGTTTCTCCCTTTACTTCTGGACTCTTGTTAAGGCTCTTTTCTCATTAAAGTAACAACCCTGGAATCACTAGATGGGCCTCTGACAACAGGTGAATTTTATAAGGCTATATGATACATGAATCTTCCTCTAAAGGATAATCCCTAGATCAGTGGTTAAAACTACTTCTTGGCTCAATACACTTAAGAAAGTTACATACCCTTCAGAAACAGCAGCTTACATAAAAGTAGGCTCTGTCATGGAGGGAAGGGGGCTGTAGCTCTTACAGAATCCTGATAGGCAGGCACCCCAAGAATTCAGAATCACTGGCTGAGACACCTGACTACCACTCTTAAAAATTTAAAGCTAATATTTAAAATTGTTTTTAATTGAGTCAACAAACACTCTGAATAATACCTTTAATCAAGAGAACACAGTGTAAAAGTAACATTTCAAATCAGTGAGGAAGAGATGTTAGCCATATGGAGAAAAGAAGGTGGGTTCATACCTCACATTCTACACAGAAGTAAATTCCAGATAAATCTAAGAGTTAAATGGTGGGGGGGAGTGGGGGAGGAGAACCTTAAAGTAGTAGACTAACACATGGGAGAAATTGTTTTTTTACAGTCTTGGAATGGGGGCAGTCTAAGTATGACACAAGACAAAGAAGTCATAAAAGATTGACAAATCTGATGACATAAAATTAAAAAATTCTGCATAATAAAAGAAAAATCCATAAACAAAGTCAAAGACGGACCCCCCCAAATAAGTGGGAGAAATATTTCCAACTCATGTTACTAAGGGATCTTCTCCTGATACATAAAGAGCTGCTTAAAATAAGAAAGAAAAAGAAATCAACTACTCTGCAGAAGATCAAGGGGTATAAATATTAATTCATAAAAAAAGTAATGACAAGTAACCCCTGAAGAAATAAAAACAATCGATTTAACTTAGACTAGGAAAAATATACAGTAGTCCCCCTTTATCCAGTTTCACTTTGTACGGTTTCAGTTACCCGAGGTCAACCTCAGTCTGAAAATATTAAATGGAAAATTCCAGGAATAAACAATTCATAAGTTTTAAATTGTAGGCTGTTTTGAGTAGCATGATGTAATCTCTTGCCGTTATACTCCATCCCAACAGGGACATAAATCATCCCTTAGTTCAGCATCTCTACGCTGTATATATTCTACCTGTTAGTCACTTAGCAGCTATTTCAGATATTAGATGGATTGCCACAATGTTGCAGTGCTTGTGTTCAAGCAGCCTTTATTTGACTTAATAATGGCCCCAAAGCACAAGAGTAGTGATGCTGGCAATTTGGATATCCCAAAGAGAAGCCATAAAGTTTAAGTATATAAAGGAAAAAAAAAACAAACAAACAGTATATACAGGGTTTAATACCATCTGTGGTTTCAGGCATCCACTAGGGAGTTTTGGAACATATCTTGTAGATAAGAGAAGACTACTGAAAATTAAATTACAAGACACTATTTCCTATCAAATGGCGAAGATAAAGTTTGGTTAAGAATTATGCTGGTCAGAGGTCTATGGCCATGCCACCCTGAACAAGCCTGACCTGTCTGATCTCAGAAGCTAAGCACAGTCAGGCCTGGTTAGTACTTGGATGGGAGACCACCTAGGAAGACCAGGTGCTATAGGCATAAAAAATAAAAATAAAAAATAAGAGATTATAAACTGATAAGGTCCTTGTAATCTGTGAGGTCAATCAAGAGTTGCCTTGCCTAAAAAAAAAAAAAAAAGAATTATGCTGGTCAGGGAGTGGGGAAACAGGAATTTTTGTACCTTAGTAGTGAGTATGTAAACTCATATAACCTCTAGAGAGGGCAATTTAGCAATATCTTTGAAAAACTTAAGTGCACAAATCATTTTACCTGGTAAATCTACTTTTGGGTATTTATCCTGCAGACATCCTTACATGTGCATGAAATGATATGTATGTAAGAATATCCAGTGCAGCGTTACTGGTTTTAGCCAGACTGTAAAAACCTAGATGTCATGGGTACAGGCTTTCTTTTGGGGTGATTAAAATTCTGGGAACTACATTCTGGATGAGGCAGCAGAAAACTGCTCTTCTTGCCAGTGCTGGGCCAGGCACTGTGGCAGCTGCAATGGCCCCCTCAGAAGACCTCAGGGACCAGAGTGTCAGACCCAACATTATGGGCCTTAAGACAGGCCTAGAGACCAGTTCAGGTGAGAAGCTGACCCACCATCAGAAAGCCATCCCCACAGCTCACCTAACCTTCCTAAACCGACATGCTTATGGGAAAAAGCTTTCCCTGGCAGCACCTCCAGTGCTGCCCAGAGTCCCCAGTCCCAACCTAGGACCTGTCACCACTCCAATGAAGACCTACATCTTGTTCTGTGGGAAAGCCATCCACATCTGATTTAGGAGGCCCCTCTGGGTGAGGGATACCCTGCCCAGGTCAGGAGCACCCTGCCACCTTACAAAGGGACTATGGCCCCAGCTCCCTCCCAATTAGTCCACTCTGTTCCCAGGAGGCTCCTGAAGCCTAGGGGAATCCCTTGAAGACTATGCCCACGAGGTCATCAGCTTGGGGAACAGTCATAGGCTCACTCAAAGCCCTCTCCTCCTGAGTCTGTGGCAGACAGACCATGGAAGGACATACCAGGCTCAAGTGTCCAGGGGCTGCAATTCCTGGAACACGCTCCCTCTTCCCCAGCCAGCAGAAGTCTTTTGTGCCCGAGCCAAGGAAGGAGCATTAGATCCACTAAAGACATCTGAAACAGCCAATGCGTACACACTCAAGAGTACCTTACTTATTAGAGCCTGGCGTGTCCTCCCTCTGTTATCCTTTTAACAGAAGCAGGATAAGGCACATCCATACAGAAAGAGACTAATTTATTCATACAGAAAATTCCAAAGGAGCATCTTCTACGTGCCAGGATCTGCGAAATGCCAGGGAAGACACCACAGCTTTCTTAGAACTTATATTCTTGGAGAGAGGGGTGGGTGAGGGGAGAGGAGGGAAGAAGGGTTAAATAACCAAATAAAAAGATGATTTTGAACAGTGACAAAAAAAATTCTGGAGTTAAACCATTAAACTGTACACTTTAGTTCTGTGGTATATAAATTACATCTCAGTTTAAAATATTTTTAAAAACCCTAGCTGCCAATGAAAGACTTAAACGAGTTATGGTTCACTCACATAGTAGAATAATATAAAGCCATTAAAAATAACAAGGCATCTTTATACAAACTGACTTGGAAAGATACATGGTCAACAGAAAAAGAAAGGTGCAGAATACTATGTACATTATACACCCACATGTAGGGGAGCGAATACAAACATGTGCTTACAAATGTTCAGATTCTGAAATGAAGCACAAATAACCATTAACACTAGTGGCTTCTGGGATGGAAACTGGGTGGCGAGGAACAGAGGAAGATATACTCTTCACTTATATGCCCTTTTGTACCTTTTGAATGTTGCAAAACATGTATGTAAGGCCTATTTAAAAAAATAAATAAATACAATTACTAAAACAAAGAGGAGAGAGGGGAGACCCTTGAAACAGAAAAACTTCAAGTTAGGCTCACTCTATGTAAGCATACCAGATACCAAATACAGTGGTGCCTTAAATAACGTGGGGGTTAGGGGTGCCAACCCTTACCCCAGCAGTTGAAAAACTGCATATAACTTTGACTCCCTCAAAATTTAACTAAAGTCATCCCTCAGTATCCATGGGGGATTGGTTCTAGACCTCCATGGATATCAAAACCCAAGGATGCTCAAGACCTTGAGCATTACATAAAATGGCATAAAATGATGTATACAGTTGGCCCTCAGCATCCATGGATTCCCAACTGAGAGTTGAAAATATTATTTTGATCTGTGATTGGTTGAATCTATGGGTGTGAAACTCAGCAGAGGGTCAACTCTGTATTTACTAAAAATAATCCATGTATAAGTGGACCCATGTATTTCAAATATATGTTGTTCAAGGGTCAACTGGACTCAGAAAATTTAAGGCAGTCTAGTGGCCTCAAGAATAATCTACATAAGCTATCTTGAAAGAAATATCTTAAAGGCAGTTTGATTTTCATTAAAATCACAGAAAGATCTCAAAAATCTCAAAGGTAGAGATATAAAGGAAAATGACAGTCTATTTAAAAATTTTTTTTCCACACAGGAGTAAATAATCTGAGCGCTCATATCAAGAAATATATTGGTTTCAAGAACAGATAATTTAGGAAAGCTAGCTAAGCAAATCAATTTACCTACTTACGATATTATAAGTTAGTGGCAGTAGAAGAAAACTTTTAAAGTCATAACACAGGATTTCAAATACCTCACAAACTGAAATTTGGTATGTGATTGCTATAACAAATGTTTTTGTTCTCTCACATGTTTCTCTATTATTTTTCTTCTAAAAATACAACCTAGTAAAAACAGTGAGCAATAAGCTAAAACTTTAAAAGACCACCAAGGCTATCTTATAAATATAGGAAAAACTACTGACATTTGCTTTATTTGTATTTAGTATAGCATCAGTACATGCCATAATTTCCCAATCATTTATAAACAAATTTTCCTCTAAAGGATGATGAGGCTGTCAATAACAACTAAGTATAGTACCAGGTGGGTACTAGACTAATTGGGGGGATTGCTGTGTAAATTATTTAAATGTCTAACCATTATGCTGCACACCTGAAACTAATATAATATTGTATGTCAACTGTAATTGAAAAAACTTTTTAAAATGCTGAGGTTAGCTGAGGAATGAGAAACTTATGCAGTCACGAACTATGAATTGTTGCTATCTCCAGAATCATGTGTTCTTTGCATGAGTTACTGAAGGTATAATGAGCTGTAGTTGCTTTTATTTTTACCCACGTATTTACCATTTCCAGTGCGTTCATTCCTTTGAGTAAATCCAGATTTTCATCTGGTATCATTTTCCTTTAATATTTTTATAATGCAGGTGATGAATTATTTCTTTGTCATTAAAAAGTGTTTAGTTTACCTTCATTTTTGAAATGCATTTTCCCTGGGCATATAGTTGTAGTTTGAGCTTTTTTTTTTCTTTCAGTTCTTTAAAGATATTGCTACACTATTTCTTGCTTGCATTATTTCCAAAGAGAAGTATGCTGTCATTCTTACTTTATCCAATTGTGCATAATAGATCTTATTCCTACCCCCCCCCCATGCTTTAAAAAGTTATCATTGGTTTTAAGCAATTTGATTAGAATTGTCTTGGCATACTTTTCTTCATGCTTCTTGTGTTTGGGGTTCACCTAACTTTTAGGATCTGTAGGCTTATAGCTTTCCTCCAACTTAGAATAATTTCAGCCATTACCTCATATGTTTTGTGTTCCGACCCTTCCTTTGAGGATCCTAATTACATGTATATGATTAGATTGCTTCAAGTCCCACAGCTTTTTTTTTTTTCAGTCTTTTTATCTCTCTGGATTTTCATTTAGGATAGTTACTACTGCTGTCTTCAAGCACACTAATCTTTTCTTCTGCAGTGTCTAATTTGATATTAATCTCATCCAATATATATATTTTTTCAAACACTGTAGTTTTCATCTCTAGAAGTCGAGTCTTTTTTATATCTTCTATTTCTTTAATATATTAAATCTTTCCTCTATCTTCTTGAACTTATGGAAAATAGTGACAACATTTTAACGTCCTTCTCTACTAATTCTATCATTTGTATCATTTCTGGGTCTGTTTTTACTGATTGGGTTTTTTTCCCCCTCCTCATTATGCCTGGTAATTTTGATTGGATATTAGACATGGTTAATTTAAGTACTATATATTTTTATATCCCTATAAAGATTTTTGAACTTTGTCTAGGACACAATAAAGCTACTTATAGTTTGATTCTCTTGAAGCTTACTTTTAAGCTTTGTTAATCTTTAGCCTGGGGCTAATTTTACTCTATACTGAGGCAAATCCTTCTGAGTATTTCAAGGTCCCATGAATTACAAGGATTTTTGCACTCTTGCAGGTGGGAACACAAACTATTCTCTGCCTTGTGTGAGCTCCAAGTTCTGTTTCCTTTAATTTGGGTGGTTTTTTGCTATGACTTGGGTAGTTTCCCCACACATATGTACCTATCAGTTATCAGCTGAAGACTCAAGAAAGACACTGTGCAGATCTCCAGGGTTTTCTCTCTGTGTAGCTCTCTCCTCCCTGGTACTCTGCCCTATGAGTTTTAGTTTAGCCACTTTCACATCCCAGCCACATCAAGTTAACTCAGGATGATTATCAGACTCCATCTGGATTCCCCTTTCCTGTGCTATGGCTGGAAAATTTCTCCAGACAGTAAGCTGGAGAAAGTATAGGGCTCACCTGTTTTCCATTTCTCAGGAGTCACTGTCCAGTGCTGCCTGATATCCAATGTCTAAAAATCATTGTTTAACATATTTTATAATACAATTTTAAACTTTTTTATGCAGGAAGGTAAATCCAGTCCCTGTTACTCCATCTTGGCCCTAGAGCCATTTGTAAGATTTTCTAAAAAATCACTTAGGTAAGAATAGTTTATATGATTTCATTAGCACAGATTATAGGATCAAGTATCCTGAAAGAGGGAGGAAAAAAGAAAGGACCGACAGTAAATTGTAGTTTCATACCATGCCCTTTTTTGTTTTCTACCATGAAGAATAACTTAGGGAATGGAGAAAGCTGTTTCTTTAATATCTATCTTTAATAAAGATGTTCAGTGGGTAAAAAGAATAAACATTTGGCACATACTATGTGCTAAGTACTCTATGAAGGGCTGGGAATATCAAGTGAGTAGGACATAAAATGTAATAATAAATGTGAATACCCTTAACATTTTTGTATGACTATAAAAGCAAGGCCAAAAAGTGAATTATGTTTAAGCGAAAAATTCTCCAATCATGATCAAAAAGTTATACCATAAAATAGCCACTTACACATGTCAACTGTTTATGTCAATTAGGACATGAAGTCTTCTCATTTATTCCTTTTACTATATGGTAATTGTATGTACTGGTAAATTTTATAATTGCAAGACTGTATGAAACCTCTCGCATGGTTCCTGATTTTAAGGAACTCACTTCCTTTTGAAGAGAGACATGCAACACTTCATTACAATGCAATGTGAGAAGTGCTACAGTTTTTGGCAGGGGTTCTCAATCTTCTTCAGGTTAAGTTACTGGTCTTTTTTTGTGAAATAATAACAGTTTACTAAAGAAAACATGATGATATCTTTACAATCATAATGATTTACAATAAAAAGAAGCTGTCAAACTCAACATGGACTGAATTTTTCAGTTATTATTCAACTAAGAACATCTTCATCCATTTGTCACCAAGTAGAGCCTTCTAGCAGCAAAGAAGGTGGAAAAGACTAAGAAACATTATTAGGAGAAAAATTCAGGAATTAAAAAATTCCTCAAAGTCAAAAAAGTTGACCATTAATGTAGGCAACCTCAGTCCGAAAATATTAAATGGAAAAATCCATAAATAAACAATTTATAAGTTTTAAACTGTGTGCAGTTCTGGATATCATTAGGAAATCTTGTGCTGTCCTGCTCCATCTGGCTTATGATGTGAATCATCCCTTTGTCCAGTGTATTAACGATATATACGCTCCTCACCCATTAGTCACTTAGCAGCCATCTTGGTTATCAAATTGACTGTCACCCTATTGCAGTGCTTGTGCTCAAGTAACCCTTATTTTACTTAACAATGGCCGCAAAGCAAAAGAGTAGTGATGCTGGCAATTTGGACATGTCAAATAATAGCTGTAAAGTGTATATTTACAGGAAAAAATACAGTATATATAGATTTTTATACCACCTACAGTTTCACCTCAGGGTCTTGGAACTTACCCCCTCAGAAAAGGGGAGACTAATGTAGTGATAAATGTTGTTTGATAAATATATCAAACTTCTTTAAAAAAAATTCCAACATAGTGTTAAAGATCTTAAGTTTACTGACTATAGAACCATTAACCATACAGATCAGTATTTTTCAAATTGTCCAGAAATATACATACTGAAAAATTTAAGGGTTCATGAAAAAAATCTGCTTAACATGTTTGTCTAAGGCCCCTCAAAATCTTGAGATCCCATGAGAATCAACTGTCAGAAGACCTGTGTACATGCTGTCTAATGTAAAGACGGTTCTAGGGAAAACATTTCCAGGCCTCTCTTGTTCATCCTCCTTCAATCTCAACTGCCAATTTTGTGCCAGGCTGGGTGGAGGTGTGGGTCCCAGGTCTAAACAAAGGAGGGCATCAAAATCAAAAGAGATTGCTGGTTGAGTTCCAACAGTCTTTGCCAAATCTAGATTCTGAACTGAAGTGGTTCAAGAGATACTAAACTCTGGAATTAACAAAGGCCTGAGGCATCTGCAGATGCACTGAACTGCCCATTCGCTCATACTGCCCACCTAGTTGTAGGAAAGAGCTATGGGTATTAATTATGGCTCTTGTTATAGTGAACTAAAAAAGTGACTTCAAATATAAATGTAACTAATAGGCTATCATCTAAAAATTAATAGTATAAGACAATATTATAGTGTTACTTTCAAAAATCTTTATCATATTCATCTTCATGTCCCCAGCAAATGGCACATAAGCAGGTATAATAAATATCAAATATCCAGGGTTTAAATATAGGGCGGCTGCACTGTATGCAAAGATTGTTTCCAAAGACCTTGCATAATTAAAAACTCACATAATTCTAGATTATACCTGACACAGAAAGTTATAATTTTCTTGAGTCCATTGGCATTAAAATTTTGCAATTCCTGATGACTTATATCCTTTTAAAAAATGTTTAGATGTAACAATGAAATTGGGGTTATATTTTTAAAAAGAACTTGTATTTTTTAGAGATCTATACCAAAATAAGTATAAATAAACTAATGTGAAGTCTGGAATTCGCTTCAAAATAGTATGGACTGGAGTTCGTTATTAAAAATGTGGAATTCCGTCTCCCATCTGTCCCCTCCAGAGATTCTGATTCACCAGGAATCTGGGGCTACTGTGGGGTGTTCTTTCTGACCCGCTAAGGTTGATCACTCTGTTCTCCCATGTTATAGCGCACTGGGAAATTTCAGGCAAAATGGGGAACCTGTCCCCAGCTGCAGTCAGATGAGACCTGTAAACAAGGGCCTCTGGTGGACTCAGAGACACAAATTGAGGCTGCCAACTCTCCAAACTCACGAGAAGGGTTCGGTTTCTTGGTAATCTGACTAAAGGAAAATGCTACAGGTGACATCTTACTTGGGGATGCATCACTCTAGACCACCTTCAGTATCAGTCTCTTTTTGCTCCTACCCATCAAATAATTACTTTTTCTTTCCCCTCTTTACTACATTTGGTCATATTTATATTAGAATGTCAGCTCCACCAGGGCAGAGGTTTATGTCTGTTCACCGATTTTGAAGCTCAACATGTAGAATAGCACTGAGCACACAGCAGGAGCTCAGTGAACACATTTTTTTTTCCTCCCCACCCCAAGCTTTATTGAGATATAATTGACAAATAAGATAGTGTAAGTCTGATGTGTACGATGTCCTGATTTAATATATATATATATATAATGAAATGATGACCATAATAAGGTTGGTTAACACATCTATCACCTCACATAGTTACCTTTTCTTTTGTGGTAAGAACATTTAAAATCTACTGTCTTCAAGTACATAACACAGTACTGTTAACTACAGCCACCATATTATACATTAGATACCTAGAACTTACTTGTTTAATAACTGAAAGTTTGTACCCTTTGACCAACATCTCCCCATTTCCCCCACCCACCCCATAGCATCCGGTAACCACCAATTTACTGTTTCCACAAGTTCAACTTTTTTAGATTCCACATATAAGTGAGATCATACGGTATTTGTCTACCCTTGCCTACTTCTTTCACTTAGTTTATGCCCTCAAAGTTTATCCATGTCACAAATGGTGGGATTTTCTTCTTTATAGTTGAATAATAATCCAGTGTGTGTGTGTGTGTGTGTGTGTGTGTGTGTGTGTGTGTGTGTATCACAATTTTTTTATCCATTCATCCACTGACACTTAGTTGTTTTCGTATCTTGGCTAGTGTGAGTAATACTGCAATGAACACAGGGGTGTAGGTATCTCTTTGAGATAGTGATTTTATTTCCTTCACATATGTATCTAGAAGGATTGCTGAATCACACAGTAGCACTACTGTTAATTTTTTGAGGAACCCCCAGACTGTTTTCCATTGTGGCTGTACCAATTTATATTTCCATCAACAGTGTGCTAGGATTCCCTTTGTTCTGATCTTCACCAACACTTGTCATCACTTGTCTATTTGATAACAGCCATTCTAACAGGTATAAGGTGATATCTCATTGTGGTCAATGAACACTTTAAAATGAACCTATCACCCTTTCCAATATGTTAGGCACAAGATGGCAAAACCTGCAACAGGATCAGGCACACCTAGGAAAGGGTACTTATTCCCTTTTCCTTGAAACCTACTTCAGTTTCCCAAAAAAGCATGCTTATTTTTCATATTCCTATGAAAGATACATACATGTGATGATTTGACATATGTATATATTGCGAAATGATGACCACGATAAGGTTGGTTAACACATCCATCACCTCACATAGTTACAGAGCCCAAATTTCTAAAGCAGAAAATAATTATATTTAAACCTAGAATGTACAATGAACTAAAGATATCTCCCACTATTCCCCTATTCTAGCCAAACTGCCACTCTCCCAGCCCCCAAACACAACGCAGTTTCCCAGCATCTGCCCTTGTCCAGGTGACAATTTCCTTACCTGAAATGCTCTTCTTCTTCTTCTTCTACATCTACTGAAATTCCATCCATTATTCAAAACTTAGCTTGAATCTACCTCTGTGAATCCTTCTTTGACAACCTTGAGTTGTCTTTAAAGATCCTCTTATCCAGAATTTTAAAAGCAACAACCATATCTTTTGACACTGATCAGACACTGCTCTGTATGACCTTCATCATGCCTATCTTCGGTTCCCAACTAAAGCAGAGCCCAAATTTAAATAAAAACAGTATAAAGTGCTATGAGTACTGAGGAGAGAATAATTAATTCTCCCATCCCAAAGCCAAGCAACTTTTAGATAGTATGGTTTTTGGCATCAGTGAACAGAAAATACTGATTCATTATAATAGGTTCTAGCCTCATTTTGTTCCTCTACCCACCCCATCCTTCCCTGTAAGTACCCTTGGCTCTTTGCTATTTTGACCATTTGATTTTCCCAAAACTTATTATGCCACTTTTTCAATTATTTGGTTTTGCACTTGTCCATCTACTTAGAAGACAAGAGACATTCAGTCCACCTCCAAGTGGTCAACTGACAATGTCTAACTTTTCAGGCTTTGGGTAAAATGCTACTTAATTTTTAAAAAATTCCTAAGCAAAATTATTTGTTCACTTATTTGCATCCCTGGAGTATGTCTGACATGATACTAGCAGGACACATGGATGACAAAATTTTGTTTTTATGACTCCCTTATTAGCTTACAAATTCCATGAAAGCTGAATCAGTTTCTTTCCATCTTTGTGTTACCAGAGCTTAGTGCAATGACTGATACAAATGTGCCCAATAAATGTATTTTACTCAACTGAAGTACTTTCCTAAGATTTCAGTTTAAAAGACTAACTTTCCAGGGGTGATGTTAGTTCCTTATCATTTAGTTTCCACAAGTATGCAGCTAGACTACACTTGAGCTGTTTTTCATAATCATAAAGCACAGGATTTGGGATGCAGAGCTGGTCGTCCAATGTCCAGGATCCGCTGTGTTATGTCGGATACTTATGCATCTAGCCAGGCATTCCTGATGTGTAGAAAAAGCTATGAGAAGCCAACTGATTCCTCAGCTCTGCTCCAGATCATACAGTTCAACTCACTGAGGCCTAAGGAAATGTCATTTTTTAAAGATCCATAGGACAAAAGACTGTATCTTTTCACGATAATCTATTTACTATTTAATAAACCTCCTTAAAATAGAGGTTTTATGTATGATTATGAATATAAAATAATTCCTTGGAGTACCCAAATATTTAGCACAGTAATTTATTATATTAATAATAGTTGGGTTCATTAAAAGACTTAGATGTAAAAATCTAAGTTACAGAGTCTCTGGCATAGCCATATCCAGCGTTTTGAGGGCACCAACTATAGACCTTACAGGAAAAAAAAAATCTATGAGAAAGGAAAAAACAGATGCCCTGCCAAGATGTTTTTATAATTTCTTTATTATGTTTTATAAAAGACTGAACATTTTAATGACTATGGAAAACAATACACAGGATACAACTGAGAAATGATACAAAGTGCTGCTATCTTGACTGCTATTAAACACTAAGTTAAATTAAATTAAAACTATCTTTGTGATAACTCACAATACTTGGTATGCAGAATAATATGTATTAAAAATGAGTCAGTTCTCTTCAGTTACAATACTAACCTTCAATTAAAGAATTATTATATTATATTTCAAAATAAAAAGTGAATTTGTTTTAATCATTGATTGTCACATTTATTACTTTCTTCCACTAAAAATAATCAGTCATTTAGAGGATCGGTACCCATGACAAACTGATTTAACAAAAGGAAGCAATGTCAACATTGAAACTAACAACCCACGAAGATAAACCTGGTCATGTAAGAACCAAAACACATTAGTAAAAATTTTAGGACTAGGAATTAAAAACTAGAAGAGCCCAAAGTAAGTCTTACTTGTATCCTCTCCATAGAAACAAACGACCTGAATATCAATCAAAAACTGTTCTAACACTTTTTAGATTTCTGGTTTCATTCAGAAAAATATATATTTTATTAAATGAAATGTAGATTTATCTAAGTCATTTGTGTTTTTCCTAATAGAAAGGGGATTATTTTTAGAGAGTATTTTAAATGAAAAGCAAAACTCCTACCAGTGACTTTTTCTACTTTTAAAAAGAATGGTTTTATCAGTCATACATAGTAAAAAAGACTGCTATTGCATTCCCATTCCACAGTCACAAAATTCACTAAAATACAGTATGGTAATAATTAAGCTATTAAATAAAAACTGTCTAAAATTTTTCTATATTTCCTCAAATATAATAGGACACTATTACTCTGTGTTAGTGTGTCTGTGTATGTTGTTGTCCCTATATATGGAACTGCTTTAAGAAATCGTTTGAAATGGCAGTAATTATAAACAAAATATTTTTCTTTTATTAAGCATTAGTATTAGCAATCTGGTTAAAGTTATTATGCAAAGTCTTGACTCTCTTTGCTCTCTGTCAATGAATAACATTCTAAATATTTTGGTTTTACGGTATGTTCCAAGAAAAACAAGCTCTGTAAAAGAACTAACAATATTAACAAAATTCCATTTTACAAAGTTAACGTTACCAAAGAAGAGATGCTGAGGATTCCCTGTTACAAAAGCAGACATGAAAGGAAGATGTGCAGACAAAATCAATCTTTTGAGGAGGAGAAAATGAGAGGAACTTTTTTAAAGATTAGCAATGAATTAACAAATATGTATGTAGCATATTACTCCAAGCGAGATTTCAGTTTGTTCAAATATTTTAAAGCTGAATCAATATCACCTTTCTAAACTCCACTTAAGAGACATAAACTTCTAGTTAGTGTGAAATCTTTTATAAACCCTAAGAAATACCATGTGAACTGAAATTTATATTTATAGTTATTTCTATCAAAAGACCATAAAATACTGAGTTTCAGCTGGGGAAGATGAACAACTTCTAGAAAAGAACTATAATGATGATCACACTACAATGTGAATGTACTTCATGCCACAAACTGTACTTAAAATGGATAGAATGGTAAATTTTATGTTATGAATACTTTACCACAATAAAAAAATAATAAAGTATCCATGAATATTCTTACTAAAAAGACCATAAGGGCTTGTTTGAATATAACTATGGTTGACCCTTGAACAATGTGGGGGTTGGGGCACCAACTCCCTGCGCAGTCAAAAACCATGAATAACTTTTGACTCCCTTAAAACTTAAGTTATCCCTTGGTATCCACAGGGGATTGGCTCCAGGATCCCATCACAGATACCAAAATCCACGGATGTTCAAGTCCTTTATATAAAATGGCGTAGAACAATGCATACAATCAGTACTCTGCATCTGCGGACTCCTATTCTCAGATGGAAAACAGTACAATTATTTATTTAAAAAAAAAAAAGTGAAAAGTTGAGGCAGATCACCCCACAACTACCAACAGGCACCAGATGCAGGAAGATACCCTTTGTGTGCCTTTTTTGGCTGTCTGGTGAGGCCAATGGATTCCATCTCAGTAATATTTCAAGATGTATAATATACTTAGGATTTTTTGAAATACAATTATAAAGTATTTAAAAATTTGTAATATAATTACATATGTGATTCTTCATCAATGCATTAATAAACAAGATTTAGTGGTGAGTCTAGTAACTACTACCATTTGGAAAATAGGAAATTTTAAAGATATCTACAAATATAATGTGATAGAGATATTTCTACTGGTGACAAACTCCCAGGCACTATTAGTACTACTGAAATTTGTTGCCTCCATTTGCAGATTTAGGAAATGATAAATTTCAGTTGGAGTCTAGTGAAAGTAACATGACATTTTTTTTGCATCCAAGTTCATGTGTCCTCTTTCCCCCAATTCTATCCTCGGATCCTTTAGCGGGGTCAGTCCATGGAACCCTTGTACTGTTAGGGTCCAGGGCAGTTGTTCAACATGTGAAATATATAAACTCAACCCAGTAACAAACACAATGGAATTCTAAACATCTAAATATAATTCACAAGATACTGTTATATTTGCTAAGCACACAATGGCCATTTCTATACACTGTTTTGATGCTCTTTTTTTGCAGTGCAAAGAAGTTGAAGGCACTGCCAGGTGCTAGATGGTAGCAGCAAGCTATCAATTTCATCAGTGCAGAAATGACACTCTTCAGTATCACCAAAGTTATCAAAGAATTCCCTAAGTGAGGAAGGTCAAGCACGCTAATTTTCTGTAAGCTCAGCAGAGAGCAACAGAAATGTATTTTATAATTTGACATGCCTGAGACTGCAGTGGAAAAGCCATTCGAAAATTTCAACATTGGATCAGAATAAGATACAAAGGCAAATGTGATAAACATGCAATTTGGAAAACGCAGTCAACATTCACATCTTCATTCTCTCAAACAGTAAAAGTGGAAAACAGTCATATAAATCACAAATTTTCTAGTTTTTATATGAATGCTTGGAATTGAATAGACATCTAAATTAACACTTTTTTCTATACTCACTTCTGGGCTATCCTGCTATAGATTATTGAACTCTCTTACAAGAGAGTCAAGTAACTTAAAAACAGCCTTCAGTGGTCAAAGAATAAAACTTTAAATTTCTTTTAAAGGGCAAGTCAGCATGATTATTATTATTATTATTTTTTTAAGTTAAAACCGCATCATTCTGAAGGTGGCAGTCACATGTGCCAGAATTGAACGGTATTAGAGGAAGCTGTAACTGATTTAGAACACAGTCCACTCTTCTGAGAGATCTGTCCCTACAGTACAGCCTTTTCCTTAGGAAAGAGATAAAGACTTTTCATTTAGGTTGACTCTATCTTATATCACTTCTGGGTCATTTAAAATACTACAACCATTACTTAGCATTATCCTTTTGCACAAAACAGAATAATATTTTCTTGCTTTGTTATGTCTTTATGGTCTTTACTTAAGAACATCTTATTTCCCTCTAAATATTTAAGTTCTTAGATTTTACCTCAGTAAAATTATTTTTCTATGAAGGTCTGTCATTTTTTAACTTTTTCTTAAACTTCTAATGATAGCTTGTAACTTTTGTTAATACTTCTCTTAACATTAATATTTTTTCCTTTAAGAAACCACACTAAAATAACATGAATATTAAGCAGTACCATTACAATTTATCATAATGATAACAAAGACTCAATTTAATGATTATTTTTTAATTAATGGAAGCCTGTGCTGGAGAGGCAGTGTAAAGGATTAAAGAAATACACGCCCCCCCCCCCCAAATCCACTCAAGTATATAATGTGTCCCAGCTTTCAAGCAGCTGATTAAGTTACTGGAAAGACAAGACACCTATATCTGAAATAATTTTCCAAACTGCAGAAAGCATTATTAATGTGCATGAAAATAAACATATGCTAGTATAGATACTTAGTCATATTAATTCCCTTTTACTATTAACTGAATACCAAGACACATGAGGTGATAAGAATTGTAACAACAGCTAACATGTACTGTCTTCCCTCTGCCAGCACAGTTCTAATCCTTCCATCACACTCCTGCCAGGTGTGTGTTATTACCCCCGTTTTCATAGAGAATGTAAGACACTTGCTCAACATTGCAGTTTCTAAGTAGCAAAACAGAGGTCTGAACTCAAATTTGTAATTCCTAAGCCCCTGCTGCTTCCCATCTTTGCAGGTAAAAACATTATGAGTTTTGGAAGGTCTGATTTCCGTAAATGCTTCTCATGTCAAAAGATGGCAATTGAGAATCTTAAAACACTTTCTCCCACAGCAAAATTCTCACTCCTCCATCAATTAAAATTCTAAAAATTTTAATCAACTTATCATAAATATATTATTTTAAATCTATCACTTTAAAAAAGTATGCATAAGTAGGGAGAAATATATCAGCACTGACTTGTAGAAAGGAGCTCTGGGAACACCGTGGCTTACCATAGCATTTTGTAGTCTTTTCCACATAAGACTTTAGGGGAAAGGATGGCAGAGTTTCCACAATGAAACAACTTTGGGAAATGCTATATATTATGTACCCTCCTTAGTAATTCATAATGCATATCAGACCTCTTGCTTTTTAAAACTCATTGTTTCCCACACTGACTCTGCCACATAACCCTCCTTTCTCCCTGCCTGCAACTCCACTCCCAACACCTGTTAACTCCCAGATGGTCTAGAGTAGCACAGTTGTCATCCTATATGGACTCATAAGTAAGAATTACATGTGTAATTTAAAACTTTCCAGTAGCCAAATTTTTTGAGTGTAATTAATTTTAGTGTATTTTATTTAGTCCAGGATATCCAAGAAATATTCTGGACTAAATTAAAATTTTTTTTTTATTTAGCATTTATTTAGATAATAATTTAAACATTTAACTAATATAAAATTAATGAGATATTGACATTCTTTTTTTCATACAAAGTCTTCAAAATTTGGTGTAAACTTTACACTTAAAGCACATCACAACTGGCACTAGCCACATTTCAAGTGCTAAACAGTCATGAGACAGTTGCCACCATATTGGACAGTTCAGGTCTAGACACTCCTATAGAACTTAATTTAGGAAAAATACTGGCCTAGAGGTTCATTTACCTCTTATTAGTCCTTAAGGATAGCTACAAGGTGGAAATCTTTAAGAAGATTTAAGAATAGTTGAAGAAGTATGAATAATATTTACACTAATTATTTACATAAGATTTCTCAGAGATTTTGTTTGTGGACTATTTTTTATGGAAGAGGGGTAGAGTAAAGGGAGTTGCCATGACTCTTATTTTCACCAGAATATGCCCACCCACATACATACAGATTTAATTTGGAAAAGGAAAAAAGCTGATTATCAAAAATCAGTTCCAAAGATAACTCTATAGTTTAGCCACTGGACTGAAATAATCTTAATCTTCTAAGAAACAAAGTTAATATTACATGGTCTATTACATATTTAAAGACTTTAACATATATTTCTAAATATAAGTTATTTTTTCATGTTGTTGTAAAATGACTATGATTTCATGGGGGGAGGAGAATCCAAAAGGAAATTATTTGAAAATAAAAGCAAGCAAACTATTTGCTAAAAGTAAACTAAAGCTGATGCTAAGAGCTTCTGGATTCAGGTACTCTCACATAACCCTCACAACTGGCTCACAGACCCATTTTTACTAACAAGGAAACTAAGACTTGTCCTAGGCCTGATTTTCAATCACATGGAAGCTTGTTAAAAATGCAAATTCTCAGGCTCACTCCAGAACTAACCAGTCAGGAACTCAGGGGGTGTTAAACAAGCCATCTAGGTCATTCTGATGCCCACTATAGTTAAAGAACCACCTAGTAAACACAGACCTGGTATTTAAACCCAGTCTAACTCTGAAGGGTATTTCTCAGAAAGTTTTCTTTGGGGAGGCTGGGAATTTGTGTGTGTTTGTGTGTGTGTAATAAAATACACATGACATAAAATTTACCATCTGAAACCATTTTTAAGTGCACATTTCAGTGGCATTAAGTAATTCACATTGTTGTGTAACCATCACCACCATCTAGCTCCAGAAGTCTTTTCATTTTGCAAAACTGAAACTCTATACCTATTAAAAACTAACCCTCCGCCTCTTTCCCTTCTCTCCAGCCAGTGGCAACCACCATTCTACTTTCTGTTGCTATGAATCTGACTACTCTTGTTACCTCATACAAGTTGAATCTGTAAGTGTTTTTCACCCAGCACCCATAATTGCAGAAAGTTTGGAAAGTATAGAAATGTACAGAGAAGAAAATTAAGATTATTTAAGACTCCACTGCCTAGATGTGACTGCTATGGACTAAACTGTGTCCCTCCAAAACTCATATGTTGGAACCTGGATCCCCAATGTGACTGTATTTGGAGAGAGGGTCCTTAGGAGGTAATTAAGGTTAATGTGGTCACAACAGTAGGGACCTAATCCAATAAGGGCAGTGCTCTTAGAAGCAGAGGAAGAAACTCCAGAGCTCATGTGAGGACATGAGAAGGCTGCTGTCTGCAAAGCAGGAAGAGGGCCCTTCCCAACAACTGAGGTGGCCAGCACCCACATCTGGGACTGCCCAGCCTCCAGAACTGAGAATATACATTTGTTATTTAAGCTGCCTAGTCTATGGTATTTTGTTATGGCAGCCCAAGGAGATGAATACCTTGGAATGGTTTAATCTTTTTATTTTTATTTGCTAAGGTATGTTTTTGTTTTGTTTTGTTTTTATCCGTTCAGCGATCCTATGTCATTTAATTGAAGTATTTATTTACTTTTAAAGTAATTTGTTTTTTAAATTTTTATTGCTCAATTAGAGTTGACATATAATATTATTTTATGTTAATTTCAGGTATACAGTTTAGTGGTTAGATATTTATATAATTTACAAAGTGATACCCCCAATTAGTCTAACACTCACCTGACACTATACATAGCTACTACAATATTGACTTTATTCCCTATGCTGTACTTTACATCCCTGTGACTATTTTGCAACTACCAATTTGTATTTCTTAATCCCTTCAGTTTTTTCACTCAGTCTCCCCAAACCCTCTCATGTGGCAATCACCAGTTTGTTCTCTGTATCTATGAGTCTGTTTTCATTTTGTTTATTTTGTTCCTTAGATTCCACATACAAGTTGAGTCATATGGTATTTGTCTTTCTTTGTCTGACTTTTTAACTTAGCACAATACCTTCTAGGTCTATCCATGTTGCTGCAAATGGTAAGATTTCTTTTTTTATGGCTGAGTAATATTTCATTGTGTACGTACCATATTTCCTTTATCCATTCATCTATTGATGGGCACTTAGGTTGCTTCCATATCTTGGCTATTGTAAATAGCACTGCAGCGGACACTGGGGTGCATATATCTTTATGAATTAGTGTTTTGGTTTTCTTAGGATAAATACACAGAAGTGGAATTGTTGGTCATAAGCTAGTTCTATTTCTAATATTTTGAGGAACTTCCCAATTGTTTCCCATAGTTGCTGCACCAATTTGCTATCCCACCAACAGTGTACAAGAGTTTTCTTTTCACCAAACTTGCTTTTTGATTTATTGATGATAGCCATTCGGACAGGTGTTAAGTGATCTATCTTATTGTGGTTTCAATTTGTGTTTCTCTGATGGTTAGTGACATTGAGCATCTTTCCATATATTTGTTGGTCATCTGTATGTCCTCTTTGGAGAAATGCCTGTTCAGGTTCTACTGCCCAGTTTTTAATTTGATTGTTTGTGGTTTTTTTGGTGTTGAGTTGTATGAGTTCTTTATAAAGTAGTAACTAACCAATTACTACTAACGAAATCATATCAGTAACCAAAAAACTCCCAACAAATAGAAGTCCTACACCAAACAGCTTCACAGGTGAATTTTACAAACGTTCAAAGAAAAATTAACATCTATTTTTCTCAAACGATTCCCAAAAATTCAAGAGGAGGGAAGGGTCCCAAGCTGATTTTAAAAGGTTACCATTACCCTGATTCCAAAACCAGACACACACACACACACACACACACACACACACACACACACACTATAGGCTGATATCCCTGATGAACACAGATGCAAAAATCCTCAACAAAATATTAGCTAATCAAATTCAGCAATACATTAAAAAGATCATATACCATGACCAAATAAGATGTATTCCTAGGATACAAGGTTGGTTCACCATCTGCGAACCAATTAATGCAATACATCACATTAACAAATTTAAAGATCACAGAATCATATCAATAGATGCAGAAAGCATTTGAAAAAATCCAGGATGCATAAAAACTCTCAGCAAAGTGGGAATAGAGGGAACCATACCAACATAGCAAAGGCCACATATGACAAACTTACAGCTAACATCATAGTCAATGAGGAAAATCTAAAAGCATTTACTTTAAGATCAGAAACAAGACAAGGATGTCCACTTTCACCACTTTTATTCAACATAGTATTGGAAGTCCTAGGCACAGCAATCAGACAAGAAATAAAAGGCATCCAAATTGGAAAGGAAGAAATAAAAATGTCATTATTTGCAGATGACATGATACTATAGAGAACCCTAAAGATTTCACCAAAAAACTATTAGAACTGATAAATAAATTCAGTAAAGTAGCAGGATACAAAATTAATATTCAGAAATCACTGCACTCTTATACACCAATAATGAACTATCAGAAAGAAAAGTTAAGAAAACAATCCCTTTTATCATTGCATCAAAAAAATACCTAGGAATAAACTTAACCAAGGAAGTAAAAGACCCGCACTTGGAAAACTGTAAGTCAGTAAAGAAAGAGACTGAAAAAGATACAAATAAATGGAAGCATATACTGTGAATTAATATTGTTAAAATGTCCATACTACCCAAAGCTATCTATGAACTCTATCTATAGAACCAATAGTGTCTTTCAAAGAATTAGAACAAATAATCCTAAAATTTATATGGAACCATAAAAGACCCTGAAGAGCCACAGTACTCTTGAGAAAGAACAAAATTGAAGGTATCATGCTACCTGATATCTAACTATACTACAAAGTCACAGTAATCAAAACAATATGGTACTGGCATAAAAACATACACGTAGATCAATAGAACAGAATAGTGAGCCCAGAAATAAACTCACACCTATATGGTCATTTAGTCTATGACAAAGGAGGCAAGAATATACAATGGGATAAAGACAGCCTATTCAATAAATGGTGTTGGGAAAACTGGACAGATACATGCAAAAAAAATGAAACCGGACTACCTTCTTACTCCATATATAAGAATAAACTCAAAATAGATAAAAGACTTAAATGTAAGATCTGAAACCGAAAAACTCCTAAAGAAAACGTAGGCAGTAAACTCTCTGACATTGCTCTTAATAATATTTTTTTCTGATGTATTTCCTCAGGCAAGGAAAACAAAAGAAAAAATAAACAAATGGGACTACATCAAACTAAAAAGGTTTTGCACAACAAAGGAAACCATCAACAAAATGAAAACACAACCTACTGAATGCCAGAAAATATATGCCAACAATACATCCTATAAGGCGGGGGTGGGGGGGGGGGAGGACGGGTCCCCAATACCCAGGCTGTGGACTAGTACCAGTCTGTGGCCTATTAGGATCAGGGAAGCACAGCAGAAGGTGAACAGCAAGCAAGCAAGCGAAGCTTCACCTATATTTGCAGCATTCCCCAGTTCCCTCAGCGCTAGCATCACTGCCTCAGGTTCACCTCAGATCAAGCATTAGATTCTCATAGGAGCACAGGTTTGTCCCTGGGGCCGAAAAGGTTGGGGACTGCTGCTATAAGGTGTTAAGGTCTGTTTTCATATTTAAATGAAATCAAAGGCCATACTCTATTCTTCTCTTTCCCAGCATTTTTTAACCTGTGTTCTCGGGGATGGTGTTAAGTAAGACATTAATTATTGGAAACTGAGTTTTAAAATGACATCAGGTTTCTATTGCTAAATTTCTCAGAGACTTTTCTATACTAAACTGGGAATATCAAGAGGAGGGGCTGTTAGATTTGATCTCTAAATGATGTTGGGTAAACTATTATATTACATTCTCTGCTGTTCTGATAAAAATACACGACTGGACAACTATCAGGAATTTCAAAGGGCAATGCCCAGTCTTGGACAGGAATGCTGGCTGACAGGAATAGTTCACAAAACTATTTAGACAATAGTTTTGTCTAAAATTTGGACAAAAAGTCCATTTCATTTTCTAAAAGGGCCATTCATTCACTGTTAGTAGACTAGTCTGATTAAACACTGCTTTAATATTATTTTTTATAATAATAATAATTTAAAAAAGTGTAGTGGTAGCTAAGACCCAAATGGGTCAGGCACTATGTTAATATTTTATACCCATGGCTCACTTAATCCTTACAAACTCCCTTAGAAAGGCAAATCTCAATTCAGATGAAGAAACTGGGGCACACCCCCTCAGAGACATTATGTAATTTACTCAAGACAGAACAGCAAGTTGGAACGCAGATCTGTCTGGTTCCAAAGCTATAATTAACGAAACACTTCTTTAAATCAAATCACTGTCTTGCTTGAAAACCTTTACAATATTTCAGTATTTAAGGGAAAATTTCAAATACTTCAGCCTTGCATTTAGTACATTTCACAAACTGATTCCAATGTCCCTGCCCAGCCTTCTTTTTCTCTCCCTCTCTCCTTTCACAAACTTACTCCATCTAAAGAAGTTTCCTCACTGTCTTGCCCCTCCCATACACTTCTCACCTAATTTAGTTCTTTCCTACCTAAATTGTCTGCTTTTGCCATCATCTCCTGGTCAACAAATTCCTTTAGGTTCTCCAATTCAAATTCCATTTGCTATATATAACCTCTGACTGCTCATTTTCTTATGCTCCCACACTGCACCCCCCAAGAAATCCCATTGACCATACTTTCAAAATAGGTCTAGAATCCATTCACATATCACCTCCACTGCCATATCCTTAGCCCAATCTACTATCATCTCCCATCAGGTCTCTCTGCTTTAACTCTCTTATTCCCTACAATCTATTCTCGAACCAAACTCCTGAGTAATCCCTTTACAACATAAATCAAAACCTTCCAATGAATCATTTCCCTGATGGCAAAAAACAAAATCCTTTTCTGTGCTCAAAATCCTTTTCTATGTGAATCCTTGTAATGCCTTACACAACTGCCCCTCTGTCCCCCATCTCTCTGACCTGTCTCTGATTCTAGCCCTTGCTGACTTTCCATGCCCTGAATTCAATAGGCATGCTCATGTATCAGGCCCTTTGAACTGGCTTTTCTCTGCCTGGAATGTGGTTCCTTCGGACATTTTCAGACTCACCTCTTACTTTTTTCAAGTCTCTCTGCTCAAATTATTATGACCTACCATGACCACCTTCCCACTCCCCAGCACACCACTGCTTTCTTACTTTGTTTTACTACCCCCCCCATAACTTACTTTAAGGTTTACCTGGGTTTACTGTCTTCCCATGAGAGCATGGCCTTGGCCTTTTGTTTACAGATATCCTAAAGCCCAGACTGGCACCTGGCACACATTAGGTGCTCAGTTGTATTTGCTGAATGGATGAATGAATGAATGCTCTCACACACCTCAGTCAAAGGCTCTCTTTTGCTCTCACTCGTACCACTCATTTAACACTTGCCATGTACTGTGTATTTTTCTGTGTCACCTATCATCAACCTAACTAGGTTAATGTGTTCCTGTACCCTCCAAGTGCCCTGCACAAAATTAGCACTTAATAAATATATGATAATGAAATATCAGTGTAGTGGCTTTTTCTTTCAGATAATTACAGTAATAATTTTTCAAAATGGTATTCTATTTAGAAAAGAAACATTCTAGAAAGCAGTGTGCTTTAAAAAATTTAGAGGATTAAACTTTAATCTTAAAAGAATAAAAAATGTGTGTGTGTGTGTAATGCAAATACGTTATACCAAATCTATGTCATGCTCTGAAAAGAAAATATTTGCTTTGTGACTTTTATAGCATTTTATATCCTGAAGACATTCTTGAGAGTCAAGCTCAAGGTAACATTTTAATAATAAGGTAATTTGAAACACAGAACATATTTTAAATAATAATTATGACTCAGGAATTTGTGTAATACATGACAAAAATAAAAAGTTAATGTTAAATAGGTTTCATGTCACATTTTTTGACCTAATGAGAGCAGAAAGTTCTAGTTGGGGAGCATGTAACTGTAATGAAGAAAATGTGTTCTATAAAACAATTTATCTAAATTTATATTATACAGGTATTTATAGAACTATTCATTTACATTAAGACTTCAGCATATCTCTGTATTGTTCATTTTGTGTTGTACATTCTATGTGCATATTTTTAAAAAAGTTTAGATAATTTTCTAACATTAGATGAAGATCTTCTCAGTCATGTGACTGTAACGCATTCAGAATTCTCTGTGAGTACTGGAGGAGATCTGTAAATAGACCCTGGCAAGACTTCTGCTAATTTCTTAACTGATTACATGTCTAATTTAACCTTAAAACTTTAACATGACAGTACAAATGTAAAAAGAATGTATAGTAAGTAATATATTAGTACTCATAAAATATCATATAAAAAGATAAGTAAATTTTCTATGGTATGCATTTTGCATGGAACAACATCAATTTTACATTTTAAAGTAAATTAAAGTCCTCCCCACCCCTCTTTTTCAAATAATACGGTTACTCAAATTTCATTTTTCTTTATATTATTCTCTTTGGATGTTTACTTTCAGATTGTTTTACATATATAATATATTCCATAATAAAAAAAAATTCATGTGACATATAAAGTCAGACTGATAAAGAGAAACAAGTAAAATAGTTTTAAAATTTGAAAATAAGAAAAGCCATCTTGAGGCCTATAGACAGAAACAGCCCCAAACACATCCAGTTATAAATCTTTTTCTTTTAAGTGTGATCACACCTAGAGAAAAGAGGTTGGACTTTCATGGATTTCTCCAATTTAAAGGTTCTCACAGATCGAGTCAAAATACAAATAGGAAGAATAAACTGATCTATTTCTAAATATATTTCTTTGCATTTCCAGGAAATATCAGAGTTAAAAGAAATCTAAGTATAGCAGCATTCATTTATTCTAAATCTTAGAAGAAACTTTCAAATCAAAACAATGCAATCAAAAATAATTTTTACTCTCACTAATTAGAAGAAAAAAATCTGAATTTTTTGGTGGGCAACAGTATTATGTGGAAAGAGTTACTTTTAAATATGAAGACATTTCTTCACATTTAAAAAAAAAATCTATTCTACTTCCCAGGTTAAAGCCAACTTAAAAAACTAAAATTTGCCCTAGAAAACATTCTTTGACATTAATTCTAAATTTGTATATAATATCTGTTTGCTAAACACAAATATAAAGATTTAAATTTTTTTTTATAGTAGAAAAGTAAAGTTTTATTAGAAGGGAAAGTACACTTCCAGATGTGGAAGAGGCCTGAGTAAGAGAAGTGTGGCTCAAAAGGCCTAAAGATTTTAAATTTAATCTCTCAAAATAGCATACAGATTTCTACAATTCTATTTGATATATGATTTCTGAAAAGAATATATTATAAACCACTTTAAAGTTATTTTATATTTGTAAAACTTTCATATATATTACACTAAAACTAAGCTTATTCAACAACTTTTATTTTTTTAATCCAGAGGAAATGCTTAGGGTTTTAAAAATTATTGCTAAAAACTCACTGATGGGGATGATCTTAACATTGTAAAATATTTTCTAAGCAGTGCTGAATACCAGTTCTAAAATAAAAACTTAACCAAGAAACCAGATAAACTGACTTATCTTTTTAAAAAAAAAAAATTACAATAAAGGAGCCATATTTGAAATATACTGCAAGCACTTTTAAAGATGATTGATTTTCATACATACAATAAGTCTCAAAACTCCTTAATAATGTTCAAAATACTTAAGTCTACATAACCAATTTTGAAATTCTCTCCCATATTACACTTACCACAAGATTTTGAAATTCTTCATCTCCCCAAATTAGGCCTACCACTACTAAGTAGTGAGAGGGTTGGTTATCATTGGGCGAGGAGAAAAATTCATGTTAGTTCTTGCAGCCTTGTATGAAGAACCTACCTCAAGCTGTTCAGTGAGCAACACAATATTGAAGAACTGTAGGTCAGCCCCTGTGAACCACAGAGACAATGTTTCGAGATCTTTTACTATTGTTTTGTGTCAGGACAAAGCTTTCTAGTAGGGTAAAAAGAAAAATAGTAATTCCTTTTGAGGTGGTATCTTATTGGCCACAAGTGAGCAAACATGCCTTATATTCAATCCAGAGATAGTTTCTTTAAATTGAATCAATCTTTGTATATTTTAAATACTTTCCCCCAAAATCTGTACTATAATTATTATGCTTATATTGACAAATTTTCAATCAAGGGAACAACATGAGCTACACAGTATCGATTTTACTTAAGGTCCTAAATGTTCTCTTTTCAAATTAGGATTTTTTTAAAGTGAAAGATAAGACTCATAATTTCTGATTTCTATCAAATGCAGAGCTAAAATAATCCTGGTGTTTGACTCACCATACTATGCAAATAAAACTGAATTATCTGCAGAAGGGGCAGAATAACTGCTCTGACCTAAAATTTGACTATCAACATAAGAGATTCTGGGTTTTTAGTCACAATTTTTTTTTTATCTTATTTATCCATTAAAACACTACTTTTCCCTGTTCCTCCTATTGAAACACAAGTAAGTCCTCAAAATGTTCAACTAGTAGGCAGTTATTTGTTGATTAAATTTATACACAGGCTTAATACCAATGGCCAAATGTATGATGTACGAATTTATAGTACATATTTAAATCTCAGCTCTGCCCTTAGTAATATAATTTTGGGTGAGGTATTTACCCTTTCTAAACCTTAGTTTCATTATCCAGAAAATGGAGACAAAACCTACTTACAGGGTTCTTAGAATTTAATAATTAATATTAAACCCACCAAGGCTTGAAATAATGCTAAGTTTTAACAAATAGTATTTTCCTTTCCTTACATTTTCTTCCTCGAGAAAATGTTTCAATTATAGGTCAGTATACAAACTTTAATTCCTGATGATATAAATAATGAAGCATCCTGGATTTGGGTTGAACTGAAATAACTTTTCATACCTCCTTCCTCACATTAAGGGTTTTTATTTTAGGTGATGTAAGTGTTAAATGTATTTGCAAGATAGCCAAAGAACCCACAAAACCAGAAAATGTTCAATTTTACAACTTTATTTCAAAGAAATGTATAATTTAAACATATCACAACGATATAAAGTTCAATAGGATTAAGGGGAACCTAGGTTTAAGAAAACCTGGTACAGTGAGTTCTCAGGATCTTTTCCTGAATGGCAGCACGTATGAGATAAAGAAAAAAATAGATCAAAACTCCCAGCTGCTTCTCCCCAAGACCTCTTTCTTCCACCTTCCCTTACAACATATGTTGACAGCTCCCGAGCTCTCTTGAACTACAAATGGTAAGCTGCCCCCAAGCAGAGCCACATCCTGGGCTCCATCTCCACTGAGCAAGGTTCAGCACTTTTACAAGGTTTTCGATTTAGAGATTTCCTTTCAAGTCCACACTCCATTCCTTTTCTGTAAGCTCTCCCACTTCTCCACACTCATTTAACCACTCTTGCCCCTTTCTGTCAGCCCCCTTACCCACTGTAGTTTCCACTTCTGCTATAGAACATTACTCATCATTAGAGCCATATCTTGCAGATAGATCTGATAATTCACATCATCTCATTGTTGCTAAGTACTATTTCTTTCATCCATTTTCCCCCCACATGATACACTCCACAAATTTACTCCTCTTTCCTTAAAATCAAAACCTTTTGCCTCTGCTCCAAAAGACCTTGCTATCTTCTCAGTGAAGACTGCAGACATCTGTTTTGAATCCTATCATTCAACCCTACTCTCCTTTTCTCTAATTTCACTTTACTGTTACTTACTCTGTAGACAATTTGGAGAACAGAGGAACATCATGAAAAGGTGAATGAAGCAGATTCAGAGGAAAGAATGGAGAGAAATGGCAGTTAAGAGGAATACTAAACACTTCCACTTAGTATTGTTTGAATCTTTAGAAAATGATTTTCCCAATTTCTCTCCCTCGCTACCCATAATCTGATTTTTCTCAACACCCAGAGATCAGAATGTCAAATGCTAACAGCCACATGCAATGGATTTCCTTATTCTTTTTCTCACGTCTCTAATAGTTTACAAGGCACTTTGCTGATCACCTATCTCTAAAACAAGTTTCCGTTTGGTTCCCTCATTCTACTCTACCTAGGTTCTTTAAGTAGTCAGCACATGTACTGAGTGCCCAGTTTGTTTTAAATGCTATGCTAAAGGCTTAAAATAAGTGAACAGGGAAACAAGATTCCTGGGTCTCACCCCAGAATCCCTGTGTATAGGTGACTGTTATGCGTATGCAAATTTGGGACCATGATAAGAGGGAATACTTTCTCTTATGTCTCAATAATTTGAGATTTGATTTCTAAAGCTACTTTCTTCCATAAAAAATATAGTACTTTGCAAATAGCCCAAGGCACTATGCAAATGACATTTGTACCTGCAACAATGGTTAAATGTTCTTTTTGTGTGCGTGGTGAAATATACATATAAGATTTACCATTTTTAAGTGTACAGTCTGTACCCATTAACTCATTTTCAACCAAGAATGATTTTTCATGACCCCCCATCCCCTATGCAGTTGGCATTCCAAGGTTCGCCATTGCAACCACCCTCCATTCTCTAGCTCCTCTCTTGTCTCATATCTGGGAGGCAAAATTCCAATCTAGGTTGAACTGATAACCTGCCTGCTCCTTGCTTCCTTTGTTAACAGCTGAATGTTGCTGGCAGAAAACCATCTAACTAACTTGGTTGACCGGTTTCACCTTAAATTCAGACACCAAGCCACAGCCAGGCATGCAACAATGCCCAGGAATCCTACCTCAGGTTCCCAGTGAGTCCACTGTCCTGCTGTCCAAAGTGAGGTGTCCTTCTCACCTCAAACCATCCACACCCCTTCTTCCTTAAGTTACTGGCCTTGCCTCAGACTTCATTGAGAAAGTAGAAATCATCAGACAATAGAACTCTATATTCTACCGCCAGTTCATAAACCTTGCACTTGTGCCCATATTCTCTGCCTTCTCTCCTGCTCCTTAGTCTTCTTGCTCCCTCCAAAAACAAAACCTCTTCTTGTGTTTTGAATTTGTTCTCACCTTCTCAAGAATTCTGCTCTTTTGGTAGTCTTATCTCTCTTCTGCATAAGTCTCTCCTTCTCTATTAGCTATTCTCATTAGCCTATTTGAAAATGTTGTTCTATTTCGCATTTTTCTTTTTTAAAAAAGCTCTTCTTTTACCCCAACTCTCTCCAACCACTGTTGCTGTTTCTTATCACTGTATAACAAAACTTCCCCAACAAGTGGTCTACATTCACTTCCCATTCTTGCAATGCATTCCAATCTGGCCTCCATCCTTAAATACCACTAAAAGTACTTGTCAAAACAGCCACTTCCATGTTGCCAAATCCAAACGGACATTTCTCTATGCTCACTGTTTAACTTAGCAGCATTTGGCAGAGGGAACATCCTTTCTTTTTTGAAAAGGATAATATAATTCGCTCTCCCACTTTAATGGCCAAACCTCAGTCTCTTTTAACCACTGCCAAGCAATTTAGGACTTAATCTTAAGGTCTCTCTGATCACAATCTCAACCAGTTCCATACATACCATCTGTATACTAGTGCCTCCCAAATTTATGTCCATTCTTCTCTGCTCAACCTGAACATTCACTGTCTATTTGACTTTCCACTTGGATGTCTCATGAGTATTTCAAAAACATAACAGGTTCCACACAGAACTCGTTACCCACCCCTGTCACCTGTTTCTCTTCCAGTCTTCTCCAACTAGCAAATGGCACCATCAGCCATCAAGGCTTAGGCTAGAAACCAGAAGGCATCCTTAATTCCTCCTCAGCCAACACATTAAGCAAATACTCCTGATTCTAACTCCAAAATACATCTGAAACTCACCATCTACTCTGCTCTATCTCCACTGCCTAAGATACCACCAATCTATTGCCAATAGCCTCCTAACTGCCCTGCTTCCTCTCACTTCACAGGAGATCTTTAAAAACAAAAGCAAATTCTGTCCTAATTAAAGCCCTTCAAAAATCTCATTTTCATTAAAATAAAACCCCCAAACCCCTGTACTGCCTAATCCAAGAAGCCTTGTAGGATCTCTCACACTCCCATCTCATTTTGTTGTCCTCTTGCTTCTAATACCCATGCCCTTCTGGGCCTTTCAGGTCTTTGCCCTTGTTCCCAGGCCAGAGATGTCTCCCCAGCTTTTCACAGGGCTGGCACGAGCTCATGTTTCAAGTTTCAGCTCGAATGTCACCTTTCACAGGGATGCTCCTTGACTCTGACTAGCCAGAACAGTCATTCCCCATAACACACTTTTTTAGATCCACCAGCTTATTAACTTCTAATAATTTTTTTCCTAACCTGTAATTATCTTGGTTATATTTTACTTCCTGCTTTCCCCCACTATACTATAAATTCCATGAGGGCAGAAATCTTGTCTGTCTTGAGTTCCACTAAAGCCTACTTTAAAATAAAGAAGTTACTCTTTCCCTCTAAGCAGGTTTATTTTAGGTTTCCCCTCTTTTCAAGCTTTATTGGATTTTAGTCAAAGAATGTAATTACCTTGACATTTACCATGAAAAAGCAGGCAAGAAAAACCACACAGGAAGCCAAAGACTAGAACCCCACCCTCCCACTGGTCTAGACTGGACATGGACTACACACCGGTATTCAACAGTTTCTTCTTACAAAATTTTCAAATGTAGAAATGTGCACATATGCAAAGGCAATAAAAATTTGACATCTGCATCAAAAATCCAAGTTTTTTAGTACAGCATAGGGAATACAGTCAATAATATTCTAATAATGCCAGGTGGGTACTGTCTAATTGGAGGGATCACTTAGTAAAATAATCTAAATGTCTAACCACTATGCTGTACACCTGAAACAAATATAAAACAATATTGGATGTCAACTGTACTTGAAAATAAGTTAAAAAAAACACAGTTTTCAACCATTTCCCCTAGCAATTACTAAACACAACAGTGATTTGAGAATAAAGAAAGGAAAGCCCTAAATATTTGGTCCTTGCTTCAAGATGTTAATGATTTCATCACTGACTTGGTTCTCATTTTGGTCAGGTCAGCTACTCATCACCTGCTCTGAATGTTTCTTCCCAACCTTCTGTGTCTGTCTGTATACTTTGTTCCTACTAGGTCTCATGTTTAGAATAACTTCCCCATCCTACTTTCTAAAACTCAAAAGATACAGTTCAAAATTCAGAAAATAATCCTTTCTTCCAAGGATTTATCTACAGGCTTTTATTTCAGGATCTTTCTACTCTATTCCTAATTTATCAATCCTAGATTCAATTCTAGATGGCCTGGCTAGACCTAGAAGCCTGTATGTTATTTCACTTCTTGGGAGAATGAGATGATATACTTTAAAAAATGTACTGAGGTTTTAAAGACTTAGGATACCTAACTCTTCTTTCTGTAAGAAAGCAGTTTCATTGACAAACTTGATAAATGGCAGCTACATGAAAAAAAAAAACAACCAAAAATGAAAATAATGTGAATAATAAACAACTGAAACTCAGAATATGAACCAAGTCTCATGTTCCAATTCAAAGAGAGCCAGCAGCACAGTGCAGTAGTGAAATGTGGATTTGTGTCACATTGGAATCATCTGGAGAATTTTGGAAAAACAGACTCCCACATATTCAGATTTAGGGGATCCTGGGCGGGCCAGATTTCAAAATTGGAGGGAGTTACAAGCATCAAGAAGGTGAAAGTCAGCTTAAAACTGAGATTACCTAACACATTAAACTTTTTTGGAGAAAATTCAACTGGTCTAACAAATAATGGAGAGGTGATGTTGCAAATCTGTTTAAAAAACATCCCCCCAGTGGATTCTAATTCTCAGATTTAGAAACCATAGGCACAGAGCCAAGTACATGGCTTTTGGGATCCAACATCAATTCCACCATTTAAAACTGCCAAGACCCTGAACAGTTCATCTATCTTGATTAACCTTAGTTCCTTCCTTGATAGAGATAATAAAATCAATACTGCACCAAGCACAGTTCTTGGCATACAAGTGTTCAATATATGGTCATTCTTATGGGTCTAAAACATCCACTACATAGTTTTTTAAAGCACAAGGACACACTTATTGGTGCCACTGTTACTAGAAATTAATGATTTACTTTCCACCTCTGTGGACTCCCAGAAATTAGCTCTTTATATACTCCCTCCTCCCAATCTTTTCGAAACCCACATTTCTCTTGACATAGAACTACTACAGAACAAATTAATACTTATACGGATGTTTGTAAGGAAACACTTTAATTTATATTGATGAAATGACCCAAAACAGAGCATTTTCTTTTTTAGTAAAGGAAAAAAGCCTTGTTTCAAAGCGAGTTTAATTTTTCAGATCAGAGTTCTAAAAAACTGTTTTAATTCACTACCACTGGGAATAAGTAATATGAAAGTCAACAAGAAGTTTCAAATACTGGATCCCATTACCTTCCCACGATTTGACAACTAGATGTCTTTCCAGAGCTGTTTTAAAATGACCAACTAAAAAATAAAACTAACGTAGGCTGAGTACCCTACAGAGAACCACGTTATTGGACTCACTTCTGCAATTTTGTAACCTGGCTTGACGCTACCCTCAAAATTGAAACAGGATGAAGGAAAGCCTCGGTGCCATGCCCCCAGCTAGGCCAGGAGACACAAAACCGTCGAGTTTCAGGCCGTAGGAGAGAATGACGGGAACCCCTCAACCCAATGCTGGCCGCGGGGATGTGGGCGCAGGAAGGGAACCCATCAGCTCCAAGGAGCAAGATGCCGCTTCCCCCTCTATGCTGGCGGTCTTTCGGGTCTGGGGGCATGGGGGAGAACAAGGCAATGCGGTCCCTGAGTTCGGAAGTGCGGCCCCGGCCTCCGTAGCAGCATACAGAACCCGAAGCGTGGCTGCCTCTCGACCCGGACTGCACAGGTCCCGGGCCACTGAAGCGCCTGCGAAGGGCGCCGCCCGCAACGCCAGGGAAGATGGCGCCCGCAGAGCAACTGCGCCACCAGCCCTGGCGACGGGCCAGGCCCAGCGCCATCTTAGCGTCTTCCAACTGCCACCACCCCCACCCCCTCAAGATCCTATATTCCGGGCGACTTGGGGGGCGCAAACCGCATCGGGCCCGCGCACTCTCGGCCAAAATAGTGCCATCAGAGTCTCGCTCCTCTTCGGCCCGGCCGCGCGGGCCCGCAGGAGGGGCCTGCCTGGGCGGCGGGTCCTCCGCGCGCCGTGAGAGTTCATCCGGGCCCAGCTGCGGGTCCTCGGCGGTGCTTCTGGGTCAGGCAACGATGCTGCGGGGAACGGGCAGTCCCGCCAGCAGACTCGCGCGGAGAACCCGGCTGGGCACTGGGCTGGGGCTGGCGACCGGCCCCGAGCTCTGCCCGCCGTGGCTGCCCGCAGAAGCCGCGGGAAGGAGGAAACCAGGATGAAAAATAAACCTGGTCACCGCCGCCGCCTCCTTCCCCACCCTCTCCCCTCCCCCCCGAGACGCAGGGTCCATTTTGCCGAGAAGAAAGAAAACGCGATTCACACCCAAGAGCTTCCAAGAGAAAAAAGAAACGGGGGCGGGGGGGAACAGAGGGGAGGAGATTGGAAAAGCTGATTTTTCTGCTTCGCCCGCCGTCACTCCTGGCCCTCCCTGCCCCCTGCTCGCGGCCCCGCCGCGCCGTCCTCCCCTCGCCGAGCCCCGCTCCCTCCTTCCCGGCTCCCGGCGGCTCCGGGGGGCGGAAAACACACACTCGCGCACACAACTAATTTTAAACCGGCTCAATCAATGAGTCATTAAAAGGCTTCCCTCCCCTCTCCACCCCACCACCAACCGCCACGCCACCCCCCTTCCCAGGCTCTCCCTCTCCCGCTCCAGAAATTTGCATCCACGGAAAAGGAAAAAAAAGGCGCCGGGGCCCCCACCCCGCCGAGGCGCCCCCGGCCCTGCCCCGCCACCCACTGCCCGCCCGCGCCCCCGCCCGAGACATTGAACTTGGTCTTCCCGGGGCCGGGGCGGCGCTGGGAAAAGCATAAACACTCGATTCCCCTTTTCTCCGTGTCCATTAAACATCCACCCACCACCACCATCACCCACCCACAAACCCACCCCCCCCAAAAAAAAACACAGCCTTAGCCAATAGCTCTCTGTGCTGAAACCTAATATCCTGGTTTTGGCAACTCGGTGTTTAATTTGCTCCTCTTTCTTTTCTGTCTGTCTGGAGACAGATCTCCAGACCCCCCTCCCTTGCTTGTCCCCTCCCTGAAGGAAAGAGGCAGAGGAAGGAGGTTGTGTGTTTTTTTTCTCCTTGAAATTTTTATCACAAAATTATAATACACTCAAAGGGAAACTCACCGTCATGAAAAAGCAGTGCCTTGTCAACGGGGTTTCTGCGCCATCGCACCAGGGGCGGCGGCGGCGGCGGGCGCGGGGCGCGGGGCGCGGGCGCGGGAGCTCCCGGCCGAGCGGCGCCGGCCACACGCGCTCCGCTCTCTCTCTTGCTCACCCCCGCGCCGGGCGGCGGGCGCCCGCTCCCCGCGCCCGCCCGGCCTTCATGCTCTGCGCCCGGGCAAACCGCTCGCCTGCTCGTCTACCTCCAAACTTCGGTTCTCGCCTAGCAAAAAATGTGGAGATTAGGATTTTTTTAATTAAGAAAATTTTTTTTTTTAAATCAAGCCCTCCAAAGCTGTTAATTCCTGTTTCCTTTGGGATTCTTTTTAACTTCACAAATGTACTGGTTTATTCAAGAAACAGGTTTATTTATTATTATTTTAATTAAGATCTACAAGATGCGTGCTATTCTCTGCAAGCGCCCTGCACACACACACACACACACACACACACACACCCCAATTTTAGTTCGAAGTGTAGGGGGGTGTTTAAAAAAAAACAGTCTTTAGAACTCTGATTAGAACAAGCCCTAGTAAATACTTCTTTGCATATATGCTTTAAAAAAAATCTAAAGTCAGTTATTTCGCAAATAACTGATTTATTCTAACTTATAGATGTACTAAGCTTTCCTTTGCAACACCCACTTTTTCCATTCTCAAATGCTGTGAAACTTTATCTGTGAAACCTGTATGTCAACATTAAACAGGAAAAAACAAAACAACTTTAGCGGCCAAGGTGTAGGTGAGGAACTAAGTCTCACTCAAAACAGCCAGTTCCTATTGCCTTCTCTTTATATGTAGATATACTTTATCAACACATTTGTGGAACTTTCATTACATAATCCCATCTTAAAAAGGGAGCTACTCAATCTTTTAAGTGTAGTTACCATCCATTTTAAATCTCCAATCACATTTTGGAGATACCTCCATAAACTACCTAGCTCCACAGCACTTAAGTAAATGTTAACTATGATAGTGGATTGGGAGAGGGTGCTTTTGTGGTCTAGGTTAACTACATTTATTTTTCCTGTAAATGCCCACAAAAATATAGTGGGGGTTTTGTTGTCTTAGTTTAAATAAACATAAAGGATAGGTAAAAGACAAATTGTACAATAATGTAATGCAGATTTTAAAAATACATATATAAGCCTCAGAAATGTTCTAAAATTATCTTAGTTTGTAATTCATATAGCAAAGGGTTCTGCTGATAAAAAAAATGCTCAAAACCATGTCCCGCAGATACTTGGTCAGTTCTAAATAAAATTATCCCTAGATTTAATTTACATGACATTGTTTAGTTTCTATCTCCCCTTAGAATATAAAATGGTAATAACGGTGCACCTTGCCTGCTTATACAAAGATACTGTAACTATATTGCACAAAATAAATGTTAAGGTAAGCATAAATGTTGTCATATTCAAGATAGAAAATCCTTTTTAAAAAAGAAAACCATATCTTGTTCCAGTAACTGCCGCTGTGTCATTCACAATGTGTGCTTTGTACTTAAATATTCCTTAAAAATACATTCAGTGATTTCTGTATCACATATTATCATTGAGGTGTTTTCTCACATGTTGTTCTTCTCATTCAGCCAAGGCCTTCCTGGAACAGTAGTCTTTGCATAAATTAGCATATTTCTCTGCACTTGACAGTTGGACCAACCAGTTTTCTAATTGGCTTGGGAAATTTTTAAACGTTTTAAAGTGCCTTTGGATTGGTTAGAATTTAATTTTAATGCCCATTTTCAAGAATTACATTTCAAGAGTCCATGTATTATTGCAATTAGGACCAACCAAGCAAGTTTTACAGCTGTTGCTCCATAGCGCCAATGAAATATTAATGGATTTCAGAAAGCTATTCTCCCAAATTGGCCCAAACCCCAAAGAAACACCAATCTGACTTTAAAAGATCACCAAACAAAACAATTTATATACCTGTAAAGAGTATACATATTGTAGGCTTTATAAAGAATGCCCAAATATAAGAGCACTGACATTTATTGAAGGTCTACTAAGGGCCACCTAAATACTTAAATACATTATTGTATGAGCCTAATGAAAACCTGTACAATAAGGCTTAGTTATTTTGAAGATTTAGTTGATTTTGAAGATGATGCTCCCAGTGGTTTCAGTAATTTGCCTGGAGTCATCAGTCTAATAAGGGTTGGTGGAAGAAACTCAAGTCAGGTTGATTCAAAAATGCATCCTCTCTTCAAGTCCTGAAAAGGATCTTGGAAATAAGAAGTCTTCCCTGTTTGAAGATAAACAGGGTTCAGTACTGTGTGTAGGCAGAGGGGAAATCCCTTTGTTTACCTTAAGACCCACTTTGAGAATGCCAGTTGTCAAACTAATTTTACATTTTGGGGGGCTGCAAAATATTGGGATAGCTGTGGGGAGAATTTCACCACCAAATTTGAAATGATTTAACATAACACAAAAACAACTTAATTTCCCCATGTGATTAAAAACATTTTAAATAAGGGATATACCTATGTAAAATTTTAATTATGGTTTATACAGACAGAATTTGGGTACCTGAATGTGAGATGAGGAAGCTTTTTAAGAGGAAAATTCTTAAAATGGTTTGACCATGTATGCATAAATTTAATTGTATTGCCTATAATTTAATTATGTGCAATTAAATGGTCACTCCTATGGTTCCCATCTGTGTAGGTGACCTAGAAAGAAGGGCAATTGGACACAGAAAAAAAAAAAAAGATGTACTTAAAGTTGAAATAAACAGGCCCAATGTCCACATACCAATTAAGTGAAAATTCTTCTGTTTTGTGTGTGTGTGCGCGTGCGCTCCCTCCAGCTCCCTCCAAATGTTCCCCTTGTTAGTTGGCCATTTTCAGAGGGAGAAAATGCAAATGCTGGAACTGAGGTGGTGATTCGCATGACCAGATGTGTCCAGATCACAGAAATAGCAAAACATACCAGATAAGTGCTCTATGTAGTGTTCGTGAAATAAAAATTTAAGAATTCGCAATGTGCATAAATAAGGTGTATATCTTTATTTGTACCCCTAAAGGAACTTACAGGGCTTACGTGTACTGGCTCTGTAACTCAGACTGACCTGAGCTCAAATTCCACCTGTCATACACCAGGTGTGTGGCTGTGGGCAAGTGACTTTACCCCTTGGTGCCTCAACTTCCTCATTATGGAGATAATGACAGTACTTATGTCTGAAAGTTATTTTAAGGATTCAGGAACTAGTGTATGTAAAAAATTTAGCATGGCACCTTATTTTAGTTGTGTGTCAGGCTGAACTATGTGAACTCTTCCTGTGTAAATTCCCAGTGGCAATCTCATATTATTCAACCTTATATACCTCTCTTCTGTTCCCTCCTGGTTAGGGAACTCCTCAAGGGCTTTCCATTTTCTAAGAGCCTAACAGAGTACTTTGGACATACTTACGTCACAATCAATAGTTGCACAATAAAAGAAAAACAGCCCCATCCACAAAGAAGTATAAGAATACAAGAAATGAGTATATCTTTACCTGGAGCCCTATATATTAAGGGAGTAGAGTAAATATCCCTGAAACACATAAAACCATTGTCCAGTTGATCACAGGCAGTATAGCCGTATGGTTTAGAGTTCTTCCCCGACCCCCATCAGTTAGAGCTTTATCACTGCCACTTTTTAGCCATGTGATCTTGGCCTACTTTAACTTTGCTCCCTTCAGTTTTCTCATCTATAAAATTAAAGTAACAATACCTATATCTCAGGTTGGTAGGGGAAAAGTTAAATGACATACAAAATCCTGCCTTTAGTGCCTGGTATATAGTAAATACTCAGCAATAGTTGCCATTACTGTTGTGGTTAATAACACTATTATTAGAGGTAAAATGGAATCATTTTCAAAGCAATGGTAAACAAGCAATTTATTTGGAGTGATTACAAATGTTTTCAATACTTTGCCTACATATTATTTTATTTGATGCATGAATATAAACACTTAAATCATTTTTGTAGAGACTAAGGCTATTCTAGTCATGACATATTTCAAGCTGGTTATTTTCCTTGACAGACTTAAAAAAAATCTGAACTTCTACAAGCTTTTGGTACAAGGATAAGGAGTATAAGCAGAACTGTTAAAAAAAAAAAAAAAGAAAGAAAGAGGCATTCAGCACTCCCACTCTTACACATCCAGCCTGTTTCCTCACAGAGTATGTGAGGGGGAGGACAGTCATCAGATTAGGAGGGCACCACATGCCGCTGGAAGGCCTGGCTGGGAGGTGTCACCTACCAGCTCCCAGGCCCCTGTGGTGCTCTACTAGAACTCCTAACCTCTCCAGCACAGAGCATTCCTTCCACTCCACCATACCGAGGATAGAGGATTATAGAGGTAGTAGAAGAGAGATCTCATAGACTGTAGGGTGCTACTATAAAACACCCTCAGAATTTGGTGAGAAAGTCAGCCTCTAAGATAGGGTAAAGGGGCTTGCTCAATAAATCTCAGTGTCCTTTAGGAAAATGAAACTACCAAGAGGTAACACATCTGAAGGAGGAAATACCCTAAAAGATGACTTGTAAATACAAGTTGAAGACAAAGAAGTATGTAGGTACTAAGTAGGCACCAATACTGAAAAACAAAAACAAAACAAAACAAAAAAACGGGGGGAGTATAACCTCCACAAGTATTTTGATCACTCAAGAGCCACATTCTTATTTGAGCACATACAATCAAGCATTTTAAGTGTCTACATGAAATAGCCCTCAGACCATACAATTCTCTTTCCTAAATCTTTTCATTACTAGTTCCATTTCTTAGGTACTCTAATACCATAAAGGTGACACCCTGAGCAAAGTACTCTTGTACCCCAAAAAGTTTATACATCTCCCTCACTGTGAATCATACTGATCAACTAGCAATTGGGTGTATTTATCTTCCTCTGTAAGCTAGGTAAACACAGGTCTAAGACAATCAGGAGATTGTTTAGAGATGGGCAATCAAAGCAAAGGACCTGTACACTCTAGAGGTAGAGTTACATGGGACATGGTGAAAACTCAGTGAATTACTCTCGCCCCATCATGGGGAGAAACCAAAACTCAAGTAATCACCACCCCTTCTGAATCTCTGGCTCTATGTTCATAGACCTCATCTCCCTTAAATTCATGCAACCCACCTCCAAAACCTCCCTCAAATCCAGACCCCTTCTCCACCAACTGCCTTCACCTAAATTCAGGCCCTCATTTCCTTCTGGCCTCCCAATTTTACTTTCCTCCAACCAATCTTCTATCTAAGTTACCTTTTTAAAACCAAGCACTGGTTGTGTCACACCTCTGTCAGTACCTCACTGCCAAGGGAAGCTTATTAGAAATAGATTCCCAAAGCCAAACCCATCACCAGAAAAATGAAATTTCTGGGGAGAGCTAAGGAACCACATATGTACTTTCAGGTGGTTCATTAATTAGCTCCACCTGTCTCCCCTCTCCAGCAGCTCCTCTCCCAGTATCCAATCACGGAGAATATCTTGACCCTCAACAAACTCCTCCTGACATGGGCATATCCTTTGCCCTCTGCCTGGAATGCCCTTCTTCCTCTGGGGCAAGTCCACCACTCTCCAAGGCCCAGCTCAAATACCACTTCCTCTGGGAAGCCTTCTTCCATCCCCACAGCAGTGGCTTTCAAACATCTCTGCCTGAGACTCTCTCTCAAGAATAGATTTCACATTGCAACACAATAAATATATGTAAAACAACAGTTTCGAAAATCACTATCTAAATACAGATTACTATGGAGGATGTAATTTGATAAATTTCATTCTATTCTATTTCATTTTTTAAAATGCTGTTAGCCACCTTGTAAATGGATTTCGCCATCCTCTAATGCGGGCAACCCTCATTTGAAAAATACTGCTTAAAGTGAAAATGACTCCCCTCTTTATGCATGTGATGCATACCTCTGTTATACTATTTATCACACTCTACAGTAATTATCTGTTTACAGTCTGTTTTCACCTTCCTCCCACCTCCCTCCCTCAAATATGCACACACCACAATCAAGTCAGCATATCCTTGGGCAGTTACACAGCCATTGACAAGTGTAGAAATGAGAATACTGGAGAAGGAATAACTTAAGTGCTTTGGCTCATGTCTAATTTTTTTTTCTTTTTCGGTTATGGTTCACAGCATAGTCTATCAGCAACTCCCAAGAGGCTGGGCCTGGGAATCATACTAACTTCCACCCTTAACAGCAATTGTATTTTGGTAAAAAGCAGCCATTATATTTTAGTACAATTTAACCAAGGTGTCAATTCTTCTTAACCTCAAAAATGAAAACCGCATATAGGCAAAACTAACCAGAAAATATTTTGTTGGGCTGCTACCTTGCCAAGAAGAGTGCAAATGTGGGCAAACAAATCTCTTACTTAGATACTTAGAAGCAAATATTCAAAAACCTCAAAACCCTCCTTCCGTACCACTTCAGAAAGGAAACCCTCTCCTGCAGGGCGGGTACAGATATAGAGGCCTTTCTATCTGCACTGCCTAAAGCTCCATTTCTCACTAGGCTGTCCTCATCAACACAAGCAAATAAAAAAGTAGAAAAAAAAAAAAAGAAAAAAGAAACCAGAGCAGCTAAAATGACCCGAGGTAATGAACCGCAGCAGTTAAGTTCCGGTGAGAATTGTACCTGTGATGGATGCCCGGATGAGCCAGGGGCCCGCAGAGGGAGGGAGCCTTTTTGTGCAGCACGTGGCTCCCCTGACAGGAACCTGCCCGCAACACCCCCTAAATTTGCACACTGCTCATTTGCAGCATTGTCATTTGTGTGATGCTAATTTGTTCAATGTCCTTGTTTCAATGAAAATATATTGTGTGGGCTTGGAGAAGCTGGTCCTAGGGTAGGCTGGAAGTGGAGGCAGGACAGTCACCAAGTGTCACTGCAATGCTCTGGGGGCCACAGGAAGGAGCAAGGCATTTCTGTCCAAGGAGAGAGGGGAAGAAGAAATACTTTAAAGCTGAGTTTTAAAGGATGAATAAGAGTTCTCCAAATAATGTGGGGAAAGTGAGGAAAGAGCTCCAAGTAGAGGAACTTTGTCTGTGGGAGGGTGGGCATGGGGAGCGTCATTAAATATAAGTGAAGGGGAGCTACAGACAGGGAGACAGTGAGGGGGTTTGTAGCTCATGGCAGGGAGTCTGATTCTTGAGGCTACTTTCCACACTGCATGTCACATGCAATAGGTTGTGAAATACATGAGACTGTGACAAGCTTTCATTAAAAAAATGAAATAGCCCAAAATAGAAAATATCAGACTACATGGCAGTTAGTGAGGGAGTAAACTATTGTAAAATATGTTTCTGTTACAAATGTGTCTATGTATGTACATACTGGTTTGTGATATAAAATGTATTTCTTCCTTGTAGGGTGATTAAAAAAATTTTAAAAACTTTCTAGGCAAAGGGGACCCAATTAAGGATAGTTAAATAAGAGACTGCTATGAACGAATTAGAATTTCATAAGGATAAGTGTGGTGGCAGTGTGAAAGATGTGTGGACAGAGGCAAGTGCTCAGGAGACATTGGTATTATGTTTTTGTATGGCTTCTTCACACTAGACAGTGAGCTCCTCAAGGGCAGAAACCATGTAACATACCTCTCAACTCCTGGCACCTGGCACAGAGTAAGCACTAAATAATGTTCATTGACCCAGTATGGTAGCTAATTTTCAAGATGACTCCCAGTAAGCCTTTCCTCTTAGTATTCTTACTTTTGTAGACCCTGTCCCACATTGTACCAGGGTTGGTCTCTGTGACCAATGCAACAGGGCAGAAGTGATTGTTCATCATTTCTAAGGCTAGCTTATAAAAGACAGCAGCTTCCATCTTAGGTGCCTTCTCTGGAACACTCACTCTGGGCAAAGCCAGCTGCCATGTCCTAAGAACACTCAGTCTACGGAGAGAGCCACATGGTGAAAAACTGAAGTCTCGAGCCAAAAGTCAGTGAGAAACCAAGGTTTTTGGCATGTCCTGGAATCAGATTATCCCCCAGCTCACCCTTCAGATGACTGCAGCTCCAGGTGACAGCTTGAGAGACCTCATGAGAGACCCTAAGGCAGAAACACCCAGCTAAGCTGTTGCTGGGTTCTTGACTCACAGAACTGTGATATAATAAATGCCTGTTGTTTTAAAGCTGCTAACTTTTGGGGTACTTTGTTATACAGAAATAGACAACTAATACAGTGAGCTATTCTATCATGAAATCTAAAAGAGCTGAACAATAATACCAAAATACTAGAGTTATACATTGTTTACTACCATTTTGTTTTCTCAAAGAATCTGTCACATTACATCTTCAGCATGACTAGATTAAGGAAAGACCCCTGACTCAACCTCAAGCAATTAAATTCTCTCTTCTGGTATTAGTACTTGGGAAATTGGGTCAGCTGTGGGGGCAGACTATAAGGCTGGAATGACTCAGGGTCAAGGCCACCATTTTGGAGTAGTTATACTGGGGCCATGCAAATGGATGAGAACAGAAAGGCCAATGTGCTAGGGAGAAAGATTCTCACTGGGTTTAGAGGGAGGGCAGAGGGGAGGAGAAAGTACTAGATGATATTCTAAGCCCCATGAGGCCTAGCTGCCTTTCTAGTGTTTGGGTCAGAAAACTCCCCTTCCTTATAATTACTCCCCATCTTACTTACTCTTCTATAAGTGAGTTCCCTTTCTTGCAACCAAAAGATACTCGAATACACCAATATGCCGCCACCTAGCTCCTTTCCAGAACTGGCCAGGGGAGCAGTTCCTCCTGCTGTGGCAATTCAAGTACCCCTCCAGAGAAGGAAGGATAACAACTCACCAGAGACTAAGCTTTATTATTAGTGTTATGTAAAAACTGCTGTAGATTGAGTAAAAGGTCTTTTTAGACCATCCAACTCCTTTTGCCTTAACTCCATTTTCACAGAGTAATCCTTTGATTATTAATGTACTTCAATTTAAAAAGTTGTGTTGTGGCCAGCTGACCTAATCATCCCAGTGGTTGGGTAGGTTCATGCCCATTATAAATTCACAGACTGGCTTTCGAGTACAAATAATTCTTGAACCACCTCCATTTCATTTCCACTGCCCTCAGTCAAGCCCTGTCATTTATCCAAGGAACCCCTGCAATAGCCTTCCAACAGACAGCACTTCCCCTGCTCCAACCCATTCTGTTCAACTTCTCTATCCAAAACACAAATCCTATGCCTTGTTTCCTGCTTGAAACCCTTCGATGGGTCCCCACTGCCTTAAGAATGACTGTAGGCTCCGGCCCCATCTTCCACTCACCCAAAATCTCCTTCTGACTATTCTCCACTCTTACCACATGATGTTACTCCAAGCTCCTCAGATAAAACTGGTGCCTTCCTAGCTCTGCTTCTGTTCTTCCCATTGCAGGACATTGCTTTCCTCTGTTATTACCCCATCTGCTCATTTTTTCTTCACTCCTCTCTTTGCCCCTCTTCCTTCTGTCCTTTGGGCTTCCAGAGAACTTCTTCCCTCCTTTATAACACACACTGCAGTCGGCTTGACTTAGTTGTCTCCATGTCTATCCTGGGCTCAGGAGCCTCAAGGAGATAGGACTATGTTTGTTCATTTTTATACCTCCCCTCACCCCAGGGCTAGCTATGGCATCTTGCATCAACATATTAAATTAACATTTATTAAGTGTTTACTGCATCAAGGCACCTGGCTTGTGTTGGAGGTAGCAGGTACCCAACAAATGGCCATTGAATCAATTATAGTCAGTTGGGGTGGCACGGATAAGTTTTCTCCAGATCAAATGATTCAGGTGAGGTATCCACCTGGCCTCTGCATGTACAGAGGTGACACACCAGAGTTAGACTCCTGGTGACAACCATGATACAGCAATGAATGAATGACTCTCAGCCTATTTCTTTTTAAAATAAAAAGTGAGGCACAATTTCTCATATCTTGATAAACCAGTAAGCCTTTCTCTTACTCTTCTCTTTCCTCCTCTTTTTACGGTTGCAATTATGACTTACAGGCACATTACAGAATGCTAGCTTTAAGTCAAGAACTACTGGAGAACAGGGATGGGGTGAACCTCCTCCAGTTATCCAGTTTATGTGTTTCAGAAGAAGGGTAGGTGGGTCAACCTATAAGTGACTTTATTGTAGTTCTTTCAAGAGAGCCAGCATGTACATGTGAAGGTAGAAGCAGAATCTGGTCCCAATTTGTCTACTGACCATCCCTATCCTGTCCCCAACTCTTCCTCTCCCTTCCAGAGTTGTGGGAAGGCCTCAGCTGTGGGCAAACCTGAGACAGACAATACAGAATCTTAAAAAGAACAACCACTCTGATAATATCAGAATTTATAGCCATTCCTAAAGCAATTGATCAAGAAGTACTGGAATTAACAAGCAAAAAACAAACACACACTTTTTTTCCCCCTCTTTTTAAATGATTGTGAAGATTTCTACATACTAAATTTCTACCTTCTGGAGGCTACATAATAAATGAATACTGCCTCAAATTAATGCTCACTCCCAGGTTCTAAAAAGGCAGCAAAGCATATCACACCAATCCTTCATAGCCTCTAGAACTACCTACAGAGAGCTCTAGGAATCATCAACTTGTAGAATGCAGGGATACCTATAGTGGCTTTGGCTTCCTGGGGAATCACACCTTTGTCAAGAGCCTATCCTTCTTGGTATATCCTCACATTACAAGTTTCACTCAAGCTTCACCTTTCACTTGATGGTCTTTCTTCAGACAGAAACAAGCTATAAGGGTGTTATGCTCTTAAGACAAAGAATAGAAAAAAATAGCATGCCATGTTGAAATGCATATAGAGGACAAGGGATGTGGCTTACTCATGAGCTAAATGACTGTCACCACCCACAGGCCTGGCCTCCTAGGATGTATTCAGATTTGTGCCTCAGCTAATTTCAAATTACTACATGTCGTGGAGCATTGGACCCCTCCTGGAGAGAACTCACAACTGTTGGAGCCACCAATGCCTTATACTGGATGTAGCCCCTGTTATACATCTACATTCCTAACTGTATGTGCCATTGTTCCCTTGTCCAAGTCGGCATCTTTCACTTTATATAAGCGAATGTTCGTGATTCTTACCAAAAAAGGAGGAGAAAGTATCTGCAGCACGAATAGGTTCCCACTCAACATTTTGCAAGAATTGGCTAAGCATTCATATTTCCTTATTTTACCATGTCATAATGACACAAAAGACATCCCTTTATCCATGTCAATAAACAGTTTTGTGTACCATAATGTGCAAGGCATCATTCACAAAACCATTTTTTCAAACCTTTTTGACCATAACCTATAAGAATATACTTTATCTCATAAGTCATATATGTGTATCTTTAAAATATATAAATATAACATAAACTTATTTTTCCAACACAGTGCACTCTGACATCTTATATTCTATTTTATTATTATTATTTTTTTAGTGCAGACTGCCATCTGGGTTTCATGATGTTATTCGGTTGGAACCTGTGGTTTGAAAACCTGTGGTTTACAGTATTTCACAGAAAAGTGGGATCTCATAGCAAATAATAAACTCCTACCTAAAGAAGTAACCTTAAAACTAGGCAGAAGAGTCAAAGAAAAAATTTTTTTTTTCTTATTTGACTTTCAACTGCCAGGATGCTTTAAAAGCACTGATCTCAATGGATGAGCATGTCTATAAAAGCCTTTAAATTCTCTCAAAACTTTGTATGTCATTATTTTCCTTACACTGAGGCAGAAAGAAACTGAGGCAGAAAAGGTATATCCCATATAGATTAAAAACTAGGGAGGTGGCTCTATAGTGTAGTGGTTAGCACGTCTGCTTTACATGCAGAAGATCCTGGGTTCGCACCCCAGGTGGTGCCATGGACCAGGCCCTGGGTGCACACCCCGAGCATGTGGGGGGAGACGCTCCATCTTCAGAGATCCAATTCTCAAGGGGAGATAGCAACATTCATAGGTGAGGAGTGGAAGAGGGGAGGGTCTTAAAGAGGTGGAAAAAAAACTAACATCTGTTTGGGAATTAAAATTTGGCTATGTCTTTTAAAGAATCTTAAAACTGTTGTTGCTTCAAACTATCACCCTCCTGGCAAGGTTACCATGAAGAGTAAATGAGATATTATAAGAGAAATACCTGGTGGCTCTTGCTATCAATCAGGTTCTTGAATTATCTGTTTCTGGACAAGCCTGATCTCTATGTGACCTGGGGCTCATTCATTCATCGAACAGCAGCCCTGCTGGGCAACAGAGAACAGGGTCCCTCAAGGCGTTTACTGGCTCCATCAAGAAGAATAAATACCATTACAAACTAGGACTCTAGAGTGCTTGGGCTGAGTATTTCATTTATTTCCCCAACAGATAATTATTGTGAACCTTCCATGCCAGGCATGATGCTGTATGCTGAGCATATGAGGTGCTGCAGATACAACCACAGCCCTCATGGATCCCAGAGTCAAATAAGAGCCTGGAGTTTGTGAAAATCCTGCACATTCCATTGATATTACATAATATATGGCTGTTTTACACTCCCTTATCTGTAAAGTGAGGTTAGATTAAATCAGTAGTTCCTAAAACTAAAGATTTCGGACAGGCTTTCATGAAAAAATACTTTAAAAAAAGAGAGAAAAAAGATATGATCTCACAATACAGTGCTTTAAACTGAATGAATCAAGTGTCATGAAAAAAAAAATCCTGAGTTTTCCTTCTAGTATAAGCCAGTTTTTGTCCTCGTATTAAAGAATCCCTCAGGGCTTGTCCAGCTCAGTCTTTCTAGGATTCTTTGGTTTTCTTTTGCAGCATTATTTACATGTCAATTTGGCCCAAATATCCCCCATAATTGCAGAAAGGCCAGAGCACTGTTCATAGAAGAATCATTAAAAGGGCCTTTCTACGAAGGTCAGGATGCACACAGCCAATTCTGGCTCCATCACCCAATTTGAGGGGTGGGAAGTACAAAGAGACAAAGGTCCAGTAACTGGAAGGTGGAAAGAAACCTGGCAATAGTTGAAGGTCTACTACAGGTCTGGTCCAATACTTGGTATTTTTCCACACATTACTTTATTTAACATTACAACAATCCCAGGGGAAATATATCTTTCTTTATTCCTACTTCATAGAGAAGTTAAATATCATACCCAATGCCACAGAGCTAGCAATCAGAATTTAAACTCAGACCTGTCCACTTATTACCATCATCACACCTCACTGATGAGAAGAGACAGAGAAAGAACAGATGCAGAACAGTTTTAAGAGACTTACTTTTCTTTTGATGTGAAAGGAATTTGAAACTATATTCAAAAAACAAGTTAGATAGCTGATTACATCTCACTCTATCTTAAATCAATAGCTTAGGCACCTCTTTAACTAGGCCTCTTTCCTGCAGTTCAGCAAATACCCTCCTTTCTGCCCCTAGACTCCTTCAGTCCCTTACCCTAGAAACAAGAACAAGTCCCCTGACCCACTTCTAATCACAGTCCTAGGAGAGATCTTGCCTCTGGTCCAAGTCTTCATCCATTAACACATTTATTTAACGGGCATTTGTTATGCACTTCCTGTGTACCAAGCACTGTGCCAAGCATTTGACATGGAATAAAATACATCCTTGCTTGGAAGAAACCAAGCGGCAGAATAGATTTCTGTAAATGGATATTGATTTCACAAGCTGATAAACACTCATCTAGAGCCACCAGAGGGAAGAATCCAGATAGGCTTCTCGGAAGAAGAGTTGTATAAAACAGGTTTTGTAGGAGATAAAGCACAGGATCACAGGTGGAGAACAAAGGAGCAAGCAGCAGGTCCCAAATGGTCCCACCAGCTCTCTCAAAACTCAATCCACCAGGTTCACTGTCTCAGGCACCAAGATTACTTACTACAAACCCAGCTTCTCAATCCGGAACTTTCCATAACTCTTTGCCCTCCTGTATCTCTTATTTTCTCTTAACTACTGAGTCCTGCCTAGTCTCCTCCTACATATCTCACATATTTCCCCTTCCTTCTCTATCCTTACTCTCGTCACAGTAGCCCAATACCATTTCTCCCTCACTCCTGCAACAGCCTTCAAACTGATATCAGTTTACTTTTGCTCCATTTGAATCCATTCCACACAGAGCATCCAGATTGATCCTTTGTTAATGGGGAAAAAAGGGGGGGTGGTGTATAATCTGATCCTGTCATTATCCTGCTTAAATCTTTCAGTAGCTCCCACTGCCTTAGAGTTTAAGCGAAAACTTCCTAATAGGATTCATGAAACCTTTGATGGTCTGGCCTCTGCCCACCTCTCTAACCTCAAATCTGATCTTCACTTTCAGCTTCAACGTGCTTCAGTTCCTCCAACACCCTGGTTGCCCATTAAAACCACCTGGGGAGCTTTAAAAACTACCAACACGAAAGTCCCATTCCGAGACTGAATTATTCAGGGAAGGCCTGACCATCAGGATGCTGTAAAGCCCCCCACAGGTTACTAATGTGCAACCACAATTAAGGTCATTGCTCTAGTCTAACATGTCTTTTTCTCACGTCCAGGTTTGCTGCATACGCCCTGTCTCTGTTGCTAGAGACACTGGAACTTTCCCAGCTTCCTGGCCACGAAGCTAGCGAATTTTTATCCATCTTGTTTACTGCTGTATTTCAAGCACCTAGAACAGTGCCTGGAACACAGTTGGTGCTCTATGAATGTTTGTGGAAAGAAATGAATAAACGACTCTGCTTTCTCCCTTCACCTGGTTAGATCTAACTCATTCTCTAGAATCCAGCTTAGATTTCCTTAAAAGACACCCTGCACTCCCACCTGATTCCCCTGGTCTGAGTTAAGTAAACTTATGTAATCACAGCACCTAAGATCTCTACCATTATAGTATATATCACACTACCTTGTAATTGTATCCCTCAGCCTGTAAGCTCAGAGGGATTGCTGTCTGTGTTCATCCCTGTACCACCATTACCCATAAAAGTGCCTAGCATACAGTTGGTGCTGATTAAGTAAGTGCAGCATGAACAAACAGAAATGAATGAGCATAGTTTGCTGGGGTAACGGCAGTGTAAAGGCAATGGTGGAAGATGAGGCTAGAAAGGCACACTGGGGACAGGTTGTAAAGGGCCTGGTACCCAAACTAAGGAGTCTGAACAGTATTAGACAATAGGGAGCCAACGGTTCAGGTAAAGTGACATGATCAGCTTGTATTTGAGGGCAATAAGTGGCTAAGGCATGCAGCACTGGGGGACAGGAAAGCGCAAAGGTAGGGGACCAGATGGGCACGTATAGGAGATGACGAGGAGGGGGACAAGGTATGAAGAGAGGGACCACAGCTGAGAGAAAGATAACAGTACTTGCAGACTAGGTGGACCAGTGAGGGACACTGAGACTCTGTGGATAACTCTGTGATTTCCTGCTTGGAACACTATGGAGATGGTGTCAGGAGCATAATCAAAGGTGGTATCTTGATCAGACAGGCAGTATTAAAACCTTGGACTCTGAAACAGACTGCCTCAATTCAAATCTTAGCTCCACCACTTACTCTCAGTCCTGAGGAAGACACCTTCACCCCTTCATTTCTTCATCTGGTAAATGTGGATAATAGTAGTACCTACGTCATGGGGATGTTGTGAAGACTGAATGAGGTGATACATGTAAATGCTCAGCCATTGCCTGGCACATAGCAAATGTTATAAAAGAATTAACAAAACTAAAGATACACAGTACAGTAGATTATCTGCAAAGATGGCTCCCAGTAATTACTTCCATCCCTTTAAATGCCTGCTGCTCCACCTATTAGGAGGTAGAGTCTGTTTCTCCCCATCTTGAATCTGGGCTGGCTTAGTGATTTGCTTTGACTGAATGAATATACTACATATGACATTGTACCAATCCATTCTGGCCCAAGCCTTGAGGCCAGGGGGCATCTGCTTTTGCTCCTGTGGAAGCCAGACATCATGTGAAGAAGCTTGAGCTTGACTAACCAGCACTAAGAGACCAAGTGTGAGAGAGGCTACACAGAGGAAAAGCGAAGTGCACCAGCTGACAGCCAGCACCAAGGCCGCAGACATGTGAATGAGGCTGCCTTAGAGGCTACAGCCTCAGCCGAGTCCACGGAATCATGAGAAATAATAAATTATTGCTGTTTTAAGCCATAAGTTTGGGTTGGTTTGTTATACAGCAATAAATAATGGAAACTTACGTACATAAGAAAAAGGACAACACTGGGGCAGTAAGGACTTCATTTTAGGCCATCTTCAATATGAAGTATTCTGGATAGTAGATAATTACATATGGATAGTAGATAGTTACATGGAAATATCTAGAAAGGTGTTGGTGTTGGAAGTTTAGGTTTGGGCTCAGGAGAAAGGTGAAAGGAAGAGAGAGGGATTCAAGAGTCAATCAGCATATAGACAAGGCTTGGTGCCCTGGGAGAGGGTAAGCTTGCCAAAGGAGGTGAGAGAAACAAGAAAAGAGGTACTGGGATAGAATTCTGACCTCATGGATATTTAAGGAGTAGATAAAGAGAAGTGTGTGAAGGAGACTAGAAGCAGTGTTCAAGGATGGACAGAGAACTAAGACAGAACAGGGAGATGTGCTTTGAGAAGGGGTGAGAGTTTACAGCTACAAAAAAAAAATGGATTTGAAAGTTAGGAGAGAATGGTGACAGTAAGCCAATTTCAGTTTCAAATAAAATGGCAGAAGCAGAAGTCAGATGATAAGGGGTTGAGGAGGGAATGATAATTGAGAAACTGAACACAGCAAATGTAGGTTACTGTTTTTAAAAGTCTCTTGTTAAAATGGAACTCATAGAAACAGAGAGCCAGGGGCTGGGAGGTGTGGGAAATGGTGAAGGCGGTCAAAGGGTATAAACTTTCAGTTATAAGATGAGTAAGTTCTGGAGATGTAATATGCAGCACAGTGACTATAGTTAACACTATTGTACTGCATATTTGAAAGCTTCTGAGAGAGTAGATCTGAAAGGCCTCACTGCATAAATTAAAAATAAGATAACTATATAAGGTGATGGCTATGTTAATTAATGTTACTGTGGTAATCATTTCACAATGTATACACATATCAAATCACATTGTACATCTTAAACTCACACAATGTCACATATCAATTATATGTCAATAAAGCTGTGTGGAAAATAAACCTAATTACTTGCCCCTCCCCAAGATTTTTTTTAAAAAAATAGAATAAAAAGTCTATTGTTAAGAGAAGGAAAAAACATAGAGCATTCACTTGGGTGGATGATAGGACAAAAGGAAAATTGTTTGAAGTTGAAGAAACTTGCTTGCTGAGAGATGCCAAAGAAAATGCTGAAGAAGAGATTAAAGATCCCAAAGAAATAGAGGATGACTGGTGGCTGGAGGTCCTAGGAAATGGGATAGAAGGGACATGGAACTCAGGTGGGAGAGCTTTGCTTTGGGTGAGAAAGGAAAGAGAAAAAGAGGTGAAACTTCACAGATAAGTCATAACTAAGATAGGAGGGAGGGTAAGGTTCACATCTGGTGGCCGTTTTTCTCTGTGAAGAGTAGGCAAGGTCATCTGTCAACAGGCAGTGTGGATCCTGGGAAGAGTGATGTTTCTAAAGAGTTTTATAGGGAATGCATGAGGGGCTACAGGAATCAAGCCTCTAGACTCAGGGAAGCTTTAACTGACCTCCCAACAAGGTCAAACCTCCCACTACTGGCACTCTCTGTTCCTCTTACCTTTGTAACAGTTGTCAGTTGTCACTGTTACAATTTCACATGTTTATGCCATTATTTGCACAGATCGCGCTTCCTTAAGGAGGATAAGGACTATGCCTTTTTTATCAAGCTTGGCAGCCTGAGGGCCTACCTGGCTCAGTGCTGGGCACAGGAAGCTTAGTAAACTGATGTTATATAAACAAACAGTGCCCACCTCTGTGCTAGGCATTAGGTGTATGATGATGAAAAAAGTTCCAGAGAGTGAAAGGTGCTGAGAAGGAGGAGAACCAGGGGCAAAGGTAGAAGGAAGAGGCAGACCAATTTGGAGCCTTTTCAAGAACAGCATATACTCCCACAGCTGTCATCCTTCACTGTCTTTTGTCAGAAATGTCAGTGACCAAGGTAGGAATATTTGCCTACCATTTGATACTTGACATATAGAGCTCTTTAATACATTCTTTATATCTACTATATATTCAGTGTCTGCTAAAAGATGATTGAATAGGTGACACCTCTTTCTGGCATCAAGCTACTAGAATACAGGGCCTGAATCTTTTCTGTCTACATGTGGCTGATATTTCCCACAGCACAGAATCCAGGTTAAACTCCATAGAACACCAAAAGACTTTATCCTTTGCTGTCTAGCCATATGCAAAGATCATTTTATTGTGTTTAAATGCATTCACTACTTGGTTATTGATTTCTTGTGGCATATCAGTACATAAACATTCACTTTATGACATTAAAAGATAAAATACATATGACAAATATTTCAAATCTAACAAAAAGTATGGAGATGCAACCAGCAAAATCCAAACTGTTGGAAATTCTACTGAACAAATGATGAGGATTTTTCAAACAAAACAATTGAGAAGGGATGAGGGGAGAGGAAGGAAGAATTTAAAAGTGATTTAAGGGACATATTAACTAGACAATTGTATGGAACTTGTTTGGATACTTATTCAAATAAAATAACTTAAAAAAGCAAATTATAGGATATTTATCTGAAGAAAACCAATATACTAAGTTGAAAATATATATGTACCCCTAGGTTCACTGCAGTGCTATTTACAACAGCCAAGATATGGAAGCAACCTAAGTGGAATCTAAATAACAAAATTAAAGAAAAAGCAAATTATAGGATAATCAGAAGAATTAAGGAAATATAACCACTTTTTTGGAGTGTGGTGATAGTGTTGTGGTTAAGTTTTAAAAGGGTAGTCCTAATCTTTTTGAGATACATATTGAAATATTTATAGATTATAAAATATGAAATAATATGATGACTGGGATTTGCTGTAAAATAATTAGAATGAGATGAGGTGGGGAAGTGGCTACGGTTTTAGAAAAAACAAGACTGTCAAGTTGATAATTGTTGAATCTGGGCGATGGGTACATGCAACTCGCCTCTCTCCACTTTATTATGCTTGAAATTTTCAAAAAGTTAAAAAATAAATCAAACTATTAGAACCACGAAGTATATAAATTTTTAAAGTTAAGTACTTTTTAAAGTATGTAATACCTTTGAATTATTTCACTTTTTAAGATGTCTAAAAGAATAGAGATTAAAGCAGTACTTTTGATTTACAAGCCTTGTAAGGTATCTTTGAAAGCAGGATTCAGAACTCATGGCTGCTTGCCTTTTGTCACATTTCTGTTGTAACACATCATCTGCAACACATTGCAACAGGCACTTACCTCTGAAGAGCTGGGATCCATTTCAAGGATGCAAACTGAATCAACTGCCCTCAAAAGTCAAAAAGAAGATGCAAATACAGTCTGGCAGTGCCAAAGGTTTCACAGCCTTCCTAATGCTTTTGAACTTAGAAATGCAGCTTTATATCCATGTCTTGACCACCTACCTCATCTAGCACATCTAGCAGTTATAAAGAACCATTAAGCCAATGAATGCTTCATGATAACCATACCATATACCCCTGTCCATGCCCACTCAGGCTTCACATCAGTCTTTGAAACTGTCTCCAACACACTGGGTCAGCCTTGTGATCTGTTCATTTTTGTCCTTCACTGCTTCTTTCTCATAAAAATTTGAAACTAGCCAACTTAAAATATTCAGAAACTTAAAAAGTCTACTGGACTGTATGCCAAAACCTGTTGTTGGACAGAAATGAAATCCTTGAAAGGGTTTAATGACATTTAATTGCACTTCTGATATGTACAACACTAACAACCACTTACAGATTCACTAGACTAATATAGAAATGTTGCCTGACCCCCAGCTGTAACTTCCAAGTCCAATAAACCTTATTTGGCTACAAACTTTCTTAATTTTTGTGAGACAAATCCAATTACTGAAAAACTTAAGAGAAGCAGGTCAGGATTTTTTTTTCCCCTAGCGAAATAAATCTTTAAACCTTCCTTGATTAAATCAACTTTTCATAAAACAAAGCAGCTTTCGCATTCCTCCATATGACTTAGACAAGATAACCAGCTACATTTCATTCACCAGTGTGAGAACTATACTTCACAAAACCAAAAAGCCTCACCTAGCTTGTCCATGAAACACAGCAAACGAAAACGAAGTATACTACAAGCACACGCACAAGAATTTTCAGTACCCCCATTTCCATCAGGTGCACGTACACAAACACACAACACCCTCAACCCTCGCGCGACATTTGTCAAACGTCGTGACCTGTGTTAACTTCAGTGGAGAAATACAGAAATTTGGTTTGTTTTTGTTTTAAATGGAAAGGGGGAAAGTGGGGCGTGAAGAACTGGAGAGATGAATCTTAATTCTTTCCTCCCATCTTCGTCTGCATCAAAATGCAGGCATATTAGAGAAATCTCAAGTGACAGTTTCTCGGGAAGTTAAATACCCCAATTAAAAACCGACAGGGGCCGGGAACGGGGGTGGACATAAAGATGAAACCCAAGACTGGAAGGAAGGGCCAGGTCACAGAGGCCCCGGCACTCCGCCGAGCTGCACCGAGCACGCGAGATCACCGCGCGCGTAAGCAGGGACCGCGTCCCGGTTCTCAGCGGCCCGCGCTGCCCTGGGTTTTTCTAGGACTACGTAGTCCTGGCTGCCCACTCACACCTCGGGCTGGTCCCTGCGTTAGGTTAGGCTCATTCACTTCCGGTGACAAATCCCTCCCACCACCTCTGGACAAAATGTAACATCTCCCTCATCGCTTTCCTAAAGACCCGGAGCCCCACCGAGAGCCGCAGAGCCCGAGGCTGGGGTCTCACCCCGGTGCGGCGAGCGGGCACTCAGCTGCGGAGGGAGTGACAGCGAAGGGTGGGGGAGGACGTGGGAGGAAGAGGAAGGGGGTGTGGAATTTCACCCCCCCGCCCCCACCCCGCCGACTGCAGCAATCAGCAAAATAAATAAATAAATAGTAATCCGTTTCTAGGCTTCCCCAGGGCCCCCTGAACCCCGTTGCAGTGAACAACCCGGTCTCTCCCATCCCGGTGCCCCTCGCTCTCTCCCGCCACGGTAACTGCTTGCAGGGATCCGAGAGCCCCAGGCCACGCAGAATTGCAGCGGCTGAGGGGGGAGGGGGCGGGTAGCATAAGGGTTTTGGGGCGGCAGGAATGGGTTGGGGGAAGGGGTGGTGGAAAAGAAGAGAAAAAACCAGAGGCATGCAAGCGGCTCCCTAGCCAGCTGTTCCAGCTGCCGCTTCCTCCGGCGCGGGCCGGGCGGTGCAATAAACCCCCCCTCCATCTTCCTCATCACTACCTGTCCCCCCACCCACCACAAGCACACATTCCCCCACCAGAAGCAGATCTCTGGGCTGTAAAGGGGTAGTAAGGAGGAGCTGGGGTGGAGAGGGAGGCCTGCGAGTTTCTAACCTTGTTCTTATAAACAAACCCACATGTGCAGCTACCGCTGCTGCAACTCACCCCACAATCCCGGATATAAGTCCTGCCCCTTTAAGAGGAAAAAAAGCTTCCCCCGCCTGCCTCCCACCCCACCCATCCACAAGGACCTTTGTCTCTCCACCCCCTTTGTCAGTCGGCCCCTCCCCATATTCCCGCCCCTCCGATGCGGAGGAACCAATGGGCGAAGAAAATGGGGAGGGGTTTTGACGTCAGCGTGGCCGGCCAATCACAGGACGCGTTGGTGGGAGGCCTCACGGTGGGCGCGCCCAGAGGAAGGAAGGCAGGAGAAAGGAAGCTAGCAGACAAGATGGAGACTGCTAGTTGCTCTGTTACTCCGGTAGGGAAAGGGAACATGGGGTCTCAGCGGGACCGGAGCCTGGTGCCTGAGCGGCTTCAGAAACGAGAGCAAGAACGGCAACTGGAGGTGGAAAGGCGGAAGCAAAAGCGGCAGAACCAGGAGGTGGTGGAGGAGAAGAGCGACTTTTTCGCCGCCGCCTTCGCTCGGGAGCGAGCCGCCGTGGAAGAGCTTCTGGAGGGCGGAGAGTCTGTCGAGCGGCTGGAGGAGGCGGCCGCTCGGCTCCAGGGGCTGCAGAAACTTCTCAACGACTCGGTTTTGTTCCTCGCCGCCTACGACGTGCGGCAGGGACAAGAAGCGCTGGCGCGGCTACAGGCGGCCCTGGCCGACCGGCGCCAGCAACTGCAGCCCAAGAAGCGTTTCGCTTTCAGGACTCGGAGGAAAGACACTGCTCCAGCCACCAAAGTAGATGCGGCTTCTGGCGCCCCTGCGGCAGAAGGCATCCTGGCCTCCCCGCCGCCACTGAAGGAGGAGGGAGGCTTCAGCTCTAGCTGGGTCTGCGGTTTCTCCAACCTGAAGTCCCAAGTCTTGGAGAAGAGAGCGGAGGAGCTGCACCAGCGAGACGTCCATTTGACCGAACTGAGCAACTGCACAATCAAATTGTATGGCAATCCCAACACCCTGCGGCTGACCAAGGCCCGCAACTGCACGGTGCTCTGCGGCCCGGTATCCACCTCTGTGTTCCTGGAGGACTGCAGTGAGTGCATCCTGGTTGTGGCCTGCCAACAGCTCCGCGTACACACCACGAGAGACACCCGCATCTTCCTGCAGGTTACCAGCAGGGCCATCGTGGAGGACTGCAGCGGGATCCAGTTCGCCCCTTACACCTGGAGCTACCCGGGAATTGACAAAGACTTTGAGGGCTCTGGTTTAGATAGAAGCAAAAATAACTGGAACGACGTTGACGATTTCAACTGGCTGGCCCGGGGTGTGGCCTCCCCTAACTGGAGTATTCTTCCTGAAGAAGAGCGAATGATCCAGTGGGACTAAGCAGTTGTTAATCTTAACTCCTACCAAATTCTTCCCATGTGGGACTGGCCTCCAACTAATGGGACCCTAAAGTTTACTTATTGCTGTCACACTGTATGTTTTCAGTATTTAAGACTTCAAATTGTTATAGGCTCATATTTGTGATTTCCATTAAATTTACGACAGGTCTAACACTTTAAAGCGTTTTTGCTGTTTGGTAATGTCTAGAAGCTATTATTTAACAACGATATTTTGAGGCCATAAAGGGGAAAGGGTGTGGTTGTGTATTGGTTTTTTTGATTTGTGGTATTTAAAACTTATTGCATGATAAAGCAGGTTTTCAGTAAATATTTGTTATTCTAATAAATGAATTCAGTAGGGCTCTAGTAGGAGCCAATTAACGTGGAATTAATGGTATCAGACCTGTGCAGAGTATCATTAACAGAGCTTTTTTGAATTGAAGGTTGGATTTCCTTAGGTATTTCTCAGCATGATGCTGGAAAGTCTCCTCTTTGATCTTCGGCTACACATTGGATTCGGCTTCTGGAATCCAGTTCTAGTCATCACTTGTTTGGGTCCAAAATTTTGGCTTAGACCCCAAGTGGCTCATGAGTCTTCCCAAGTGTAAAGCCAAAATAATTATAGCTACCAATTTTTCGTGCACTTAAATGGTGCATACATACTGTTTTAAGTACCTTACACTTAAGTCCTCATATCTTACGAAGTACGTTTTATAGCACTATTTTTTCTAGTGAAGAAACAAGTATGTTGCCCAAGGTCACATATGCTCTTAGACTGGCATTTGAAACCAAGTAGTCTGGCTCCTGAGCCCATCTTAACCATTACAAGAAAGTGATTTTGAATAGTGTTAATTGAGTTGAAAGTGTCCAAATTAAAGAGGGCAAATTGCTCTTAAATTCTCGGGCATAATTATGCTACATGTCCTCATACAAAAAGAATTGAGGCAAACATCTACCTGAGTCTTAATTTTTCCATACATTTGGCAATATAATTCTCTATGGTTACAAATTTGGCTTTCTGCTCTATACCTAATCCATTATTCTTAAATGGAGAGTTGTAAGATTTTCAAAAAGATTTTTTGGGTCTCATGGCCTTGTAACTGCAGACACACTTTTTATTTAATTGCCACAAATATTAACCTGCTTGAAGTAGCTTCAGTATTTATGTGTTGAATATTTATACGTTCTATCTTGTTCCAAAAAGAATTTAAAGTGGTTTCTAGGATATGTAAAGTGTAACAAGATAACAAAAACGAATAAGAGGAACAGGGTAAAGTCACAAATTGGAGGCAGAAATGAGGCCAATAAAAATGTAGACTACTAAGTTCTGTTCCCTTAGCCAGAGGTGAATCCAAAATTGTTTTTCCCTCAACTATTAGCTGACGTGAAAAAGGGTCCTAATCAGTTTCACAATTTGCAACATCCACAAAGAAGACACTGGTGGGGGGTGGGGGGGTGGGGCGAGGTTTCAATTGTTTAGGAAAAACAATCCTGATGATAAAAGAGAAAACGTAATGAAATTCTCAACCATTTTTTCAAATTATAAACTGGTATCCTAAGGCTGTCCCCCTGAAGACTGATAGTTTAACACCAAGTGCACCCCAGGAAAAACCATGCTTGTACCACTAATGGGCTTGTAATTGGTAAGTATGGAATAATCATTTTTACTGGAAAAGTAACTATTTACGTCTAAAACAATAAAACCCCTTGAACCTTTTGCAAACATGCAGTTTGTAGTAGATAATAAAGTCACAAAATCATGGCACTTTGAACCATAGTTAATGCTTGCTTGCTAATCTCAGCTGAATCTTCCTGCTCAGCAATCCTGTCTTGCCTTCCTGAATGGCCGGTTCCACATTACTTATGCCAACTATTGCAGACCCTTTCCTTTCCATTTTTTTTTTAATTTTTATTTTATTTTATTTTTTTAAACACCTATAGCACCTGATATTCCTAGGTGGTGTTCCATCCAAGTACTAACCAGGTCTGACCCTGCTTAACTTCCAAGATCAAAGAGATTGGGCACATTCGGGGTGGCATGGCTGTAGACCCTTTACTTTGCTAAAGCTCACAATTTCATGCCTGTAATTGCCAACCTCACCTAACATGTTATAGGCCATCCAACCAGCACCCCTTTAACCCTTCAATTTTCGAAAAAATTTCCATCTGTACTGGTGTTCTTGCTAAAGGCATATCTCCTGCCCAGAGCTACCTGTGCCCATCCCCTCCTACCCGCTATGGATCTTGCTCGCTTTCCATTGGTCTTTTTCTTTCTCTTTCAAAACACCAGGTCCTGAGATATCCATCCTACATATCACTGAATGATGTTCCAGCTCCTTCCCTCTCCTGTCAGCCATCTTAAAAGAGCAGCTGTGTCCACCTGCATCTACATCTACTCCTTTAAGCCTGTAATTTTATCTCTGCTGAGCCAGGCTCTTTGATGGTATCAGCAACCTGAGCTCCATATCCAATATCTCCTTTCCTCCTTCATCCTTACCTTTTTACTCTGGGTATGGTTTACTACCTTACTCTTAAAGTATTCTCTTTCATTGAACTCCATAACTTTGATCTACCCTGTTTCTCTTATGACAACTTCATTCTTCATTGGAAAGCCCTTAAATATGAGAGATACTCAAAGTTTTGCCTTTGGTTGCTTATGTTTGGTCTCTCCAGAACCTCAAATCTCAACCTGTGTGCACAGTCCTACATCTGTACCCCAGTCTCCACCCTCAGTGGGCTCACCCACCTTTCAAATTCCATATATCCTTACAGTCTCCCATTTTCACCTCTTTCTCTTCCAAGTTCCATGTTTCATTTAATGAATTAATTCTTCTCCAGGCATTCAATGCTTACCAGGGCCAAGCAGGTAAAATCAGTAGGGCTGCTGGAAATAAGTCAATAGGGTGTAGAGGACCAGACGACTTGGCAGATAAATTCAGTCATTTTCAAAATATTGTACGAGCCAAGCAAAACTTTTCTGCCATCTACATCTGGTCCCTGAGCTAGCCAATTTGTAACATTAGACTTCCAAATCATGTCAATTTTATCCTCAGCAGGTCTTGCCCATTCATCCTGTCCTTTCAAGTCTTTCTGCCATTTCAGAAAATTAGACCTTATTATTTTTTCCCTAAACTTAAATTGCAATGAATTTTTTTTAACCAAAATATCCAAAATGAAACCAAACCTATGCTAAAGTCACATCTCTGAATTAAAAGCATTGATTAAAGTAATTTCAGCAAGTTTTTATTATTCAAATCTAATGATAATGGTCATTACGATGAGGTTCTATTGCACCAATAAGTGTAATGACCATCTGTTTTCATCAAAATTAACTCTGTAAAAGCAATAAAATAGCACATTAGTCAAGCAATCAGTTTATTAAACTTCATTTATGAACAGCTATATTAAACAGTTTAATGTACAGTAATATGAGTATTACATATCTGTATCACTCCAGAGTCTCAACCCCATAAGAATAAGGAAATGGCAATTTCTTTGTAAATTCTAATACTGAAGTTCTGAGTACAATGCAAGATTTGTTATTGAAAAAAATTAGTTTTAATTTTCTTAATCAGGGAGAAATGAACAAAAACAGCAAGATGTAAAGATTCAACACTCCATGATGAATGTTACTTGATAATACAATGTTTTATTAACATCTAGTACCACAGAAATTGGACAACTAAATTGCATTTAACTCAAAAGTCTTAACACCAACTCAAAAACTTAGTCACACAATTTGATCATTTTCTTATAAAAAAAATAAGTTGGTCATTACAATTAAGATGAGGGTCAATTATTTACCCACTTTAAGTTTCAAGAAGGGCAGGAACAATATGACACAGAAATCCTTGCTCAATTTAACTGAACAAATATTTGAGTATTTGCTATGCACCTGTTTAGTGCTGATTGCTAAAAACACAATGGTAAACAAAGAAAGCATGTGCTCTTCCTTTATAGAGGTTACATCTAGTTGAAGATCAGATGAATAAGAGAACAATCACAATAGAGAAATTCTGAGAACTCTGATAAAGTAGTGCCCTATCAGAGAGGTTATCCTAACCTCTCCAGGTTAGAAGTGACCTTGAGTAAAGCATCTATATCAACCACCAATCCAGGGTTCAAATTTCCTGGATGATATCCCTGCCTACTACCTATCTACTCAGAGCAATAGAGTCACAGAAGGAAGTGTTGGAAGTAGTTATTCAAAGGCCTGCATTCCAACTTTTCAGATACTGTACTTACTCTGAACTTTAAGAATTAACAATGCCAAGCAAGACAACTCAAGGCCATTTGCTCACCTGGTAACCAAGCTTAACATTCTGTTCAGCCATTCAAGTACTTTAATATAAAGATTGTTTTTTTGTTTAGTTTTATACCTTTCATTTGTGTTTATTTTGCCAAGAAAGCTATCCATAATCTAATTTTTAGAAATGATATCAAGGTAGAGTTTTGATTCTAAGATGATAGGGCAAGGGACTTTTTAAAAACAGATCATTCTCCCACAGGTACAAAAGATGGGAAAAATGGTAAATCTCCCTCCTTCCTTTGATCTCAGCCATTCAGTTCTCTTTGGAAAACAACCACCCTTTACCTGTTTCCTTGGTATTCTTCTGGTCTATGCATTTACAAACTTATGGGCAATATATCTCTTTATCCTTCCAGCCAAAATAGAAGCATGCTATATACTATTAGGAATTTTTGTCATTAGCATTATAGTAAATCCACACTTAATGTCATCGATAGGTTCTGCTACTTTTAGCAGAATGATGTAAAATGAAACTAGTTTTACCATAGGCTAATTAATATAAACTAGAGTTAAGTTCCTGCAGCATCTCAGCAATATTATAATGAAATGACATTGAATGAAATGACATTATTCGAGAACCTGCTGTGTTTTGGGGATCTTCCCACATAAGTATGTAGAGTCCTCTCATTGTCTTTAACTGCTGCATAGTATTCTGTTATATGGAAAGTGCCATACTTATTTAACTAGTCTGTGATGAACCTTTTGGTTGTTTCCAATCTTTAACCATTAGGGAAATGCTACAATGAATATCTTTATACATAAATGATTTAGTATATATACAATATTATCTGTAGTCTAAGTACCTAGAAGTGGAATTGCTGGGCCAATAGGTTAGAAACATTTATAATAATATTGATAGATCTTATCAAATTGCTTCCCAAAGAATTTACACCCTCTCTAGCAATGTCTGAGAATGCTATTTCTCCACATGCTTATTGACATACTATGCTATCAAGTTTTTAGATCTTTGCCAATCTGATAATTACAAAATGTTATCTTCCTGTAATAGTAATTATAATCATCTCCTAACTTGTCTCCCCTTCTCCAATTTCTAAACCATTCTGCATGCAGCTACCAAATTAATTTTCTTAAAACATGTCACTCCTGGTCTAAAACCCTCTGAGATCTAAAATCTGCTGGACTCCGGGCCTGGAAGACAAACTCCTCCACCATCTGCTTTCGCCTACTGTTTCTACAGCATGTTTTACTGTTACATCACACATACTTCATGCTCCAACTAGTCTGAACTAGTATACATTAATCAAACACACTGTATCAGTCAGGGACCTGGCAGGAAACAGATGGCACACTCAAAAGCAGTAATTTGAGAAGAGCTTAATGCAGAAGCTATTTACAAAGCTGTAGGCAGAGTTTAGGAAAAGCAACAAGAAATGGCCCTATATCTGTTATCACTCTTGGGGCTGAAGGGACAAAACTGTTACCTGAACTCAGAGAGACAACATTGCTTTAGAGGATGCAGCCAATCCATTGTGATCTGGCAAGCGGCAAGAGCTATGGGAATCGAAAAACACCACTCTCTTCTAATGGTGCCTTCCAATAGGCTGAGAATTTTAGGGCAATGAAGTCTGTTGGTGCAGTACTTATGGGTCAGCTCCCAGACCACGGAGCAGGGTGGAGAAAAATGAAGACTGGATTTGGAGGAGCAAATGGAAGATAATCAGTACAAACACCTTCTACCATACTTCCTGGCCTATTTTCAAGAAGTTCCCACATACTGTGAGTCCATGTGCACTTGTCAAAGTTTTGCACAAGCCAAATATCATCTCCTCTGGGAAGCCTTCTGGGATTTTTTTCAGTCTTTTTGAAAATGAAGCATGATATTTTGAGACAATGAGAGAAAGAAAGGAAGGCGTGGCTCCATAGTGTAATGGTTAGCATGTTGTCTTTACACAGAGAAGGTCCTGGGTTCGCACCCCAGGTGGGTCCACGGACCATACCTTGGGTGGGCCCCCCTCCACCTCGCACCCACCTGCCCCTGCCGGGTGCATGCTTGGAGGAGTCGCCCCGCCTTCAGAGATCCAGTCCTTAAGAGGTGTCGGCAACATCTAGGTTAGGAGTGGAAGTTGGGGGAGGGAGTTAAATAGGGGGTGGGGAAAAAAGTATTAAAGAAAGAAAGGTGAAAGAGCTAGTCTCTGAGGGCAAGTTGTTGCATTCTCCAGCTGTCTAATTTTTTAGGAAAAGAAAAATATTTGAAGAAAGTGAAAAGTGAAGGCCAATACAGTCAACATTCATGCAATGGTGAAACTTCAGGATATATGTCTGCATGATTACATGCAGAGACTTGAGTATGGCTACGAGTCAAGTTATGATTTCAGCACAGTCATAGTCTCTTTGGAAAAGTTTAAAAAAAGAGGAGACATCAAAGGAAATCTCAGAAAGACGAAAGAATGCCCTCTACAGGAAAAGAACAGGGGAAGCTTCTAGTGGTTGATATAAAAATATCTAAGATTAAAAAATATCTGTAATCTTTGAGGGGGAAACAAAGGAGGGAGAAGAGGAGGGGCATTCATGTCCATCTCATCAGTAATGGAAATTTCCAAGAAAGGTGACTGGAATGTTAAACGACTTTTAAGGTGCTTGAGCAGTTACAGGCTTATGGACATTTATTGTAACATTTTGCTAAAGTTGTAGTTTAAGAAACCTTAGCAAACTCAACTTGAGCACAAAATTTCCCCCAAAAGAACATTGACAATTTAGCTTTTGACTGCGTACATACTTAGTTCATGTTATATATTTGTAATTTTAGTTTTATTTCGGTTCATCTTTGGTATTTTTATGGCATGAAATGTGTTTGCTACTTTGGAAACTCAATTTATAACATTGCATCTCTAGGAAATATGGGTTAGACATGAAGTGGCTTGACTTGTGATTGGTGATAAGAAACTAGATAACTTGTTCAGTCCAGTCGCACCTACATGACTGGGATATGTCCCCAGGGGGCTTAATAAAAAGTGCTGCTTGTGATTATTCTTATTAGAAATTTTCTCCTTATAACACTTTCTAATATTGTAATAACAGTGTAATGAAGGGGGGCACTGACCACTCATATCTCTTGGACTTTCTGTTGTGCCCAAGCAGACTTTTGATGGCTAATATTTAGTGCCTGAGGGTTCTAAGCCATGTCACTGTCCTTGTGGAGCAGGCCAGAAGAGCCGAAGATGTATTCCCCGGAAGTGTCCTGCATTAAATGCTGATCAGGAGTTGGGGAATAAAATACCTGGACTTCCTCACCACAGATGGGATAACTCTGAGGTATGTTTCCTTGTGGGATTTCCCCACTAGCTGAATAACACACTCTTATCGGCTGCTTTCCTTCCTGCATCACTTCTTTACCTCCCTATTGATGTTACCAAACATCCCAAATTAACTACTTTCATTCAAACCCTATCTTAGGACAGTGACTCTCACTTCTTTTTTTTTATTATTATTGTCCTCTTTTTACACATTTTTTTCCCTAATAGTTCCCCTGCCTATAAAATTTTAAGACCACAGATATACTGTATATTTGTTTCTGTGCCGTGCTTTTATTTGTTATGTATATCTGTGTTTTATGCATAAAAAATTAAGATATTTTTGTCCTTTAAATGCTTATGTTAGAAAAGGAAAAAACTAAAGATTAACAAGCTAAGTGTTTAGCTTGAGAAGTTAGAAAAAAAATAGTAGAAGTAGAAGAAAGGAAATTATGCAGATAAGAGCCAAAAGCAATGGCATAAACACAATAGAGAGAACTAAAAAAAAAAAGAAAAAAACCCACAAATTGATTCTTTGCAAAGAGTAATGAAATAAACCAACTTTTGGCTTGCTTGGCCAAGAGAAAAAGAGAGAAGGCAAATATAAACAATAAATGAAACAAAGGGAAACTTACCATTGATGGTGCAAATATTAGAAAAATAATAAGCAGATATTATGAACAATTTCCTGCCAATAAATTTGAATACTTTGATTAAATGAATACATTTCTGAAAAAATATAATTTACCACAAAAGCAATAGAAAACCTGAACAGTTCTATAACTATTAAATAATAAAAGCCATAATTGAAATCTTCCCACAAAGAAAACATCAACCCTAAATAGTTTTAACTGTAAATTCTTTCAAACATGTCAGGAAGATATAATATCATTCTTAACATGAACTCTTCCAGAATATAAAGGAAGAAGGAATTTATTCCAATTCATCGTATGAGGCTGGCATAACATCGATACCTAGACCAGCCATGAAACTTATGAGAAAGGAAAATGACAATGTAATTCAAATGTATATGTGAAGATGTAATTCAAATGTATATGTGAAGATCCTAAAATTATATTAATAGGTCAAATCCAAAAGTATATAAAAAGATAATGTATCAGAGTTTACTGTAAGAAGACTAGACTAGTCTGACTTTAGAAAAATGATTTTATTTATCACGTTAAGAAAATAAGGGAAAAATCTATATGATTATCTTAATAGAGGCAGAATATGCCTTCTATAAAATTCAGCTTCTATTCATGAGAACATACTTTTAGCAAATTAATAGAAGGGAACTTTTTTAACTTGTTAAGGGTATCTGCTAAAACTACAGCAACCATGATACTTGGTGGTGAATCATTTAGAAGTTAAGATCAAGATCAAAACGAGGATCCGTTATTATCATTTGTATTCAAATTGTACTGAAGAGCTTAGTCATTACAGTAAAACTAAAAAGTTTTAAAATTATAAGAATTTTAAAGGATATAAAAAAGTTGCTATTTGTGAATTATAAAAACTCCAAAATAATCTGTAAAGAAATAATTAGTGGTAATAAGAGCATTACGATTTTATACATGTTATAAATGGCCAAGATATTGATATATAAAAAAAAAGTGTGTGCGTTGTCCTTTATCAGATAGGTAGAACAGGTCTACGGTCGTGCCACCTTAAACGTGCCCAATTTCATCTGATCTCTGAAGCTAAGCAGGGTCAGGCCTGGTTAGTACTTAGATGAGAGACTACCTGAGAATACTGGGTGCTGTAAGCATTAAAAAGAAATATATATATATATATGATCTCAGATATATAGATATTTTATTAAAACACTATGATAATAGCACAGGAATAAATAAAATGGTGTGCTGGAATTATCTGTATGGAAGAAAATTAAATCATATACCTTCATCATACCACACACAAAAATCTATTCTGGAAAATTTAAAATCTTAGAGAGAAAAAATATAAATCTTTTAGAAGACAACAGAAGAATAATATCTTTCTATGTATGGGGCAAGGAATAATCTCTTAAACAAGCACTAACCATAAAGAAAAGACTTGAAAATTCTACCATTAAGAAGTTACCATATTAAGTTCTACTAAAAGAACTTATGATTTTCAAATGATGCTATTAAGAAAGTGAAAAGTCAAGGCACAAATTGGGAGAAAGTAATTGTAACACATATAATGCCAAAGGAATATTATATAGATGCCAAAATTACATTTAAAGTTAAAAATTAATAAATTATAGCTGTATATGTTGATGATCAAGCTGTACATTTATGATTTATGGGCTTTTTTATATGTCTAAAAGTTTTAAAAGTAATGTTTTTTGGGAGGAAAAGCAAGAGCAAAAGGAATACTTATTATATGATTCTATTTATGTCAAGTTCAAAATCATGCAAAACTGAACAATATATTTTTTAAGCATACATGCATAGGTGGTAACACTAAAGAAAATCAAGAGAAGAATAAATACCAAATTCAGGTTACCCCTGGGAGTAACGAAGGAGTGACACCTAGGTGGCCTTACAGGCACTGGTGATATTCTATTATGCTAGGAGAAGGAATGTAAGTGTTCATCTGAGCATTATTTTTTACTCTCATTATGTATGATATATTTATCAGGAAAAATGGAAGGAAGGAAGGAAGGAAGGAAGGAAGGAAGGAAGGAAGGAAGGAAGGAAGGAAGGAAAAAGTAGAGGGGAAAGAGAAGTCAGGATGACAATCAAAGCAGTGAGGTTAAGGAAACAAAAGTCAATTAATTATTTATAGAGCCAACCTGTGCCTCATTTTTCCTTGGGTGGGAGGTCCAGAGAAATGATCTCTTGGGTTCCTTTATTAAAAAAAAGAAAATTATATAATTTCATTATTTTAATCTCATTATTATATTAGTACTAAAGAAACATCTAAAGAAAAATGAACCACCCCTAATTGCACCGAGCTTTTCTTTTATCTTTATAATAGATTTTTAGCATCTCGACTCAAATTCATTGGTCCAGCGGAGGAGGGAGCCAGCTTTCCCCATCTTCCACCAGTCCACGTTTCTCGGCTTGCTCCTCACCATATCACCATATCTTGCCTTGCTTCATACTTGAAAGTTTTGGCCATAGACATTTCAGATGTTTCTGTTCTTTCTCTTTTTCCTTTCTAGATAATTTAACATTCTCATCTTTTTCCTTCACTGTAGCCATTCTATTTCTGACCAGCAGGAGGCATACGCGGACTTGCCGGACTTGCCACGGGCTCAGCTCTGCCCCTCCCGGTCATTTGAAGAGAATGAGGTCCTTGGCTAATCCAGTTATCCCTGTAGAGCTATTTTAAATTTTTTTATTTCTGGTTTCTACATCAATTTTTTTTTCCTCTCCCTCTTTCTGATTTTCTCTTGTCCGCATGCATATTCTTAAGAGCTTCTCTGAGATAGCTTCCCAGTCGTTCATATCCATCTTTACTCACGGCAATTGGCTTCAGATTTTGTGTATATGAGGTGTGAGTCTGGTCATATTCTGAACATCCTCTGGGGCGGGCCGAAGAAAACAGTTTCAGAAACTGTGGCACATTCTTTTCAATGTCTTCAATGGTGAAGAGTTGAAATCTTTTGAAGGTCTAAAGCTGTTGGAAGCCAAGTCTTGTCTATAAGAAGAGTAATCACCCTGGGTAATATTGTTTTGGACCCAAAATGTGGTGTGACAATAAAATAATAAGACTGATTTTTTCATGTGGCTCAGAACTTGGTCTTGGGGATCACTCCCAAATTGGAGTCCAAACCTGAGTTGAAAAATGGAGCAAGTGTTTTGTTTTCTAAGGTGACTATGCTGGAGGGAAAAAACTCATGTCTCATTGCTTTCTCCTCACATCTCTAACTGTGGAGAAATATCCCTTTGATTTTACTTAGTGACTTGGAGACCTTAAAGAGGGGTGTGCAGGTGCTGAATCTAGTAGAACCACTTCCTGCTTTGAGCTCATGTTCCTCTTATTCTAGCAAAGCATTCTTTGGTATTAGATGGACATGAATTTGAGAGTGAGATTGGTTTGTTATTAAAACTCCTTGTGCTATAAACTATATAAATGTCCAACCAATGTACTGTATACTTGAAACTAACAATAAAATAAAATTAAAAACTTCTTGTGCTTATGGTCAAGCTGTTATGAAAAGTGGAGCTACTAATCATTGGGAATGTGCATTTCAAATTTTAATAAAGATAGATAAATTATTCTCCCAAAAGTCTCCAGGAGTCTAAAGAAAACAAACAACCCAATTAAAAAGTGAACAAAAGTGCTGGTCAGACACTCCACTAAAGGAGATATATAGATGGCAAATAAGTATATGAAAAGATGCTCCACATCATATATCAGTAGAGAAATGCAAATTAAAACAACAGTGAGAAACCACTACACACCTAATAGAATGGCTGAAATCCAGAACACTAACAACATCAAATGCTTCCAAGGGTGTGGAGCAATAGGAATTTCCATTCATTGCTGGTGGGACTGCAAAATGGTACAGTCACTTTGAAAGACAATTTGACAGTTTCTTGAAAAGCTAAACATAGTTTTACCATAAATCCAGCAATTACGTTTATAGGTATTTACCACAATAAGAAACCCCTTAATAAGTGAATGGATAAACAAACTGTGGTATGTCCATATGATGGAATATTATTCAACAATAAATAGAAATGAGCTATCAAGCCACAAAATGACATGGAGGACCATGAAGTGTGTATAGCTATGGGAAAGAAACTAGTCTGAAAAGTACGTATTGTATGATTCCAACAATAGGACATTCTGGAAAAGGCAAAATTATAGAAATATTGGGTGCCCAGGGTTGGGCAAGGAAAAGAGGTGGAATGAGTAGATGGTTATCATTAGATCAGTGAAACTATTCTGTGTGATGTGATAATGGTGGATACATGACATCACGCATTTGGTTAAAACCCATAGAATCATACAACACAAAGAGTTAACCTTAGTGTAAATTATGGGGTTAATAATTATAATGAGGATGTGTCAAAATTGGTTCATTGATTTAACAAATGTACTACATCAATGCAACACAGTAATTATAAGGAAAATTGATTGGGGAAAAGGAGTCCATAGGAGCTCTCTGTATTTTCTGTTCAGTTTTTTTGTAAACCTAAAACTGCTTTAAGAAATAAAGTTTATTAATAAAAAAATTATAAAATTTACGGACTCATCAAACATATATATCTTCCTTTCTACTATTTTTGTTTACACTGTTTGGTGACAGAATTTTGAAAAATGTTCAATCTAATGGATCAAGTTTTGTCTTTACTATTCTTTTAATTTGCCTTTTCTGCATTCTGCTCAGATTGAACATCTTTTCCAGCTTGTTGGACTTTTGTTATAAATAGTTCTGTTTTATAATCATCTGTTTCTGTCCTTTGCCTGTTTTTCCAGTTGATTGTTGATCTTTTGATTGTGGAATAGTGAGAGTTTCAAAATTATTTGCACATTAATTCCTTTTATTACATGCAAATGTTTTCTCACAATCTGTTAGTTGTTTTTCAACTTGGGTAATGGCATCTTTTGCCCACAGAAAGTTTCAAATTTTGAAAGAGTTTGGCCTGGAACCTTACTTCTGGGGAGACCTGTAATCTGAATCCGACCTCAGATTAAAGCCCATTCCTCTGGTCAGTCTTGTTATTTTTGCTCCTCATTCTCCAAGCTGAACCCAGAGCGCTCTGCTCCAGTGTTTCTATGGAGGCTCCTTTTGAGGATATTTTGAAACTGGCACGGCTTTATCTAATGGGATAAACCTGGCTAAAGAGATTAGCAAGATGTCTTGTGGGTTCCACTTTTAATCTGCAGCCTTCAAGCTGTTCCTTCTTGGCTGGGAAGGGAGCTGTAGAAACAACACCGAGAGCTGGCTCCTTTATGAGCTGCGACTCTGAGGCCCCTGCTACCACTACTGAGTTAACGGGGGTCCCCGGCTAAAGAGCTCAACATGGGCAGCCCCCAGGGCAGCAACCTGCAGCTTGGCCTGTCTGCACCCTTCTCAAGGCCCTGAGTCTTCAGGCCCTGGACTCACTAAGGTCAGGAGTGGGAGCTGTGCTGGCAGAGGCTGCCTGGACCACACCCTGCAAGCATGGTGCTGCTTAAAGTCAAATTTGACCAGAAGAAGCGGGTCAAGTTGGCCCAAGGGCTATGGCTCATGAACTGGCTCTCCGTGTTGGCTGGCATCATCATCTTCAGCCTAGGACTGTTCCTGAAGATCGAACTCCGGAAGAGGAGCGACGTGATGGATAATTCGGAGAGCCACTTTGTGCCCAACTCCTTGATAGGGATGGGGGTGCTGTCCTGTGTCTTCAACTCTCTGGCTGGCAAGATCTGCTATGATGCCCTGGACCCTGCCAAGTATGCCAAGTGGAAGCCCTGGCTGAAGCCATACCTGGCCATCTGCGTTCTCTTCAACATTGTCCTCTTCCTAGTGGCTCTCTGTTGCTTCCTCATGCGGGGCTCGCTGGAGAGCACCCTGGCCCATGGGCTCAAGAATGGCATGAAGTACTACCGGGATACGGACACTCCTGGCAGGTGTTTCATGAAGAAGACCATTGACATGCTGCAGATTGAGTTCAAATGCTGCGGCAACAATGGTTTTCGGGACTGGTTTGAGATTCAGTGGATCAGCAATCGCTACCTGGACTTTTCCTCCAAAGAAGTCAAAGAGTGAGTGGCCTCCAGCCCCGGGGTCAGAGCTATATGGGGAGATTGAAGCCCAGTGCCTTTCCCTTCCCTCTGGTGCTCTCAACTTGTTATTGTGCGTGGGAGGCTGTATTCAATTGGACCATATGTATGGAATTGCCAATATTCTAACATTTTTTAACATATAAAGATGGTGACTTCATGTGGCTCAACCTGTTTGGCTAAGGTGGCAGGAAGGTGTCAAGTTATATAAGTTGTTTGGCTAGGAGTCCCCAGGGAGAGAGACCCAGCCTGGAACGTGTATCTGCTTCATATAGTAGAAATGCGTCATTTAAAGATCACATTATTTGGCTACTTGTTTCATTGATTCAAAGTACATGGATTCAGTTCCAGAAACATAAGTTTCCTGGTTAGTTCCTTTGTTTTCCAACCTTTGGACCTTGAACAGCCACTCATAAGGTGTTTGTCCTTGGGGATGGTAAAAGACCAGAGGACAGGGCAGCCAGGAAGTCTAGGCTGTGGTTTTGACTCTGTTGTTAATTAGCTGGTAACCTTGGGTAAACCACTTGCACACTGATACCTCGCTTACCCATCTTTTAAATAAAGACACTAGAATAGATCATCTTAGAGTTCATCTCCTAGTTCTGTCTAGAGCCTGGCATACTGCCATTAAATGCCTGCTGGTGTTTACTTCTTAAATCATGATAGTGCAACATCATAAAGTGTTTCTAAAGTATTCTCGGTATGTGTAAATATATCTGAGGTGGGATGTAGAGAGGTGTTGGTGAGAGAATCTCACCCTTTGAGCTAGAGATACAGCACGTGTGCTGACTTCAGCATTTGCTCTCCCAATAGACCCATTGTCATGGGTCTTGAGTCATTTTGGAAAGGGCAGCCTGTCCTAAGCCAGCAGCTCTCTCTCATTTCTTCTTTCTGTCTAACTCTACCCATCTCTGGCTGAGTGAGGGGTTTAGCCGATCATCCAGGTGGGTTTTCTTCTAAGTAAGGCTGGCGAGTCCAAGGGGACTTGCACACAAGGTGCTGACACATTGGCAGCAGAGCATGATTGAAGCCCAGATGACACCAATGCACCCCAGAACCTCAGACAGAAAGGAAGTCATATTGAAGGTCACTGCTAGGATCTTATTTTCTCTGTGGGTGGGGATTACTACTACAAATCCCTAGTCAAGAAGAGGTTTGTAAATCGCTCTGCCCTTCCTAGGTGGCTAGTCTGCAGGTATGGCACAAGGTGGTAAGTTTCCCTAGGAAAGTGTAAAGCCAGAGGGACAAGTGGAATTCCTAGGAATAGGGGCTGAGGCGTGGGGAGGGGGAGAAGCTGATGGTTAAACCAGCCTTCGTAAGTAGATGGGAGGGGGCTTTTCATCTTTTCCTGTTTTAACTTGACGGCCTTCTGCACGGGTCAGTCCTTGGACAGACTTTAAAATCTCTCTGTAATCCCCAAATCCCCTTTTGTCCCAGAGCAGAGAAATTCGCCAGGTTGCTCCACTTCCAAATGCCAGTGTATCTGAATTTTCAGGCAAACATTAAGCTTCATCAAAACTGCCTCAGTGCTCCACACCAATTTATTAGCGTGAAACTATCTTAATCCACTGATTTAGAAAAAAGTATCTCTGTTATACACAGAAAATATGATGAAAACATTAAGAGAAACAAAAACAGGAAAAGAAGTCAAAGTCAGATTCTCATCCCCAACTAATCAACTGCTTTAATTTTTTCATTGTTCAGTCTAGCGTTGTTAACATTAACATAATAACAGTGTAATCATGGTATAAATACAATGGAGTGCCCAATTTTGTAATGTGATAACATAACATTTGCATAACGCTCAAAGCAAAAACCCGATCATTTTTTCCCAGCATTATTGAGATAGGATTGACAAATAACATTGTGTAAGTTAAAGGTTTACATTGTGTTGGCTTGACACATTTATATATTGCAAAATGATTACCACCACAGCATAAGCTAACGCCGGTATTATGTCACATAATTACCCTTTCTTTTTAGCAGTGAGAACATTTAAGATCTAGTCTCTTAGCAACTTTCAAGTATATAATACAGTATTGCTAACAGTAGTCACTATGTTGTATATTACATCCCTAGAACTTATTTATCTTATAACTGGAAGTTTGTATTCTTTGACCAGCATCTTTTCTTCCTTCCAGCCCTTGAGAACTACAATTCTAGTCTCCGTTTCTATGCATTTGGCTTTTTTTTTTTTTGATTCCACATATAGGTGATATCATACAGTATTTGTCTAAAAATGGTCATGTTTAATGATTGCATAATATTCCACTGAACAAATGGACACACTTAGGCAGGCATTTAGGTTGTTCTTATTTATTCCTATTATAAATAACACTGCAGTAGGCATCTTTCGGGCTTTTCCTTCTCTCTGTCTCTGTCTCTTTCCTATTTCCCTTGAGCTAAATTTCCAAAACAGGAATTTTAGGATTGAAAATTGTATCACTGAAATGACTTTCTCCTTTCTGAAAACTTTAGTGCCATCACACCCCTGTGCTGCCATGGGCCCAGCGTAATAGGGTCACCTTCACAGAGAGAGGACCACATCATTGTTTCCCACAAATTTTTGAATTATGATCAGTGGACAATACCCTTGAGTGAAGCGAACCAAGTGAGGCTCCTCTGGGCTGAATTCACCTAAGGGACGGTGCTAGCACCGCCCTTATTTACTAGTGGAAAGAATAAACAAAGGAGTGAATGAGAAGATGTGAAGTGCCACTTTCCCCCTCCCACCCAAGAATGATAAATTTTCTTCCTCTTCACATCCTGTGTCTGCCCACCTTGGAAGGATTAAGTTTACCTGACAAAGCTGACTCTCCAAATTCTCCCCCCAAAAATAGAAAATGTATTTTTCTTTTTGAGATGCCAAGCGCTGAGAAATGGTAAGAATTTACCTTTTTCTGGCTTTTCTCAGCTAGGAAATCCTGGACTAGGATTCTGAGGCAATAGAGGCAAAGAGAAGCAGGGTGGAGCCCAACAGGAGGGCAGTGCTAGAGGGAGCAGTGTTATCTTTCATCAAGATCTTTTTCAAAAGAATTCTCCTTGTTCTCTTTTCTTCTCCCTACCAAGTTTAGAGGAGCCAGGAAAAGCCTTGATCCTGAGGACTTTGGGAAGTGATCCCAGGAGGAGTGAGCTGGTCAAAGGGTGGGAAGTCTGGAAAAAAAAAAAATGCACCAGGATCCTCCAGAGGCGCTGGTGCTTGATCTGGGCAGTATCTGGTGCCTATGACTTCTGGTCATTTCTGCAGGCTCTGCCCCTGGAGCACTTCTTTCCATTTTGTGCAATGTATACCTCACTGGACTGGGCTAGAGAAAGTTGAATTCCTCACCTTCCGGCATTTCCAGTCAACTCTGGAGAGGAGGAGCTGGGTTCTTGAATTTCCAACACCTACTCATGGCTTTAGCAAGCATGGGGGGTGGTCAGCTGGGGACATTTCTCAGGGGAATCTTTAAGATCAAGGACTGTTTCCTGAAGGGCCTGATATAAGCAATGAAATCAGGTGGAAATAAATCAAGATTTTTACAAGAATTATAAGCATTTTGGCCTCCTGTCCCAGGCAAGTAACCCTGCGGTGGTAACCCCACCTCCAGCCTGCCCATTGCTATGCTGCCAGGACATTTGGGAGGGAAAAAAGCCCTCATTTATTTGGCACAAAACCCCTCCTGGTGGCAGAGTGGAGGTTTGTAAATTTTTTAGGTGTTGTTATTTCTATTTTATAGATGAGAAATCTGAGCCTTAGAGAAGTTAAGAAACGTGCTTAACACCTCACAGCAGGAAAAAGGGTTAGATTTTTTAAAAGTTAGCTTTATTGAGATATAATTCACATACCATACAACTCACCCATTTAAAGCGGGCAGTTTGATGGTTTCTGGTATATTCAGAGTTGTGCAATGAATACTACAGTCAATTTTAGAACATTTTCATTGCTTTGCAGAGAAACCCTGAAGCCTTTAGCTTTAGCATTCACTACCCAGCTTCTCGTGACCGACCCCTAAGAAACCACCAATTCGCTTTCTGTCTCTACAGCTTTCCCTGTTCCAGACATCTCATTAGAATAGAATCATATAATATTTGTCCTTTAGTATTTGGCTTTTTTCACTTAGCATAATGTCTTCAGAGTTCATCCATGTTGCAGTATGTGTTAGAACTTCATTTTTTTTTTTTTTTTAGGATTGAATAACCCTATTGCGCGGAGTGCCAGGTTTTAATTCTGCCCCTTCCGCTCTACTGTGTCCACTTCCCAGTGATGTTTAAGGATGCCTTGTCCACATTCAGTGGTAAACGAATCTTTGTTTTCTGACTGGCTGTAACCTCTAAGTCTCCAGACTCTTTTCAGAGGCGAGGTAGAGGCGGTGTCTCATCATCCTCTCTCTTCCTGTCCTTCTCTGCCTTGTTCTTCACTTCCTCCTCTAGAGGAACAGTGGAAGGTGTGGGCAGAGGGTGCAGGCTCAAAACATATCTGTGGATTATGACTTGATTTTAGCACTTCCGTGCCAGGATCTCAGATAATCACGAGGCGGCCCCACAGAAACCAGAAATGGGCTCCCTGTGGCCTGTGGGAAATGAACGGGTGTGCGTAGCTGTGCTCTAACCTCTTGCGTCTGTGTTTACCTTCTCACTCACCCCCTGGTCTGGTGGTCCTGTGGGCAGGTTGGTGTTTATATAAATAAGCATTTTGTCTTTTTTATATCATCAAAGCAAATTCTGGGCATTGTTTCCCTTTACTTATAAATGCTTTAGGAGGCATTTCTAACAGATGAGGAGGGTTTGTTTGTTATTTCGCCTTTTTGTTTTTGTTTAATGTAAACACAGTATCCCAACGAAATAACATTAATATTGTCTAATATCCAGTAAGTGTTCAGTAGTCTCTGTTGGCCTCAAAATTTCTTTTCCAGCTGGTTCAAATCAGGATCCAAAGTGAGCCCACACTTTGCACTTGGTTTCTTGTTCTCCCAAGTTTTTTTTCCTCCATACGTTATCTTTTTTGCACTGTGCATGTCTTGGAGAAACTAAGCCATTTGTCCTGCAGAATTCCCCTCATTCTGGAGTTGCAGCCAAGTGGTGCCATCTAACTTGTTCTTCTATCCTCTGTACTTCCCTGTGAGCCAGCAGTCAGGGCTGAGGTGCAACTGGATTCAGGTTTAGTTCGGACAAGAACACCTCCTAGGTGGCTGCTCTGGGCATCTTACTGCATCACATCAGGAGGGACATGAGGCCTTTGGCCTGCTAACATCAGTTCCTTCAATGTTTCCTCCTGTTTTTAGGATGAGCAGAGCTTTAGTGTCTCGGAGTAACAGGCAGAATATAAAGGAGCTCAAATACCTCAGAACCAGGAACTGTTAGGCAGGAAGGCCTGGCTTGGGGCCCTCAGACTGAGGAAGAAGTTGGCACCAAACTCTTTCACTTTATCATCCCTCCAGGGACCCCAGAGGCTGCAGGCACCTGCTCACTCTTCCTGAACAGTTTATAGACATCTCAAGAAGTCTAGACCTTAGCTAGAAGCTCCCCGAGGACAGGGCTGTGTCTCCCTCTTCTTAAGTCCTCCCTCACCACTGCAGAAGTTTAAATCCAGTGACTACTTTAAAAAGAAATCGTCAGGCCTTTTGAGCCATGCTTCTCTTGCTTAGGCCCGCTTCCACTTCTGGAAATGTACTTGACCTTCTAAGAAAACTTTTATTTTCTACTGTAAAAAAAAAAAAAAAACATAAAAAGATAAAAAATCTTCAAAGAAATACTAATACTGCACTTGCTGTATACCAGGTGCTCTGTGTATATTATCTTATTTAATCTCCACCACATCCCTGTCAGGTACTTATATTGTCATTTCTCAGATAAGAAAACTGAGGCTCACAGATGCCAAGTGCATTGCCAAGGCTCCAGAGGTGCTGTGTAGCTAGCATTCAGTTGGGGACAGACTCACACTATCAGTTATACTACTGCCTCCCTCCTCTCCCCTGCCTTGCTCATTTACATATGGCTTTCTTTATTAATTTATTGATTCACTGGCTAAATTATGTTAATTTTGCTAGGAAAACTCTGACATGATGATTTTCCTGAGTCGTATGTGGCTTTGGCATGGGAGAGAGGGCTAAAACACAGGCCCTGTCTTAATCAAGACCCTTACAAACCCTAGTGAGCCCTGAGCAGAGTGAGATTTGTAGCCTGGGAAATACTCTTGTTATAAATAGCCAGCTCACCACCTAAGGAGCTATCCTCTGCCTGGCTTTGTCTTAAGAGGGTAAGTGGGGCCTTAATCTGTGGTTGGAACCAGGGCAAACACTGAGTAAACAAGATGATGCTTCTGGGGGGAGGGAGAGCTTGTTCTAGAGGTATAACCCCAAGAGGTACCAGACTGGGGCCAAGGGAAGCCCCAACTTCCAACAAAGAAGGACTGCCTCCCTCATGCTGACCTAGGCTCTGTCCTCAGGGAATTCCTTGTCTGAGGAGAGAGACAGCCCTGCCTTTTGACAGTAGGGTGGCTTCTCCACTGGGGGAGGCTGATGCAAGGTGAGCTGGGGAGATGGTAGCTGCCCAGACCAGCCTGTAGACTGAAGGCAGCTCAGAGCCTCTGCTGGTCTCTCTCCACACAACTGTAGGCCAGGTCCTCATTTCAGGTACCTACGTAGTATGTACAATGCAGGTCTGCAGGTTTTATCCCAACTTAGGGACTCCTGGAAAGTGAGTAAGGAGAGATGATGACAGACAGAAAAGAGTTGCTGGCACAGGAACAGGGGAGGGAACTCATACTAGAAAAGCCAACAGGCAGGGAATATCTAAGAGACACTGAGGAAACTTTGAAGGTAGGAGAAACCAGCTGCTGTGGGCCACTTCCTGTGTGGCTTTGGGTGAGGCCTTGTCCTGCTCTGGGCCCCACTTCCTGCTCTGCAGAACGATCTAGTGGTTTGCTAGGTCCTACCCAGATGGCCTTAAGTGAGGAGGAGCTTACATTCTCTGAGGGCCTGGGTCAAGTGCATTCCTTGCATAGTCTCATTTAAACCTCTCTAGAGCCCTGAGGGGGGTATGTGGTTATCCTTAACTCACATAGGTCCAGGGAGATGCATTGAATGCAAATCACAAATGTGAGATCTGCTCACAAATGTGAGATCTGCTCACAAATGAAGATTTGGGATACTCTCTCCATAAGAACAGTAGGAACGGCCCAGCTGGGATATTGTGCTGGTGAGAATGGGCTCAAGGTACAGTCCACAGGTCAGGAAGAGGGACGAACAGCTTTTGAATTTGGAGACCCTTAGTCTTGAGGTTGTTGTGTCAGGGTTGTCCTGGGTTGCAAGACTACTGTCTGCTCACTTGTGCTGGGGCTGCTGGCCCCTCAAGAAGGGGGTGGTTTGCACTCATGTGCAGTCAGCAAGGCTCCAGCAAAAACTTTAGTAGCAGCCACCTCTGTCAGTCAACAAATGTCTGAGAGTCCCCACTGCGGGTGGTGGTGAGCCCTGTTCTCACAGAAGGCGGTCACAGCTTCTCTATAGTTGCTGGAGCCCGTGCCACCGCTTGCAAGTGACTGCTCCCCAGAAATGTGGTGTGGTGTGTCCCATTGTCACAGCCGCTCCCTGAGGGCACGCAGAGCTCCCAGGAAGGCTCTCACTCTGAACCCCGCCCCTCCTGGCTCATCAGCCCATGCTTACTAAGCACTTACTGTATATCTGGCACTCTTCTAAGCCTTTTTACATATATTCCTTCATATGACCCCCATGACAACCCTATTTTACAGATGAGGAAGCTGAGGCCCAGAGAGGTTATGGGACTTGTCCAGATGGATAAACTGGTAGTAAATCCAAGCAGTCCGACTCTCACCCCCTGTGCACTCAGGGCCACCTGTTTCTTGAGCAGTGGGCCCTGTCCATGAAGTGGAGGTCAGGGACTGCAGGGCATGTAGAAATATGGTCACCATAACTCAGGCAAGGATTGCTCTGGAACCAAGGAGATCACATTGTGCAGAGCCTTCCTAAAGTCTTAGTCATATTGGACAGCAAAGGACAATTAACTGAAAAGGCACCACAAATGGGTTCTTCTTTTATATACATATAGTTTCAAATTTTATTAAGTAAAAATATGGAATGCTTTATGAATCTGTGTGTCATCTTTGTTCAGGGGCCATGCAATTCTTCTCTGTAGGAATGCCTCTTCTGAGAATTTACTCTCTAGATAGATTCACAGTATGCCAGATGACCCACATTCATATTTGTATTAACAGGAGACTGGGAAACCCCAATGGTCCACTGTAGGAAAGTGGACACAGCAAAGCACCCTGTGGACCAACTGCACAATGGGGGTACCATACAGCTCACTGAAAACCTGAGAATACTCCCTAGTGACTGATATAAAAAAAATTTAAGATATTGCTAAGGGTAAAAAGAACAGTTCAAGACAGTATGTATATAATGCTGCCATTTGGGTTTAAAAAAAAATGAAAGAAGAAGAAAACCAGGAAGAGTAAGTACATTTTCAGGGTCTTTGCTTGCTTGTCTATGCGTGAAGGCTCTTTGGAAGGATAGACAGAGCTGGCCACAGTGGCGGGACTTGGAGGTCCAGGGACAAGAATGAGTGGGAGACCTTTTTTGTATTAAGCAGATTTTATTTAGAAGCTGAAAATGGACAACTCTTTTTAGTTATCATTTCATTGAACATTGTTGAAAACAATTTCTATTTTAAACAATTACAGGCTTTTTAGTTTTGTGTTATAAAAGTCTGCTGCTTTAATGAAATGCATTGTTCATATGCAACTTAAAAAAAAAACCTTTTTACTCAAGATACTATGCATATAGTCAAGTGCACAAATCTTAAGTGTGCAACTTGATGGATTTTGACACATAAAGATGCCTGGGTCGCCTAGCTCAGGTCAGGTAGAACATACCCAGTCTGCCTGATGCAGGTGGCGGGGTGGGGGCGGGGAACCTTTCACTGTGAAGATATCTGTCCCTTTTGAATTCTGAACTCATATAAATATATGGTGTGCTCTAACCAACTCTATACATTAATATAGAAATGCAAAAGTTACGTGGGCCGCGTCCTTTTAGGTGAGCAAGGAGCTCCCACATGGCTGGGGGCAGAGTTCACTGTGGAAGGTGAACCGCCTGTCTCATCCCCCACCCCTGCACAGGTCCTGGGTAGGAGCGAGCCTTCTGGAAACATCTATTGAGCAGAAGTGATCTGGCCAGAGGAGGCTTTGGTCCCCAGTGACCTGAAACAGGGAGATTAGGTTTGAAGGCTGTTGGTCATGATTGCTAGGCAGAGCCTTGTCCCATGGTCACTGTCTGTCCTGCTGCACTTCCGACTAGCAGAACTCACTGCATGCCAGGACTGAGTGGCTGGATGACCTCTAGATTCCCTGTTTACTTGCTTCTTGGTTTATCATCTGTCTAAATCCTCTAGAACATAAGCTCCAAGAAGGCAGGGGCATTGGCTCTCCAGGGTTACTGCTCTGTCTCCAGTGCCTAGAACAGTGGCTGGCACATAGTAACTGCACAGCAAGTATTTATTGAAAAAGCGAATGAATGAATAGCCTAGCTTTTCAGAAGTAGGGGATGGGAGGAACGAAGACCTGGTGGGAAGTCAGAGATGCCCCTCTCAAGCTGTTTCTCCTGCAGTCGCATCAAAAGCAACGTGGACGGGCGGTACCTGGTGGATGGCGTCCCATTCAGCTGCTGCAACCCCAACTCTCCGCGGCCCTGCATCCAGTATCAGCTCACTAACAACTCAGCGCACTACAGCTATGACCACCAGACGGAGGAGCTGAACCTGTGGGCGCGTGGCTGCAGGGCTGCCCTGCTGCGCTACTACAGTAGCCTCATGAATTCCATGGGCGTCATCGTGCTCCTGGTCTGGCTCTTAGAGGTAGGCCCCAGGCCAACAGGGCGGGACGTGGGAGCCGCTGCTCGGTTCAGAGTTAATGGGGGCGGGGGGGCGGGGCAGGAGCCAGGCCTGGCGTGCATGCTTCTCTCCTCGAAACCAACCCTCCACTCGGCTGTGGGTCAGGCGGACCTGGACTTGAACCTGAGCATCTCCACTTTTGTTTGTTTGTTTGCTTTTGTCTTATCACTTCAAAAAATAATTTGGGATGAAATTTCTGGGACATAAAATTAACCATTTTCAAGTGAACAATTCACTGGCATTATTACATTCACAATGGTGTGCAGCTGCCACCCCTGTCTAGTTCCCAAACACTTCCATCACCTCCAGGAAAAATCCTCACACCCATTAAGCAGCCACTCCCCACTCCCTCTCCCCACAGTCCCTGGCAGCCTCTAATCTATAGTCTGTCCTTGTGGATTCATCTATTCTGGACATATATAAATGAAATCATATAATAGGTGACCTTCTGTGTCTGTCTAGCTGCTTTCACTTTGCATGTTTTGGAGGTTTATCCTGTGCCTCCACTTTTTGAGTCTGTGGTGCTGGAAAGCTTTTTAACCTCTTGATTATGTGGGGCTAATGACACTTAGCTTTGGGACCATTGGGAGGCAACAGGAGATAACATATGTGGGTGAACATTCAGTAAATGGGAGCTATTTGGATTTGTGTTTTTCTGGGGATGCTGGTCGCCATTTACCTGTTATTCCGATTATTTGTGGCTTCATCTTATCTCAGCTGTAAAGTTTAATTCCTCTCAGTAGCTACAGGGCTTGGAATGCAGCAAGCCCTCAGTGAATGTGCTGAATGCCTTTACTGAGATTTCGCAAACCTACCTTGAGCAGGGCGCTGTTCTGGGTGCTGAACTAGAGTGTGTGTTAGTGAGTGGTAGACCAAGGTGGCACAGAGGGTGACTCAGGGGTTCCTGCTTTGAGCTGAGAGCCAAAAATCATGACTCCAAAATCCAAGTGTACAAAATCAGAAACATTAGGTGGAGAAACTTTTTCCAGCAGAGAAGATTCACTGAAAGTTTCTCTTAAGTAAGTCTCTCTTTTAGTGCTATGGAAATTCTCACGCAGCTGTGCCCTTGGCTGAGATGCACCATTTCTAACTCACACATCACACTAGAGGGACTGTACTCCCTGGGGGGTGGGGGGAGGGGTGGGGAGGGAGGGCTTCTTTTAATGTTGAGACAAACACAAACGTATTCATAAAGATTTATTGGTCATTGACTCCTTGAGGCAGTCTTGGGATTGAATGGGTAGAATTAGGAGAGAAGCTTACTGCTAGAAGGTTGGCAGGTCATGTCCCTGGAAGGGTAACAGAAGTCAGTTGGAAAATGGAGGTCTATTGGCTGCCTCTCAGTTTACCCATCTCTCCAGGAATCTAGGTGATGCATAAGATGAGAACCAGCTCACTGTGAACAGGGAGCTTGAATGCCCCTGACCTTTACTCGAGGACTGTAGTGAGCAGAGCTTTGTCATGGGCATGAGTGTGGCTGGGCTAAGATAGGATTCTGCCCTGAGCCTCGTCCTCTGGGCTTCACAATCCAGTTAAGAGATGACATCTAACTCATGAACCTAAGGGAGGACCATTAACAAGTGCAAAACTCACAGTGCAGCAGCAGGCTTCCCTCAGGAAAGCAGGACGGGATCACAGTGGGTTCCTGCACACCAGAAGGACTTCCAGGAGGAGGTGAGTCTTTCCACTGTAAAAATATCAAATTTTCAATTGACAATAACAAAAACCTAAAACTCTATTAGTTATCATTATCATCTACTACCATAATTATAAAATGCCCCCAGAGCATTCATTGAACAGATGTTTACTGAGGCCTTACTCACTACCCAGTGCTGTTTTATGGGCTGGGATACTGGGTGAACAAGATGGGTCAGGGTCACCCTTGCCCTCAGAGGGCAGACATTCTCCATTAGCAGGCCTAGTCCTCTCATAGAGTTCGCTATACCATAAAAAGAGCAGTAAAAGAGAGCAAACCAAGAATTTGTGTAGAAACAAGTGGTTAACACAATACATTACTAGGAAAGTGAAAACAATACTTACCATGCCGACTAATAACTGATTACAGCTGACATTTCTATGTGCACCAGGTGCCACTGAAGTGTCACAGCATGCACATGAGGCAGGCGACATTTTGTCTGAAAATCCACGAGCCAGATAAGTAAACGAGTTTCCTTGTCACATGGCTGAGTGCCAAGGCTGGGGTTCGAACCCAGGTATTTTGGCACAAGAGTCTGTCCCAGTGACTGCTGGTGAAAATATCCAAACAAATCATTCACTCGACCCCACACTACTCAAGATAATGGAAGTAGAGAAAACCATATGTCCTATGGTTTGCAGAAAAGAAGATCACTTTTTAATTTTGTCCAGGAAATAGTTACTGAACACTGAGTTTGTGCCCAACTATGTGTTAGGAACTGAGACAGGGGACACAAGGAGAAGAAGCTCAGGACTAATGCCCCTAGGAGAGGAGACCTGAGGAAGGGGAGGGAGAATGAGAAGCAGGGGTGCTCACTGAGGGCTGAAGCTGAATTAACAGGTAAATGTGAAGAAGAACAAAGCTCTAGGCAGAGAAAACAGTGAATGGTAAAGACTGGGGAAGAGAAGGCTGGGGTGCATGTGGGATCTGAAAGGCTGGGGTGCATGGTGGGAAGAGAGGTGAATAGGGTGGGAGATGAGGCTGGATGGAGGAAGGTATCCTGAGAGCCAGGGCCAGGCTGGTGGGCAGGCCCTCACCAACCCAGACTCACCAGAGCCCACTTCGCTTGACAGGCCAGTGGCTCCCATGGTTTCCCAACAGCCCCCACTCTCAGCTACTTCTCCCAGATCTCTAATTCTCCTCTCCCACACCAGGTGACCATCACGATTGGGCTGCGCTACCTGCACACGGCACTGGAAAGTGTGTCCAACCCCGAAGACCCTGAGTGTGAAAGTGAGGGCTGGCTCCTGGAAAAGAGCGTGCCGGAGACCTGGAAGTCCTTTCTGGAGAGCTTGAAAACGTTGGGCAAGAGTAACCAGGTGGAAGCTGAGGGCGCAGATGCAGGCCAGGCCCCAGAAGCTGGCTGATGGCCCTGGGGCCCCCGCCTCTCCTGAACACTGAGAAGTAGTGGACTCTACAGAAGGCAGATGGATACCCCCCTTGTCCAATCTGAATCTTCCGAGGAGGGCGGCCATCTTACAGAGACTCTTCTTGATGGTGGGATTGAAAGTTTAGGGCCCCTAAAAGCATTTGGCAAACATTTGTGGAATGACTGACTCAAAATGTGAGTGAATGAGCACCCCCCAAGGCCCACTGCCCTAGGACATGCCCTTATGGTGGACTCAGGTTTCTTAGTGGATGACTATACCCGCAACCTCTCTCACAGCACCTGAATTCAGTTCCACTCTGAGGCTACTGGCCACTTGGCTGTTCCCCTTTGATAAGTTTGCCATTATAAGCTCCAAGTTGCTTCATTCTATATCCAAAGCATCACTAGGTGCATAAGCACAAGAGTCTGAAAAAATGTACTGGCTATGTTGTCATTTTTTTTTTAAATGCCAAGATTGACAGGTCAGCTATTTTATTTGTTTAATGGGGGAAGGTAGGGGACAGTTATACTCTTCCAAGAGTAATGGACTCTCCAAAGCACTGAGGGCTCGAAGGAAGAATTCTTCAATCATGGGACAAGAGAACTTAGGTAGAGAATTATTTCCCCCTACTGAACGTGCAGTTAAAGGCCTGTGTTTGTGGCACATTTGCATGCCCTCGCTTAGCCAGAAGTGAGCTATGGGCTGAGGAAGCCAAGTTGTTAGCATATTCAAGCAACATTCCCCCCTGAAAGGGCTGGGTGACCTCCTTTGACTCCTCTATGGAAGCACTGGTTAGATGGTTGCCCTTCTGTAGAAGAGGAGCAACGATCAGACAGGAGTCAGTCCTTTGGAGACCAGGCCTCACCTCTTGGTGGGCCCAGGGATGCCCACACACGTGGCCGTGACAGCCCCCATGGGTGATACTAATTGTCTACAGTGGAGGGCAGAGTCCTCTGGGAGCTCCTTCCTGTTTCTTTCCCCAAATATCCATCCTTTAAGGCAGTATTTCTGGATTACTTCTGCATTTAAGAAGATTCTTCGAGACAGCCCTTCTTTCTGAGCTAGCAACTACAAGAGTTTTCAGTTCCTTCAGGAAAAAGAGAAAGGAAGCTTTTATAGTTGAAGGAGAGATGATTTCACTGCTGTCCTGTTTTTGGTGTGGAGAAAATAAGACTTCTGGTGCTGCCTGGGGTATGTTCCGGGGCTCTAACTCTTCCAGGCTTAAGACCAGAGCAAAGATGTTTGGACACTGTCAGTCTTTGGTACCAGGTTTTATTTGACTTGAGTCAATCCTTGAGACCAAGGAATGATCCACATTGAAAATGCTGAGGGAGTCAGCCAACTCTGATGAGGGTCCTGGAGCCCTCTTCCCTCTCAGAGTGCTGAGAACCATCATGAAAATGCTGCTCTAGGCCCAGATGTGTAACTATCTGTTAACAGCTGTACAATAGACATTAAAAATTATACTGTATGAAAATCACTTTTGTGTATTGTATGAAAATGCCTGTCTTAGCCTATTCAAGTTTGTATTACAGGATCCCCAACTCTAATAGTTTTTAACAAAATAAAACCTGATGCTGAAAGGAAGCACTGTTAGTGATCAGGGTACCTGTGTTTCAACAGCATGGGAGTCACCTCTCTCCCTCTTGCTCATATCTTCAAGAACAGTGAGTATTAGGTTATCTAAATAATCTCAATGTTTGCTAGTTTGGACCAGGCCAAAGCAGGGCAAGCGACTATAACAGATCTTCTCAGGGAGCCAGGTAGTTGCCAAAGCTGGCCCATCTCTTTGGTCATCTACCAGTGCCCAGCAAGACTCTGGTACCAGGTCCTTCCTTGTGTCTAACCTCAGTCTTTCCTTGGGCCAGTGCAAATCATTTCACCCAAGGGAGTCAGCCAGTTTTCAAAGTCCTGCCAGCCTAGCCCTGGGGTAGCGTGAGAGATAAAGACAGTACCTTAGGTCTTTTATTTTTAAAACTCCACAGTGAAGAAACAGGGACTAGCTACTTATTCTGAACAATAAGCAAGATGGGTGTTTTATAATTTGTGGCCTCAGCTCATGAGCCCATAGCCTTTTGCAACACTTTCAAGCCCAGGACTGAGGCACCAGCAAATAAACCCTCAATAACCTCAATCAGGTTAATAAGATTAGGTGCTTGCTCTGCACACTGTCCTGCCCCTCCTCGCCCAGGGACCAGTAATGCTAGGCCAGCAGGTTTGCAGCTTAGCCAGGGACTGGGGGACCAAGATAATTAGGGTTTTGACCTGCTATACTAGATGGAAAGATGGCTCCTAGTAGCAGCACACCACTGTGTGTTAGTAACAGGAATGTGAAGGAATATTATGGAAATTCAGGGAAGGGATGCCTTCCTAGTCCTCAGTGGACTTGACATTGGCTTTAATGGAGGGTACATCAGTCCTTAACTCCTGATTGCACTTTCTTGTCCTTCAGAGAATAATTATAAACAGCAAAGTTAAAGAGAATGATGTATAAGGATGGTGCAGAGTAGATTAAGCTATAAAGCTATATACCCAAGGGGAAGGAAATCAGGGCCAAACAAAAACCTGTACGTGAATGTTTCTAGTGGCTTTATTCATAATCACCAAAAATCACCCAAATATCCTTCACCTGGTGACTGCCTAAGCATTACCCAGTGATGCAAACACAAGATAAAGGGAGCACCTGTTGCTATTTTGTGTAAATTCATCTGCTGTATCTGCACAATAGAATGACTCAGTAAACAAAAGGAACATGGATGACTCTCAAATACATTAGTTTTCCTATTGAGAGAAGCCAGACTCAAAAAGCTATAAAAGGTATATTTATATAACATTTTGGAAGTGGCCAGACAAAAGGACAGAACAAGATTAGTGGTTGCCAGGGATCAGGATGAGTTAGGTGACCATAAAGGGGCATGAGAGAACTTCTTAGGGAGTGATGGAACTATTCTAGTTCTTGACTGTTCTGGTTGTTAACCAACTATATGCATTTGTCAAATGCATACAACTGCCCACTAAAAAGGATTAATTTATTTGTAAACTTCAAAAAACCTGACAAAAAAAATAATAGGGACAGAGGAAAGGGTGTATCAGAGGGCTTAATGAGTTCTGGAACTGATGACATTAGGACCTGGGAAGGGAGGACTCCAAAAGCAGCATTAACGACTAGGAGACAGAAAGCACAATGGAAACCTTGCTTTTCCAGTTTGATGCTTTCCTTTTAGGAGGATTTTTAAAAGCACAGCAGAGTTCTTGTAGGCAATGCTTCCCCTGCAAACACAGGATGTGGGTCCCTTTCTACATGTGCCTCTCCCAAGTGGAAAGTGTCTGGGGAGGTGTAAGAACAAGGACCTGGCGATCACAAGGTAAGGACAAGCAAGAAGGGTTTAAACCAGGAGATGCCTTGGAGCCTGGAAAGACTTGAGGTACCGTCTCCCTAGTGATGTGAGGTCCATGATTCAGAAAGGTCACACGCTGTCATAGCCAAGGAATATAAAATCTAATCAGCTGAAATGATGACCAAGCTTTCTGTGGGAAGGTCAAGATCGTTTGGCTAACGGCCATAATTGACGCTAATAATATAAGCATCTTACATGTCAAGCTAAGACAGATGTCCCACTTTATTTGTAAGCAAGGTGACATGGGGAATACCTCCATTGCATTTAAGTATGTGAAAGAAAACAGAAAATGTAAGCAGACCCAAAGTAATGTCAACATCTAAAGCATTTATTTTGATATCTTTAAACTTTTTACATATGATACATTCCAAATTTTACAAGTTTTCCACAGATATTAAAGTTATAGCCAATTTATTAAACAGATATGATTTTCCCTGATATGAAAAGCATGTTACATAAACATTTCCACAATAAACATAATACATGCGGAACAAATCATGAAACTAAGGTGATTCCATAGGTAGGGAAGACAATTAGCTTAATGATGCAAACACCAGAAGATAAAGGGTGAGCATATTGCTATTTCATGTTAATTCACCTTCTCGGACTCCCAGACATTCTCAAAGATGGAATCCAGGGATACTCTCAGCTAACAACGGACTTCTGTGAAGTCAGTCCTGAAAGCTGGAGTATTGTTGACTTGAGGAAAATGTCTGTGATCCACTTATAAGGGAGAAACCTGATCTTTATCATTAAAAATTTAATCTTGGCAACCACTATTAAAAAAAGCCAAAAGAAGCTGAAGTTAAAAGCTGAAGAATGAGGATGTGACAAAGGCCAAAATAAACATTAAAATCATTAAGCCATCTGAAAAGCCCAAACCACCAGACCTTAGGAATGGGATAAAAGCCAGAAAAAGGGGAAAGCACTGGGTTCTAATTTGGATTTTCTTCCTGTTGGGTGAGAAACACCTTCTCTTAGCTGGGTGAGCCAGTCCCAAGCAAGAAAGGCCAAGATTATCCTTTCGGAAGACCACCCTGGAGAGGAAACAGTGAATGCAGCCTGTTTCCCTACTTACTTTAGCCTAAAGTATGGATTTCTGACCTTCCTCCTGGGTATGCAGTGGAGTCTGCAAAGTTGAGGGGAAAGGAACTTTTAGATGCAGTTCAAAGGAAACTGAAAGGGTTACGTGCATCAGCTAAAAAAAATCCAAGAGCCTTTCATCATTCATTTGTCCCTTAGACCCATCTTAGAGAGGCTCCGAATTTATTCCTCCGCTACCATCTGCCATCACTCTCTGTGTATACTCATGCTCTCAGCACGTGTGTATCAAAGGAGAGTGACGGTGTGGTACATAGTAGTTATAAGCTACTTTACTAAGTGGCTATCATTCTAGGAAGGCACCTCTCAGTAAAAACAATAATGTTAAAAAGTGATAAAAGCCTGGGAACAAAGGCTGTCCCAGGAATGTACTAAGTGAGCCAGCAGGTGAAGAGCAATCAATCTACTCCAGGAAATGCCAGTGGGGATGGGGTGGGGGAACCTCAACACTGAGTTCTCATTTTTTTTTTTTTTTGCTAATGTTTGATTCTAGATGCACACACTCTCAATTTAGTCTTAGAAATAAGAGACTATATCATCTGAAAAATAAGGATACTTAATAAGTTTTGATAAGCCCTTTAAAATGAGTTTTTCCTCTTAAAGCCAAAGTCTTACCAAAAAAAGAAAAAAGATCCAACTTTCCACAGCCCTGAAAACCACCCAGAGTATGAAGCAGCAACCTCCTCCCCTTCCTCCCAGAGGCTCCTGGCTCCTGAGTGCCCCAGCCCTCTCACAGCTGACTGAGGCCAGGGAATGCCCCTTTCTAAATCTGCTGCTTTGCTCATAGAGGTAGGGTCCCGTCAGCAGAGGGTACACTGACCAAGTCCCAGTGCTGACAGTCACGGAGAGGAACCAGGAAGTGCGATCCCAACAGACCACAGAAACTGCTTCTTGCTGCTGTCAAACCAGATTCAGGCCTGGAGTGCCCTGTGATCAGTAATGTAACATGGCTCAGACTACTGGGAACGGTCAAATGCAGTCAGATGCCCAGAGGGGCTGTGTCTAGCCCAGGAAGAGAAGCTCCTTGCAAGAAGTTATGTTTGAGGGACACAGCAAATGGTGCAAGAAAATCTGCTGACAGAAGATGATTTTCATCAGTTCCTGGAGCCGAAACTATAAAAATACAACTGGAGAAAAAGAAGCTTAAATAAAGAATTATTTCCAAATCCAGAACTTATTTCCTACTCTCTTTCTTGAAAAGCCCCTGGGTTACAAAAATCCAAGTTTATGTTTTTGGTAGCCAAGTGATTATAAATGTTGCCAGTCAATGCCAACCAGCGTCTGATTTGCTTCCTGTGCATGTCCAATTTCCTCCGTGATACTGTGCTGGTGCCAGAGCTTCTGAATCTTCTTAAATCGCTCTTTGCACAAATGTAAAGGATTTCCCCGTCTGGAAAGAAGACAGATGTCACTCTGGATGCATTCTGTTTATTCATCTATTATATACTGTCCCCTGACCTTTCCTGGATTAGGAAAAGTTATGTTATTAGTTTTAGATCCTCTGTAAAATTTCTGTTCGACAGGATACTGTGGCTATTAATATGTTACCTTTGAAGGTTTGCTAGGAGGAGCTGAAGGGGAACAGGTGCTGAAAAGAGGAAACTGTACACCAGCTTAGACTGGGGTGAAGGAACAGGGCTGGGGTTGAACAGAAAGGGCTGGTTGAGAGGGTAAAACTACCCATTCTCTGTCTATTTTGTTGGTTAAATGTACAAAAGGGAAGGGGCTGGGAGAGGATAAAGAAAAATTACAGGGGTACATATGTTCCTCAGAGTGTTGTCTTTCAGCCACAAAGTCTAAGCAAAGTAGCTAAATGTAACATCTGGGTCTAATTTAACCAAAGCACAGGTTTTGGTGAGTTCATGCCTGGAACCTTTGCTCTCAATTCACAGTGCACCTCTCACTAACCAGGGCTCGAGCTCCTAAGAGCCTAGGCGCCTGGGAGAACAGGAAGAGCCATTATCAGGCGGCTTGTTCCCGTAACGCTGCAGTCAATCTCCTAGGGCCTCAGTCTCCAGGCCTTTAACTTATGCTCCCCAAGACTGACAGTTATATCTAGGTTAAGACTTTTACTTCCTTTGGGCAAGAAGAGATGGTCTAAGAGAAGTTCTGTAATGGTGCTTGAGGGAACTGCTGTTCGCATTTCGCTATGACATAACACAAGCTACCAGAGTGTAAGAAAGACTCAAAGACTGTTGCATTTCTCTGTATGTCTTCAATCTTTGATTCTTACATAATAAGATAAGTTCATCTCTTATCAATAAAGGTTTGCTCTCTTATCACATGAACACTGGCTCTCCCCACACAAAGCCATACAAGTGACAGAGGGCTCTCCCTGCAATGCTGTGGCACTGTGGATGCCACATGGTGATTCAAACAGTTCTGGTTCTCTGGCGTGAGAAATGGGAAAAAGGTGCACTGTTTCGTTCTTTCCCCTTATCTATCCTGAGCGGGCAGTGCCAAACAGGCAGTTGGGTTGACTTCCTTGGATGAGTCCGCAGATACCAGCCACCTCTGCCAGAAAAAAGCCCCGGCATCAGGACCACACAGCTCATTGTGTCCACCATATACTGAAGGCTCTGGAGGTCCCGAGTCAGCTTGCCCAGAATCCCTGGATGGGCCCTTACCTGAGTCCCTGGTCGGTCTCCCCATAGTCATCAAGATAAGGAGGGGAATAAAAACAGCCTTTGGTTTTGCCGGCTAAAAATAGCACCTGACATTCTCGTACCCTGCAGAGAGATCATGTATACATTATATGCTAGTAACCAAGGTTTGGATTCAGTTCCAAATGGACTGAAGTCTTATAAAAGCAGACAATACCAGTATTGGAAGAGAAGCAATGACACTTATAGCGAAGACACAAAAGTACTAACATATCTGCTGAAGTTTTAAAAATGACTAAAATGGTTGTATTTTAATCAATAATGACTATATTGTAAATCAATACAGTGAGGGAGAGGAACACTGCAGATTAGGAATCGATAGCTCATGTAATAGCAGTATTAAAAAATTGTTAAGTGTGAGAAAGTTAATTTCTGAACATAAAAAGTCACTGACATTTTCTAGTATTATGAGGAAATTATTCATTAAAAATGGTACACAAACATTATGAAATAGGTGACATGAAACACAAGGCAATAATGTACATGACCAAAAGAATTTTGAAATATGCCAGGCAAGGGAAAATGCTACTTTCACATTTCTCCTAAAGGCTCTTTAAAGATGTGTCTCCTGGGCACTCTGAGAGGTTTACCTGACTTTTTCTGGATCTAATAATTCAGCTCAATTCAACATTTATTGAAAACCTATCACATACAAGAACTTGTCAGACACTGGGGGCTACCCGATGACTAAGATACGGAGATAATCTGTACTCCAGAGCTCAAACTCATGTCACTTTTTTTCAAATCCTGAAATGGCTTCCATCTCACTTAGATATGTCACACCAGGACATACCAGGTGCCACGATTCTTCCCCTTGCACACGGTACTCCAGCGACACCAGCTTTCTTGCTGCTCCTTGAACATTACAGGCACATTCCCCAGCAATTTTGTATTTGCTGCTCCCTCCCTAAAATGCTCACCCCACTTCTTTATGTCTTTCTTTAAAAGTCACTTTCTAAGGGAACATTCCCTGGTTTCCTATTTAAAATTCAGTTCCCCACCTGCCATTTCATACTCCCTTCCATTGCATGTATCACTTTCTAAACTCTTATCAGTCTTTTTTATTTCCTCTCCCTAGAAAATGAGCTCCAGAAAGGCAGAGATTTAGGTCTGCTTTGTTGACTACTGCATTCTCAATGCCCAGTAAATAGCAGTTACTAGTATTTGTTGTATACTGTTGAATATACACAGCTATATACAACAGCCTGTGATATGTATGAATCCAAAACCATGAGGATACAACAAAAGGACTAATTCTGACTTGATGCAGGTGAAAATCAAAGTCAATTGGAAGTTTCACATTAGAATGAGGCATGAGGAAAGTAGAAGAGAATTGTCATGGGGGTGGGAATAATGATAATGGAAAACCCAGGGCAGATATGAGATGTGAGGAGACGAGGCTCTCTGTTTCTCAAATGAATAAAACACATGAGGAATAGCAGTCTCAGAATTCTCAGCAATGAAGCAGTTTTTTGTGCCACCCCTCAAAAGGCATATACCGTGGCAGATACAAAGCTACAAAGCCCCCTCCAGGGCCTTACCTCAGGAAGATGCCCACCCCAGAACCACAGGAGTAGGTGTGAGCAGTGCAAGCTCCTACATCCTCCCCTTCCAGTTCAGTCTGACAGCAGTAGCTCTGGGAGCACAGCAGAGTTCCACAAACAAGGCACAGAGTTGGGGCTCTGCTCTTATCACCACCTGATTTGGGGCACCTCCGTGGAACAAAAAAAAAAAAACACAAGTCATTACTCAAAGAAAGAGTGGCTGAAGAGCTGTTGGTGGTTAAATCTCCTTGGAAAAAATTATACAACATCAAGTGGAGCTGAAGATACACACATCCTATGGTCTAGTCAAAATTATTTCTAGAATAGGGAACATCTCACACATATACACAAACAACTGGAGAAAAGACAAACTCATCAACAGGAGGAAGAAATGTAAATTCTGCTATTATCATGTAACAAAATACTGTACAACAGTGAAAACTGATGAATTAAGTTACATATGTCAAATATACAAGGAAATCTTACAAACAGTATTGAATGAAAAAAGATAAAGAATATGCATAGTACAATGCCATTTTAAAGCTTGAAACATGCAAAATAATACTAATAATGCTTAGGAACATAAACATTTGCAGTTAACATCTGAATGCAGAGGAACGCTCCTCCTCCCTTAGAACGCTGGCTCTCTGCTGGGGAAGGAGGAGGGTGCCGGGAGAAGAGATCCATGGGCATCTTCAACTGTTTGCATAATGTTTAAGTATTTTACACTACTGATTATTTTTTTATGCTGTTTGCATGTTAAATATTTAATAATGTATTAAAAATTACTAAGGGCTGTCATTTTTTTATAGCGCAAATTGTTATTTAGATAACCTTTAACGAATCAAACTTCGTCCCCCTAACACTCCCTTTATCTTATCTATATCTTATTCTGAAACACAGTGGAATGAAACCTTTTCATAAGTTAGTTAGTTCAAATACTACGGACGTTACGATTTTCCTACCCAAACAAACAGAATAACAACAAACAAAATCCCTTAAATTCTATGTAGAGAAGTGAATGTTTTCAGTGGTAGGAAATATTCAACACTCTAATATCACAACTTACGAGAAATTAGATGCTTGATTAATGAGGCTGCTGTAATCCTCTGGAAGGTCTATTAATTTGTTAGATTCTCTTGGATAGCTTAAAAAAACACACAAAAACCTCATTAATATGAGGGCACATTACAACAGTGACAGGGTAACTCAGTCAAATGAATCAAGGCAGACTGAATCTGAATGACTGTGTTGCTACCAGAGTGGTAAAAGCAAAAGTAATAAATAAAAACTTACACTTATATAACCTTAGGGTTCACATTTTTACCTGAAAAGCTCAGAATAAATGATCAGGATAGTATACAGTACTTATCCAATCTGCTCCATTTAAGTGATACTGTGGTAGCTTTGGGAAGCAGGGGAGGTGCAGAAGAGGATGTTCACACCTAGGCTCTTACCAAAACCACCAAGTAATGGAGAGCCCGACCACAGGACTTAAGATAGAGAAGACAGAAAAGATGTGCTTATTATGGGTGATCTTAAGGCAGACGTGACTTGGAAGAGGGGAGGAAGCAGAACACTAGGCCATGCTGATTCTGTGACAATTAATTCAGATAAAATTTAGATCCAAATTCAACTGGTATTTGAGGCCCCACTCTCAGTGCGCACACCTCCCCTGCACGGGCCAAGTGGTTTGGCCTTTGCCAGCTTTACCTACGGCAGAGACAGGAGTGGACTAAAACCAGAAGGGAGCTGCAGACAGCAGTTTTTATACCAGCACCACTTGGGGAAAATTTGGGGAGGGATATACATACTAGGAGCCCAAGTTTAGAGAAATTAGACTTGGTAGGTAAGGGCCCTGTGTACTTTTTAAGTTTCTAAATATATACTTGTTCTGATATACACTTTAGGTTGAGAACTACTGTTCCACATAATGAGTCTTCTGACTGCAGGCTGAACCGCATAGAATTGGTGATAGTCAACCATTTTTGACTTATAAAAGCTGAAATTTCAGATGGTTTGACCTAATAAAATTGGGGTGTTAAATCATCTCTGGATTTGAGACAGGTTGTGTATAAAATCAAAGAAATAGAACAGATAATCTCCTTTAGCCCTCTGATTTCTTTATGATAATGTACTTGGCAGAACTAAAGAGATATTAACAGGTGAAACATGTTATCACCTGGCAGCGCATACTTTACTATAGCATCAGAATAAAGTTGTCAAAAGAAATGAAGAAAAAATAAAAATGACTCATCATGATTTGATAACTGCTGAAGCTGAGTGACAGGTATGCAGAGGCTTATTATGCTATTCGTTAAACTTTTGGTTAGAAATTTTCTGTAATAAGAGAAAAAGAACAGAGCTAAGAAAACCCTAAAATAGGACCAGCATTTCAAAGCATTTCAAAATATAATCATTTTGTTATCTGCTTCCTCTGCCAAAAATAATGCACTATATTTACGTTCCTAATTCTGATTCTTTTACACACTCTCACTACCACTAGACTAAGAAAAAAAAATGAAGGTAGGATGGCCTACTTCTTGGAATCACTAAAGGCCTGGGAGGTCAGTGTTGAAGGAATCCAGCACTTAATACCCTGCTTCCTTCCTCTCTCCCTCCTTCTGCAACCTCCCCCCACCCCAAGTCTTTGACAATCTTTGACTTACCTGATAGCATCTCTTTTACCTTGTAGATATCTTTTAACTTCAGTGTTCTGACACCAACTTTAATGTAAATGGGGGGGGGGGGAGGGAGAGGAAAAAAACACTTTTTAGTTTTGAAAGGCAAGAACTAGACTTTTTTCCTCCCTAATTCCAGTAAAGAAAAAAAGCTTTTTTGCTTAATATATTAACCTCATCAAAAGAAGCTTGGAGGAATACCATAATTTGTCTGCAACTCTTAAAATCAAAAGAATATGACCTGTGATTTTTTAAAAGCAAGAATGCTTACTATATTAAAACTTGTGGCTATTTATACTATTACCCCAATTTGGACACTCCAGAAAAATCAGTCTGAATTAATGACAATCTCTTATTATCTGGAACTAGAACACTTTATATTAAACAATTTTTTTTTATTGTAGTGAAATGTACATGACAAAATTTACCATTTTAAAGTGCATACAGTTATGAGGCATTAAGTATATTCATATTGTTGGGCAACTATCACCACCATCTACCTCCATAACTTTTTCAACTTTACAAACCATACACATGTTAAAAACACTAATCCGCTCCTCCCTCCACCAGCCCCTGGCAATCACCATTCTATTTTCTGTCTCTATGAATTTGACTACCATACGTACCTAATATAAGTGGAAACATGCAATATTTGTTCTTGTGTGACTGGCTTATTTCACTTAGCATGTCTTTGAGGTTCATCCATGTTATGGTATGTGTCAGAATTTCCTTTGTTTTTAAGGATGAATAAAATATCTCACTATATGTGTATATCACATTTTGTTTATCCATTTATCTGTTGATGGATATTTGGGTTGCTTCCAACTTTTGGCTACTGTGAATAATGCTACTATGAAAATGGGTGTACAAGTATCTATTTGAGTCACTGCTTTAAATTCTTTTTTAATACATACCTAGAAGTAGAATTACTGGATCACACGGTTATTCTACATTTAACTTTCTGAGGAACCGCCATACTCTTCTAGAGCAGCTGTACCATTTTCTATTCCTACCAGCAATGTACATAAATTCCAATTTCTCAACAGCCTCACCAACACAAATTATTTCTGTCTGCCTTTTTGATTACAGCTATCCTAATGGGGGTGAAGTAGTATCTTATTGTGGTTTTGACTTGCATTTTCCTAATGACTAGTGACACTGAGCATGTTTTTATGTGCTTATTGGTCATTTATATATCTTCTTTGGAGAAGTCCTTTGTTCATCTTTTAATGGGTTGTTTGCCTTTTTGTTGTTGAGATGTAGGAATTCTGGAGACATACACGCGTGCACGTGCACACACACACACACACACGCACACACACACACACACAATACATACTAGATATTAACCCCTCAGTAGATATATGATTTGCAAATATCTTCTCCCCAGATTCTGTGCATAAAACAGCTAAATTTTAAAGTAAGGGTACTGGACTAGGTAACCGTTAAGATTTCTTTCAATTCCCAAAATCTATGGAACAGAGTCCTTAACCACAGCTGTCCCCAATCTTTTTGGCACCAGGGAAGAGTGCTTCTATGAGAATCTAATGCCTGATGATAGGAGGTGGAGCTGAGGCAGTGATGCTAGTGCTGGGGAGCAGCCGCAAATACAGATGAAGCTTTGGTGAATTGCCCACTGTTCACTTCCTGCTGTGTGGCTCGGTTCCTTACTTGTTAAGCAGTGGTTGGGGAAAAAACATTTCTACCACCTCTCTCCTTCCAAGCAAATAAGCTTATGCTATTCTCTAGCTAGACAAAAATCTTACCACAAAGGTAAATCCTTAAATAAGAAGGCCTAATCATCATAATTTAAGTTACATAGATTAAATTTTGCCAGGCTCACTGTCTGAGAATTCTGCAATATATACGATAAACTGAAGTTGTTTACATATAACTATTTAATGAAGAATAATGTATAATCATTACCTTTCAATCAGTAATTTCGTTATCTCATTATTTTCTTGAAAAAGGCAAATGAGGTTGTTTGGCAGGGAAAGATAGTTACATAAATGTTCAAAATGGCTTGTTCCAGAAACTGCAAATGGAGAAGAAAAGAATAATGCATATAACAACTAAGAGTAGATCCTGTATGAGAGTAAGTGACAGCAGAGCTATGAGGAAAGAGTTTAAATTTTCTAGGTACATAACTTGTAGGAGTTAAGATGGCACATGGAAGGGGTCCACAGTGACACAATTGAGAGTAGAGTCAGGTGACTCCAACACTTAACTGGTTACAATTTCTTGGTGTCTCAGTTTTATCCTTCGCAAATGGTATACCTGCAGGATCTTCATGAAGTTAGTTGAGAACATTAAAAGACAAAAATAACATGGTGCTATGGAAAAGTTTAAAGCAGTAAAGAAATATAAGATAATTTTTCATCATAGGAGGTGGATTCAAACAAACTCTAATCATCCCTGCAAATGATGAGGCAATCTAAAATATTCTATATGATGACTGGGAACTAGCTAAATAGAGATGCCAGTCAACAAACTTTTAGAAAGCAGAGTTACATGCAGGCACCCTAGGCTCTGTGCCAGGCACTAAGAGATACGGTGATAGAGTAAACTTTTAAATCTACCTTTTATGAAATGAATCAAAACCAAATACAGAAAATAACTGTGAAACAGTATATTAATTCCTACATTAAAATTTATGTGCAATCACGGATTTTCTGAACTTTAATACCACAAGTTAAAATACACTCAAAATGCTCAGTTTTCACTTTTTAAAATCTGAGGAACCCACTTTATGAATAATCAAACACTTTAACATATGAAAGCAAAACAGTACATTTTTGTACATGTAAATGTACGAAAGCCACATTTCTGAGATTCAATAATATCAGACATATAAATGCACATTTTTCTTCTATAACTCTGTATATCACCAAAGTCACTTAGTCATCAGTTTTCATTTTTGCACATCACCTTAATTCTACGTTGCTGGAATGATAGAATACACACCCTTCCTTCCTTCTGAAAGAACTTAGAAATTACCTTGAATTTCAGGTGGGGAAGGAACTCCATTTAAGTAATGGAAAAACAAAGCAGAACACTTTAGGAAAGGCATGATTCCAGCTCTGACATTCCTCCACAGATGCCAGCCAGAGGGTATGTCTTTCAAGGCACTAAAAAGACAATGATAAAAGGGAAATCTAGTAAGAGAAGGTATAGCATACAGTGTAAACAGAGACAACTGCTATTTGGAATTGATGGTATACAGGCCTGAGAGGAGTGGGTAGCCCTTACTATAATAGGAAGTCAGGTATAAATGATGATGTAGCCTCCAATATACTGTTATTAAAATTTATAAAAGCACTATTAAGAAAGAAAATTTGGAAAATAAAAAATAACCATCCACTACTCTAGAAATCTTTCATCAGGTATTATTCTGGCAAACTATTTTCATATCAATCTTACATAGTCATGACTATAACAGATGGAATTTAAAATTTACTGTTTTTCAGATCATAAACCATAATTTTTATTGAAACTGTAATATTCTGGAACATATCAATCATAACCAATACCAAATTATTCCCCTGTAATTTAGAGTGCTTTAAATTCTTTGCTAATATAAATAATATCAGAGTGTACATCTTTTACGTTTATAGGTTTTTCTAAGTTAGATTATTTTGTTAGTGTGGATTCTCAGAAATGGAGTAACTTTGTTAAAAAACAAACATTACAGTTATTGACTTATACCATGACAAAGCTAAATGAAACTTGTACCAAATCAAAATGACTCCAACACTACATGAAGTTCTAATAATTTCACTGCATTCCTGCCAGTCCCGGTAATTGCCTGAAAAATGTATTATGCCAATTTAATTTGCATTTTTATATTTCCAGTAAGATAACATGTTTTAGAACAGCACTTTTCAAAGTAAGATCCATGTCTCCACTCTCCTCTGAGCAAAAGAAGGGTTCCATGACCAAATAAATGTGGGAATCTCTGCATATTACTCCTCTCAGATATCTGCCATGTCTGAGATTTCTAATCATGTTAGTACAGATATACTCCCATCTTCTTTTTAAAACATGTCAACAGATAGCAATTTCCCTTATTTAACAAATGAATTCCTTTTTCATGCTATTACCTACTAATATTGGGGAACTGCCTATCATGTAAAGATTATGATCCCACCTTCCTGTGTACTGGCGAAGTGTTTCATACAAAGCTAGGACTGCTAATTCTTCTTCACCAGCAGGAGTTTCTTGATCCATGCCATTCTCTTCTGAAAGAGGAAATATTCATACTTTGTATTTGCCAATTAAACAGACTGATGACATCATTTAAGCACTCAAATATACTTACACACACACATATATTATGAAAGGACCCTCACAAAACACATGGAACTTTAACCCCCAAGGTATGAGCATAATATTGATCTCTGTCAGAACAAGAAGTGGCAGGCTTTGGGAGAGGAAGTCAAGTATGGTGACTCAGGGTGCCAGGCAGCACGCTGTGAGCAGAAATCAGCTAAATATATGGTCTATGGTACTCAAATATTACTAAACTTATGAAATAAAAATAAGTAAAATCACTCACATTGCTAAGGGATTTTAATAGAATGTGTTTCAAAATTTGTCATATGAAGATAAACAGAAAAAACAGGTAGCCTAATTATAATTTATATTCTTATCCAAGCACCTTTTCCTTTAATACTGTTTTTAAACTGAGAAAACTCAAGCACTTCTCCAAGCTGACAGAAAGGAGTTACCTGTACACGAGGTAAGTAAAATCTGTACGATGTGTGCCATAGTAACCAGATGGAAAATGTGAAGGTCTCCAGTTTCAAGGCTGATTCCTGAAAAATCCTGACACTGCAACGCAGGGAAAGCGAGCACCAAGCCCACCTAGATACCAAATCCAGAGTTATCATACAGATCACCTTTCCTCTCACACCTAAACACATTTGTTTCCTTGATATGACCCTCTTTGGAGCTCAGCCCTTTCCCTTATGGAATCTTTGTTCTTAAAGGGTATACATGTTAGCAAGTCCACTAGGTTTGGCTAAATGAAGTCTAGATGGGCGCCATCATTTCATTTACATAGTGATTCCCCTATACGCAGTCTATTGCTGAAATCTTTCTAGGGAGTGAGCAGTGGAAAATGCATGGGTTTTGGATCCACGAAGATATAGATATGAATCCGAGCTTCTCTTATGGGCTTTTTAGACAAGTCAACACCTTGACCCTCTTTCTCCCTGTTGGTAAACTAGAGATAATATACATGTGTTTTTAATATCACAGTAGTAAGAATGAAAGGACTAAACAAGAATTTGTGTGGAAGCAGTCAGGCACATGATAAATACCAGCTCTCTTGTCAGCCTGTTACCTGTACGATGTTAGTTTTCACAGGAGCAGTGGGAACAGTGACAGTGGATAACTTACTAGGGACATACTGCTCTAAACTCTTTACATCAATCATCCCACTGAATTCTGAAACAATCATACGAGGTAGGTACTAACTTAAAGGTACAGAATGTGATGCCCAAAGAGATCAAGGGGATAGCACTTGGGATTGCTGTGTGTGGCACTGCACTTAGTGTCCCAAGTAAGGGAACTCTTTGAGGTGGGGCTGAAGTTCAGCCACCTATTGCTTGGCTAGTGGTGTGTCCTGGCACCAGAATGCACAGAAGATATACCTTTCTCTAAATCACGTGAAGGGGCTGTATGTGCTCCACAGCACTGTATGGGTCAGTCGTAGCCCTTGTATTACTAGCTTTATTTCTTATACGTAAAAAGCATAGAGAGGTTAATTACTGACTTTAGCCCCAAAGCAAAATAAAAGAGGATTAGACACTTAGGTCAAGACTCTCAATTAGATTCCTTAACATTTTCTTTCTGAGGATCCCCAGAAAAAAAATGTACTCAGACGTGATAAGAGTAATAGATGATACTCTTTCCTGTCTGCCTCTACACCATTCACCAAGTCTAAGATATTAAAGTTCTATAATACAATAAAGAAAATTTCAAAAACAAATGACTAGATACCCACCAATAAATGAAACATGTCGATATCTAATATGCATGGAAGGTCTTCATGATTGTCATCAGGCACCAATGCTAAATAAAAAAAATATATTAGCACATTTCATATGCCAACCTAAGTAATTTATTAAAAATGCATGTAAGTTTAAATTAAATTTATCTTTTTGCAAGACATATATGTATTTATAAGCTAGAACTTGTACATAAGACAAAACAGTATTACCAAAATATTTCTCTCATAATGAAGAGAAGTTAATCACTAAAAACAAAATTACAGAAGCTGAGAAACTACCATAACACATATGGTACATGTATTAATACTCACATGCAAAAAGTCTACGAAAATGTTCCTGCACCACTGAGAGTAATGCCACTGTCCAATGTGCTGCAGCGAACCTTGTTAGAGACCTCAGACAGTCATCCTGAAATAAAGAGATTGACACAATTAACAAAGAAGCCAGCATATGAAGTACTTTTCTTCTTTTAGTAATGCTAGTTCAAAGCACAGCTAGTTGAAGCAAAGCCAGATGCACACTGAAATCTTTCTAGACATGTCATCTTTAATGACATGTCTCTAACATGGAAAGAATGTAATGAGAAATATCTAACTGCTGAATAAACTGAAGCTATCTCCTTGCCACCACGCTGCTGGTTCTCCATGGAAAAGAAAAGGAGTACACATGTATCCAGACAGCAAACAACAGACTCCCAAGAATGTAATAAAGTATTTTTTTTCCAGCTTCACTGAAATATAATAATTAGTTGTTTATATTTACATTGTATGATTCAATGAGTTTTTCAATTATAGTCAGCATACAATAATACATTAATTTCAGTTGTATAGCGCAGTAATTAGACTCTATGTAACTCATAAAGTGGTCATCCCACTGAATCTAATATCACTCTTTCCCCTTACATATCTATTACAACATTGTTAACTATCTTCCTTATGTTATACTTTATACCTCCATGACTATTTTGTAACTATCCATTTGTAGTTCTTAATCCCTTTGCCCTTTTTCACAGTCCCCCCCAACCTCCTTCCCATCTAGCAGCCCTCAAAATATTTTCTATGAGTTTGTCTCCATTTTTTTTGTTGTTGTTGATTTTGTTCTTTAGATTCCATATGCATGTAAAATCATGTGGTATATGACTTTCTCTGACTTCATTCAGCACAATATCCTCTAGGTCCATCAAGGCAATATCTTTTTCCATCCCCTTTCTTTTAGTTTGTGTGTGTCTTTTAATCTGAAGTGAGTCTCTTGTAGGCAGCATATGTAGGGGTCTTGTTTTCTCATCCATTCAGTCACTCTATCTTTTAGTTGGGGCACTTAGTTCTTTTCCATTTGATGTACTTGTCGATAGATATGTAGTTATTACCAGTCTTTATTCATGTTTTTGGTACGTTTTTTCTTCTTAAAAAAGTCTCTCCAACATTTCCTGTAGTACTGGCTTGGTGTAGATAAATTCCTTTGGCTTTTTTTTTTTTTTTTTTAATTTGGGAAGCTCTTTATCTGTACTTCAACTCTAAATGATAGTTTTGCTGGATAAAGTATTCTTGGTTGTAGATCCTAGGTTTTCATCACTTTGAATACTTTATGCCAAGCCCTTCTGTCCTGCAAAGTTTCTTTAGAGAACTTAGTTGCCAGTCTTATGGGAGCTCCCTTGTAAGTAACTAGCTGCTTTTTTCCTGCTGCTTTTTAAGGTTCTCTCTTTGTATTTAACCTTTAGGATTTTAGTTATGATGTGTCTTGGTGTGGGTCTCTTTGGGTTCATCTTTTTTGTAACTCTCTGAGCTTCATGGGGTTGTATGTCTATTTCCTAATGAAATATTTTTTAATATTTATTTTAAAGAGATACTCTAACTACATATAAATGCAAATTAAAATCAAGTAGAAATATGCTAATGAAAAAGACAGATGAGTAATAAGTTGAGTTTTTCCTTCCTGCTTAATGTTCTATTTTCCAATTTTTCTTTGTAATGTTCTTTGGTTCAATAAATATTGAGGACCTTCTACACAAAACCAAAAACATCTTGGTTTTGAAGATGTTAAAATAAAAATTTACCCCCCACCCTGCAATTCCTGCTCTCAAGGAGCTCATAACCCCTGGGGGCAGGAAAGGGAAGTGGGGAGGAGGAGGAGGCAGCAACTGAAGGAGGCAGTACCACACAGATGAGGGATATTTCACTCACAGGACATGATCTGAGGTTTCTCAGGTAAGGCAAAGCTTGAAGAGAATCTTAAAAAGGAGTCTACCCTTAGGGTACTCTAGCAGTGACAAAGGCTTGGGAACTAGCATTGGAGATTAGCAATTATTCTGCAAGCCTGAACCATAGATGTGGAGATTGGCAGGTGATAATGGAGAAACAGGCTAAGAAGTTTGAGAGATATGATCAGGGTGACTTCTGGAGGAACCCCTCTAATAATGTATAAGAAAAGAATGAGATTCAGGGTATAGACTGCTAGGCAAGAAATTATATGGAGTTGAACCAAACAAGTAGAAGTAGGAATGGAAGGAACAGGAAAAATATGCGAATGGGAATTCGACAAACTCTGCTGACCAACTGGATCCGAACATCTAGACCAAATGATGACTCCAATTGGACTTCTGAGTTTCTAGCTTGGTCACTTGGATGGACAGTGATCATATTAGCGAAGACAACAGGCAATATAGGAAGAAAAATTATTTAGATTGTTCAATTTGAGGTGCCTTTAGGAGATCCAGGTGCAAAAAATAAAGCAGGCAATGAGATAATAAATCTGGTTTGGAGATACACAGGTGGGAATCATTTGGATATAACTGAAATCAAGAGGCATAAATGGGGCTACCAGGAAGAGTATCAGATGACTGAAGGTCATGGGATGAACTCTGGGTGTTTAAAACATTTATAGGATGGAGGAGGGGGTGCAGACTGAGGAGCCGCCAGATAGGTAAGGAGAAAACCTGGAATGTCACAGAAATAAGACAGAAAATGAATTTCAGAATGAGGTAGTTAACAAAATTAAGTAAACAGAACTGTCAAATAAAAAAGAGTGAAAGAATGTCAAGGGTGGATGCCAAATTGTAGGGAGCTGAAAAGTGAAAGGTTAGCAAGAAATTGGAGCTAGGGTATACACTATTGTTTAAGGAAGTTTTGCTGTGTATAAAATTTCTTTTCCTCCTCTCCATATGAAATGAAATTTAAAACTGCAGCTACTATTTCTTTATATGCATTTAAACATTTTTCATTGCATGGTGAAATACCTAAAATAAAATATGCTTTAAAATGGCTTGGTCATAAAAAGAAATGAAAAAGCTAGGGTCATAGATGAATGGAAGATAACACTGAGGTCAACAGTAAGAGGAGGATAATGGGGCATGCTTGTCTAAAGGGCAAGTGCCAGGAAAGGAGGAGGTAAAAGAAAGGATAACTGATGGAGAGAGGATGCATTTTAGATAACATAGGTGGAAGGATAAGCCATCTTATCCCAGGTCCCTTATCCTCTAATACAGGAGAGAAGGTGAATGGATATATACACACATAAATTTGAAGTGTGGGGGTCAGGAAAATAGAAGTCCATTCCAAATGACTATATACTTTAAAAATTAAATTAAAATAATTTAAAACAAATTTAAAACATTTTAAAAGACCTGCAAAATTTTGATACCGACACCAGACAAGAACATTACAAGAAAGGAAAGTAACAGGCCAACGTATCTTATGAACATACATATAAAAATCTTAGGTAAAATATTAGCAAATCATATATAATGATATATAAAAAGGATAATCTACACAATGAAGTTGGATTTCAGAAATGCAAGGTTGGTTTAATACAGGAAAGTTTATCAATGTGAACAGATTATACAGAACCATATCAACAGAAAAAAATAGATGCAGAAGAGTCAACTGTGTGCCAAGTGAAGCATATAGAATCAAGAAAATGTGTAAGAACTGCTTTAAAGACTAAACGAAATTAGCTCTATTTTATACATTTGTGATTGCCTTTTCAATAATCAACATACTTATCAACTCTTATTTTCTGTAGCAAAAATATCACAGTCAACAAAGATGGCCATATCCTACCTATCCTATTTTATATCAGCCAAGACTAATGTGAACTACCATTCTACTGACTTACCATAAAGATACAATTCAGGCCAGTTTTAATACTAGGATCTACTCCTAGAAGTTCTAATTTTCTAAGTCCAAAGTGGCCCAGGTGTCTATATATTATAGAAGTTCCAAAGAGGATTCTAACGCACAAGCCCTAGCCAAGAATCTCTGATACATAATCTATATTTCTCTCATAAAAAGAGTTCTGAGACTCCAGGTGTTTTGCAATGAAAACAAAAGTCAGTAAACTAGGTGTTAAATAATCACATTGAACTGTATTTTCTCTATAGGCATACCTCTTTAAAAAATATTTTTATAGAGACTAACCCAGTCTTGGAGGTCCAAAGAGCCTTCCCACACAAAGTGGCATCTCTTCCATGCTCAAATAAACCCCTGCTAAAGGCTTAATGTTATTTAAAGTTTTTTAAAATGGCATTAAAAAAGTGCTCATTAGGTTGTTCTCTGTGTTTGTGAATCTGTTTCTATTTTGTTTTGTTTTTTCATTTTTTTTTTAAGATTCTATGTACAAATGAAATCATTTGCTTATTCACTTAACAAAATACAATCTAGGTCCATTCATGTTGTCACAAATGGCAAGATTTCATTCTTTTTTACTGCTGAATGATATTCAATTGTATATATACACCACATCTTCATCATCCATTCATCTAATGATGGACATCTAGGTTGCTTCCATTATCTTGCCTATTACTAGTAATATGGCAATGAACATAGAGGTACATGTATCTTTTGAATTAGTGTTTTCACTTTCTTCAAATATCGAGAAATGGAATTGCTGGACCATATGATAGCTCTATTTTTAATTTTTTGAAGACTCGCCATACTATTTTCCATAGTGGCTGCACTAATTTACAATCCTACCAACAGTGTATGAGGGTTCCCTTTTCTCCACATCCTCGTAAGAATGTTGATTTATTGATGATGGCCATTCTGACCATGTGTGACGTGACAGCTCACTGTGGTTTTAATTTGCATTTCCCTGATGATTAACGCTGTTGAGGATCTTTTCATATTTCTGTTGGACATCTGTATGTCCTTTTTGGAGAAATGTATATTCAGGACCTTTGCTCATTTTTTAATTGGATTTTTTTGGGGGGTGTTAAGTTGTATAAGTTCCTTATATATTTTGGGTATTAACCCCTTATTTATATAATTCTACTAAATAGGAGAAGATATTTAGTAGACTGTTTTTTTGTTTGGTTGATGATTTCTTTCCCTGAACAAAAACTCTAGTTTGATGTAGTCCCAATTTATTCATTTCTTTTGTTGCCCTTGTCCAAGAAGACTTATCTAAAAAAATATTGCTAAAAGCAATGTCAGAGTTTACTGTCTATGTTTTCTTTGAAGAGTTTTAAGGTTTTAGGTCAGGCATACATTTTACTGTGCTTCACTTTATCGTACTTCCCAGTTATCACGTTTTTTACAAATTGAAAGTTAGCGGCAATGCCAATGAACAAGTTTATTGGCACCAACAGCATTTGCTCACTTCATGTCTCTGTGTCACGTTTTGGCAATTCTTACAATATTCCAAACTTTTCTGTTGTTATTATATTTGTTATGGTGATCTGTGATCACTGATCTTTGATGTCACTATTGTACTGTTTTGGGGTGCTACGAATCACACCCATATAAGACAAAGAACTTATAAATGTTGTGTATGTTTTGACTGCTCCACTGACCAGCCATTCCCCCATTTCTCTCCCTCTTCCTGGGCCTTCATATTCCGAGACACAACAATATCGAAATTAGGCCAATTAATAATTCTACAATGGCCTATATGTGTTCAAGTAATAGAGTTAATTGATGTGGAAAATTTCATTATTTTAAGAAATTGCTACAGCTACCCGACCTTCTGCAACCTCCACTCTGATCAGTTAGCAGTCATCAACATCAAGTCAAGACTCTGTCAGTCTTACTTGGGAGTCTTACAACTCGCTGAAGGCTCAGATGATGTTTAGTAGTTTTTATTTTTTTAGCAATTTTTAATTTTTTAATTATGCACTTTTTTAGACATAATGCTATTGTACACTTAATAGACTACAATATGATGTAAACATAACCTTCATGTGCATTGATAAACCAAAAAATTCGAGTGACCTGCTTCGTTGCAATAGTCTGGAACTAAACCTATAATGTCTCCGAAATATGCCTATAATTGGTTTTTGTTTCTTGGTTAGGCACTTACATCAGGGGTTTTCAATCCTGGCTCTTGGAAAGCTTTCAAAAAGCACTAGAGCCTGGGGCCCATCTCCAGAGATTCTGAATTAATGACCTGTGGTAGGATCTAGGCATTTTTAAAAGTTCCCCAGGTGATTCTACATGAATAAAATTACATGATTTTACTCTTCAGAGCAATTTTATGATTATAAGCTTAGATGGCAGGTAGGTATGACACTATCTGACACCAGCTACACAGTTAAAATTAGCAAGCTTTGACTGTCTATTCCTTCTTCATTTTTCTAGACATTAAATGTACTCTGTTTTGACATTAATTTGTGCTTATTTAAATGTTGCTAATAAGGTAGAGAAATGTGGTAGAGGGTGTATTGTTTTATATTTCCAATTATAGTATTGAAAATTTAAGAATAAGTTCTTTGTTTCTAGTTTATTCCCCCATCTTTTTATGTCTTTAACCAAGAGCTCTGGATGAAAAGAACTGGTGTATTTAAGAGGAAAATAATGAAAACTCAGACTACAAACATTCTTTGATATCATTACAGAAAATGGGTTTTCCTATGAACAGAGTGAAGCTATGCTTAAGTAATCAATTAAAGTTTTTAAGATTCAAAAAAAGCAGAAACACTGAATTTCCATTCCACCATTCTTTGAATTGAGTAAACTGATAACTTACCAGTCTGCAAGGCAAAGGACCAAACAACGGTTTATCTTCATCACTTAAGATTCTTTCTGCAGATTAAGAACAGTTAAAATAATAAATGTTATACATATTTTATTATAATTTCAACAAAAAGTTAAAAAAAATAATTCTGCAGAAAGCAAATATTGGCAGATTATGAAATATTTAAGTCATTTCACAAGAATTAACTCTGGATGAAAAGTAAATATGAAAAATACATTCAACTTATAGGAAGCTATAACCACCACTAAAATGAGTTCTCTGTTGCTATAGTTAAGCTATAAAGGGTCAATCTAATATTCTGTTGGTATATTATATTTCCTATTTCAAAGTCTTATGCTATTTCTTCATATTGTTGCCCACTTTAAATATCTCATTTAAATATAGGCTTCTACACATAATTCCGGTCAATGTATGCTTGTGACTTAGAGATACAACTTTAAACCTCTTACCTATGCTTTGGATGGTGTATGCACAACTACCCCAACACATTATGGGCACACGAGGATCTTCTTCATTGGGATGAACCTTTAGTCCCACCTTGTAAGTAGCAGTTCCAAATGTTGTTAGCATTTCTTTAATGCTATCAGAATAAGGGTTCCTGAAGTGAACATGAATAGGATTAGCTCAAAACAATGTGCTCACATCAATCAAATGGTTGTTTCTTAACGGCTATTTGGACTTGAACTATCTAAAGACAACTGTATACAAAAGGGGAATTAAGGATATGAAAACTGTCCCTGCCTGAGAGGAGTTATGTTCTACTTGGGTTGCCAGGGGTGAGGCACAGGGCTGAAAATAAGGTAGCAGGTGAAAGTCTACATAGTGAACCATGAGACCCTTGACCTCTTTCCCCACCTTGAGGATACTGGCAATATAAACCCATTGCAATGAATTTTAGTTTCTCTAGTGAGGATCCTCAGAGGAAAGCCGCTTTACACATTGACACTTGGGGGGTGGGGTGGGGTTCTGATCACCTCACTGTGAGGCTCAGGTCAGCCAGCTCCAATCTGTTCAATGAGCTTCTTAGAGACTTCCTGATAGTCACCCAAGGAAAATAAACATTTAATGAAAGAATTAGACATCAAGGAGATAAAAAAAAACAAGCAGAAAAAAGAATGTAGGGAAAACAAAGTGTTGAAAGCAGACAAGTTACAAGAAAATTAGAGGATCAGTCAGTTCAACATGGCCAAGAGGAAGTTAACAGTAGGACTGCCTCAAAGAAGAGAAAAATCAAGAGGAGAAAACTGACAAAGAAACAACATAAAAAATCCTCAGACTATAGGACACGAATCTTCAAATTAAAAGAGTATATTGAAAATAATAAAGGAAAGAGTCACATGCCAAAGAATATCACAGAGAAATTGCAAGACACTGGGGACTTAAAAGATGATCCCAATCATTTCCAGAAGTAATAAAAGTACAAAGAAACAAGAATCAGAATGGTCTTAATTTCTCAATGGATGTTAAAAGTTAATAAAATAATGCTTTCAAAATACAGATGAAAAGTTACTTCTAACCTATAATTCTATACCCAAATCATCAATCAAGCATATAGATAAAATAAACGTATTTCCAGACATGAAAACTTAACACCCAGACACTCTTTCTTAGGAATCTGATGAAGGATGTATCTGTACAAAAACAGGGAGTAAATTAAGAAAGAGGAGAATATGAGGAACGTGATTAGGGGAAATCTCAGGGTGATAGCTGTGCCCTGTCCTGGTTGTTGCAGGAGGACAGAATCTGTCAGGGGAGGGTTCTAGGATAGAAGATCAGCTGATGGGTTTGAGGACTTAGAAAAGCTATTGTTAAGCATTGGAAAGACTTACTGCAGCATTTAGAGGGAAAACAAAAAAATAACATACACAGAAAACCAAGTACATGAAAAAAACAAGGTAATTATTAATCACAGGAAAGACAAAACTGGATAAGAAAAGAAATAGGATTAAAACACACAATTTATATCAGTAGAATCAATTATGTAATAAGAACTGCTAACTAATTCAACCAAAAATTGTGAAAGAACTTTACTGGGTGACTGTAGATAGGGTAGAAGTAAGAGTTAAATCCTAAATGCCAGCCAGTCAACAGAAAGCTACTGTTTAGAAATAATAAATTAAGAGACAGTCAACTAAGCCTTTTAACTAGAATTATGGGAAGTATATAGCAGAAGAAATAAAAATGACAGGACTTGGGGCAGGGAGGGAGAATGTGTGAGGCATAGGACTGATATTTTTTTTCTATTTAAGCTTTTTCAGTATTATTTTACTGAGTTACTTAGTACATGCCAGGAACGACTTCCAGGTGGCTTTACATGTATTATATTGCTTTATCTTCATAACACTTTTGAGGTAGGTATTACTATACTCACTTTACAGATGAGAAAACTGAGGTACAGAGAGGTCAAGCAATTTGCACAGTTGTATAGCTAGTAAGCAGTGCTGCTGGGTACTGAACCAAGGAGTCTAGCTCTAGAATTTATGCTATACTTTCTAACTAATTGGTGATGGGATAAAAAAGGGTGAAAATACTCTGGGTTTGATCCTGTGTTACTAAGAGGTTGGTGGGACCCCAAGTAGAAATATGGAAGTCAGAAGGAAAGCATAGGATTTGGTGGAGAAGCTGAGTAGTTTGGATTTAGATGCACTGATGAAGTGTCGTCAAGGAGAGCCAGATTAAGGGGCATGCTAGGGAGTCAGCAATATAGACTAGGAGAGGCTGGCAAGAGTTAAACATGACACATGGTCCTTAGGTTTTTATCAATATACCCACAATATGTATCTTCACGTAATGCTTAAACCTCAGATTCAAGATCAATGTCCTTGCTCCCAAGCTTACAAATCGTGTTTCTAACTGCTAATTTAATTTTTCATTTCAAGTGGGCCAAACTTAAAAGAAATAAAATAATATACTCACTTAGGATGAAAATCGGGCCTAAATCCTTCAGGGAGCTGCAATTCATCCATATTTTCTGAATTCTTTGAAGAGACAATATCTACAGAAACAAGCATTTCATATTATTATTCATCGGTTTACAATATTTCTTTGAATTTCAGCCATAAATTTCATTCTTAATAGAGATTAAAAAAAAAACACCCAGAAAAAATTTCCGTTAATAAAAATGGGCATAATATGCATTTAATGCATGAGAATACTATTGCTCTGACAGACCAAGGCACCTTCTTCAGTCGCCTGTGCTTTTCCTAATAGTATAGCTACTAGAAGATAGCAAGGGAAGGAAGGAAAGGAAGAGTATGCTATTTTTTTTTTTTTTTTATAAAAACCAATAAGCTCACATTGCTTTCCCATGTCATAAGTGCAACGCATGTCTGTGAAACTTGGGAAGCCAAGTAACTTGGTAACGGCAACAATAAAGTCAGTTAGGCCACTGAGAAGTAAAGCTAGTTCTGCAATACTCAGTTATATTCCCCCAAAAGCTCTTCAATAAAAAGGGGAAATAAGTGAGGAATATTTATTATAAACTTTACATGAAACTGTGGGTTTTCAAGGAACTAGAATAAATGCAGTCAGGTCAAATTTAGTTCATTAGGACAAAGAACATTAGCATAAGTCACATTTTAAAATGAGAGGTTTCACTTTTAAAATATTCTTAAACAATTCTTTCTGGAACAACATTTTTCAACAATCTCAGACTTTAGGGTAAAATGAAAGCAGGTTATCAGGACTTACTAGGAATACTTTCTTCTTTCCTAAGAATCTGCAATGCTTTTATTTGCTGAGATATTGTTCTAATCCACTGAGTCAGATTTGGTTGGTCTGAAAAATTTAACCTGCTAGAAAAGATTATGAAGAGTGTTTAATACACTGTTGTTGCTTAGTTTAAGATACAAAAAGATTCCTTAAATGGTCATGGGTATAATATTTTAAACACAGTTTAAATATTTTAAAAAAGCTATGGGGAAATTTGTTGCCTTTAAAAAAGATAAGAATAGATATCTGCCAGTGGAAGTGAAAATATATTATTTGTCACTATGATGCTAACAACCTTTTTGTCAAAATTTTACTTTTTCAGTACTGGAATCTGCTAGTATTTATAAAATATCACAATTACCACAGCACCACTTTTACTGAGTACTTATTATGAGACAAGTACTTAGTAAAGCATTCACAATATTAGATTTAATTCCCAAAATATTCAGATGAAATAGGTTGTTATATTTATTGTCCCCATTTTACTGATGAGGAAACTGAGGTTTAAAGCTATGTAACTTAACTAAGGCCATGTAAAGGGACAGATCTTGCATTCAAACTGAGTTATATCAGACTTCAAAGCCTGTGTTCTTCATGACTATGTCATAATTGGCTCTCATGGAAAAAATACAAAATTGTGAACCATAAAAGTGAAATCTAACAAAGGTATTTTTTTCTCCTTTTATGCAGACCTTTAAACAATGATTAACTTATCAGTTCAAATGCAGATGTTAAGTCAGCACCATATTCTTTTGTGATTAAAAAGCATAAGCTTATACTCAAATCTAGCAGCATTTTAAGAACATTTTGGGGTATCATAAATCAAGGCATTATAGTTTGAACTCCTAAAATTGTAGAGAAAAAAACTGACTTTGCTTTCAATTCAAACAGCACAGAAATTAAGATGATTCATATTCATAAAACTTAAATTACTATTTATGCATGTAAGGTAGATATAATTCTAAACTGAGAAATGAATATCAAATTTAAATAGAGAATATGTCCAATACTCCTATTAGGTAGAAACACCCTAAATATTATAAAATGACAAACATTTTCCATTTTAAATGTACCAACAGGTTTTCATTTTCTTGGCCCAATTTTGAAGCTACTGTCAGCCAGTAATTTGTAAAAAAGATTCTAGATTGTTAGAATATTCAATTAAGTCAGCTTGAGCTTCAAAATTGGGCCCTATCAATTTAGTGAGCATTTCTGGAAAAGTATGAGAGAGATATTTAAAATATGGTCCCAGAAATAAAGAAGACAGTTTTCATGAATATACAAGAATTTGGTATCTTCTACAGTGTTTACGGGTGACCAAGAAACTGTTAAATTTTGGCCTATTCCTTTCTAAAAACCAAAATAGTATTTTACAGGTCTGCCAGAAGAAATGGAGAGTTTGGAAAATATCTGGAAAATATTATGCAATTAACCAGAGTAATTCCCCCTCTCTCTGGTTTTATTTCATTATCTTCAAAGGCAACTATTACTGTGATGTACAGTTTTATGAGCCAAACTTACTCGTTAGAAATATTTCTTGGAGGAAACAGCAGAGGAATAACAGTATTACTCAAACATTCACAAAGGGGACATAGGAATTCTCCATTTTCTACGTCATAGCTTGTATGTAAGCGTAATCTCTGTTGCCTTCGCTGTTCTTTAGCTTGAACGGAATCAAAATACCTTTACAATTAGAGAACATTAGGTATCAAAAACAACGGTAATTTTTTCAATGACAGCCACAAGCTTCAACATTTTAAATAATTTGTTTTCCGAGCCAATCAAAAAATGGGCAGAGGACCTGAACAGACACTTCTCCCTAGAGGACACACAAATAACCAAAAAATATATGAAAGACACTCAACATCGCTAGCTATTAAGGAAATACAAATCGAAACCACAATGAGATACCATCTCACACCTGTTAGAATAGCTATAATCAACAGGACAAGTAATAACAAATGTTGGAGAGGATACAGAGAAAAAGGAACCCTCATACACTGCTGGTGGGACTGCAAATTGGTACAGCCACTATGGAAAACAGTATAGAGGTTCATCAAAAAATTAAGAATTGAGCTATGATAGATCAAGTAATCCCTCTACTGGGTATTTACCCCAAAGAACTGAAAACTCATCCAAAAAGACATTTGCACATCGATGTTCATAGTAGCATTATTCACAGTGGCCAGGACATGGAAGCAACTGAAGTGTCCTATGACAGATGATTAGCTAAAGAAGCTGTGGTACATATATACAATGGAATATTACTCGGCCATAAGAAGAGATGAACATACTACCATTTGTGACAACATGGATGGACCGCGAGATAATCATGCTAAGCAAAATAAGCCAGACAGAAAAGTTGAAAATCACGTGATATCACTTATATGTGGAATATAAACCTACAAGCAACAAGTGAACAGTATAAACAGAGACTCAGAAACATGGACAATGGACTAGTGGTTACCAGAAGGGAGGGGGAAGAGAAGGGGGGGGAGGTAGACAGGGTAAAGGGAGTCAATATAGGGGGTAAGGGGAGGGTGAAGTGGGTAAAGGGGATCAAATATATGGTAGTTGAAGGAAACTGGACTTTGGGTGGTAAACACAACAGAATATATAGATATCAAATTATAATGTACACTTGAAAATTATATAATTGTATTAACCAATGTTACCCCAATAAACTTAATAAAAGTTAAAAAAATAATTAAAAATGTTTTCACAAATAATCCAAAAATTAAAATCTTTAAATGAATTATTTTTAACACTGGTACTTGAGTTGCTTAAATATCAAAATGAGTTCTGAGAGTTTTAAAACAGGAGTCAAAAAAAGACTGCCTTGCAAATAAGCATTCATAAAGCAGCAAATTTCTTGGTCCCAGTGCTGTCTGGTCACTTTCCCAGGTTCGTGGCTACTTCTTAGAGGAAGTTCACGTTAACTCAGTGAGCACAGTGCTAGAATTACAGTATCGATTTATTGGTTTTACAGAAGCACAGAAAGCACCAAAGTGGAAGAATAAGTATGAGGTCATCCCAGCTTAGCTCAGCGGAGTCATGACAATCTCAGGAAGTTAACGAGGCAAGTACTAACACCTTAACAATTAAGAGCTGTTCACCTTTGAAAGATATTACTCTTCTAGGGTTTATTCCACAATAAAAATCTTTTTTCTTCATGCAGTTTATTAGCCAGTACAGATCCCCACATTAAAAAATATATTTGATATACTATGAAATTGTTGCCACTCCTTTACATGTATGACAAAGTAAATCAATTTTAATTGTTATTTATTATACAGTGATATGGAGTTCTTTTCTTCAATATCTTTAGTTCCTTATCCTTTTTTTCTAGAATGGCCTTTCCCTTACATAAAAATTCAATTTTGAGCCTTCACATAAGCTTCTCTTGACTAATATTAAGAATAAAAGTTACCTTTGCCAACAATGGGCATGCATAATGTGTCCACAGCTACTGGTGTGTGTTCCGCAAGATAGATTAGGGTGCATGAACAATGGATCATATTTTTCTGCATTATAAAACAAACAAAAAACAAAACAAAAAAACAAGTGTTTAATTTTCCTATAACAAATGTACAACTTTAAATTGTGAAATCCTTAATAAGGGCTTGTAAACTTGAAATGAAATTCTAGTTTATTCCTTTTTTTGAGAACAATAATTTAAGCAAGACTCTTGATTATTTAGAAAGCAAGACCCTCTTTCATCAACCTTAGCAAAACATCCTTGAATTGTTAAATGAAACTGGAATTCTGTATGTAAGTACATTATTCTTTTGAACATTTCACGCTTTCAGGGCACTAAGAGACTACTCCCTCCAAAAGCCCTAAGCTCAGTAAAAGGATATTCTTCATGGGGCAGCTGGGTCACAATGATCTCTGACAAAAAAAAGTTTAGGCAGTAATGGGGTGCTCCCTAGAGGACATTCTGCTAAACGACACCCATGCAGAGAATAACCATGATAACTGTACCAGAACCAAAGGGGCAATAAAATATCCAGACTAGGGCAGTCTAGATCAGAGGCAAGGAAAAGGGCCCATTAGACAGTCTTCTGTTCTGGTGCTAATTCTTTATATTCAAAGGAGATGAAAAATAAAGAACCATAAGATGCGTGCCTGGTTTCTTTTGTAATTTTTTGAGTACTCTGTATAAATTAGTATAATCACAGAAATTCTATAACATTCTATAAAGAATTACTCAAGTTTCAATTTGTTTCATATAACAGTGGAAATATCACAGCATAAAGAAAATCTGCTTACACCCAGGCAAAGTTTTTTCTTCATGAAGTAACAAGTTAAGTGAACTTGGGGACTTTATCTTCGCCTTGGAATGAAATTTATAAACTGCCTAGTTCAAATGACTATTTTTTAAATGAAGCTGACCAATCTTAACTGGGTACTTGAAAGTGACACTGTGTACACTTTCCTTACAGAAAAGACAAGTTTATCAGTGGGTTTTCAAAACTTCTTTCAATACTACAATGTGAAAGGCACTTGCTAAGTAAGTGCTTTGGAAATTCCTAAGACAGTTCCTACTCTCAAGTTTACTAGTATTATTGAGGCATATGCACATATAAATAAATCTTAGAATAGAGACATAAAAGTCTCTGTGGTGGATACAATATGTGCAGCCTAGATGCCTCTGCAGGAATGAATGACTTACTTCCTCAGAAGGTAGAAAAAGGCACTCAACTGTCATTCCTCTTTAAGGGATGACTGCTTTGCTCAAGGTCGCACCTCTTTCCAGAGGTCCCCCACAACCAGTCACTGATCAGTGTCTAGGTATAAAGACCCAGCCCCCCTCTCTTCAACTGAGGACACCTCTGAAGTGTCATCCAGCTCCAGAGCTCCCATGGGACAGGTGAGCGCTTCTGGGGACTGCTCAACCTCTCTCACCCAAATCTGCTCCTTTCTCCTCCGTTCCATAAATGTTGATGCCAAAGCTCTCCCCAGTAAATGTTCTGCATGGTAATCTCTATCTCAAGAATGTGCTCTTGGGGAACCCTATCTGTGATACTGTCACTACTCTAAGTCAGAATCTGGCTCAAGGACTACTTCTCGCATAGCTGACTCATACAACTGTTCTCAAGAGATTTCACTTTGGATCTATCTGTGAGACAAAATAATTATTACTGTTATTTCCGTGTATCAACTAATTATAAGGACTTTAACAAGTGTGCTGAAGAATGGGTAAGACTGCTAAGTACCAAAGAATGTTAATGTTATATTACAAAGAAAAGCTTTCCTTTGAATCTCTATTATTTACCAGCTGTTTAATTTATCAATGATAATCTTCTGGAATGTTTCCTCATCTGTCAAATGGAGAATTTCTGCCTAAGTTACCTAGAATACCACCAAGCTTATAGAGTTATTATTAGGTTAATAAAATTTTGTATATCACCATGTATACTAAGTGGCAGTCATTACTAACAAGGAAGAGAAGATCTAGCTATGACTTACCTGGATCCTGAATGAATCTACTTCTGTTTTTTGATAATACTGTTGATCTTTGAACAAATGCTGCCAGGACCATTGCCCTGCTTTCCACCTTCACCTCTTGTTCCTCTTGACACAATATACAGGTAACAAATTGTCTTTGTTTAGGGACCTGAGTTTGTGCTGGGCCCAATGCTGTAAATGTCATATCTGAAATCATAGGGCTGTAATAAAAGGTTATGAGTATAATCACTGAACCTAAGACGTTTTTATATAATCTTAAACAGTAGACTTCAGGTATGCACATATTCAACATATAGTTTTAATGACTTAAATTGCCAGGAGTCATATGTATCAAACCATCTCCTTTAATCCTCGTAGCAATCCAATATGCAACACAGAAGCCAGACACTCAGTTAATTGAGCCCACTGTACTCATTCTTTTATGAATGTCATGGGTCTTCTGTCTATCATTTTAAGCGTACACATTAATTATCTATAGTCAGATATTCTCAAAAACATATACTAATAAACTCAGATTTCTAAGATTAGTTCCTCTAACTGGAGGCCACAAAATTTACCTACCAATCCTCCAAATTACTTTAGATTAAAAGTGTACTTACAAGGAAAAAAACACATTCTTTCCCAGTTGAGAATCAATGATCAAGAGATTTTTTTATTTTTATTTTTTTTTACCTATTATCAAGAGCAGCAGAGGTGGAGACATCCAGTTCTAATGTCTGCTGGAAGAGTTCTTTGTTCTCATCAATGAAGTGCCGCTGCATCTCAGACATCTGGGCCATGATCTTTTCTCTGCGCAGTCTGGCAATCTCAGCTTTTCTCTTCCTCTCAGCTTTGTCTTTGTCTCTTGAACTCTGAAATTATGTTTCATTTAATTAGACATCAGATACTAAGTGCATATTTTTTCCCAAAGCAGAAATATCTTTATATTGTAAATACTAATTAAAAACTATTCTACAATCTCATCTAACAAAAGATTTCTTAATCAATCTGTTAAAAAAAAAAGCAGACTAAAAATTTGCTACAACTAATAAAAACAAAGAGTTTCTTAGAATTTACATTTTTGTGATTAACAATCAACTTACTGCAGATAAATTTAAATAGTGAACTTGCTACAATTTCTCAGTATTACCACACTTTACTTCTTATACCTCTTCCATTATGGTTCCTTCTGTCTCTGCTATAGGGCTGACAGATGAACTCTCCCTCATTTTCTTAATAGTATTAAAAGTCTATGAGAGAAAATAAGAGCAGTTATTCTGGTTATGAGATATTATCAAAACTTAAAGATAAATACTTAATGTTTCCCACAAAAAGCAAGAGTGATACAGGAAATTTTACCTTTAATAACCACCTAATCATATCTTTGTGGACTTCTAGGTAGGGAGCATTTTGCAGTGTTTCCAGCATAGCTAGTATACTAGGAGAGTTGTGTGGTGCTTCACCAGGTTCTATGGCAGAAAAAATAAAAGGCACAGTGACAACAGCTAACATTTTGTAATGCTTATTACTATGCACAAGATGATAATAAAGTTGCTTATAATATCATTTGCTTATTATTTGATTATAGTTCTTCCTATTAGAGATTTTCAGTACTTCTTGAGAATGTGACATATTTGTAACTTCGCAAACTAGTTGTTAACAACTAGAATGCTTGAATCATTCAAAACTGACGTCTTATACCAAATGATTATTTTAACACACTCTCTAGCAAAGTTAAATAAAACCCAGGTAAAAAGTCTACCTGAGATTTTATAAGTCTAAGAAAATGAATTAAGGCTATAGGGGGTGCATTTGTGTATAAATATATTTGTTTTGACGTTTTCTTCAAAAAAACCTAAATTATAAATTTCCTTTATGAATTATTTCTTTATCTGAGAAAAAGAAAAATTGAGTCCATATTCTTGAGTGCATTTAATCCAAAATTAGCTAATTTAGCTTTATAGTTGGAAATGTCCAATATCTAATTTTTTTTTATTTAACTGATATCATTCTGGCAAAATGTTCCTAAGAGAAGAGATTAAACTATGTGATCTTTAATATTCTTTCAGATCAAAAATTCTGTGGCTAAGAATTAGGAATATGACTCTAGTGTGTTTTAATTATATAAAATGTTTAAAGAGAAATATTGAGCTAGATCCAGAGAAAATGATTGTTGAGGAAGAAAGAAAGAAAGAAAGAAAGAAAGAAAGAAAGAAAGAAAGAAAGAAAGAAGGAAAGAAAGAAAAAGAAAGAAAAGAAAAGAAAAGAAAAGAAAGAAAGAAAGAAAAGAAAAAAGAAAAGAAAGAAAGAAAGAAAGAAAGAAAGAAAAAGAAAAGAGTGAGAAAGAACATGATATTGTAAGTGACTAGTGAATGAAATTAGGGAGTTCTCTGTGTGTCTATCCTAAAGTAAAAGTACTGGTAATAAAAAAGGCAAAAAACACAATGTTAGTCCATAGAAAGAAATACTGGTGGAGAAGAGAGTAGTAGGGAAAGGCTAGCACCCAAAAATATGATCTTCAGTGGGAAAAGGTAGTTTCCCCTCTTCCCACCGCTTAACTGGATAAAGGCAAAAAGGGAAAAATATAGCTCTAGCAGCACACAAAAACTACTCCTCCCTACCTCCCAGTAGAACCTAGTATTCTTAGTTAATAGCTTTTAGGAAGAAATGGCAGAGAACATGACACTGAACAAAGTTATAGAAAAATCTTTTGTAATCAAGAAATTAATAAACTCCTATTTTACTACCATAAATTCATTTAAACACCTTTATTATAAGTGTCTGACTGTGGGTCTGGGGCAGGAAAAAGTACAAGATGAGCCTTGGCATCTTGTGTGCACAGAAAGCAACATGGTGCTTAAATACTAATGGGGTTGGGTCAAAAGGACAAAGAAGCCAACTGAACAGATTCCCACTGACCAAAACTGGCAGTCTGAGCACTGAAAGGAATACTGATTATAACTGACTATGAAATACTGAATAAATAAAACCCATGAGTAATATTAAAACAAAAACAACCCTAAGCAAAAAGATTCACAGTTGCCGCCACTGCAGGTAACTATTAGACCAACTGCTTATTCTGAAAATTACAAAGAAAAAGTTTCTCTTTAGAGTCATTATATTATGATGTTTAAAACAAATGGTTCAAAAAAAGTGTGTAAATGTAAAAGCAGACACAGCAAATTACTAACTACTGAATCTAGATGGTTGGTATATGAATGTTTACCGTACAATTCTTTCAATTTGTCTATATGCTTGATATTTTTAATAAAAAGCTAAAAAAAAAAAAATCTCCATGACCTTTAAAATAAGTCATATTATGTAAGATGGGAATAATCTAATATTCTACAGATAATTTTCTTATTTTTAATGTTTTTAAGATAACATCAACAATTTAAAGTAAAATCCTGATAGCGTACTTTGTGTTTTAAAGTTTTAAATGCATGTGCTATACTAATTTCAAACTAAAGACTCCTCGTTAATTTTTTTTTTATGAATTAAAGTTTATATATTAAGTATGTGTACACCTTACACATTTTTGTAAAAATATATCAGGATCTGATATAGTACCTTTAATACACAGATGAATATATATAGCCTCAGAAATCTGGATTAAATATAACCTATTTAGAACCTACATGATTAAATAACAGGCTATATTACAAATTTAAAATCACTGATATCTTGAGTTAGTTTAGTAAAAAGTATATACATACTTGAGATCTTCTGAGTAAAGGTAAATGTTACTATATGCTCTTCCATGACATTCTCCAAGTGCTGTTTTTCTTCTTGTAGTGCCATTCCAATTAAATGTAATACCTCAAATACAACATGTTTTGTAAGTTTTAGTAAAACGAAAATCAAATATATATTTATATAAGAAATTAAAAAGAATTCACTATTAAAAAAGATAAATCAAATTATTAAAGACTAAGTACAATAAAAAACAACTTGAAGTACTAACTTTTATTAAATTCAAACTCTACAGTTCATTTTATAATAATGAATTCTCAGTAAGGAAACAATAATTTCTATTTTGGCTGGGAAGAAAATACAATTGCAAATTTTTAGGGTGATCAGCAAGTCATACAATAATAATTTTCAGCTTTATTTTTTCCATACACTACAGTCTTAAAAAAATCTTCTAAGAATCAGTAGCCAAATTATTAGAGCTGAAAGAATCTATCATGTAATTATCCAGTCTACAATACTACCTAATTTTCTCTTTCTAAGGACTAAAAGTCTTAATTATCTCAGAAAGAGACATACTTTTATCTCTAATGCCACTTAATTTATAAAGATGTCCATAGATCTTCAGTATATCTCACAAAGAATTTATCAGACTTCTAAGAAAACACAAGTATACTAAATCTACTTGTTTTTTTATTGCTCTCATTCTGCTCTCCAATTTTTGAAGGAGAGATGTGTGTGTGTTGTCTCTATCTTTCCATACACATAAGGCTATTGTGGTAGTCAGACTTGGAAAAACTAGGTTAGCCTAAATGACATAAAGCCAATGTAAATATTAAGGTAAATACTGTTCACTCCCTTTTTTCTCCATCATTTCCCACAAATCTTTTGCTCATACAACACTGATGGTCTTTAGTATACTACAGTTCCCATACTTTTACATTTTAAGTGTATGTTTACAAATGCGAGTGGGGGTCTAAGTTAGCCAATGACATACATGAGCCTGCTGAGACAATGGAAAGAACTATAGCTTTGGAGGAAAGCAATGGAGGAAGACTTGCCTTCATCTGAATCCTGGCTTCAATGCTTTCAAGCCACATGCTCTTAGGGAATCCCTCTATCTAATATTATCTTCTTTAGAAAAAAGCAGCTTTCCTCTAAAGCTTTGAGAATTACAAATATTGCACTTGTCTAGCACAGAATAAGGCACAGGGTAGGTTAATTCTATAAATTGAATAATTATTACTATGTTACTTATTAGTTGAGTAACAGGGATGAGTTAACTGGATCTTACTAAAATTTGACTTTCTCATCTACACAGTGGAAAAATTGTATCTACTAATAGGGATGTTGTATAAATTCAATGAGATAATTTAAGAATGACTTACATTAAAGGTATAAAGTAAAATACAAACAATGTTCTAGACTTGCCACTTATCAGCCCTAGGACCATAATTCTCTGAGTTTCAATTTTTTCAGCTGCAAAATATGGATACTGATGAACTTATAGGTTTTTTTTAATTAAATGAAAAACATGTCAAAGATAACACATTATAAAAATAACAGAGTACTGCATAAACAAAGACATATTAGGACCAATCAATGAAAGACAGAGTGGCCAACAGGACAAAGGTAATCACAATCACGTATAGAAAAATCTGCCAGGCTCTTATTTTCATTCGCAGACACAAAAGTGGCAACAATATACTATATTTCAAATTATGGTAATGCTACATTTGTCTCAAGTTTTCTGAGTACAGACACTGACAAGAGTATTTTGGTTTTTACTACAAAACATACAAATACTAAATGTCTTCAAACCTACCCTTTGCAGCATGGACTCAGACCAGGTGTATCCATTATGTTCCACAGCCCACTGCAGTATTGTTCTTATGATGCACAACATGACATCTGACTGCAAAATGTTAACCAGACTTGCGAACAGAGGGCAGAATGGAGGCAAAACTGGAGGTGGAAGTGCTAAAAACAAAGTTATTATTGGTTTCTTCCGTAAAACATGCTTAAAAAACCATCCCTTTATTAGATAATTTTGACAGTCTTCACTCAACAAATATTCATTAACACATATCTTAATGCTGTATTTTACCTTAAGATCAGTCAAAAATGTATTAAAACAGCTACATAAATAATGGCAGTACAAAGGAAAGCCTTTCTTTTCCCTAGAAATATCTTAAGATCTAAGATAAAAACATTAACCCAGGGATGATGCACAGTAAAGACTATTTCTATATTAGCATATTTATTAATCCTTTGAATGTTTACTTGGAAAGCTATTCAAATCTACTTCACTAAGGATAAACGTCTAAGTCAATAAAAACAAAGTTTAACAAGTAAAAAAGACTGATAGGAGATTTTTGGGAAGATTAAAAATACCTGTATCTTCCTTATTTTGTCTTTTCAATTTCCGTTGAGCTTCTTCTGCCTAATAAAAAAGAAAGTAATTTGAATGGGGAATTAATAATACAAAACAACTCAACAGCCAAAACTACTGATATGTTAATCTTTCTCAGCTTATCTTCTGATTTTAGAAGATTTTTATCCTTAGTTTTGTAGTTCCACATCAAGATTAATTTTTCCCAAGTCCCCCAAATAATTTCTTTCTTGCTTAAAAATGCAGGGGAAACATATGCAAACCCAAATCAAAAATTTATTTAGGTTTGAGCTCTAGGACATACATCAAAAACTAAACAAAAGCTTCCTGTTTATATTTTGTTTAATTTCATTTATTGAAAAAAGTCTTTTAAGAGTAGAACTGCTAAACAGCAAAATTTAACTAGCTGAGAATAATTAGGAAAATCCTATAAATCACTATGGAAAAGCACAATGTTAATCAGCAGTAATTCTGAAATAAGTTTAAAATGAGCTGATTGTGATACAGATTGACAATTTGTATTCAAAAGCCAATAATATACATACAATTATATATGTGTGTGGGTATGTGTATAATTATATGTATGCACAAAACACTGGGGAGAAAACCCAAAATGTTAGGTGGCAGTATTATAGGTAATCTATACTTTCTTCTTTATATCTTTTCCAAATTTCCTACAATAAAAATATATCCTTTTTTGATCTGTGAAAGCAGTAAAAATTGTTTAGATTAAAGAAAAAGAAAATCCAACCCAACTCTTCCCCAGTACACTTTTAATTTTCCCAATTACCTTGGACTGTTCTGCCCTTGAAAAGTGATAGAAATACAAATTGAACTCTTTGGCACACTCTGGTTTCAGTTCATACATGCCTCGTCCTGTTAATCCTGGTTTCCTATTAAAAAAAAGTCCTTAAAATATTATTACTGAAGTCATACACTAATTCAGGAGATAGTATTAGATAACAGAATAGAAAGCAGAGCTTTCATATACTGCTGGTGAGTATAAGCTAGTACTATTTTCTGTGGGTGAATTTGGAATATAATTCCAAAAGTTTATAGGCATCTATTTTGAGTTTATAGCATGTCCACTCTGAGTTTATCCTAACTGCACAAGTCAATATGATGGTCACTGTAATGGCAACAATTCAAAGTCTAACAGGGAATAGGCTATATACACTGACATCTCCAAACAACTGAACACCATTAAAAGTGATGTTAACTTCTACATTTTGACATGTAAAGATGTCTGTGTTAAGTCCTACCAGCTGGAAAAAGTAAGTACAACTTTAGGGTTTAAAGAATCTCTTCTGTATTTTTTTCCCTATGTTTTCTCTAAAAGCATGTAATACCTTTATAATTAACAAAAATAAAGACATTGCCATAGGGTGGGGAGCAAGGAAAAAGTAGCATTAAGACATTGCCTCAACAACCTTAAGGGGATAAACAGTTTACTGACTAGGCAACATACTACACACAAGAGAAGGCAGCATTCAGAGGCCATGCCACAATTTAGTATATTCAAATGTAAACAAAGAAAGTAATTTTAAGAAAGCCCAATGCATTTACTTAAGTCACCTACTCAGGTTAAATTTAATTATCTAAAACTTATCAGCTATGAACACTTATTCTGAATACAATGAAAATCCTCATAAAGCTACTACTTTAAGTTGGTGAGTGCAGAGCTAGATTATGAAAGTGAAAGTGAGTGAGAAATACAGTTCAGCATTAAATATTTGAAAATGTCACTCTCTGAAAGCAACAATTTCATTCTCCATTCCATCAAAAGGGACACTGAGAAAAATGAATGTGTAAAAAAACGCATAAAAAAAACTGAACGTGAAAAAACAGAAAGCAAACTCACTTGAAATGGGCAACTTCTTCAATGACACTCTCCATGCCCGTCTCCTTGTTCTCCTAAAGGTAGAGGAAACAAGTGTGTTTCATGTACATAACATCTGTTAGCACTCTGAGCACTGGGCTTTTTATCTCATTATGCCTCAATACAGTAACAGTATATCTGAAACAGATATACTATTATCCCGATATTTATGGATGAGGATTCTATAGTAAACATATGATTAATATACAATTAGGGAAATTTATTTGGTAAGCTAACATTTAAACTGATATAATTAAAAATGAAGTCACTACCATAGGAAATTAAGGTAGCAGCTAGCAAAAGGATTTAAAAAATTAAAAGGAAAACACAAATTATATATAACATTTAAACAAAATTTATGTAAGATATTGTAATATCTTGTGAAACAGTTACACTAATTTATCTATTTTTAGTAAAACAGTATTTCCTAATCATATCCCATTCACAAATAAGATGTTAATAGGAATTCTGTAAATAAAGAATTCTCTGGTCAAAAATATTTAGTAAATATAGTTGCTATCACTTTATACAAGGCATATATATATAGCACCTTCAAAATATTGTTTTAAATTTTATTCTTCCTTAAAGTCTAATTGAAACTATAAGTGTCTTCATTTAACAACTCAGGATTCATTTCCTGCATTAAAAAAGTACAAGTAATTTTTATTCTGACTATTTAGTGATATTAAAAAATTATTATTTTTTTAGGTATAATAATGGCACATGGATAGATTTTCCTGAATGCTCTTATCTTTTAAATCAGTTGCTCAGCCTTGGTGTTACTGACATTTGGATCAGTTAATTCTTCGTTGTGTGTGTGGTCTGTCCTGAGCATTGTGCAATGTTTAGCAGTATTCCTGGCCTCTATTTATTGGATGCCAATAGCACCACACACCCTGCCTTGAGTGCCCAAGGTCCCCTGGGGGGGAAAAATAGACCTTGGTAAGAACCGCTGTTTTAGGTATATTAAATTCTAGTTGTAGATGAAATAGTAAACCTGAATTTCTCTATAAAATAATCCAGTGGGGAGGATAGAGATTAATGGTTGGGGCATATATAAGATTGGTCATTTGTTAAAGTTGGTGATGGATTCGTTATACTATGTTTTCATTCCTATAAATGTTGGAAAATTTTCACAATACAAAGTTTAAAAGAAGTATTACTATGCAAAAATATAGGTTTAAATCCTAGAACAATAAACATTAAGATTGAAAGCTTTGATTTTATGTTTCAAATTTGAGAAGACATTTTGAAAAGCCTCAATGAAAGTAAAATCTTTTCCCAACTGTAAGTTTTGGGTTTCCGAAAAGTCCCATGGCTGAAAAACAGGTGGCTGAGTACTTAAGATCCTGGGAGGAAAAATAATTAACAATTAACCTATGAAAGCCCAAGTGAATATTATTTTACATTCACTAAAATTAAAGACATGGCTCACTAAACTAAGGAGAAGAGTCTTTGGATGCGTCAGAAGGACAAAGCTCTGGGAAACTTTAGTTTACTCAACACAACTGAGTAGATATTTCTCACTCCCTTCCTCAAAATACTCTACCCATGGTAATTTTGTACTGAACACTCTATAACAATCCCTTTCTATATAATGGAGACATATATTCAGTCCCAAGGACAGGTTTACTTTTACTCAGCATATTTACCTTTTTCGAGGCTTCACCATAAAAGATTCTATTCGTATGCTGTTTTCCACTCCCAGTCCCTATTCTATTCTTTTTCTAATTATTTTTAATAAGAGTGACTAGAATTATACATGTCCAAGAGCTGTAGTTTTTGCAATCGTGAAAAAGGTATATATAAGTAAGTCTATATATACTAGACTAATAGGTAGGAAAAGATTTCTATAATCTTCTTTTTAAAAATGTAAGTACTTACATCTTCAGGTAAAGACTTTACCAATTCACTATGAGCCATAGGTTTGATGCTCAACTGATGGATAATCTCTCGCTTAATTTCATCTGTAGTATTTACCTGTCCAACACCAGGATTAAATCTCTCTCCTGTCAACAATGAAAAAGTATATACACACATACATTTAACATAAACACAATACTTATGTGATAATATACTCATAATTCACACAACACAATGCATTTTTCTTTCTGTGCAATGAAAAAGCAATGACTGGCCTGGCAACAAGCTAGGGCGAGAGCAGCTCCCAACCATACTTCTGAGTCTCAGACACAGTAGGTGAGTGCAGGCTTTAGGCAGTGGAGAAAGAACTCCGGTTGCAGTTTTGAAAGAATGGGATCAGAAGGTGGAAAGGGATTAGAAGTAGTCAAGAATTGCTACAGCAGTTGTACCAGTAGCCTAGGGAACTGCTTGCATGCCATCTGCCATGTGGTAGCAGGGAGGGAGAGCCTTCCTCTGTCCTTCTATCTAGTGGCAAATGAGGTATCACCTTCTGAGACCTCCTTCATTGGTATCACATCCTGACAGTTGCCAAGAGTCTCTGCTCTATGGACTGTAGAGAGTCTGAAATAGCAGGGGAGGCAGGAGAAGGTAAAGGATAAAATAGGAAAGATAGAGGCAACAGGAATGAAAACATAGGCAAAAAGAAATCTGCTTCTATAAGTGACAGGTCTCTATTAACCTGGAATTATGATATCTGAAGTCAAGATGACACTTCTGCACTACAAAACCATAGAGATTAATAAAGCTAAGATATAAAGTAACAGTAAATAGCTCCTAAATATTCCATTCTTGCTAAATTTCTGTGTCCCTCTTATTTTCCCCAAAACAAAGAGTTTTCCAGTTTATTCTGCTTTAGCACTTATGCTCTCTCCTTTTCCCAAAGCACCACAGTGCTGTTACTCTCAACATGACAGTAACCAGAGGGGAGATAAAGATGGGTACTCTAATCTCCTTCCCCTGAATAGCCACTCAAACAAACAAATAAGCAAACACACACACACACATACACAGTTCAGAAATTCTGAACTATTTGCTACCACAAAAGCCAAGAGAATTTATAAATGTCTCAAACAATCCAAACTTACCAACAAGCATTATAATGAGGTATAACATTTCTTCTATTAAAGTATTGTTTTGCTGAACTACATCCTATAATAAGTGGGGGAGAGATAAAGGTCAGAGATAAGAATACAAATACTCTATTATTTCAAATGATTAACATAATCAAAAAGAATGAAAGACGGTTAATAATGTGGCATCATAAAACATGCTCTTACCTTCTGGGTAACCTCAGAACTAAATCTTTTTCCATAGTCTGGAGTACTGAAAATCTGATAAAGTTCAAAGCGGCTGAGCATTATCATCAGGAAATGATTTGGATCCATCATGGAGACACCTGTCTTTTTTTTTTTTTTTAATTTTTGAGATAAAATAAAAGAGGAAGGTCAAAAGAACTACTAAATAATTAGTGAGAGAGATTCTGGTTTGCACAAGAGAAAGCAGGTTGCATGGTCACCAATCCCAATAAAAGACTAAAACCTATTTAGCCCCAATCCCATTTGTGGTAGTGGTAAGTGTGGACAGGAATATAAGGTGGTAAAACAGACAAAGCATAAACAAAACAAAACAAAATCCTGCTAAGTCTACACATCAGAATAACATGGACTATATGTTCTCTTTTCTTTTAAGGCTTTGAATTAATTGTATCCCTCTGAATTCAGGTCTCAAGTTTTATTTCAGGGTTCTCTTATCATTGTCTGGTATATGGCCTTGGAGAGAAACATGGTATGGCAATTAAGCTTCTACTATTTTTTATACATATCATTTTAAACTCTTATCAAGAATTCTTAAGCTAATTTTTGGTGATAAATGCTACATTAAAGAAAGCAACAGCCTTTAAATATTAGTTTTAATTGTCCTTTAGTTCCATTTGTATAAATTCTAAATCAACTTGGAGTTTAATTTATTTTGAATCAATAATTTTTCGAAACATATTTCATAACCTATAATTTCTAACCCATTCAGCAATAAACCTACCATGTGAAAAGCATTGTGCTACGCACAATGGACAAAAAAGAAGGAACAAGATAGAATTGGCAGGGTCTAGCGGAGGGGATGAAAAGTAAACAGGCAAGTACAATCAACAGTTATTAATCCTATGGTGGGGATAAGCACCACGCTATGGGCCCTCTCACAAGTGACATTTAGCCATGGTTTAGTGTCAAGGAAGGCTTCCTGAGAAACTGACACTAAACTAAACACTAAGACATGCAGGAAAATAAGTTACTAGTAAATGGAAAAAGAAGGGGTTGGGTTGGGCAATCTAGAGAGCAAAAGAAATAAACGTGCAGAGTTTAAGACTTAAGAAAGAGCACAGCAAATTCAGGGAATTTTAAAGCAGTTAAGTATCAGAGGCCTTGAACAGTGGTTTAAGGGGTTTGGGTCTTTAATCAGAAGACAATGAAGAAAGAAGGGCTTTTAGGCTTCTAATCTATCAGCTATATAGATTGTTGAAAAATTCACCAAGGTAAGAAACCAAAGACAGGAAGAAGATACAGAGAAGGCAAGAAGAGTTATTTTGAATATGTTAAATCTGAGATGTGTCCAGAAAATCTAGATGAAAATGTTCTATAGGCTGTGAGCCATAAAAGTTTGGAGTTGAGCAGATCTGGGAGTGATCATGACTGAATGGGTCCTAAGGAATTAACAAGAAGAAAAACTCTCTTTACACCTTTAAGTTTAATGCTTTTAATTCATTACCTGAAGCATTATTATATCCTTGTCAAACATTTCACGTCTGCATTTCACATTATGGTAGTAATAAATCTAAAAAAAAAATTATATTGGGTAAACAGGTTTTTATTTGTGCAGCTTCTTCCTCTTCCCACACCCCAAAAGAGCACATGGGTTTTGGGCAAGGGCGTGCATATGCAATGTAGTTTTCCCAATAGTTAATACTATCTTAGTAGAGATTAATTAATTAGGAATTTCCAGATTACAGTGGTCAATTTGTGGTCCATGTTTTGCATCCACCTTTCTGGGTTTGTCAACAAAGTTGTGTCAGTAAGATTTATACCTAACAAAAATGGAAAAACATATACCAAGCCTTGGTGAGGTTTAAAAATTAAACCTCAATTTCAGAGCTATACTAACAGAACTTTTATCTTTTAACACAATTTAAGTACATACAATCTGAATTTTTGTTTTGATATATAACTTTGTTCTAAAAATGATTGCCAAGTGAAAATCAAGAAAATTAAGTGCATTTCTACTTTTGATATTCTTTCTTGACAAAGTATGAATAAAAGTTCTAAGAAACCTTTATGGTTTAATATATTCTCAAACGATTTTAACGAGAGACTCAACTTTCAATGATTAAATACACTGAAAATTATATTCTTCATAGAAGCCAAGCAATGGATTGAAAACGCTCCACAGAATTAAAACACACTCACCTGGTTTACCAGAGAGAAACCATTTCTTCTCCACATTCCTGCATGAACTTGGGCACATAAAACAAGACATCTAAGAGGGTGTTCTATCAACATAGGTGGGCTAAGTTCACTCTGTACATACAAAAAACAAACAAACAAAAAAAAACCACAAAAGTCTCAACTCTATAAAAGATTGATTGAGATGAATATTTTAAATAAAACACAAATTAAAATTATTTAAAGGAACATTTGTGTGATAGTCAATTTTGTGTCAACTTGGCCAGTTTCTGATTAACACCAGTCTAGATGTTGCTGTGAAGGTATTTTGTAGATATGATTAATATTTAAATCAGTAGACTTCAAACAGAGCAGACTGCTCTCTATAAAGTGGGTTGGCCTCATCCAATTAGTTGAAGGTCTTAAGAGAAAAGACTGAGGTGCCCCCAGGATGTAGAAATTTTGCTTCCAGATTGCTTTAGGACTTCGGACTGCAACATCAACTCTTCCTTGGGTCTCTGACCTATTAGGCTGCATTGTAGGCATATTTTTGACTTGCCAGGCCCTAACTACATGAACAAATTCCTTATAACAAATCAATCTGTCTCTTCCTCTCTCCATACATATATATACATGTGTGCACACATAAACACAAACACACACATACACTCTCTTTATTGGTTCTGTTTCTCTGGAGAACCCTAATAAACTTTGTTTTGAAGTGATTTCAAATACATGAAACATAATAAATAAGTATTTATTTTTAAAGTTGGTACTACTTACAAGAGGTAGGAGCTCTGGAAATTTATATGCCACTTCACTTTTGCTTAATAATACATGCAAACCTGCATGGAAGAACAAACAAAAACATATTTCTACAAGTGAAAATCATTTAGAAAAAAGAAACAAAAACCTAAATATTCACTCGACTTTGTATCTAGCTTCTTTTTCTCTTTGGGAACTTATCATGTTACATATTAAGATATAAAATGAACTGCATCCATAAACAAAACTTTATTCTCATGAACATCTGTATCAAAGGCAAACTTAGAACTAGTCTTAATTACATGTACCAACATACACTGATCACATTTTATAGAAGTAAATGTTAGACATACAAACAGCAAAAGCAGCTATATAACTATCAAAGTAATACATATATTTTATGCCAGCTTTAAAAGTTGTATTTCACTGGGCCATGGAGTTCATTCCTATTTAAAGTAGTGAGAGATCCTTCTGGCAAATGAACAGAGAGACTGGTCCTGGGATTCACTGCACTGATTCTGACTCAGAATTAAGTTCTCCAGAACTTCCAATTTAGGATAAAAGTTTCTTTAGTTCCTAAATGCAAAGGGCTCTTTTATAGCTCAACCTTAGTTAATTCTGTTAACTAAGAATTAAGTGTCCTGTTCATGTTGTTGTCTAATCAGAAAATACTTTTCACAGTCTTATCAATAAATGCTGGCCCCTGGTCAAGTCTGGTTTGAGGCTTTCCTCATTTAAGACAACCTGCATTACAAATCCCATTCTAATAACTTGTACTCAGCAGCTGTCACTCAAGCTCCGTTAGTACACACTCCAAGTCCTTCTTAAATTGTTTTATGTGTCTGTTTACTTAGCTTTCCAATTAAGAATGATAAGCATTCAGGGCAAGATTTGTCAAAAATAGTGAGACAGAATGCTCAAAAATGTTCACTGAGAAGAGCTGAGGGAGATAAAGACCTAGGTAGAAATTAGAGTACTATTTTCCCTGTGGATAACTATCAGCATCAGCTTCTACCCATACAACCAGACTTTTAAAGGCAAAAAAAAAATCAGCAGCTGAGTTGGAGACAGAACTTACTTTCTTGCATTCTAGTTGAATACTTTTCCATACACGATGCTACCATTTGCCTATGTTGAGGATCAACAGTTCAGTACGCTCAAAGCACTTATAAAAACAAAACTGGCCTGATTGAGTTATGGGAATTAAGAGATTTCTTCCTATAGGTACTTCATTCTAGATACTTATTTGTTGTACTGTTGATATTCAGATGTCTAAGTTATACTGAACCACCACGATTTCAGTAATAATCAAAAAGACTACTGAAATGCTTTCAGCAGGATAATGTGATAATGCTCATAAGAATGGGAAAAAAAAGCCTTCAGAAATAAATGACGGATCATTACTATCGATCCCATGGACACTAAAGGAATTAAAAAAGGAATACTCTATGCCCACAAATTTGATAACTCAGATGAAATGGACCAATTTCTTGATAAACACAAACTACCAAAACTCACATAAGGAGAAATGGATAACCAGAATCGACTATTTTTTAAAGAAAATGAATAAATAATCAAAAAGCTTCCAAAAAGGAAGCAAAGTATTAGGTCCATTGGCTTTCACTGGTGAATTCTACTAAATACTTAAGGAAGAAATGATACCAATCCTCCACAATCTCCCCCCTACACACACCCACATCCACTTTCATATCATATTAAGTTACTGAGCTACACACTTAAGATAAATTACAAATTCTTCAATGAGTAAAAATATCTACCTTTAAAATGTCTCCTTTCTACTCTGGAACTAAAGGGAACAATAGTATGTGAGTAGGATAAGAACTCCTGCAATCAAGAAACATGGTAGGAAGCTGTACTGAAATGAGTCTGCAGAGATGGACAAGTGCATGTTCAAAGTTTTTGGCTGCTGCAAGGTGGCAGCTTCAAATATTCTACCAAGCATAAATATCTTGTAAATCGACTACTTAGGATTGAAAACTATCACCCAAATTTAGGACTCACTCCTGACCTGATGCTTGGAAAGGTTATCAATAAATGATTAAGAAACAATTTAGAGTGAGAGAAAATCTAGGGTGGTTTCAGTTTGTTGGCAATCACCCTGAATTGTAACAACACAGACTTTGAAGCTGGGTTGAGTTAGACAATAAAACATGGTACCTGTGGTTAAAGTTTGAAGCACTATGGTACCACCAAACATGGCTTCTGGTGCCAAACTACCTCAAAATTCCTTGCTGTGTGCAAGGAATTTTGCTGTGTGCCACTAAGCAAATCACGTTTGTGTTTCAGTCTTCCCTTATGTGACACAAACTTAATTATAATATCAACCTTATAAGCCGATGTGATTAATTAAAAAAGTTAATGCATATAAAACTCTCAGAATAATGTGTAGTAGGTATTCAGTAAGTATAATTTAAATTATAGTTTCAGGGTTCTTTTTGAGGAGGAATGCTTTACCTGCAAGTAAGCGAGAAACTGGGAGGTGAATGCTAACTTTTTCTTGAGAAACACAGTATCTGATAGTTTCCACTGAATGTCCGCAAATGCTTAATGTGATTGGCTGTTCACCATCAGTAAAACCGCCATGACACTGCATCAATACTGCAAGGCATTTCTTGTAAGCTTCAATTAAAACTTTTTCCTAAAAGAAGAAGGTTTGCTATAAGTTACTCAAAAGGCTGGGTTTCTACAACATTGAATAAACACCTCAAATATCAGTACAGGCAAAATACTCAATCTTCCCTTCCCAACTTGGTCCCTCCTCCAGACCCCTGTCTCAGTGAATGACATTTCTGTACAGCCGTGGAAATCCAGAGATTATTCTAATACTCTCCTTTCTCTCATTTCCCATTGTCCAATCTATTACCAAACTAGCAATTTTATCTTCTAAATTTCTCTCAAACCTGGCCACTGATTATCTCCAGTAACTCAAAGGAAAGCCAACCATCTCTCTATTAGAAACTCTTGCCCCCCTCCATCCATTCTCCACAGAGTAACTTTTTAAAACATATAAATTAGATGTCATTTTCTGCTTGGTAGTCTAATGGAGCCCCACTTCAATTACAATAAAATCCAAACTTCCTTCCATGTCTTCCAAAACCCTGCGAAGTCAGGACCTGTCCACTTCTCTGCCTTTGACCTCTACACTCCCAAAAGAGTTCCTCTAATAACCAAACTAATAACCTAATAACCATACTCATCACAGAGCACGACGCAACTGTCCCTCAGGCAGGAGTATTCTTTATACCCTGATCAGTTAACTGACACACAGCAGATATTATGGAAGCCTTCTCTGACCTCCCAAATTATACAGGCTCTCATCTAGACTTGTAGCCAAACAGACAAAATAATTTTAAGACATAGGACAAATGTACCAACAGTAAAACTTTGTTTCTGGGCATATTTAGAAACTATTCTTTTTATGTACTTTTTCCACTATCCCATCAAAATCTATGTGCGATAATGGAAAAAATAAAGACAGCAACATAAGAGAGAATGTGGATTATTTCCTCCTCTATTTTAAAGTTTTTTAAGGCTTCAGAATTTTAATTTTTATCAAATTTATAGGTGAAAAGAAAATATGCTCTTTTATGAGCTATCACCACTATCCTCTCCAAATCTCTTTAAAATTTACTTAGAAATCTGTTTGTCCCCCATTCCTCCATTTATCTCCTATCTCCTATTCCTAAAAGAAACTCACATCTAAAGCACACCAGTCCTGCATCATTGAAATGACATGTGTTAATTTCATTTGCAACGTGAAGGCTGCTTCCCACTCTGGTTCCATTTCAATATGCTGTCCCACTTGACGTGTAATTGGATCCATTCCCTTAAAGAAAGTGAAAAGATGTTAAATGAATTAAAATAATATTTGTTCTCTCACATGAAAACTTAAAAAAATAATGTAGAAGAAACATATATTGATTACATAAGCATATAAAGTAAAAGTCTTAATGGGAAGCTTCTTAAATTACATGTTATATCTAACATTCTCTAAAATATTAATAAAAAAATCTCAGTAAAGTATATAACAATTTATTTTAGAGGCCATCTTCTGTATGTTTTAGACAATAAAATGAATATGCAACAATCTTTCAAATTCCTTTTTAGCTCTATCATCTATAGGAAAAATTACTGGAATAATTTGACAGGCTTTTAAAATGTTATTGCATTTATAAATATATTTTATAATAAAGTTTTTATATTTATTTCTCATCTGCAACTAAAAGTTTTCATAGAGACAGAAAGAAAAAAAAAGATAAACAACTTGAATACAGAAGAATATAACTTTTTATAAATCAGTCTAACTACCCTGGTGTGTCAGTACTGATTAAATAATAGATACTCTGAGTTTTCAAAATGACCAAAGTATATACTGTTCCTATAGATACCAAAAAAAAAAAAAAAAACCCAACACACAGAAGTTTTATAATTAAACATCCATGAATCATAATCCAACATGGGAACAAGAATATTTTCTAAAAATAGGTCAACTTTGCTTATTTCTGCCTTAAGAAAGCCAGATAGCCACTAAAAGGAATCATAATGATACTGCTTAGATTTTTTTGAGATGTCATCTATCTTTTTATAGTTAAAACTGTTAAATATGCCAATTGGTTTCTGCTTCAAATTTCTATTCTGCATATGAGGGTGTTTCCAAAAAAGAGGAATAAACAGAGAGGGAAAAGTTCTATACTGTAATATATAAATATCACATCAGGGAAAGAAATGTGAAAACATTAAAAAAAAAAAAACCCAAAAAACAACATTATAGTTTCTTAAATAACTGATAATACTTCCATGTAAGCATATTAAAACCACAAATTTGCAATTCCCAAAGAAAGAATATTAATGGTAACCAAAAGAAAAACCAAATACAAAGGAACAGTAGATGCCAGAACCTTTGCTGGTTTCTCATTCTATACCTGTCTAAGAATTTCCAATTAAAAAGGAGTTTCTTGGTCCAAATTTAGCCACCCAAGTCATTCTTTTGGAAAAGTGCTCAATATGAAATAAATGCAAGGACAGAAAGGTGTTCAGTTCAATGAACAACAACAACAAAAAGAAAAAAAAGGGAAGAAAGGAAAGTGTTTGTTTCCCTTTTAAAATGTGTCAGTTTACACATACCTGCATACATTTGAGTAATTCCAAAAAGGCATCAAATCCTTCCAGGAACTTCTGCCTCAGATCATCTGACCATTCAGTTGGTTTGCTAATTAACACATACCTGAACATGATAAAAATAGCAATGACTACATGGATAAACAACAACATTTTATAAGTTGCAACTGGTTTGATAAATAAACAAAAAGCTTACTTGAGGTCTAAAATAAGGCTCTGAACTCTCCTAAATTTGAAAGCTTGTAAAGCAGTATATCGTTCAAACTGAAATCTGCCCTGGGCATCTCGATGTCTCAAATGATCCATAAAAGTCTTAATGATAATGGTCATCAGATTTTCTTCTGTGATGAGCATCCGAGCCTAGAACAAATGTATCAGAGTACATGATAATCAAAACTTATTTACTAGGAAGCTAAAAACTAGTCACCAATATTGGTTAGCTCTTTCAGTTTAAACCTTTCAACACAACTGTACAATATCATAAATGTATTACTGTGTATTTCTAAATAACAATTACTTACTCCAATTGCCACTTGTATGAAGCAACAATTGTATCACGGAGAAAGATGCCAGAATGTTAGGAGACAGATCCAAGGCTCATTATTCAAAGACAATTCAGGGTAGGGGGTCTGAACCAGGCTGCAAATTTTCCTTAACTGAGACATTTAGACACCTATAATGGTATGGTATAATTATTCTAGGATCCAGAGATTTATATTACAGATTCTGTAGAACTCAGTATAAAACTCTATTTCCTCTTAATCTCCTTAGTTAAGACTTATTTTTGTTTCTATGTATACATATCTATGTATTTTTGAATAGGCAAATAAACTTAAATGATGCAAACCCCCCCCCCAAACCAGGTAAAAAGTCACCTAGCTCCTGAGGTCCCCCTTGCAAAGGCAATTTCTGTTAGTTTTCTTAAATATTCTCCCAGAGATTGTGTGTGTACAATAACAAACATGCACACACACACACACATACACGTGTATACACACACGTATACATTTCTAAAATACAAATTGTTATTAAGTAGACTTAAGTATGGATATCTGTCTCCCCCACCAAAGGATAGCATATTATAAACAATGTTTATAATATGCACTTTTTTCCTTGATAAATTATAGAAATTGTCCCCTATTGGTTTATATAAATTTCCTCATTCTTTTGAATTATCACAAGGTATCCTATCATACTTTATTTAGCCAGGCTTTTATTGGTGAGACCTTTGGGTAATGCAATCCAATTTCAAACATTTTGACCTTTACCATTCTGATGGCTTTAATTTACATTATCTATTTGAATGAGGTTGAACATTACTTCATAATAATTTGCATTCCCTTTTCTGCTCCATAGTCAAATCAGAAGGTCTAATAACATTCTGAATATCACATTATTACTCTGATATAAAAAATCATGGATTTCCTCCCACATCTACAGCCTAACTAGGTTCCAGGTTGTTATTAGTGCTGGATAACTACTTAACCAGGTCTTACATTAGTCAATATCAGGTATTTAATTAGCAATATAGAAAGCTGCATCAAAAAGGACCAAAAAATACAAAGGATAGAAGTCTAAGAATATAGTAAAGTTGTATTCTAATGTAGAAATTAAGTTCTAAGGTCATTAGATATGGAGAAAATCTATATAGTTAAATATACCTTTAAAAAATTCTTAAATCATCCCATTGCCAGGACTTAGGCCTCAAGAAGCTCAAAAGTCAACAGGATTAATTGCTCTTAATTTCCTAGACAGTGAAGACTAAGGTCAAGTTTGAAGGATAAGAAGTGTTAACAGGTAAAAAGATTTCCCTTTTTGTTGTTATATTAGTTGATTGAAGAAGTTAAGTGAGTGTAATGGAATTTCACTAAGCTAAGGAAAAACTCTGTAGAGCCTGCTTGCAAGACTTATAACAGGCAGTAAAAGGAAGTTTGAGAGACAATGAATATCGGTGGAGTGAAAATCTCACCAATCAAGGCACTTATTAGCAATTTCAGTTTCAGATGAATGTTAAAATAGATGGTTCATCCACTGTATCGTCTGGATTGGATTATGTCTTTCCTAGGTGCCAAATAAAAATAAATGAATAAATAGGGTGGACCATTAGTACTGCCCCCTTAATGTAGGGAAGTTATTTAGGTATGTCTACTTCTAAAAAGATAACTGAAGAAGAAGCATATTTTCCAAGGTTACAAGAGAAAAGAAAAATAAAAAACTTTAAGTGCATGGCTTTATCACCTCATGCCTAGATTGCTAACCTTCCAAGGGAATTTTCAACATTAAATATCTAATGTTACTGTGCAGTTCTAATACTTATCACTCACCCTGAAAAATTACTTGCTTTGTATGCCTACTATTCATTTTGGTTTAAAAAATATTACCTCTACTTAATTACATTTTATTCATTTTATGTAATTCATAATCAATTTTGTGGTGCAAGGCTCATTACATATCTAACAGCATATTCAAAATGGACCAATTCCCTCCAAAGACTCTGACAAACTTCACTGAGTAATAATGGCCTATGCATACAGTTTCAGTTAAAGTAAACATGAGAGAGCATACAGGGGTAATGCTGACTATGATGAGGGCACATTTAATAAAATAATTTAGAACGAGTAAGATAATCACTTTAATTATTAGTACCAGTTCTTTTCCAAACTATTTAAAAATGAAGATTGGACTACTGACATAAAAGATTTCATTTATATCTAGGGCAAGTGACTTTTAACCAGGGACATGCATAAGAAATACTAATGGTGCTTTTCCAAGAAACTATATATGTACTCTTCTGCTTCCAGCCATGATGGAGTAGCTCGAGGCTGACCAACATTCCCACCAAGAACAACTAGAAAAGGTCAACCTGAAATGCAAGGGTGGGAACCAGGTCCAACTTTCTTCCAGTTTTCCCCTCAAGACATTTGCAAATTCTGAAGCTATGAAGGATAGAAGTCTAAGAAGAGCAGAAAGCCTAGAAGAGCAAACAGTGATGTGGCACTCTTACCAAGGTGAGGAAACAAGACTAGAGTACCCTATAGATGGGAGGACCCTATAGATGGGAGGAACTCTAGTGAACACTCCAGGTTATGACCCAGGGATGAGGATGAATCAGAAGAATCCTGCCAGAAGAACCTGGAGTCATATCAACTCCTGAGCAGATTACGGTAATCAGTCTCACACTGTCTGTCTAACAACATCAAGGAGTATCTTTAGGGTTCAGGGAGGACAAAGTAGATGTACTTTTCTTTAGTCTTCCCACTAAGCACAACTATAAACTGGACATTATATGCAAAAAGAACACCAAAAGACTCTGAAAGATGGAGAGAAGAAGGTATACCGGCTGGGGACCTCAGAATCCAAGAAATGACATGGTAGAGAGTTCTCTAAATTTTTTTTTCATCTCATATATCTAGGCTTGGAGGTAAAGAAGCTGGCAACCTAGAAATACCAATGGGCACACTCCTTTTTCCAGCCACAGGAAAGGAGTAACCTAGCAGGACAGAAAATTTTCAGACAGTAACCCCTCCACTATAGCCAACCACCACAGAAACAAACTGTGGCTCCATCCCCTCCAACACCAGCAAAGGCTGAGTGGGGAACCTAGACTTCTACCTTTGAGAGGCTAAAACATGGTGCCTGACTATATTAAGTTTAGGATGCCTGCTATAACCTCTAGGGCAGTGTTACTCAAAGTATGGTTCACAGACCAGCAGCCTGTAAACTGCTTGTTGCTAGTTGTGACAAGAAGTTTGCACAAGAAGGTAAATCGACTATTTACAGCAGTTTAGTTCAGCTGACATTTTTTTCCACAGCAAAATTTTTGCTGAAAGCAGCAATGTGTTGATTTATATTCTGGTACAAACTCTATCTTTTCATAACTGACGCTTTGAATGAAACTGCTCTAAAGTGACACTTAAAAGTATTACGTGAATGTACAACTAATAAATTAATAAAGGGAGAAGGTAAAATAATAAATATTTAATCCAAAAGAAGGTAAAAAGGAGAGAAAAAGAAACAAAATAGATGGGTCAAACGGAAAAAAATCATAAAGTGATGAATATAAAGCCAAATATGAGTAATTATATTAAATGAGCAGAAATCTAATTAAAATATTAAGATGATTCTGATTTGATGACTGGATAAATAAAACCCAAATACATGCTTTTTATAAGCAATACAATTTAAATATAAAGGTACAGAAATGTTCAAAATATAACAGAAATGATAAACTATGCAAACACTAACCAAAAGAAAACAGATAAATTAGACTTTGAGGTCAGAAGTATTATTTGAGAAGAAAAAAGATAATGCATAATGATAAAAGGTTCAATCTGGGAAGTATAACAATTCTAAATTTGTATGCATTCAATTACACAGCTTTAACATACATGAAGCAAAAACTGAGAAGTATAAGGAGAAAGACTAATCAACAATCATTGTGGGGAGTTATTAACATGTTTCAACAGCTGTAGAACAAGTAGGCAAAAAAATTAGTAAGTATGTTAAAGATTTACATGATGAAAATGAACAAACTTGACCTAAGTGACATATATAAATACTGCAACCAATTACTTTCAAGTTCATATTGAATATTTACCAAAACTGTAAACATCTGGGCCATAAAGCAAGGCTCAACAAATTCAAAAGGATTGAAATCAGAGTATGTTGTCTGACCACAGTGAAATTATGCTAGAAATTCATAACAAAATTAGAAAATTCCCAATGTTTTGAAATTTAGCAATATACTTCTAAGAAATAAAATCACAAAGAAGAAACAATGCATCAAAGAAGAAATTATATAGAAAATAAGTTTTATGAACTCTATAATGAAAATATGACATAACAAAATTGTGGGACACAGCTAAATAAATGATGCTTAGATGGAAACTTAAGCCTTAAATGTACTTGTCAGAAGAGAAAGGCTGGTCAATGATCTAAATATCTATCACAAGAAATTATAAAAAGAATGTCAGCTACTGTGTGGTGGTGAATAAAAGCAAGAAATCATTCTCATTCTTGATCTCAGGGGAAAAGTTTTTAATATTTCACCATTAAATATGTTTGCTTTGGATTTTTACTTTTTGTTTTTGTTTTAAGCACTCTATCAGATTAAAGAAGTTCTTTCTTATTCCTAGTTTACTATGAGGTATTTTTTGTGTTTTAAATCATGAATGTTTAATTTTCATGAATTCTGGAAAAGCATTTGGTTTAATTTTTTTCCTTTTTGTCTGTTAATAAGGTGAATTAAGGCAGTTGATTTTTCCCCTAAATGTTATACTGCTCTTGCACTAAGGAAAAAACCAAACTTGTGATGTATTATTCTTTTTTATTTTTTGATTCGATCTGTGTGAACTCATTTGTGAGAGATTAGATGGTAATTTTCTTATAATTGCCTTGAGTTTTGGTATCAAGATTACAGAGGACTCAATTAAATTGGTAAGAATATTCTCTCTGTCTTTTGGAAAAACTTACGTAACACAGGTATTATTTCTTTAAAGATCTGGAAGCGTTCCCTAGTGCAGCCCTTTGGGTCTGGTAATTTCTTTGTGAGATTTTTATACTAATTAAAATTTTCTATTTCTTGATTCTCTTTTAATAACCTGTGTTTTTTCTTAGGGATTTGTTAATTTCACCCACATTTTTAATTCGATTGAGTTGGTACTAGTATTGTCATAATTTCTACTCAATATCTGTAAGGTCTGTAGTTTTTGTTTAAATGTCAAGTGCACATTCATCTCAGAACTTTTGTACTTGTTCTTTCTGTCCAGGAAGCCCTCTAAGAGTCACTCTCTCATTTCCTTCAGGTCTCTGTTCAAACACCACCCCTCTGAGAGGCCTTCTCTGATAACCTTATATAAAATATGACCCTTCCACTGTCACACTGTATTCAGTTAACCTGTTTTTCTATTTCATAGAACTTACTGAGAGTTGATTTACAGTAAATAGTATGCAATTGTGTATCTGTCTTTCTCCAATTAGACTATAAATTCCACAGGAATAAGGACTTCTGTCTGTTTTATTTATTGCTGTATTTATCCCCAGAGCTCAAAACAATGCCTAGAGTTAATAAAGGTGCTAAATAAACGTTTTAAATAATGAATACATATACTATTTTTCTAGTGTTTCTAAAGGAGTTAGACAAGAAACAAAGATAAAACACTGAAATATTAGAAAAAAATATTTGCATTATAAGAAACTCCAAGGAATGAACACAAACTATTAGCAGATATGTTAATAAAAGGACCACATAGATACAAGATGGTTACGTAAAAATCAGTAGTCTTCCTATATACTAGCCATAGCCAGATTTAAAATGTGAATAATTTGGTACAATGTCAAAAATATGAAACAGATAAAACTTAATTTAAAAATACGTAAGACTCAGGAAAGAGAACTAGGAAGTTTTCATAAAGAACATAAAATAACACTTGAATATATGAAGACAAATTAGGTTTCAAGATGAGGGCATTCAATATTGTAAGGATACTAATTCTTCCAAAATTATCTATACAGAACTTCCTCAGTGAAAATTCTATGTGTTTTTTTGGAAATTGACAAACTGATTTTAGTTCATTCTAGGGAAAAAAGGCAGGCCTAAAAATAATTAAGAAAATTTTAGAAAAAAAATAAAGATTTACTTGTGCAAGATATCAAAATGGAATATTAAAATAAAATTATTAAAACTGGGTACTGGGATGGAAATGGACAAAACAATGAATTAGAGAAGTCTCAAAGACTTCTCAAACTTGACCCTGACTAAACTGAAAGCATCGTTTTCCTTCTTCACAAATCGTACTCATTCTCCAAAATTCCCTTTGCAAGTGGCACAATATTCACTGGGATGCAAGTCAGAAACCTAGGAATCATCTTTACACTTCTCCCTCAAACCCAATAGCCAGTCATTCACCAAACCCAATATCCCTCAAACCCAACATGTGGCTCGTTCTATAGATTTCATTACCTAAATCTAACAACTCTTACATGCATTGCCAAAATCCCAGGTCAAGTTACCATTAGTTCCTGTCTGGATCACTGCATTAGCTTCTAATTAGGTTCCCCAACTCACTTTTGCCCAACATCAATTTGTTCTCCAAACTACAAACAACATGATCATCTAAAAATCACAAATATGATGGTGTTAAGTGCCATTTAAAACTCTTCAATGCCATCCCATGCTCTTAAGGTAAAAACCTAAATCCTTAATTGGTTTACAAGAATATTTCATTAATGAGTAAACAGACTTCAGACAGCTGCAACTTTACTAGAATATATCCTCGAACATAAAAGTAATCTGGGAAAAACAGTCACACACGCATAAAAAAAAACCCCTAGAAAATGTATCTTATCAGTAAAATAACCGTAGAGCACTCTTAAATCTATACAGTTTGGCCAGTGCCTATGTTTCTGGTCTCATTTCACTCTATGTTCAAGGATCTTCATCTATACTGGCATTCTCTGCATTCTCCTATAGGACTTAAAAACTGGTCCATCTGCATGGACTTCCTTTCATAAACCTGCATAAAGGTCCTTAGAGAATCTCCTTTCTGAACTGCGGTCAGATCTCTCTATTATTCTGTCTCAACCAAATTCTTCAGTTTTCATTATAATTTTAATTAACCATTTATGTGAGTCCTTCCTACTATTGTAAGTTCCATGAGGGCCAAGACCACATCTGTTTTTGTTCACCACTGCATTCCCAAAGCCTAGAACTGTGCCCAAAAAATAATAGGTGCTCAATAAATTTTTGTCAAATTATATTAATTTTAATTACTGAATAGTACCTAAAACAATGATGTCTTTAAGAAGGCAAAAAAAAGGCAAGGAGTGCCAGCTATCAGTTACAAAGCAACGAGTGAAACGTAATACAAAAGACTACCTAATCATTGTGCTTCAACTGCCTTAGCTAGCCTTTTCCTTATTGGGGAAGAGGGCTTCTCAAAATGTGACTTTATATATAATATGCTATCTGTTTCTATTAGAGAAATTTGTTAAACTGATCAGCTTAATTTTAACTAATCAGTTCCAAACCTCAGGAAGGTACTATGAGAAAGTACAGGTTAAGGTAAATGACTTTCTCCCTCCAGATTATATATTTGAGGATATATTCTGGTATGGTTGAAGGTGTCTGAAGTCTTATCACTCAATAACAAAATATTACTCTATGCAGGAATATACAGATCTTAGTTCTCTATTATTTTTAGGCTTTACTTCTGTTAATGGAAAAAAAAAAGTTGTTCTTAGTCTTTCAGTACTTACAAGTGAAGGAACTGTGAATATCTGAACCGAGAGGTCTGCGACTGAAAACTCTCTGTCGTGGTCATCTGTCACATAATCACTCTGCAAACGCTCATAGTTCTATTAAGAAGGCAAAAAAAGGCAAGGAGTGCCAGCTATCAGTTACAAAGAAAAGGCAAGCACTACTCACCAGAGTAGGTGCAGTGAAGAACTGGACAGACAGAGCAGTCACGGACACTGCTCGCTCGTGATCATCCTCCATAAAATCTCTCTGCAACTGCTGGTAATTCTAAACAACAAGGGGGGGGGGGGCGGGAGATTCACCTCTAATCCACAATGACCAAATGTTTAAGGATTATAATGAAAAGTCAGTGCTGGAGGAGTCAATAAGATAACATTATAAGAATGATAACTGGAATGATTTCTACCAATTAAATTCTGTGTGAATACTGATTCACTAGAGAATCTTCTCAAACACAAATGGCAGTTAATGAGCTGAAATAAGAGTAACAGTTACTAAAATCCTGGGATGTCACCGTACACCCATGGAGCTAAATAAACTACAGCAGCTTTACATGTATCTGATGAAATCAGACTTGTATTACTTCTGGACATGTATCATAATCACTTGATGGCTCTTTCAAAGTACATGTGCTTGGGCCCTGTTACTGGTGAATCTGCTTAAGCAGGTTTGAGAATAGAACTCAAACACATGTGTTTTGAAAGAGCTCCCCAAATGATTCTTATAGACTTCTTTGGTTAAGAACTCCTAATTTAGGTGAAATAAAAAAAAAAGTAGTTAGCTTAATCACATGCTGCTACAAGGGGAGAATCTAATTTAACAATATCAACAACCTACAGTTCATGATTCCTAAATCACATCAATATATACATGTTGTTTCAACTAAGATGATCTCTTTCTTATACAACTTTTAATAGGAATAATACCATAATTCACAATGGCATAGGTTTAAATTCTTCATTTATTGTTTCATATCATACACATTCTATAGATGGATATTCATATTATCATGGAAGATAATGGACAAGAAAAGCCTTACTCTGAAATTTTATTCCATTGATAAAAGATAAAAAGATCATTTATAAAGTTTCTTAGAATTTAAAATCAATACACTGATATTACTATTAGCTGCTAATTTTATAAAGCCTGGATATAATCATGGGCTAGCATTACTATAAAATATATAACCTATTTTGTTAATCTTCAAAACTGAAAAACTATTTACCTTTGCAAATCGAACAGCAAACAGCTTCTTGTATTTTAAATCCATAAGAAGACTGCTCATGAACAACTGATGATACATATTCCTAGCACCTTTTACAAAAAGAGCAGATGTAAGATGAAGATATATCAAACAAGCCAAAATTACATTTCCAAAGTTTTTACATGACCAGCTGTATTTTAATTCTTGAGAGTAAAACTACATGTGTTCCTTGGTATAAAATATTTGTAAGCTGCTTCTTAAAAAAAATTAGTTTTTCTAAATAGTTTTCTAACAAGATATAAAGGTTATTTAATTCAGGTCATGAATCCCCGAATCTGTTTTTTATTTTTTCCAAAGAATAAGACTGCATGTGGTAATTCTAAAAACCATAAATACATTAAATATCTGCCCAAATGAAAAACAAACAAAACAAAACAAAACTTTAACATCTCAATTTTTGTTTATATGCAGGTCCCTCTATACCTTAAAAGTAGTTAAGAGATTCACCTTTCCACAATTTGGAATCATTAAGCATCAATCTATCCACAAGAGAAGAGTTTTCACCATCTGGCCCTTCTTGTAAACCAACTTGACATAAAATTCGGCGAAGGCCATCTTAAAACAGGAAGAAAAGCTGTCATGAAATAGTAACTTCAAATATTAAAATAAAATGACATTTTAGTAGAAATATTCAAATTGACCTACAGAATTTCACATATTTTATAAAAGGTCAAATTTATTCAGAAAAATGTTTTGTTAACATTTTAACAAAAAGGAGAAAAATTCCAAATCATGCATTATATACCAACACACTCCAGAACATCGAAATATATATATGTATATCAGAAAGACGACTTCTTATGCTGTAAAGAATTGGAAGAGCAAAGCATCCAAAAAACACTGAAATAAATATCATTCTTCAAGCACTTATGCTATATATTAAATTACATTATAGAAAATTGTTATATATCCCATGACAACTGAAGGACAGGAATAATATAAAATTGAGCTACTATTTAAAAGAAAGAATACATGACCTCTATATATCAACACTTTTAATTAATGCTATGCAAAATGTTCTTCATATATTAAACAAAAACATACTGTGTACCTATCTATGTGTACCTACTATGTAAGAGGCCCTGGAAGACAAATTCCTACATCCTCTAATACTAAACTTAAAAAAAGTTCTTCAAATGTTAATGTAAGCATTAACATAACCAAAACTTTAATACCTTTTTGTTTCATACTTAATAATTATTGTTTTTAGTCTTCTACAAGTATAAAATATAAATCACAAAACAATGGAGTTAAGTTTTTACTGTAGCACAGTACTTAGTATATAGATATTCAAAGGAAAACACCAAATTTAAAAAATGAGGATAAGAAAAATAACTGGAAAGACATTCATAAGTCATGCAAACATGTTCTCCTAAATTTCCACACCTCATTATTTTTACCTGTCACTTCACAGCGTAGTAATGCTCTAATAGCCTTTCAATATATATTTCAGAAATTTTCTTTACAGTAAACATCAGAATGTCATCTAACCAAATCACTTTTCTTGCCTGAAGATGACAAACAGCCTCAATCTATGGTTATTTTACTCTTTAGTGTTAAATGCTAAATCTGTATTTTCAGCATTGAACATGTGGGTTCTTAATTATGTTATCATCACATTAAAAAGAATATCTAATTTGTAGGCTGTGGAAAAAGAAAAAATTAAATCATTAACTTCAAATCTGCAAATTTTCAGAGCTGAAAATTACTGGGAACCAAAAGTTGTAGGAGTCAACAAAGATATCAACATTAGTTTTCATTCTTTTAACTGCTAACCATTTAGGTTGTATTTACAGTAGCATTTTCCAGCTTGCTAAGTAAAACAGTTCCAAAGGATATTGTTAAAAAAAAATGGTTCTTTTATCAAGTTTATGAGATTTAGATATTAGCATATTAAAGTCCTTTACAATCGTTAAAACCCAGTGTTTTCTGCATTTATTTGAACATAAAATCTTTGTATGCATATTAAAAAATCCCATGGACCAAAATTTGGGAAACATGGGTTTTTCTGTGCATAAAGATACTGAGATGGCTTTTAAAATTTTAAATTAAAGCAAAAAATTATTCTACTTGATATTTTTTTCCAGAACAGTTTTGTAAGGGCATATGAGCTCATTTTTAAGTCAATTAGCACAAGCTTTTATGAACCTACCTGAATATCCAATAATACTTCCCAGCCAAGACAAAAGTTTCAAACCAAAATTCTGATGTGCGACAATAGACGAATGCATAACTTGAACTTTGAGTGGCTTTGTCTGTCTACTGGTATTTCTCTTAAAAAGAAATGGCAGGATGAAAAAAGAAACTTAAAAAGGCTATTTAACAGGAAAAAGTTAGTATTTTATTTTCATATAACTACATATTATTACTGTTTTTATTTTATTTATAATAGCCATCCTAAGGTATGAGGTGGTATCTCATTATGGTTTTTCTTTGTATTTCCCTAATGATTAATGTTGAGCATGTTTTCATGTGCTTATTTGGAAATTTGTATATCTTCTTTGGAGAAATGTCTATTTAAATCAATCGAAAGTTATTTAACATTTCCCCCCTTTCACTTTTTGTTTGGATCATCTTTCTATTCCCCTCATTTCTATCCCCTCCCATCTCCATAACCCACATTCACACAGTACATCTTTGCAAATTTTCTCCATCTATACATATTATGTATGTATATATTAATAAAGATTTTCATTTTACAAAAATGGGATACTATACATACTCTTGTGCATCTTTGTGTTAACCGATTTTTTTGATTAATGACTTGTAATATTCTGTGATGTGGACTTATTCAAACATCCTCTAGAGAAGGGCATTCATATCCCTTTTTCGGTCTTCTGTGACTACAAAAAAAGCAGTACTAAACATTTTTGTACATACACTTACTGGTGCTTATATTTCTATGGATAAATTACTAGGAGAGGTAAAACTTGAATAGATGCTACACTGTTTTCCAAAAAAGCTGTAGCGATTTATTTTTATATGAGTATTCCTATTTCTTACATGTCTGCCTGCAAGGTATTTTATCACTCTAATTTCTCCATTCTGATGGATATAAAAATCAGTCATTTTACGGATTACTAGAGAGTCTTATTTCATACACACACACACACACACACACACACACACACACACACACACACACACCACCTACATTTTCTCTGTTGTTATTATGTTTTCATATCTTCTGACCATTTTTCTATTTTATTTGTTCCCTACTTGATAATCTGAGCGCTCTTTATCATAAACGTTAAATGTCTACCTGTATGTGTTAGATATAATTTTTCAAAACCTACTATTTGTCTATTAAGTTTGTTTATGGACTATTTTGTTATACAAATTTTTTATGTAGCCAAAAAAATGTATTTCTTTTCTAACACCTTGGGTTTTAGTCTTGGTTAAGAAGCTCTCCTTCTCTCTTAGAGTCCACCTGTGGTTTCCCAGATTTTCCTTATACTAGTATCTATTTCTGGATGTTCCATTCTATATTATGAATGTATCTATGAAAATACCACCAGAGATTACAAACATCTATTTTTTAAAAGGGGAAAAACTGAAATGATACTACTGAACATATAAGAAGTTATAAAGCAACAATAAAAAGGAAAAAAAAAAGCAAAATCTTTTCCTTTATCCAGATTCATCTATTGTAAACATTTCATTCCAACTACTTTATCATTTGTACGTTATCTTTCTCCACACACAGACATATACACACACCCACTTTTTTAAAAAACGAACCACTGAGGGTAAGTTTTATGCACCATGTCCCTTATCCCTAAATACTTTAGTATACATTTCCTAAGAAAGAGAATATTCTTTTATACAAGCAGTATAGTTTCTGATGTATTATTAAATTGAGTATGTCCAGAAAGCAAGGAAGAATTTCTTTGCTACATTAAAATTTAAAGCTTTTGCTCAATGAAAGCCACCAGAAACAAACTTAAAATAAGTTACATATTGAGAAAAGATATCTGTAACAAAAGATCAAAATTCAGACAACTCTACAAATAAGGAAAAAACAAACAAACAAATAATAAGACAACCCAACAAAAAATATGGGTAAAGGGTATGAACAGGGAATTCACACAAAACTTAAAATGACCAATACAATAAATATGAAATAAGATACTTAGTAAACAATGCAATGCAAATTTAACCTACAAGATGCCATTCATAAACATCAGTGGCAAAAATTAAAACATTTAACAATTATACAGTTTTGACAAATCTATGGAGAAATGGAAACTCTCATATACTGATGGTGAAAATGTATATTGTACATTTTGGAGACTAACCTGGCAAAATCTAATAAAACTGAAAATGCCCATATTTTAACAACCCAGAAATTCCAGTTTTGGTAGAAACTCTAGAGAAACTTTTGCATCTATGCAACAAGGGGACAAAATAATGTCCATGGCAGGACTGCTAGTCATAGCAAAAAACTAGAAATATCCTAACTGTCTATCAAAAGAAGAATGAAAAAGTCACGGAAGAACCATCAATAGAATACTTTACAGGTACATGTATCGACAAAGACAAATCTAGAAACAATATTGAAAAGGCAAGGTGCAGTATAATACATTCAGTATGAAACTTGTTATATCATGTTTAAAGGCCTCCAAATCAATACATATAATACTGACAGATATTTAATAGATAAACTATAAAGGTATGCATGAGAATGAAAAAATGAATTAATGAAAGTAGATATCACAAGGAAGAAGGAAGGGGAATTAAGGAAGGAGATTAAGGGGATTAAGGAATAATACAGGAGCCTCTATACTATTTTATTTATTTAAAGTAAGTATAAATAAAATAATAAATATAATGTGGGCAAACAGGTGTTGACTGTGTTATCTCTATTTCTATATGCATATTTAAAATATTTCATAATATAACATTTTTTTAAAAGGCCATTTACATAAAATGCTGTTACATTGAATAGTTAAAAATAATAAATTCTACCTTTTAAAAAAATCTAAATGTGGGGAAATTTTCTTTCAGAGAAATAATACATATACTAAATGTTATTAAAATATGCAGCATGCCTTGCTATAAGGTATCAAGAAACAACCTTCTTTGAATAATAATCTTGGTGCTAAAGGCCAATTTAATTCCTAAAAAGCAACATGAATCTCTTTCTAAAAAACAACAAAAAGCAACAAACTTTCTAAGGCATCTCTGATGGAGAAATAGGAAAGTAGGAAATATATATTTCATCTAAACATTCATTTTCTGTATTAATCTTACATACTTTAAAAAACAAGATAAAATAATAATGCAATGCTCAAGAAACATATCTTTAAATATGATTTTTGGCTTATGTTTGCTTTACATTTATGAAGGCAGAGAAATGTTTTCACAAATGCCAAAATATGGAACTAGTTTTAAACTAATAAAAAATAATAGTGTAGGCATGTTTTTAAATTACTTACCACAATTACTGATTTGGCTTGTTCACAATATTGGAAGTCTCCATATCGAACAGACCTACGTCCCTATAAAGATATTTAAAATTAACTTATAAAAACATTATATTCAGTATGACATTTGAATCAGTAAACAAGCACACATATTTGAGCATACAACAACTTTGGTCAATTAATAACAGTGTTTATTCTATTTACTGATGAAAAAGTGAATTAAAATAGTTTCCTTTGAAGTTAGCCCAACATTTTCAAGCCATTAATAAATGTATTTCCTTGAACAACACAATACTTATTCTTCTAGGCTGCTATATATTTTTTTCCAGCTTAAAAAAAGTTTATTTAGGAACATGGAGGCAAATATCAGAAGAAATAGCCAAAGGATTGAGACTTCTTCCCTCTAGAGCCAAGCTTAGTACTTAGGCTGATATAATTTCTATTTTCATAACTGAATATTTCTAATTACTGGGTAGAATGAGGCAACTGTATCTACATTTCCTCCTAAACTTTCTGACAACAGCTTAGAGTTACACCCAATATATATTTGGGCCGATATTCAGATGACATAAAAAAATAGCTTAGACACACATACCTTATATTCTAAGACAACTTTTCTGTAATAAAAGTTCAATTATGTGACATTAACATAATGAAACTACTTACATCTCGATCTACTGTAGTTGCAAAGCCAATGGCTTCTTTTTGTGTGCAGTTAACAGCTTTCTGAAGAGTATAAATAACTTGTTCATAGGTATGAACCTCATCATTAAAAAGCATGCAATAGTAGGTGTCACTCTTCTCTCTGTGGGATAAAACATTAGTGATATATTATCTATTTGTATATTGTCTTGCTCCAGCCTGATTTATTAAGAACACACTTTGTTCTAGGTACTGGGCATCTATCACAAAGTTATCACTGGTCCCCATGCTCCATAACAGTACCGTACAGTGAGGAATATTGGATACATAATTCTATGTAAACTGGCTTTTATTAAGAGGAGGACGCTAGAGAGCAGGGTAAAACGGGTCTGGCAGTTCGGAGGAGAACTGCCAGAGAAGTAACCTAAGACCTGAAGTTGCAACTGGCTATCAGTGGTTCTTAACAGGGGGCAATTCTCCTCTGCCCTCTGACCCCTGTCGCTGACTATTTGGCAATGTCTGGAGACATTTTTTGTTGTCGTGACTGGAATAGGAGTACCACTGGCATCTAGTGGGTAAGGACCAGGAATGCTGCTAATTATTCTATAATCCACTGGACAGTCCCCACAATAAAGAATTAATCTAGCCCAAAATGCCAATAGTGCCAAGACTGAGAAACTTTGGGCTAGAGGTAGGTGAAAGCATTGGCTCTAAGGGGGCAAAGGTAAATATTGGGAGCTGGAGCACAGGGAGGAAGATTAATCTGGGAGAAGCAGAAATCTTAAAAGACCTTATAATGGATTTTGACTTTGCAATCTTAAGGGCTATCTAGGATTTGAGCAGGAGATATGATCAGTTTGCCTTAGAGTGTGAAAATGAATCATGAAGGACAAGAGTGGATATGGCATTCCAGTTGGAGAGGCACTGTTGTCCAAGGAAGAAAAGAATGTAATATAAACTAGGATAGCAGTAATGGAGATGACTTATAAATAGAACAATTTGACAGAAAGAGAACTAGCTGAAATCTTGAAATCTGAATGGATATGGGTAATACAGTTTCTGGGTAGATGGAATACCATTTACTAAGATAGGAATACATTACAAGAGAAACAAGTTAGATTCTTTTATGCTGGTGGTCCTGGACCTAAAATGGAACAAAAAAAATAAAAACAAAACTTTTATTCTCTAGGGTCTAACTTTGTATCTTAGATCAATGTTTGCCAACCCGAAGTACAAATGAAGATAAAGTCATTTAAAGGTACTAAGTCATTTTCAACATTTCCAAAAAGGTACAGTAACACCTCACTTCATTAAAAAACACTTAACCCACAACTAATTATCTGAGAACACTGTTGAGAAAGGAAAAAAGGAATACCACCAGTGTCCTTCAGACCCTCACTCCACTGTATTCAGCCTTAACTAGGAAAACAATTCCAACAAGCTTAGTTAGAATTACAAGTAAAAGAGAAGACTGCAGAAGGCAAGCACACTGACATGGAAGTTAGCCCTTAACCTTACTAGAGCTATGGCAGAATGCAGTTCTCTGGTCACGAGTCTGCGACCTCCTCAATAATTTAAACACAAATGGTAAATACGATAAATGTACACTAAAATAAGCTCGTAGTGTGGAATATGTTTTATAAAATTTTAGAATCAAAATGGTTAAAACTGAGTTTGAGCATTTAGTCAAACCAGAAAACACATTTATATCAAAGAGCTCAATCCCTAATCATATCTGATAGTCGAACAAAAAGAAATGTAGAATTAGCTTATCAGTTTTAGCACACAAAGAAGAGAAAACTGCCTGTGACTGAAACCAGTGGTAGAGCACCTGATGTGGCTTAAATGTGGCTATCAACCAACTAAACCAACAAGGTGAAACCTTCACCAATTACAGTGGATTACACATATTTTAAAACTGTAAAATCAAGGTTCTGCTGAAAATTATTATTCAAAAAAAGAAAACATTATGTTCTATTCTAGCTGTATTAAAGTTATTGTGAAGAATTAGAATCAAAATGGTTAAAATTAAGTGTGAGCAAATACAAATACAAAGAATAGATGGGCTGCGCTTACACCATCTCTAAATCTGCTGGCAATTCATTTTCTTTTTCCCAGGTTAGTATCTCCACTGCATACCGAAACATAATAGCAAAAATGTTATAAGTTCTTGCTATCACATCTTCTGATAAATGCACAAGAGGATCCTGCAAAAGAAACAAACAAAAAAATACAATCTTGTTAAATGCACATTAATTCTCCTCTTTCCCATTCTGCCTCTGCCCCTCAAAATACTACTGAGTGATCCAGTTTCAGCTTCTCAATTTGAATCTACATATTGCATCCTACCTAATCAAGCTTCTTAAATGTTTTGCTCATGATCCTAATTACTGAATCAACTGAATGAAAATATTCGATGGCACTCTAATGCCTAATGAGTACATCTAAAAACTTTAGAATGGCATTACAGAATCTTTTAAACCTAACAAACCATTTTTACAGATTCATATCCTACTAATTCCCAATTTCCAGAACAAAGGGATATTATCTAAGGACAGACAAGCAATGTTTAGCTTTATAAAATGTATAAAGGAGAGCCTGATTTTGAGGATTCTAAAGGGGAGAAGTCAACAAGGTCAGAAAACTGCTCCTTGGTGTTGTAAGAATCACTTACTTGTCTTTCTCTCAGCTAGGCAGCTTGTGTATGCATGTAACAGGGAACTTCCCACTTTAGACTTTACAGTAAGTTATTAAATTTCTAGAGTAATGTAAAAAAGTATTACTATAAACATACACTAAGTTTATCATGGTATCTTTCAGTCAAGGCTGGAAAAATGTTATTTATTGCTTTACCTTAAATCTGAACATGTTACTTAGCTCAATGGCTAAATAGTGTTAAATTCATTTCTTAAATAAGATCAGTATGTTCCAACATTATGGAATAGGAATCAGCACATTCTTGCAAACATACCTAAGGGTACAGAACATTTTTCTATACCAAAGATAGGTCTGGTGGAACTGATATAAAACAACTGGAGAAGGGGAATAAAAAGAATGGAGGAAAAAGGACAAAGATTCCTAAAGAAGGCAGGCCTAGGGCTTGAAGAATATAAGAAAAAGAAAAGAAAAAAAATTTTTTTGAAGTTTTACTTTTTCTTTTTTTTAATAGCTTTATTGAAATATAAGACAATTAGTTGCTCATATTTACATTGTACAATTCAATGAGTTTTTTCAATTATAATTGGCACACATTAGTTTCAGTTGTACAGCATAATGACTAGAGATCTATGTAACTCACAAAATGATCATCCCACTAAATCTAGTACCCCTCCCTCTTCCCCCTTACATATTTATAACATTGTTGACTATTTTCCTTATGCTACACTTTATTTTCATGACTCTTGTAACTACCCATTTGTACTTCTTAATCCTCTTGCCCCTTTCCCTATCTTCCCCCAACTCCCTTCCTGTCTAGTAGCCCTCAAAATATTCTCTGTATCTGAGTGTTTGTTTTTATTAGTTTATTTTGTTCTTTAGGTTCCACATGTACATGAAATCATGTGGTATATGTCTTTCTTTATTTGACTTACTTTATTCAGTGTAATACCCTCTAGGTCTATCAAGGCACTATCTTTTTCCATCCCCTTCCTTTTAGTCTGTGTGTGTCTTTTAATCTGCAGTGAGTCTCTTATAGGCAGTATAAGAGGGGTCCTGTTTTCTTATCCACTCAACCACCCTATCTTTTGGTTGGGGCATTTAATTCTTTTCCATTTGAGATACTGGTTGATAGATATGTAGTTATTATTACCATTTTTATTCATGTTTTTGATGGTTTTTTTTTATTTTATTTTTTTATTAAAGAAGTCTCTCCTTTTCCTATAGTACTGGCTTGGTGTAGATGAATTCCTTTTAGTTTTTTGTTTTTTGTTTTTTTTTTTTTTTTAATCTGGGAAGCTCTTTATCTGTCCTTCAACTCTAAACAACAGTTTTGTGGATAAAGTATTCTTGGTTGTAGATCCTGGATTTTCATCGCGTCGAATATTTTGTGCCAAGCCCTTCAGTCCTGCAGTCTCTTTAGAGAAATCAGCTGCCAGTCTTATGGGTGCCACCTTGTAGGTACCTAGCTGCTTTTCTCTTGCTGCTTTCAAAATTCTTTGTATTTAACCTTTGGCATTTTATTTATGATGTGTCTTGGTGTGGGCCTCTCTGGGTTCATTTTATTTGGGACTCTCTGAGCTTCCTGGGGTTGTATGTCTATTCTTCACCAGGTTAGGGAAGTTTTCCATCATTATTCCTTCAAACAGGTTTTCGACTTCTTGTTTTCCTCTTCCTTCAGGTACTCCTATGACAAAGATGTTGTTACATTTTTGTCCCCATAAGCTCCTTAAATTATCATATTCTTGGCTTTTTTCTTGCCGTTCTGATTAGGTGTCCTTGGCTTCCCTATCCTCTATATCTATCAGTGGTTCGATCTTCTTTTTCATTCACTCTGTTGATTCCCTTTAATATACTCTTCATCTCAGATAATGTATTCTTCATCTCTGACTGGTTCCCTTTTATAATTTCCAATTCCATTTTTATGTTTTTTATCTCTTTGTTAAAGTTCCGAGTTCAACTACACTTCCCCTAAGTTCACTGAGCTTCCTTATAACCAGTGTTTTGAACTCTGCATCTGTTAGATTGCTTGACTTCATTTTACCTGGAGCTCTGTTCTGTTCTGTCATATGGGCTCTGCTTCTTTGTCTCCCCATTTTGGCTGCCTTTCTGTGTCTGTTTCTATATACTAAGAGAAGCTCCTAAGTCTTCTGGTCTTATTAGCATGGCTTTGTGTAGTAGGTGTCCAGTGGCACAGTCCTGAGAGGGGGTTTAGCTGCAGGCAAGGTTTAGCCCCAGCCTGTGCCATCACCAACCCCCAGGGGCCACCTGTTAAGATTCAGCAAGCAATCCATGGATACTGTGTTTATAGCTGCCTCAAGAGGCCGCGTGAGAAACCTAGGCCAGCTGCCACCAATGTAGGTTTTAGAGATGCTAAGCAAGGGACAGAGGGCATGCTGAGGACACAACTGGTTGTGGCTTGAGTAGAGCCTTAAGTTGGGAAAGGCAGAGTTTTGGGGAATCTTCTGCAGAGCGACCTCTGTTATCCAGTTCCATAATGTCTCAGCTATGGCAGCACTGAGTTTGCACACTGGGAGCGGGGATGGCCCAACAGAGGAACAGTGGATACCGCCAGCACTTCTGCCCACCAGAAAGCCTTGCTTCTGGTCCTCACTCCAACTCAGTGTCCCCCTGTAAGTCCCTGGTGCCCTGCCCAAGCAGCCAACCTCATGCTGGTGCTCTGAGAGAGTGAGTCATCACCACAAAAGTCCAGTCACAAACATATCCCCTTTAAGAGGAACGTCTGCACCTGCCATAGCCTCTGTCCTACTTGGGACCAGGCAGCCTGGCATCTTTGGCCCCTCCTACCTCCTATCATCCCAGGGTGATTTTTTATTTCTCTCTCTAGTTGTAGGACTTGTTTATCTAGACCCCAGGTGACTCTGCTTGCTGTTTGCTCCATGTTTGTGTCACTACTTTAAAGTGGTTGTAAGAAGAGATTTACAAAACCTCTATCATCTATGCCATTTGCCTGGGCTCCTGAAGTCTTATTTTTCCAAAGGCTGCTTTGTATGCCCCATCAAAAAAAATTTTTTTATTTTATCCTACTAGCAAGGTTTACTACTACTATTTCTTATGGAGACTTTAGAAGCTGTTAATATAATGAAACCACTTGTATAAAGAAGGAACTAGAACTGGTACTTCCTGGGGGCTCATAAAAGAATGGGTATTAATAATAATATGAACCTCATACTACACCAAAATAGAAATTAGAACCAAAAATCAGTTCTTGGTGATATTATCTCACTATATAGTCGCTCCATTTCTTACAATTATGTCCCATAATACAAGACATTTAAAAGATTGAAGAATTAGAATAAATAGGATTTATAAGAATTAAATGGTCCTGGGGCAAACAACCATCGATTTTTAAGAATCCAAGCCAGGAGTGTCTAAATTTTGTTCTGCAAAATCCCAGGTCCTGGTAGAGCTGTTTCTTATTTAAATTACAGATCAGTTTGTGTGTGTGTGTGTGTGTGTGTGTGTGTGTGTGTGTGTGTGTGTACACCCATACGCACATATATTTTAAATGGTAATATAAAATACATTCTGAAATGTTATATTACATACTGGGAATCACCAACTGATAATTTTGCTACTACAGCAACCCAGTTTGGGATGGGACTAGGAACAAGATTTTTGAGCTAGCTTCGTATACACATGTTAACTTCTTGAAAAATGGTCACTGATTAAAAAAATTATTTCTGCAGTGAAGAGATGCTAGAGTGTCCAAGTCTACTCATATACAATGGTAAATTAAATGCTAGGAAGTTCAAAGTGCTCTCATCAAAGCATGAGTAAGCTGGAATAAGTAAATAATGACCATCTTATCCTATGTTATGTTATAGACTGTGACTAATAATTCTAGTTCTTTGATTACATTTATGTTAGAGAATGCAAGTCTTTGTCATTGAGTCAACTTTGATTTGCTCTTCCTTCAAACTATAGGAGAATGCAAGGTATACTGTTAAAAAGGTTATCTGTGGTTATCCGAGAGGGCAGTGTGTATTATATTGAACTTTAGTCTTTTATGTGATGTATTTCTATGATGTTTGAATTTTTAAAATGTATACATGTACTACAATGAAGATTTTAATTATTTTCATATGCAAATAAGGTATGAATGAGGATTTCCTCCATACTGCCTATAAAAAACTAGAAATAAACTAGAAACTGAAGTCATCAAAACCTCCCTTATTTTATGAATTGACTTTCTAACAAGTAATATACATTTAAACATAAAAAATAAATTCATTAATACCTTTTATTTTTTAATTATTGGGCTTTTTAAAGTTAGAATTTTACTTAAAGTAACAATTCCACTGCTAAAAGTGTTTTTAAAAACCAGTATAATGTACCGTTAAAGAGTTCCATTACTGGAGTCTATACTGCTTAGGTTTAAAGCCCAGCTCCAGCACTGAGAAAGTGGAATGCTTTGACCAAGTTTCTCAATGATAAAACTCAAGCTTCTGCAGCTATAAAATATTGGTACCAGCAGTATTTATCTTGCAGGGCCATTCTGAGAATTAAATGAGATAAACTAAATATAGTATTTAACATAATATTTAGCTATTAATAATCACTGATCTGCATTCGAATGAGATGAGCAGCACTGATAAACCAAAATTTCAGATAAAAAATTTTTCACTGAAGTTGTTCATTCAGTTAATATTTGTTACTGAATGAAATTTCATTCCAAAAAGGATTTACAATAACTGAAGACTATATCCAGTGTAATAAAATGCATTAAAAATAGATGTACAAAGCAGGTAAAATGAAAATAAAAGTAAGAAAATACACTGAAGTCAAGATAATACCTACTTATAAATTCATATCATATAAGTTTCCATACAGCTACTACAGGTAGACTTATTTCCAAACATTTGGCTCTGTTTTCCAGAAGCCTCAACAAAAGGAAACACAATCAGGTCACAAACAAGATTTGGCATGTGAGGCCAGTTTGCTGGTCCCTGGCCTATATATACAGTGAAGAAATGTCCTACGCCAACTGCTAAGAGTTGAGACCTGTGGAATTTCTAAATATTATCCCTACGGAAGTATATTTTCAAGTTTTTTCCAACTTTTTCTTAAGATGCAGAACAGCAAAAGTTCAATAAAAACAATTCTTTGTACATTCTAAATATTACATAGCTTTCTTCCATTTCAAGCAAAAAAATATAGAAAACTTAGATATATGTATAAATTTATTAAGTCAGAACTAGGTATGCTAAACACAAAGCTATCTTTTAAATATTTTATAAAGATTTCATTTGTCTTAAGTGAATTCTTAAAAAGGAATTATATGGCAGAGCCTGGAAGTTTTATTCTGTCAAGTTACTGGAGTACATATTCTACAGGCAGGGCCATGTAATTTTAGCCAAGCAGGTGATCTTTCTAGGCTAGTCTTAAAATTCAGGAAATTAACTGAAGTCTGCAGTATTTGTTAGTTACCCCATTAATGTATAAGGATAAAGCCAACAGAGTTGTTGCAGGCAGATTCATAATTTTTTTCAGAAAAATATTTTAAGTCGACTTAAAAGTGTAACAGATGTTCTAAAGTTTTTCTTTTAAAATAATTTATTGAGGTTAAATTCACAGAACATAAAATTAACCATTTTAAAGTGAACAACTCGGTGGTTCTTAGTATATTCATAATGTTGTGCCACTACCACCTCTATCTAGTTCCAAACATTTCTATTACTTCAAAGTAAAACTCCTTATCCATTAGGCAGTTTTCCCCCATTCTCCTCTTCCATAGCCCCTGGTAACCAACAGTCTGTATTCTGTCTCTAAGGATTTATCTAGTCTGGATATTTCATATAAATAGAATCATACGATATGTGATCTTTTGTGTCTGACTTATTTTATTTAGCATAATGTTATGGAGGTTCATCCATGCTGTAGAATATATCAGTACTTTACTCCTTTTTATGACTAACATTATATTGCATGTATATACCAAAATTTGTGTAACCATTCACCCATTGATAGAATTTTGGTTTGTTCCTACCTTTTGGCTATTGTGAATAATGCTGCTACAAACGTGTGTGCATGTACTTATTTGAATAGTTGTTTTCAGTTCTTCTGAATATATATCTAGAAGTGGAATTACAGGCTCATAAGGCATTTCTATGTTTAACTTTTTGAGGAAGAACTAAACTTTTCCACAGCGCTGAACCACTTTGCATTCCCACTAGCAATATACAAGGGGTTCTAATTTTTCTACATCCTTACCAACACTTACTTTCTTCACTTTTTTTGATAATAGTCATCCTAGGGTATCTCGTTGTGGTTTTGATTTGCATTTCCTTAACAACTAATGATGCTGAGCATATTTTCATGTGTCCTATCATCTGTATTATATCTTCTTTAGAGAGCTGTCTATTCAAGTCCTTTGCTTATTTTTAACTGAGTTGTCTTTTTGTTGTGGAATTGTAAGATACACACTCTGGATACTACACCCTTATGAGATATATGATTTGCAAATATTTTCTCCCATAGTCCTAAAGTTTTATACTAGTTTTCAATTTTTTAAAAGCAAAACTTTTTTCAAATGTATCTTTGGTTGTCTTGTATTTTTACATACAGAACTCCAATCCAATATGTAAGAAGTAAAAAATGAAGCTGCTCTAATAGGAGTGGAGAAATCTGAAACCATGACCCCTTGGTGTCTCTCTAGCAAATCCTAGAACACTTGGACAAAGTAAATAAAATACAAATATGTTTTCTATAGCACTGAATAATTTCGCACAAATTTTATCTGTTCAACATAGTGGAAGAGTCTAAAAGACACTGTCCTATACCATAAACTCTTGGTCATATTTGAGACCTGTAAAGTATGTGTACCAGGAAGGACTATTAATGCCCACTTCCCCAAATCTATATCAGCCCTACTAATAATGCAGAATTACTGTGAACGTACCCACCCCTCTGCCATATAAAAATAAAATCTAAAATGAGAATCTTGAATCAAACATCAAATTGTCACAAGCAACAGCATAAATTCAAGTATTTATTTAATAAGTCTACTATATCATTATAAATATCATTTAGAGAAAAATAATACAGGATCAACAACAATTTTAAAAAGCACATGTTTACAGCTGGAGTACAATTTGTACTGAGCTTTCATCTATCCCTACACGTGGTCCCATAACATATCTAATGTCACTGATTTAACAGGAGATGATGATTAGGACTGGCTGCCATGCATAGCTACAGAAAAGAAAGTTATTTGGCCTAGGAAGTCTTAGTCACAACACAAATATGCAAAAAACAACTAATTTAACTGTCCTACACATATAGGAAAAATAATCCTTTCAATAATAAACAAGACCTTAAAAAAAAAGGTCATAAATACTTAAACCCTCACATAAAAAGTCCAAATTAAACTAAATTTTCACAATTTCAAGTGTACTACTAGCCTAGCAATGGTAATGGCATCCATAAAAATGCAAATAACTTTCAAAATATACCTGGTCACTCTTAATAGTAACAGGACTATTTTGCTTATCCTTTTCTCATATTATAACCTTATTCCTATGTCTGAAAATATTTCAAACTCATGGTGAAAACAGTATTTCCTTAAAAACAACTTTTTGAAAATATTTTTACCTCTTCTTCCTCAATTTCAGAGGTGTTAAGTTCATGTTTTTGACAGTAAGGACCCTCTTTCCAAGCTTCAGTATCACCACAGTCACAGAAACCTCCACCTCCTGATGTTGTCATCTTGAAAAAAATTGCAAAGTATCTTGTCAATATTTACTGAGGGCTATTGGATTATAAATAATAATATCAAGTACTAAGGAAATAACATTGCTAAAGTGTTTAATTTTCTTGAAGGGATAAAATTAAATGCCAAATCTCTCAGTTTTTTAAAGTTTATTTTAAATAAGCTTTATTAAGCTAATTTAAGTGATTTCAAAATAAAATATGCTACTTTGTAGTGAACTCGTAAACTATGAATAATTTAAAGAGGTAAAAGTCCACCTACATGACTTCCTTAATTAGGAAAATCATGAGGGTTTCGAGCTGGGTTTTGACTAAATTGGTATAGTGTTGGCATCTATGCTACCACTTTACAATGCTATAATGTAATACATCAGATTTAAGAGTTATAAAGATTCCTATAGCTGGTGTCTCCTAGAAGAGTCTAATAAGGGTGCTTCATCTGCATCAAAGAAATTGACCAACAAAAACTATAGAAATAGTTTATTTTTCTATTTTTCTTTTTCTAACACTCCATAAATAGCATTCCTTGAAAAAGAAGGAAGCTCAGGAAATATTAAAGTGGACTGCCTCATCATAAAAAACTTTTCACCACCTGCGATTCAAGTTATTCGTATTTCCTTAAGATATGGAAATGATTCAAGGAATCTGGCAAGACAGATCTACTATTTAATAATTGGTAGACTGGAAATCCTGCTTTTTAAATAATACTGTAAGAGAGAGTTTAGAAATGGGTATTTGATGCAAATTTTAGATGACCCCTATTATATTCTTAAAGAAAGTACTTGTGTATTATGTATCACAAATAATGTAAATCTACATATAACAGTTATTCTCAGGGGTGCAAAGATATATGTCAAAAAACATGGGTAAAGCAGGCACTTGGAAAAAACCTTACCCTACAGCTTTTATACTTCTCATTACCAAAGATAGGCAGAACAGCTTAAAGGAAACTGGGATTTTCCTACTGACTTATGTAAATAAAGAGAACACAAAAATACAAGTTCAATTTTGTAGCTGTTTTTAGTTCATTATTATCAATATTTGGGTACTAATAATTCCCTAAATTTTGAATATTCATGGCTCTGCTTTCAATTTCTAGTAGAAGAATTAGGACAAGTTTAGCAATAATCTGCCTTTGTTTGTATCCCTGACTTAAAAGCAAACATACCTGATTTCTGGAAAATTACTGATTGCATTATAGCAGTACAAAATAAAACTGGTGGGTCTTACGTTCTGGAGTTGAGCCCTCTTCTATATTGTACTAGATACCTCTTTACTATTAAGAAATTACAAATCTTTTGTAGAAGGTGACCAATAGATATAACATTTCTACATTTCTTACATGTATAATTCTGTCACTTTTCCTTACGCCTTGCCTCACACAATCTCCTTTTGGAACCTCCCTCTCACACTTTTAACTCTCACCTTTATCTTCTGATTTTTGATAACCCTCTTCATAAACTTAGAATTATGAAGATAGCATTAAACAATAGCAAAACAAACTAGTTGAAAACCAATATGGAGGAGATGATATCTGTGTTGTCTTTCTTAAATCATGTGTTCCATGAAGTCTGGATTCCTAATTCATTTCTATACTGCCATCATATGTTTAATGATGTTTAAATAACACATTTCTTAATTCACTCTTCCCTGTTTGAGTTAAAAACTTGGAATTTTAAAAAGGCAGAAAAGGTATCTAGTATAAAATTCAATACTGGGTACGGTTATTATCTGGATATTACTAACCCTATATCGATGGTCTTTGTGAATACTTCCCAAAAAGCACTCCATGCATAAAACACAAGTTGGATCAACTGCACAGTCTCTGTAAAGTTAAAGAAAAAAAAATGAGAGTGTCATTAACTGTATATTTCACAACATAATATTTCAATTTGGAATTCATCCTAATACTGAAGTGCCTTGGTGTTAAAAGAAAGGAAATATTATTCCCAAAGATCTGCCAGATCTCTGATTAATGAAGTCAGCTAAGGAACTCGCTTCTCATACTGGATGTGTACTAGACAGTCTTTGAAGGCACATATTACCAGAATGGTAATCTTCCCCAAACATTTTACATTAAAACACACAGATATTTATGTTATAGATTAAAAATTTTATGACTTCTTAAGATATATTTTGAGATTTCAAATAACTTTCTCTGAACAGGTGTTTAAGTCCAAGGGTTTTCAAAGTGGTATGTATATATCCCCCAAGATGCCTAACTAGGATGTAATAAAATATTAGAACTCATATTTCTATTTAAACTGATTTAAAAGGGAAATTAAACATTCTAAGTGTCCAATATACAGACTGACAGGGGTCTCCTCACTTGGTCTGTATGTCTGATGGTCACACAACACACACAGCCCTAAGATATCCTGATGGGAGAGTCATAATTCACGAGGTGGATGGGTTGACGGTGGTGTCCTCAGTCATTTCATTTGCTTTATCATACTGCCAGTTAGACAGATACATTTATAGATAACTCAAATAAGAAAATCTCCATAATTCCATGAAATGAGATGTGAAATTATGAAAATCTTACATTTCCCTTATCCTCATTTCTGTATCCTTATAGGCTACGACTCTAATGTGCTGTGTGCCCTTTTATTTGTGTAAATTCTTGCAAAATATTTTTGAGTGCACGTATTTTTAATGTATGCAAACGTGTTATATATTGCATTTTACTTATTCACTTCTGTAACATGATCTATTCATTTTGTATGTGTATGTTTGATTTGTTGGTTGGTTCTAATCGCTACACAGTATACCGTGGCATGTAGTAGCCAAAACATTGTATCTTTTTACTCTCCTGTGCTGGATACCTGGATTATCTCCAGTGCCTTTTTAGCACAAATGATGCTGCAAGAAACGTCCCTATAAATGTTTTCTTATGATCTGTTTGATCCATAAGATTTGATCCACAAGACTTTCTTTGACATATAAACTCAAGAGCAGAACTGTTGAATCGTGTACATGTAAAGTTCTTATTCTGAGTGCCATGCTACTGTCTAGAATGGCTACATATCTCCTACCAGCGTGTTGAGGGTTTTTATGGCACTGAACATTCATTAGCACTTAGTTTTATCTGGTTTTCTAATATCTGCCAGCCTAACGTATATTAAATGATATCTTACTGTTTTAACTTGCATTTCCCTGATTGTTATATATGTTCAAGCAACTCTTCATGTGCTCATTGCTTTGGGAGCTTCCTTTTTTATAAACAGCCTGTTTATATCCTTTGCCCATATTTTCTGTTGGGATTGCTTTTTTTATCTTGCTTATTTACTGTAAATCTAGTATAATCTAGTCTGGAGGATATTAATCACTTGGCAATATTAAACATTGCAAATAGTCTCCCATTTGTCACTTGTGTACAAATTTCGCCCATGGGGTCCTTTGTTAAGTAAAACTCCCTATTTTGATGCA